>CM033625.1:30583162-31183162 GCA_019453435.1 Rhinogobius similis
TCTGCGTCGGATCCATTGAGGGCGACAGTGGAAAAACTGCGTTCAACACTCCACTTGGGCATTTTGAATATCTAGTAATGCCTTTTGGACTCCACAAATACCCCTGCTGTTTTTAGCTCTCATCAACGACGTGCTCCAGTGATTTACCTTAACAAATTTGTATTTGTACCCTGGATGACATTTTGATTTTCTCGTTCCCCCAGAAAGACATGTCCCTCCATGTCCGTCAAATCCTTCAGAGGCTGCTGGAGGAACAAACTCTTTGTTAAATCTGAAAAGTGTGAGTTTCATATCCAAACTGTGAGGCTTCCTGGGCTATATCATTGGCAGTGGGCAGGTGAAGCCCCAGATGCAACCAAAATTCAAGCTGTAGCAGATTGGCTAACCCAACCTGAGAACCGTAAACAGCTGCAAAAGATTCCTAGGAACTAACTTGCATCTGTTTTTGTAAAGAACTACAGTCAAGTCGCAGCCCCTCTGCTTCGCTTAACCTCCTCAAAGCTGCCTTTTGTTTGGTCTCCGGAGGCAGAGCAGGCTTTTCAAAGACTTAAAACTGCTTTTCACTTCAGCCCCTGTCCTCGTTCAGCCGGACCCCATCACTTCAGTTTGTAGTTGAAGTGGATTACTCCAGATGCTGGAGTGGGAGACCGTGCTATCCCAAAGATCTCCTTCTGATCATAAATTGCACCCACATGTGCATTCTTTTCTCGGCGTTTGACTCCAGCTGGTATTAACTACACTATTGGCGATCGTGAACTCCTTGCGGTGAGAGTGGCTCTGGAGGAATGGAGACACTATTTGGAGGGCTCGGAACGTATCCTTTCGTGAGTGTGGACAGATCGCCAAAAACCTTTCGCCCATACAGTCAGCTAAAAGGTTGAATTCTCGCATGAGCTTCGTTAGGCTATGTTTTTTGGGCGCTTCAATTTTACCATAACTTACAGGCCAGGATCAAGAAATGTCCAAGCCCAGCGCTCTCTCTCGACAATTCTCTTCCACAGACTTACCTGAACAAGATAACATTCTGCCTCCGCTCTGTGTGGTCGCATCCATTACCTGGAAGATTGAATCCAAGGTTAAAGAGGCACAGGAATCTGAACCTGATCCAGGTAATGGACCCCCCTAACTTTATCTGTATGTCCCTCAGTCTGTCCGTCCACAGGTCCTGCAGTGGGTCCATACTTCTCGCTTTGCATGTCATCCTGGGATCGGGCCGTACATCAGCACTCCTCGCGGTGGCTGGTGGCCCACTGTGGAGAGGGATACCAGGGAGTATGTTCAAGCCTGTACAGTCTGTGCTAGGGGTAAAACATCCAACCAATGACCGTCCAGGACCTTTCGCCCCCTTCCTGTTCCCAGTCGACCATGGTCCCATAAGCCATTGATTTTGTCTCCGGTCTCACCACTCTCAAGGTAATGCAGTGATTCTAACCATCATTGACCGCTTCTCGAGAAATCCTGTACATTTTGTGGCCCAAGCCAAGTTGCCCTCTGCCCAGGAGACCGCCCGACGTTGGTACAACATGTTTTCAGACTCCATGGAACCCCACTGGACATTGCCAATGTCTCTCTGATCGGGGCCACAATCTCACATTTACGCAAGTGTGTTGGAGGAGTTTCTGTCAAGCCCTTGGAGCAAAGAGTGATGCAGGCCTCTCCCATCGAGGTTTTTCATCCACAGACCAATGGACTGATGCAGAAAAGAGCCAACCCAGGACCTCAGAAGCAGCCCTTGCGTTAGCTTGTTGCAGCCCAGAACCCCTCTAGTTGGAGCCGTACCTTCCCTGGGTTGGAACTCGCACATAACTCCCCTTCCGTCTGCTGCTACTGGTATGATTTACCGTTTGAATGTGCTCTTGGCTATCTGCCTCCTTTTGTTTCGAGGCCGAGAGAGTGATATTGCAGTGCCGTCAGTCAAAGACCACCCGTAAGTCGGTGCCGTCGCATCTGGAAGTGTGCCGATGCCGCTCTTCTTCGTTCTTCGACAGAAACCGGAAATTGCTTGACAGAGCATAAGGAATCCCTTCTACCCGCCTTACTTGTACCAAGTAGGGCAGAAGGTTTGGCTTTCAACTAAGAGACATTCCTTTGCAGAGTGGAATCTAAGAAACTGGCTCCACGCTACATTGGGCCTTTTGAGATTAGGGAGATTATCAACCCCACAGGTTGTAAGGATTGCAGTTACCTGCGTCAATGAGGATTCATCCCTAGCTTCCGATGTCTCTCAACTGAAGCCTGTTTGTGAGAGTCCTCTCTGCCCACCGGCCGAACCCCCTCCTCCCGCCCGGATTATTGATGACCACCCGGCCTTCCAGGTTCGCCGACTCTTGGATGTTCGCCGACGTGGTCGTGGTTACCAGTACCTTGTGGACTGGGAGGGATACGGGCCGGAGGAACGTTCCTGGGTTTCTCGTGCCCTCATCCTCGACCCTGATTTGATCGGAGTTTCATCGTGCCCATCCTGGACCGGCCTGGCCGTCCGCCGGAGTGGCGTCCCTTGAGAAAGTACTGTCATGATCTGCTCCAGTCCTGCTGAGTTTTCTCCCCTCCCTTGTGTTCTCCTGGCTCCTCCCATCTGGGTATGGCTGTCCTCTGCACACCTGCCTTCCATTATTCAATCTCCTCCTGTATAAGAAGAGCAGCTCCACAGCCACTCCTCGCCAGTTTGTTTGTCTACCTACCCTGTTAGTAGTCCAGCGTTTGGCTTTGTTCCTGATTTTCGTGATTTTTGGCTTAAGATTTTTTGTATATCTCAGATCCTGTCTGTTCCCCTGCCTGCCTGCCTGCCTGCTCCAGATCCTGCCTGTTCCCCTGCCTGCCCGCCTGCCTGCTCCAGTGCCTGCCTGCTCCATTGCCTGCCTGCTCCATTGCCTGCCTGCTCCATTGCCTGCCTGCTCCAGTGCCTACCTGCCTGCCTCCACCCTGTCCAGTTTGTCCAAATTTTGTATTAAAATCATCTTCTACTTCGTTCGTGTGTTCTGCTTTTTGGGTCCAAACACTATCCGTGACACAAACAATGAATTCAACAATACACAAAATCATTAGTTCAGAATATTTGTTACTATATATTTACTAATTAAAGCGAGACACTGCAGGAAACAATCTTATATTAAAAGATATACATTTGAAACTTCTCCTGTAGTTTATTCACATAAATATAAGGAAAAATGTATTACAAAATGTCCATCATGTCATGTTTTCATACAGAAATGAGGCATTTTCTGTGTAAAAACAACCAAAATGTCACATATTTGGGACATTTCAGTCAGAAAAATGAACAGCAATATTAGTTACAAAAATTTTATAGTGAGGATTCTGATTTTGAGTAAATCCTATTTGACTGAAAATTGGCCAAAAAAATTCTAAATTTTCCTCTTTTTTAAGACTTAAAACTTATTCTAATAAATCAGGCTTACAAGTCCTTCAGTAAATTCTGTCAAAACCTTTTTCAGTAAAACATGTTAAAGTTTGTTATGTAGGAACAACTTTAAGGCTGATCTTTATGTCTCTGAGGGAGAAAAATGCATTTTAAGAAAACAACCTTTGAAATTACAAATGTCCCAGAGAAATCTATGGATGAAACAATAAAACATCTTTAGGAGCAGATTGAACAAGTTTGTTGTTTCCATATGAAAGTCTGTATACTGAGACTAAAAATTGAAGTGTTTCGCCTTAACAATTCTATTTTTGTAACTGTTCTTATGTTACCAAAACGTTCTGGTCTGACTTAAGGGGAAAAACCTAATCAGAATCTAAGGCTAAACAATAAGAAGAGTTTGTGGCCTAAACGTCTGTCTGAGCAAAGAACTACATTTAACACAGACACTAGAAATTCAAAAGGCCGACTCCACAAACCTCCCCAGCCTTCCCCTCTTCCTCCGGCTGCTCCGGGTGTTCACTGGGAGAGGTCTGGGGCCCGGGGCGGAGTCTGCGGGACATCAGTCAGGACTAACGGGCTGATAACGAGCTGCGGGCCCGGGCTGAGGCTGAGGGCAGCGGGGGAGCCGGTCCAACACAAGAGCCCCGAAAACACATCAGCGCCGTCGCCGACTTAAAAGTACGACAGCGGGGTCATTAAAAACACGCCGGGGGAGGGCAGGGGGCAGGAGCGCTCGGCCGATTTGTGTTGTTGTTGTTGCACTGACCGACTTTCCACCAACTTTCATCTGAAAAAGCTGCACTGAGCTAAAAAAGTCCAACATTTTAGAGCTTTTAAACACTTTTTTCTGCTCTGTTATTATTATTATTGTATATTTTGGCCATTTTTAATCTATATATTGATCTAAAACAAAATAATTAAAGAAACTATTTCCATTTAAATCAGTTTGCAGAGGTCCAAACGTATTTCTCGTGCTTATTTCCTGATGCTTTCCAAGAATCCTAATTATTCACCGCGATTAGTTTATGAGTACGTTTCACAATTTTCAGAGGCTAGAGCGGAGTTTTGCCGTCACGATACAGCTAAAAACACGTACAGCCGTCTCATTTTGACCTCAAGAGCTGCTTTTACAATCAGTGCTGGGGTAAAACTATTCTACTTTATTACAAGACAACCTGGAAATACAACTTTGAGAAGAAACTCAGTGAAAACAATTACAATATGGTTTCAGATGATAGGAGAAGTTTCAAATTGATATCTTAAATTGAAGATTTGTGTTTTCCTCTTCACCTGCAGTGACTTGCCTTGAGATGTTAGCAAACAATGCAAATCCTCCTATTCCTGCTCTGCTTCTGACACGTTTAACTGAGGGATGAGTTAAACACAGAGAACTTCCTCTGTGGACCATTCAGAGGTTTACTTTCAGCGCTCACTTTGTAAACACAAGAGCACACACACACACACACACACACACACACAACACACACACAGAGCACACACACACAGCACACTCAGCACATCCTCCTGTGACTGCTTGTGTTTGACTGTGAGGTGTCACTGTGGAGCCGACACACTGGTGACAACACACACACACACACACAGCACACACACACACACACACACACACACACACACACACACACACACACACACATACAGACACACACACACACACACACACACACACACACACACACACACACACACACACACACACACACACACACACACACACACACACACACACACACACACACACAATAGTGGTAATACTCAGGGGCATAGCACCATATTCTGGGCCCCAGGTACAAACCTACTCGGTGGGCCCCTAATACGTAATGTTGTATATTTTTATTTTTCCTCACAAATGTGTTATTATTGTTATTTGTTCATTCACTATGGCTAGAATACAGTATATGTTTCTACATATACCTAACAATAACTCGCTCATTTATAGATATCTTGTGTTATATTATGATTCAGGGCTGTTTGCTTTGCAGTAACTACCAGACCATTTTCAGATACATCTCAAAATGTATTACAATAAGGAAATACTCTAACTGCAAATTAAAATCACCAGTTTTACTTGTTAACAACTAATTTGTAAACAATATTTTACATTAATGGGGTGATCAAGTTCCTATGCATAATTATCTCAGGGACTTTACTCAACCACAATGCATTTTATTAAACATAAATAGATTAAAGGATTTGTACAAAGCTGCTGGGTCCAGGATGCATTTGCAGTTATTTCACTATAACAGCAGTACAAAAGCAAGGACACAGATGGTAGGAATATTGTTCAAATTAATCCTGGATTGATAAAAATAAATAAATAAACTAGCGCTCAACAAAGAGTGGCTTATGTTTTACATGGGCTCCATAAATCTGATTATTATGTAAACAGATACACCTGATGTGAGTAATCAGATTTCTTTCTGATTGTTCATACTCGTGCAAGTTTTGACAAGAATCATCCCCTCTTTTCGAAGAATTTATGAACTATATATTATGCTGAATAATTCCAATTTGCCAATATTGCCTTTGTAAAGGTGTAAACTTTTGTCCTGTGGGATATTACTCTCCTCAAACTGCCCTGACATGGGATCTGCTGACTCTAACTGACCACTGAGCTTTGTTTGAGCTTTTTTGTGATTACTGTATTTAACATTTGACGTTTCCCATAAAAACAATACGTCGCCGACCAGCCGCAACTGCATTTATTCAGTGAAGTTATTGATATGTGACGTATGTTGGCTTGAACAGATTGCTATGTTGAGTTTCATTTTTAACTTTTTAATGTTCTTGAATAATGTTATTTGGAAGCTGAGGTTTCTTCTATAGACCCTTTAAAAGTCTGTGAACAAAAACATTCTAAATACCAGCATGGAGACAAAAGTGAAGTGCAACATAATGTGATTTCACTGAAGAAAGTGGGATTTCACAACAGAATATCACAAAATATGAACAATTTTGATGATTTTGTAATAATGAAAAATGAAAACCACTCAGACACATGTGAGTGACGTCACAGTTGATTTAAACACATTTAGTGTTGTATTTTACATTATATTTTAGCAAATTAGCATAAATTCTTTGCATTTTTGATTAAGGCACAATCCAGATTTATGGGTTTTACTGGAAAAATACTCACAGAAATGGTGAGCCCAAAATCATTTTTCATTTTATCTAGAGATATATTAGATACAATACCATATATTTGATTCTTTTGAAGCTAAAATAAAATTTTACAGCTAGAGAGTTGTATTTTGTCCATCGTTTGTGATAAAAAAGCAAACTAACTGATATTTCTGACCCTGGAAATTCAAACGTGTTGCTTTTTTCAAAGTAGAATTTAGATCTAATGTGAGCTAATCATTGAAAAATTTACAGTCTACTTCATAGATACAGAATTGTGATGACATCACATTTTAAAGGGTCTATTACAGTGTTTGTTGATGCTTGTTTGGTGCGATGATTTGGTTATTGTAGATCAGGGGTGTCCAAACTTTTTCCAAGGAAGGCCACATACTGAAATGTAGACCAAGGGGAGGGCCACAAATAAACTGCGAAACGTTCAAAAAAGTTGCATTAATTTGATTTTTAAAGTGCCACCACACCTAAATTCAGGCTCAGTGCCTTAATATCAGGTCTGTATCGCACCAAAATGTTAGTTATTTAGGTTATAATAGTAGAAAATCTGAAATTTGCTGTAAAAAGTATATCTTAGGACAATGTGGGCCAATTCACCAGGAAGCTTGAGGGCCAAGAAAAATTGGTCTGCGGGCCGCTTTTGGCCCCCGGGCCTTAGTTTGGACATGCCTGTTGTAGATGGTTCTGCTTTGTTTGTCTAAGCACAGACACGGTATGTCTAACGTCCAATTGAAGAGATTGTTTTAACATCTTCTAGAACAACATTACTGTGACTCAAACCCAGATTTCAAAGGCTGCTGTCGCTGCCCTCGTACCCACACGGCTGGCTCAATGGCCTCGTTCCTGGCGACGTATTTGACTGTCCAGGACCAGAACCAACAGCGATGCAAATGAGAGAGAGATGAGACGGCAACACCATTTTACTGTGTTTTATTTGTGTCTGCGAACGTCACGCTGCTTTGCATATCGGGCAAAGAGACGAGGACGCTCCTACGGCAAGATTTGAATTGTTGTTTGAAGAGAATGATCATCAAAACTTAAGTGAGTAATGAGCCAAGAAAACAAAAGATAATATTGGTTTTGTGCAGTTTCAGGTGATGTGTTTCTGAAGCCACTCAAACCCACACTCATTCAATCTTTTTTCGATCTTCTAATGATGCAGTATGTAGATTTTCTCGCTGCTTTGCCTGGAAGGTTCCACATGATGAGTCCCAGTCGTTCTCGGAGGTTGAATTTTCCGAGTTCCGGCTTGTAAAATGACACCGGAACACGCTCACATCTCGGAATTTGTACCCAGAAACTCAAGCAACATCTCAGAACCACAAATGGCTGTGAGTTTTACATCCGACAGTTAAAAAATGTATAGGAACCTCCTTTCGTTGCTCTCTCCTGCCCCCGCTAATGTCACTAACGTCTACACAGAGTTAATGACGACACAAGAAGAAATTCACATTCAAATGTTGATTTATAACTTACAGATGCAAAAACACTGTCCGGTTTAATACGTTAACTTAATTGGATCCATGTTTTGGTTGATTTTAACACCGTTTTGAGTTTTATTGTTGATTTGAGTCGTCACGGTCCATATACTGTAATGTACTGCGCATAGTTTTTTCCGACTTGACGCTGAAACACAGAAACTCAGGTCCGAGATTCAGCCTCCAAGAACAACAGGAATGCAGCAAAACTCATCTGTCTTTCATTTTTCCAATTAAAGCAGAAGATCCGTAAAGTGCGCCTCAACATTCCAACTTCAATGGTGAATTACAGGCAGCACAAACTTTCTTTGCTTTCCTTGGGCCTGTTTTTTGTGCGTGGAGCTCATGTTTTGCTTGAATAAATTTTAATTGTTGCTGTGACTGAGCAGAGCTTTGCTAGCTTGTTTGTGAACGGCAGTTGGAGATTTAGGACACTTCACTAGCCACACAGCAATGAAATTCCTCAACACTTGGACTCGGAAACATGTTATTTAAGGAGAGAAATGTAATGTGTTCAACTGAGTGTGATCCCAGAGTCTGTGTCAGTGTTAAATGTGAGCGTAGCTGCAGCGTTCTGTTGTTTTTCTACAACAGTTTGCTTGATTTTCTGTTTTTTATACGTCAGGTACAAACTAAATAGTTGTAGATTTTCATATTTGTTATCAGACTATAGCAGCTCTTTCATATTTTAGTCGTGTTTTCAGCTTTTACAGGAGAAAATGTCATCACTCACCATTAACTGGTGTCATGTTTCAGCTGTAACCTCGAGTCATCTTCAGAACAGTCACTGGTCTTGGTGTTGATGTGTCACTTATCAGCTGATGTTACTTCCCGAGTTGTGGTCAGCCTGATGGACTTGGCAGGTTGCTCAAACGGGCCACGCCTCCTGGTGCCCGGGGGTCTCTGGAGAAGGGTGTCCCAGAGAGGAGGAACGCTATGAATAATCACATCACGGACTGGGACGGGGCCCGGGTCATTGGAGCCGAAACCAACAAGTTTAAACGCTGGATCAAGAAGGCCATCGAAATCAGGAGGTGAGGCACAGACAGTATCAGATAGCCGTAACACGTCAAGGTAAAGAAATCTCGAAAAACTAGAAATAGATTTAAACAGTAATGATGTTGTTTTGGGATTTTTTTTCCAGAGAAATTGGGGCATTGTATTCGAAAACTCTCTCCAGATCGAACATGTTAAAAGTTCATTGCTGTGGCAGAAGTCCACAGTCTTAAAGTGACACCGGTTTCATGTTTTTTGCAGTTTTGTGGATATTATAGCATACTGGATCTCTCCAACCAAGCAAGAGAGATGAAACTAAAACCAAAAGCGATCCACGCCGACAGAAATACTCACACGACGGAGACAAGGAGCGACTTTGTTCACTGAAGTAGGCGTTTCATCAGACCATGTTGAGATAAAAGGTGTTGGTCGTCCTTCTTTATCTACTCGACGCGGAAAAACACGAGATACACCAAGACACTTACAGTTCACAGCAGGCAGTAAATGTGCAGTCAGAACTTTACTCTGGTAGACTAGACAACTTATTTAAAACAAACGATCACAAGCCTGTCCTTTGGAAAGAGAGCTACTTCTGGAAAGAAAATAAGAGCTGATCATTTACTATGTGTAGTATTTCGACCACATTTATCTATTTATTTCAGCAACATTCGACTTCAAAGTGTGTTACTGGGTCAGCTGTGAGATAATGAATGTCAAGCTCATTCTTTTGGGGGTCATTTTAGATATACTACCAATTTTAATTTTGGGGGATTTTGGTACAAACGTAAATGTTACTTTTTTCTGTCATAAATGAGTAAATTCTGTTTTCCCCCCGAAAAAAAGGTGTAGTGTATAGGCAGAACTTGACAAACATCAAATCGTAACGCACCATTATAAAACATTTACTTAATGCAAATATAAAGGACGCATACAGTAAATGTTTGGGGGCTTTAAAGTCTATATGACAGGTTATACGTCACATTTCACTAAAACGTAGTGAACATGATTACGTTAAAGTTGTTACTAAACCTTTTGCAGATTTGTCCCCCACAGTTTTTGTGATGTTTATGTTACTTCCTGGTTGGACAAGGGCAGCAAATATGACATAGATGTAACTGTTACCGAGCAACCAAGGGCCAAAATCCATTGAGATTATACAATAGTTATGATTTAACGAATAATAATATCTGATCAACACTTTTATTTTGTGGAATGGACACGTTAACCTGTCAAAAATGTGTCAGTTGTGTGTAAATTGTCTGTATTTTCAATGGTACGTCGCTTTTTGATGACATCACAGAGGGTTTTAGAAGCTCAGCAATTCTTCCTGTAATTTTAACTTCTATTTCTCAAACTCTCTTTCTTCACAAACTGCAACTTCACGGATGTAAAACTATAATAAATAATTGTAACAAATGCTGTCTCACCAAACTAAGTCATAATTACAACATTTTGAGAACCTGTCATATAGACTTTAAGTTAGTGTCAGGGACAATCTAGCTTTTGTTTATGTACCTTTTGTGTTTCTCTCTGCTGCTAGTAGATGGAGTGCTAACACAAATCCTGATGAGGGAGCGCCTCACTGGTAAAGGCATGGTTTCAGTGCAGTATTTTAAGCTCTAAAAGATGAGGTTGTTAAGTTTAAAAGCCAATAACAAAACACATAATGCACTGGACGTCTCCTTTAATAAAGAGTCACGCGTCACTTTAATGACACTTTGGGATGAGATCTGATTGGCTGACCACTTCCCTGTTTGGAAGAGCTGTTCTAAAGCCAGTTCCAAACAGTTTGTGAAAGCTACGAACAATTTGGATAGATTTACTTCCTCCTTTCACAGTTTGTAAATCAGGCATCCGCGCTTAAATTTACATCAGACGTTTAGTTCCAAAGTAAGCCTCTCCTGCCATTAAAGGTGCTGCACCTAATTTTGAAATCTGAATTTTGTACATGTAATAAATATTTTGCCCCAGTACAGATACATTGTAAAATCATCTATTCGGGTGAAAATGAGACCACAGCGCTTTCTCTGCATCTATTTGAAGAGCGTTTTATTCTATGTGAAGCAGGAAGTGTGTCATTAGCATAATAATGTTTCTTAGCGACAGCAAAACTGGCTTTGAGCTCAGAGACTCGAGAAAAGTGCTTCTAAATCAGTGTTTTTGAGTTGTGGCACACTTTTCGAGTTTAAATGATACCACAGACCATTTAGTTAAAAAAAAAAATATATATATATATATATATAATGTCTGTGAAACTGTTTGTTGGTTTTGCTTTCGTTTTTGGTGCAAATGTTGGTCAGGACACTCCAAAATCCAAATATTAGTAATTAAATCCCCATTTGTGAATCTGTCAACTCAAACTGGACATTTTTCAAGGCACACTAGTGTTCCCCGGCACACTGGTTGAAAATCAAATGATCTACTTCTGTTTTTCACGTTTCAAAACAGTAAAAATCCAGTACAGCCCCTTTAAACACCTTTATTTGTCTGTGCCTGCCTGAATAGTTTCCTTTGCCACACAAACTCTGTATTTTCCCTTGGACCTGGTCACTCTGCTGGCTCTCTACTGCCCCCTGTCTGTCACTCTGAATCCTTGCGCTGTTGTGTTGAAGGATGAAGCAAACATCACAGTTTGGTGTTAATCTGAAACAGGTTCCAGTTCCATTGTTGTCGTGGATGTGACGGCAAACTGCAAGAGAAGACGACAACAAAATACACGAGAAGTGAGGGACTCTTGTGTCGGCAAATATTTGTTATTCATTGCTTTCCAAAAAGATGTGTCCTGTATTTATAGCAAAAGTCTCAGCCGATAATTTTTTTTTGTTATTGAATGATTTTTTATTGTTATCAAATGCTATTATCTTACACGACTGACTGAAACATGCTAGAAACACTTTGAAACAAGTTTAAAAATATATACTGCAGTAACAAAAGACTGAAAATAATTGTATTAAATAAACTTTTAACTGTTGTAATAGTAAATGTAGTGAAGCAGATTTGCAGTGCAGTCCATCAAACTCATATCTTTACATTTTAAAATATTGTATTTATAGGTTGTTTTTCGCAGTGTTGTGGATTGAAAGATGTTAATACAGGAGCAAAAAGTAAAATTTAAAAAAAGGAAAAGTAATAGTATTTCAGGAAGATTTTAAGAACTAAAAGTCATGATTTGGATAAAACAGTGTGCTGATTTTGTAGCAATTTTTATTTATTTACACATTTTTGTTTGCTCAAAGTCGGGACGTCAACTCAAACCACGAACTTTTTATTTTTAGAGGTGATAAAAATGTAGTGGAGCAGAAAGTACAAAAACTCGCTCTAAAATGTAGTGAAGTAAAAGTAAGAAGTCCACTGTAAAATGTAATTAAGTAAAGCACAGATACCCAAATCTTTCCAGTACATTACTTTTACTTTTTCTCGTTGTTACTTTCCACTTTAATTGGAAATACGCTGTTGGTTGTTAGTTTGACTGTGTCGGCAAAGCTCACCCTGGACTCTGAAAGTCATGAAAAGTGCTTATAAACTCACAGCGGGGAATAATCGAATGGTCGGAACACGTGAGGAAGCGAGAAATACATTTGAACTGCTGCAAACGGTTTAAAATCTTCCGTTTTCTGACACAAAAATGGGAAAAATTACGTTTGGATTACGTTTGAAAATGGACCTATTCAATATGCTTTGAAGTAAATGGGACTTTTATGTTGATTTGAATGTGCAGTAATTGTATTTATTTTATTTCACTGAGTTTTCTTTACTGTTTTTTGTTTTAATTTTAGATGTGTTTTCTGCTCTCTGTTCTCCTGAGTGTTTAAAATTTGAAGAAAAAAAAATATATCAAAGAGTTTATTTGCAAAAACAGATAAGATTAAAGTGTATTTTACTGCTATCAAAATTTGATTCCACCGCTCCTTGATAAAAATGTAGATGTAAATGTAAATACTTTTTGACAATTTTACAAACCGGAGATATCCATTTTTCCACGCTCTGCTCTTTGCTTGCGTAATCTTGTCCTCATGTGAATTTCGTCAAGGCAAAGTTTGCATCTGAATAGCTTACTGTATATAACCTTCTACTGATAGCGGGTGTTCTGGAGGCACAGCTGCAGTGGGTGCTGGGTCCCGGGGTCCTTTGGGTGCTGCAGGAGTGTCAGCGGATGTCAGGGCGCTGTTTACGCACCGTGACGGACGAGAGTGGGGTCAGAGCGGGGCATTTCAGCTCTCACCACTGTCCAACCTACACACTTTAACTATAAACTGTGTGTGTGTGTGTGTGTGTGTGTGTGTGTGCGTGCGTGCGTGCGTGCGTGCGTGTGTGTGCGTAAAGCCGATGCTTCTAAAACACTGCGTTGTTTTGGGGAATATCAAAGCTTTTTCAACAAGAGCCAACGATGCACAAAGATGTTCATTTGAAACTTGTCCTGTAGTTCACTCACATAAATGTAAGAAAAAATGTATTCTATGTTTTTCACCATGTCAGGGCCAAAAATGGACACATCTGAAAAATGGACTGAACCAAGTTTAAATGTCTTAGTTCATTTTGTATACATATTAGTTACAAAAAAAATTACAGAGAGATTTTGGATTTCTCATTTGTTTTTTATGAAAACTAGATTTTACTGAAAATTGCCCTAAAATTTCAAATTTCGCCTAATTTTTTTGACTTAAAACTTAAATAAATCAGTTTTAGAATTCGTCAAAATTTTGTTGTGTAGGAGCTACTTTAAGGCTGATCTTTATGTCCTGAGGGGAGAAAAATACATTTTTAAGAAAACGGCCTTAGAAGTTACAATGTCACAGAGACATCTATGGATGAAGTGGATTCAGTGGAAGAATAAAACATTTTAAAGAACAAATTGGACAAGTTTGTTGTTTCCACATGAAAGCCGATACGTTGAAAGAGGAAACTGACCAAAATACAGGGAACCCATGCTCTAATTGTTGTTTTCACCTAACAAAGTGCGTTTTCATAGTAATTGAGGAACTTATTCATAACATTAACATAAATAATAACATAATAATAACATAAACATAAATATGAATATACTTACAATTTTTAAACTGTCATTTTGGACATGACGATTGTGATGCACAATGTCAATACTGTCATAATCCCATCTCAATCTGAGTCCAACACCCAAGATAAGCACTGTTTAATTACATTTCTTGGCGCTGTAGCTATAACTGTTACTGCACCTCTTGGTCATAATGCAATATAGACAAAGAAGTTAACTAAAATGTAAAACAAATAATTGAAACATGCTTAATCCACGGACATTCTGCTCTGCTCTCGTCCCGCCTCCTCAACAGTCGTTCGGAGCAGACTAATTAGCGACCCACACACACAGACACACACTGGCATGCTAATTCAGCCCGTTTCATCCTGGTATTCTCCGTCCCAGCTGGAGTCTGCAGAGGCTGAGGTCCCACGTGGAAAAGACTCCCCGGGCATCTGGCCTCGGGAACAATACGAGACAAAACCGAGACAATGGAGTCGTTAAAGAGGAGCTGAAAAGACGGGCCCTAAACCCCATCAGCTGCACGCGCTCGTTCACGTACCGTAAAGAGTGAGGCGCAGACAGGAACTTAGAGCTGAATACACACGGCACAAAACAAGACAAATACCATTAACATTTAACTAAATACAAGTGACAGTTTATGACCACAATGCAGTACTTAACAGGTCTTGATAATTAGTTGCGTGGTGATTTTGAAAGTTTTTAAACGGGATGCTCTTCCAGTTGCAACAGGTTTCAAAAGGCAAAGTCAGGCTTAAACAAGACGCTCTGATCGGTGGGTTCATGCAAAATAAACGTTTCTCTGTCCCCTTTTTATGTGAGAATGTCAAGAATCAAAACTTTAAGACCAGTTGAAAAATGGACAAAAGTCATGTTTTCATGGTTGGATCTTAACGAGGTTCCAAGTAAAGCTTCACTACACAATAAGAAATGGTAGTGAGACAAAAAAATTAATTTCCATACATTTTTTGAAAAACACAACAATTAAACTGAAATAGGCTGATCAAAAGTTTAGGACCACACCTCAAAAAACCCCCAGAACAGAAATCAAAGTTCCATTCATGAACTCAGTGATGAGTAGTGCCACTGTTAATGTTCAAAATCTTCAATCTTCAAAAATTGGTTAAGGCGCTTGAGGTGCCCTGCACCACCTGGAGCTCCATTGTTCCACTGAAGGAAAAAGCCCCCCAGATCATTATGGCGCCCCCTCCCTGTGGCGCGTAGAAAACATCTCAGGTGGATCTGCTTGTCGTGCCAGTAACGTTTAAACCATCAGGACTGGAGATGTGGTCTGATGGTCACTGGGCTGCAGTCGCAGCAGTAAAGGCCTTAATTTGAGTCGAGGATCGTCCAGTGTGTACCAATCTGATCCTCCGGCTCAGGGCTGGAGTCATTTTTTTGGGTCTTCCACTTCCCTTTTTTTGTCAAACGAATCATTTTTTTTGTCTCACTGCCATTTTTTGTTGCATAGTGAAGCTCTACTTGGAACCTTGTAAAGATCCAACCATGCAAATGTTACTTTAGTCAGTTTTTCAACTGGACAACTAAGCTTTTGAAAGGGACAGTAGTATCACATTTATTACCAACCTTTACTAAATATTAGTTAAAGCTGGGGTACCCAACTTTTTTTCTCATAATTAGTAAATTCTGTTTCCACCTCAGAAAGTGTATTGTAAATGTAAAGTAAAAGCACAAGTCTGTACAAATATCTGACAACAACACGCTGTCTTCATCACACAATTGAACATTTAATCTTTTCACACAGAAATAGCCACTGAACTGGGATAATATACTGATCTTTTGTGCTTAAAAAAGCCGTTCAAAGACAAAGAGTGGACAAAAGTCTACACGAGCCAAAATGTTTGCGAGAGCTCTGAGTTAGAAGGGTTTAAATACCTACTTTCTCACTCCCCTGTTTGCAAATGACCTTTAAAGGTTAGAAAATGCTTATCATTTCCAAAGAAAGTACATTTCTCAACAGTTTGTTAATGGTAATATACTATAAAGTGTTACTGTATAGTGCCAAAACTGGAGGGGAGACCAAACAAATTGCTCTTCCTCAATAACATTCGAAGGAAAAGTTGACATTTATTTGCAAATTCTTTTCTGGCCCAAATTCGTCAAATTCGTTGAGGCCTTTTTCACTGACCAACCTCACTATTTACCTGCATTTCCACAATTCTAATTCACGTATTACGCCTCATTCTCATCATTTTTGACCGTCCAAACCTTGTGCGCCGTGATTACAGATGACAGCAGACACACTTCATATCTTCTGTCTGCATATTTCAGACTCTGTGGGCATTTGTGTATTTGAAAAACAACAGTAGTACCTCTATCCTCGATCAGAGCGGTTATTTCACACAGACACAAGGAGCAGGTGCCAACATAAACCCCTCTCCTGCGTCTGAGCGAGTTTAGGAGGGCTGGCATTGCATTGTGGGTATAGGAAAAACAAATGGTCGGCTCTATCCAGACTAAAGCAGTGGCTCCGGTCCAGGGACAATATAAATAAACCTACATCTGCCGTGACACTGATAACAAATGATGTAATCCATAGACAAAGCAGGTGGGAGCGAATATATTCTGCCTTAAAAACGGAAAAAATCTAAAAAGCATCGACTTTCTCAGGTCAAAAAGATGTAGCAGACAAAAGTTTACTGCTGACCAGGAAGAGCTGCACTGAACAGGACTAAACCCAGACTACAGCAAAACTAAACCAGGACTACACCAAAACTAAACCAGGACTGCAGCAAAACTAAACCAGGACTGCAGCAAAACTAAACCAGGACTGAACCAGGACTACAGCAAAACTAAACCAGGACTGAACCGGGACTGAACCAGGACTACACCAAAACTAAACCAGAACTGAACCAGGCCTACACCAAAACTAAACCAGGACTGAACCAGGACTACAGCAAAACTAAACCAGGACTGAAGCGGGACTGGACCGGGACTGAACCAGGACTACACCAAAACTAAACCAGGACTAAACCCGGACTGAACCGGGACTGAACCAGGACTACAGCAAAACTAAACCAGGACTGAACAAGGACTGAACCGGGACTGAACCACCAAAACTAAACCAGAACCAAACCGGGACCGGGACTAAACCCGTACTGAACCGGGTCTAAACCGGGACTATTCCGGAACTAAACCGGAACTGAGCTGGGACTAAACGGGACTACATCAAAATGAAACCAGTACTAAGGCGAGGCAAGTATATTTGTAGAGCACAATTCGTACACAAGGCAATTCAAAGTGCTTCACACAACAGGAAAAGTTGCATTAAAATCACAAAACGCAAAAAGACAACACAAAAAGACATACTAAACCAAGAATAAACCAGGACTAAACCGGGGCTGTGCCGGGGCTAAGCTGGAACTAAACAGGGACAGAACTGGGACTAAACCAAGACTAAACCGGGACTGGGACTAAACCGGGACTATGCCAGAATTAAACCGGGTGGGACTGAACTGGGACTACACCAGGACTACACTGTGACTAAACCAGGACTACACTGGGACCAGGACTGAACCACAACCAATCCAAGACTAAACCGGGACTGGGACTAAACCAGGACTATGCCAGAACTAAACCGGGACTACACCAGATCTGCACTGGGACTACATCGTGACTAAACAGGGACAAGGACTCAACCACGACCAAACCGGGACTACACCGGGTCGGTATATCCGTGCATAACTACGTATGGCGTGTCACCGTGAATCGATGTAATAAGAGAGAGCGCAGACGAGGGATCTGTCTGTGACACTGTCTTTGCACGTTGTAGTGAAAGACAACGCGGGACAATGAAGGAATCATGTGGTGCGGCAACTGGACACTAGCCTGTGAGACCAAAACATACCCTTCCATGTAGCGTGTAGGTGAGTAAAGCGTCCGAGGCACTCTGATGATCTAAAGGCCTTGAAGAAGGCTCACGCGAGTAAACTTTGTGTCTGGATTAGGACGATATTATCCGTGTTACGTTATGCTTTATTCTTTTGCTAAAAGTTGAAACATCAGCGCGTTGCCACTCAATAAAGCTGCCTTTTGTGTAAAATACTGTAGTTCTCCCCCTCAAACATGTGCATCAGCTAATTCAAACTCATTCCAAACATAAATTGGGCAAAATGACCAGCCAAAAAGCGCTCTTTTGGAGGTTAGAGCAATGGCTGCAGAAAGAGTAAAAATGTAAAACAAACGCACACTGTAGAGCGGTGGCAGTGACAGTAACGCCAACAGTTATGCGACAGTGCAGTTTCCTTAGTGACCTTGAGGTTCTGGCTCCACAGTCCAAGTGGATGCGTCAGTCCTAGTTCATCTGCAGCCTGTCGGACTAGGATCTCTCCTTCACTGTGGTTCTCCCCGAGGTTTCTACTTTTTCCCATGAGGTTTTTTTGTCGCCACGAAGGAGGGTCAAAGGACAGGGGTGTTCTGGGACAGTTATATGAACTGCTTTCTACTGTGGCCCATCAAGGCAACTGTTGCTGTGATTTTGGGCATTATAAAAATAAATTGATTTGATTTGACCAGTAGATGACGCGTGACCTAGAACTTGTAGAGTATTGCTTCACGAAAATGGTCAAACTGGAGATATATGGGCTAAATGCTTAAAATCTGAAATACAATCATATTTACTACATTTTCATGAACTGTACAGCATAATCAGTGATATAGACTTTAAAGTATGTGTACTTCGATAACTAGAAAATGAACTTTAATGGCGATGAAGTAAATCACTAAAAGACCAAATTGAGGGAAATGGGCGTAGAACAATTAGAGTTTTTTCCATGGACGTCTGTCAAGTCCTCATGTGATAATGGCAGCGTCGTGGTTGATGTCCAAACAAAGCCGGCAGCTCCTTTGTGTCTCCACGAGGCGCCGCGCCAGGCCTTTTCACGGAGTCATTAACTGAACTGTGTCGCGTGACGTGTATGAAATCAACAACAATGCAACGTCGCTTAAGACGAGATGGACTGACAAACTGTGAGGGAGGCGTCTGGGGAGAGGGAGACGGGAGACAGCTGCACACAGGCGACTCACGACAGGAGCTTTGTGAAGGACGCAGGACGGGGAAAAGTTGTGCTTGAAATAGTGACATGATTTTGTGATTAAAAGTGCGACGTTTAACTTTTCTGACGGGAGGTCCGCGATTATTGAGACGTTATGGTTTCCCTAGAACAGGCCTGTCCAAACTCAGGCCCGGGGGCCAAATGCGGCTTTCAGACCAATTTTTCTTGGCCCTTAGGCTTCCTGGTGAACTGGCCCACATTGTCCTGATAAGTACTATTTACAGCACATTTCAGATTTTCTACAATTCTAACCTAAATAACTAACATTTTGGTGCAGCACAGACCTGATATTAAGGCACTGAGACTGAATGTAGATGTGGTGGCGCTTAAAACATCAGATAAATGCAGCTTTTTTTTAATGTTTCGCGATTGATTTGTGGCCCTCTGCTTGGTCTATATTTCAATATGTGGCCCTTGATGGAAAAAGTTTGGACACCCCTGCCCTAGAATGTTCCGCAGTATGGCATTAAACACTGTCAACCTGAACAGTACAGTGAAGTTTTTGGAAAATGGATATCAAAATACCAATCAAAAAGATCAGTTTGAATTGACAAAAAAAAAAAAAGAAAAAGAGAATCATTTATCATTTTGCAGGTTTTCTTTTAAGTTACATATAATATCATCAATAGCATATAATTATTTTCAGTAAACAAATCAAAAAGCAAAGAAATAAAGTAAACAAAGTGAATAAAACAATACTACGGTAGAATAAGAGGGTTGTTGAAGTCAAATATAATATAGGTTGAGTAACTAATATGGTTTGTAAACTAATTAAATTGTCTTTTTAATTTAATCACACGCTGCAAGTTGACATGTTATAACTTTTCAATAATATTTAGGTTTACTGAACATCTTTGGATTTACAGTGTGTATTTGTTTCCATGGAGACAAGCAGGTGACACCATCAGACCAAGTTACAGGTGGGATCTGTGGAGAGGCGACCCCGCTCACAGTAAGAATGTATGTAACGTGTAATATTCCAGGAAAAGCAATAATATTTCCAAGGAGATGCTCATTTTCTAGAGCTCTGACCAGAAAAGTGACATAATGCACCTTTACATGAGACAAATGATGCTAAATTGACTTTTAAGAGCTTTTTAACCACGTTATAATAGTTTACCCTTAGAGTGACTTGTATGTATGTTTGAGAAATCTTTATTTTCCTGCATCCATTGCCATTGCTCTATTACTTTTTTTCTTACTATGGCTAAGTCTATGTTTCAAATTATTTACCTGCTGTTTTTAAATTGGAAAAAAGTGGAAAAGCTGCAGTTTTCAACCCAGAAGTGGACTTGTTTCTTTTATTAAGTTGTTTTAGATCAATAGTGCGATCTAAAATATCAACTACATAAACTACTCGACTGGTTTCATCGATTGTAACTATAGCAGACAAAAGGACAATATGTATTCTTTTCATATCTGCAAGCGCAACAGCAACAAAACAACAGGTTATTTAACTTCATTTCAGTCCTGTGTCACACATGTGGAGACCCTCGGCCAAAGACACTCCACATAAATCTTTAAACCCACAGAAGTGAGCAGCACGGTCGGGCACGGAGCAGTCAGACATGCACAAGGTGAAGAGTGTAGAGGCACATGTCCTTGTCAGAGCCGCTGCCCTGTTAGCGATAACCCAGGCTCTCCCAGGGTTAAACTCATTTAGCATGCCCGCTCTGGAGGCTCCGTCTCTGGGTACACGCCGCAGCCTCCATCCCTCACCCCCACAACAACCGGAGCCACTCGGACAGACAGATCCATCACACGAACACGGGGGTAAATGATGCACGGGGACAAAGACTGAGCTCAGGAACAAGAGAAACACGCAACAAACATCTACACGTTACAGTTAGGCTAATTAAAATAAGTTAAAGGACACATTTAACTTAGTGACCTTTTTGAGCTTTTAATCATGTTCTAACAATGTTCTGTCATTAAAAACATACCTGAAGTGTCATTTAGCTTCATTCATGCTATTTTGAGAAATGTTGGTTTGAAAAGCCTCTCCGACCGTCAAAAACACTTCCTGCTGAACCCCCTCAATCGCTGAAGTTTTTCAGGATTTTATAAATCACTGATCCGAGAATCTTCTACTGTTTTAAGTCCATAAATCATGGCCAGACTTATTCTGAGTATTTCTGCCGTCTACACATGATCACTGCTACTGCAAGTCTGATAATAGCGTGTGGCACAGTCTCTTAAAGTGATAACATAACTTTATTGTGTAAGTGCTAGGCGCCATCTACTGGTTTCATACACTCAGTAAGTATCAAACTTTTCTTTTTTTAAAAACATGAGATGGCAAATTTAAGGTACTCAAAGAACACGTTTAAAGGCTAATAACAATAAGAACATTTTTTAATATTTTTCTTTTAAACCAACAAAGATTTTAAGATGCTAATTACTAAACTTAGAGGGGCTGTACCTGATTTTAATTGTTTGGAAATGTGAAGAAACAGAACTAGTTCATTGACTGACTGTCACAGTAAAGCTAACAAACATTAGCATGCTAACGGTCCACTTCCTGCTTCTCGTAGAATAAAATGCTGTATAAATAGATGCAGAGAAAGTGCTTGTGGTCTCTTTTTCACACAAATAGGTGCTTTTACAAAATATCTGTGCTGGAAACATATTTTAAGTTATTACATGCAAAACATCTGATACATGAACTAGTTTTGTTTTTCCAGTTTCAAAACAGTAAAAAATCAAGTACTGCTCCTGTAAGTGTTCATTCGAAAGTATTCTGACAGTATAGAGACATTTCTATTTACTATATTTCTTTTACTGATTTATATAATTTAAATTGATGACTTTACTTTATATTTCATGTCTTATTTATTCAGTCTATTTATTTTTATTTATTTATTTTTTACTTATTTTTATGTGGGAATGTTTTGAATGCACTGTAAAGCACTTTATTATATTTATTGTGAAATAAAGACGAATATTATAATGTGAATTAAGAAATCACGACTATCAATCAACTGAATAATCTTGACACCCCAATAAAAAGTGTTGACACCAGCTTATTATTTTTTGCAGTTATTTCGTTGATGTACTTTGGCAGACTTGTTTCTGCACATTTTAAGGAGTAAAAGGATGTTGTTTGTCTGGTTCAGGACAAAGAGTGGAAGAATGTCAAGAGTCTATCAACATAATGGAATAACATTATTAATGGCTCTGATCCACCGTCATGTGAAAGCATGACTTTCAACTGAACAACAACACAGCCCTGATATCTGTTATAAGAATATGATGTTATTTATCTTTTATACCTAGTTGAATACAATGAATGTGTATTTGGATTGACTTTCTCTGTGTCGTTTGTCCACACCGTCCTGTTCTAACTGCAGCATATGGGCCTTTGAGAGCAGCCGTTAGAGACGCACCGACAGATGACAATTACACACCAGTGCCAGACTGAGGAGAGGGGGAGAGGGAGAGAGGAGAGAAAGAGAGAGGGAGAGAAGAGAGAGAGGAGAGAGAGGCGAGAGAGAGAGGGAGAGAAGAGAGAAAGGAGAGACAGGCGAGAGAGGAGAGAGAGCGAGGGAGACATAGAGAGAGAGGAGAGGGAGACAGAGAGGAGAGAGAGAGGAGAGAGTGGAGAGAGACAGCAGAGAGAGGGGAGAGAGAGAGAGGAGAGGGAGAGAAGAGAGAGAGAGAGACAGAGAAGGAGAGAGAGAGAGAGGAGAATGAGAGGCGAGAGAGAGGGAGACAGAGAGGGAGAGAAGAGAGAGGAGAGGGAGGGAGGAGAGAGAGAGAGAAGAGCGAGGGAGACGGTGAGAGAGAGTTAGAGGAGAGGAGGGAGAGAGAGAAGAGAGAGCGGAAGAGAGAGAGAGAAAAAAGAGACATAAACAGAAAGGGGGAGAGAGTGAACAGAGAGAGATGAGAAAGTGAGAGAGGGAGGGAGAGGGAGCCGAAGAGAGAGAGGGAAGGAGAGAGAGGGAGATGAAGAGAGAGAGGGAGAGAGAAGGAAGGAGGGGAGAGGGAGGGAGACAGAGAGAGATGAGAGGGAGAGAAAGGTAGAGAGGAGGGATGGAGGAGAGAGGGAGAGAGAGACCGAGAAAACGAGAGACAGATGCAGAGAAAGACAGAGGGAGAGAAAGAGAGAGAATGTGAGAGAGAGAGAGACAGAGAGTGAGAAACAGAAAGACAGAGTCAAGACTCTCTCTCTTCAGTCTGGTGTCTCTGAGAGAGAGAGAGAGAGAGAGAAGCCTTGATGAAGCTAAATACAACTCCAGGTAGCTTTTCAAAGTTAAAAAAAATAAAATCTGCCTAATGAAAATCCTCCTCTCTCTGCAGTCTGTGGGGGAAATAAAATCTACTCAGGTACAGCGGCTTTATTAACTGTGATTTTATTCCCAAACAGACACCGCAAACCACTTCAGATTCACACAGCGCACTGACAATTGTCCCACTTTAATCAACATTTCTCAGATGAGTCAAACCCAGTGGGACGTGCGAGGAATCCAAGCTCCTTATGCCCCCCACAGGACTCCGGCACAAAAGACCAGGATGAAGGAGCGGCTTTTCTCATTGACTTCTCCTGATTCTCTCAAACGCTGCTGGCCCCAGATAGTCCCACCGCCCCGGCCGCATTTACCATCAGAAAGAGGCTTCAGGGCACCGCTTCTGCCCCCTGGAGTCCTGCTGCTCTGGTGTAAACTCTTAATCACGTTTTGGGATGTGGACCCTCTTTCAAACGTGTGTCTAATCCTCCCGACGGTGTCACCAAGCCATTGTTTTAGACTTTACAGAAACAGAGATCTTCTATTCTATGTTCAGAACTACGAACCGACTTGTGCTCACGCTCGTCCTGCTTTGGTCCTGCTTTGGTCCTGCTTCGGTCCTGCTTCGGTACTGCTTCGGTCCTGCTTCGGTCCTGCTTCGGCCCTGCTTCGGTCCTGCTTCGGTCCTGTTTTGGTCCTGCTTGGATCCTGGTTTGGTCCTGCTTTGGCCCTGCTTTGGTCCTGCTTTGGTCCTGCTTTGATCCTGGTTCAGTCCTGCTTTGATCCTGCTTTGGTCCTAGTTTGGTCCTGGTTCAGTCTTGCTTTGGTCCTGCTTTAGTCCCGCTTTGGTCCCGCTTTGGTCCTGGTTTGGTCCTGCTTTGGTCCCGCTTTGGTCACGGTTCGGTCCCGCTTATTTGGTTCTGCTTTGGTCCCGGGTTGGCCCTGCTTCGATCCTGCTTCGGTCCTGCTTTGGTCCTGCTTTAATCCTAGTTCGGTCCTGGTTCGGTCCTGGTTCGGTCCTGGTTTGGTCCCGCTTTGGTCCCGGTTTGATCCCGGTTTGGTCCTGCTTCGGTCCTGGTTTGTACAGAGTTAAGTCCTTGTTAGTGTCATGATACAAACATTTCAAACTTAAAAGTGATTTGTGACAATAGAATGTCATTTTCAACTTATCCCAGAAATTGTCAAAGAAGATGAAGACAGCTTTTTTTTCTTCTTTTTTGTAGCGATACTTGTTCAAATGGTTATCTAGTTTCATATCTAGTCAAGTCTCTGGATTAGTATCAATTAGTGCTTGGGTATTGATTTTGTCAACATAATACTGTCAATAAACAAAACAAAACAAAAAATCCAGATATTTGATAAATTAGTAATAATGAACAAATGAAATCACTTTAAATCTAGTCCATCTGATTGCACTCTAGCTTGTTTTCCAATTCGGATGTGTGGTTATCGTTATGGAAGCTGTGGTTGGTAGAAGTGGTCCAGTATAAACCATATTTTTTAGCAGATTCACCGCAGAAATGAGACAAAGCTTCCACTCACTCTAAAGCTACATTTATCGTGGTGTTTCCACTGCACAAAAGTGATCTGCAAAGCTCGTTTGAGGCGTCTGAAGGGGCTGTGAGAGGAACAAACGGTTCTGGCTGACTTTAGGCCTGTGGAGCACTTTAAAGACAAAAAGACTAAATTATAATTTCTCACCAAACAAACACATACAAGTAAAAGTGATGAACTGCCGAATTTCCAGTGATTATAAGGTTACATGTTGAGCCCGCATGCTTAGCAAACAAAGCTAGCACATATTCATCTCAGCTGTTTCCTGTTTACGAGAAAAGGCGCTGAAAACATTATAACTCAATCCACACCTGACCATTTTATAAAGACATGGAAACGTGCAAGCAGAGAAGTGAAATAAATGCTGAAAAAGTTGACAGTAAACCAGCTCTCACAGCCACAAACTTGAAATTACGAAACGTCTTTGAGTGAATCGCTGAGATCAGCCTCATGAAGAAAAAGTATAATTCAGATAGGATTTTGATTGTATTTATTAAGAACCCATGCGTTATGTTTGGGTGAATCATTCAGCCTTTAGCCAGCTCAGTCCTCACATTGTTGTCTTCATGTAAATTAAAATACGTATAAGTTGATCAAAGAAATGCTTACTCTGGTATTCTAGATTGAAGTCACTGGGGGCCGAGTATAAAAACATTCTTTTTGAAGCATTGGTCTTTTGAAATCTCCTCTTCTTGGTATGTATGAGTATGAGCCATCTTGATATATTTAGAGAGAAAATATGCCGCGCTTCTTTGAAATGGACAGCTACAGGGTTTCTAAAGCTCCACTAACCTTTTGTAGAGGTGCCCTGTCGGCTTCACTGAGCTACTGTCGTCCAGATGTGCGACTGTTGTTGGAGCTCGTGATCAGCGGTAGCTCACGTGTGACCGGTGTAAAGGGCCTCTCCTGATGAGTATTAATGATGTTTCCTCTGGAGTCGTTCTGGAGCTGCCTCTGGAAACCCAGTTAATTTCTAACGGATGAAGAGAGGAGCGGGTCAGGCAGAGTGTGAGAGCGTTGCACTTCATGAAAACGCTTTAAATCAGCTCCAACACAAGTACAACATAGGCTCCACTGAACACATTTCGGTTTAGACAACTTAGTTAATATGATTTGATTTTTGTTGCTTTAAATTGTTTCTGAAACGTACCGACATTTGATGAGGTTTTTAAATTTTAGTCTAAGGAATACCACATTTATTTAGGTAGATGCTTTCTTCCAAATAACGTTGGTGGCTGACTGTGTCGTTGATTTTGTAGCAAAACTTGAAAAACGTTGATGCCTTTTGCAATCATTGATGAAATAGATGAAAATAGATAGATGAAATAGACTCTACAAAACAGAGCATATTGGTAAATTATCTGTAATTTACTACAATGTGGGGCACGGTTGGTGTAAGAATGGATTGTGTATGACTTTGTTTTGTGTTTCTATTAATTTTTCTTGGATTTTTCTAAATGGTATGTATGGGAAAAGATTAAATGGACATCTGAGATTATACAGCAGAATCAATTTAATCATTTGTTGGGTTCGAGCTTAAGAGTTGACGTGTTGCTGTTCTAGTCCTGGTCTGGGCCAGGATTAGTTCCGAATTTAGTCCCACTGTAATCCCAATTTTAACGTGGTCTGTGTTAAAGTGTGAATGCACCCTAAACCTGTATTTGCCAGACTGTTTTTCATAAATGAGTAAAGTCCGTTTTTTCCCCCAGAAAGCGTATCATAAAAGCAGAATTTAGAGACAAAATTACGACCCACTACAACTGTCAACTAAATCTTCCCTTTTCCATCTTAAAAAGTTGTTCTAAAGCTGTGTGGCCAACAAATCCATGCATGTGAATACCAGCGAGAGTTTGTAAAAGCTAGAATCCAGTTAGCTACATTGTCCTTTCATGTTTTAAAGCAGGTAGTCCAGCTTTAATCAGTTTACCTCTCGCTGGTGGGTGGGTTTTCCAAAGGTGCCAACAACATGCGTGAAAGGCTGATCCTCCAACAATGCAGTGAACGTGAGGGACACTGTGGACCAGGAGGCTGAGCGGAAGAACCCAAGATGTTTCTGTTCCCTTTGTTCAAGTATAGATGGGATTAGAAATGAGAGTCAGAGGTAATGTACTAAAACATACTATTCCTGAACATACTAAAGGAGGAGATCAAGCTGTGTCCAAACATTAAAGGACATATTCTGCTACAGTTTTAACCATGTCCTAACAATGTTCCGTCGTCAAAAACACACCTGGAGTAGCATTCGGTTGTATCAACGCTGTTTTGAGGAATATTTATCAGAAAATCCTCCCCCTCCGAGCGTCAAACACATTTCATGCGAATTCCGTCTATCAGGGACGTATTTTCAGATCATCTACATCACTTATCAGAGAATCTTCTGCTGTTTTCAGTCCTTAAAGGGCCTCCGACAGGTTGGACGACTCATTTGCCAAAAATGCAGTTAAGATGAATATTTTTCAAATTTTGTTAAAATACTTATACGACATCACACTTGGAAATGACCTAGCAACCATCCTGTACACGGGGCCAAAATTCACTCAGTGTCACAGATTTTTTTAATTTTACAAATAAAAATACATGTGAACGCCTTTATTTTGTTGAATCAATGTTTCAAGGATCAAAAAAGTCATTTTTTTGGTGTAAATTATGCTTAAACTTTGTCTCCCGAGTGTGATGTCAGTCTGTTTACTTCCTGTAATTTTCAACATATTTTTCAACTTTTCCCCACAAACGGCTGCTTGATTAGTGTAAAACTGATGTGTATATGTACAACTGGTATTATTCCACCAAACAAAGTCAAAATTAGAAAATCGTGAAAACCTGTCATGGCACTTTAAACCATCGCTAAACTCGTTCTGAGCATTTCTGCCATTTTTTCAACACTTCAACTTGAAAATATTCATATTTTTTGGACACTTTTTAATGATGGACTTAGAATTGTAATCCGTTTAGTCAAATGATTTAAAGCAGAATTCAATAACAATTTTGCCGTCTTTGTAAGTCCGTGTAGTGGTTGTAAATGTATATTCGGGCCGTTTGAAGCCCCCGCCATTGCCCCCTGCTTGCAACATTTTCTGACACTGACCCAAAGACAACTCTCCTTTACTCTCTTTTTTATATTTGGAGACATTCAATATTTTTGTATGGGATTGTACTTCATAAAGAAAAAAGAGAAAAATCTTTTATTTTCGGATCGCAGTTTACATCAGTTGCGCGTTTTTAGCACGTCATTGTTTTGCCTTGAGCCTCATGACGCTTTCTGGACCACTTTATTTGAGCTTTGGACACTTTTTTTTACCTTTACTTGGGAAAACTGTCACGGATGATTGTCCTGAAGATGTTGGATCATGTTAGACGTGTTAGTTCTGAGGTATACATATACAAATAATCACAATTTTTGAAAAAACTGTTAATCTTGACCTCCCTAATGGTGAATCCACAAGACTTTGTTGAAAGGAAGGTGGACGTCAAGGGGTGGGATTCAATAAGTTTACAATTCTTCCCATTCCCTTGTTGAAATGTCTGGATGGAAGATTTGTTACTACATTGTCTTCTCTTTGTTACTTAAACACTCAAATAAATGCATTAATTCATTCATAAACTCTAAGATGATTTATAGATAGGCATCTCCTTGAAATGTCTGGACGAAGTGACGAGACGCAGCAGGAAGTTGACACGCAGACGTTGATTTGCCTGGAGTCTGAGCAGAAAAAGACAGATGGCATCAGTATTGACTTTAGAAATCTGTGTCCTGTATCCATCGAGTTCTCAGTTCGGCTCCATTGTTTGTATTTTTGACAGACCCGCGACCAGAGGCTGAGCCCGAGGGCAGAGTCACCTGTCGCACCTGCAGCCGCCGAAGTCTACTGTGGAACTGACAAAACAGATACGCCATCGAAGAGACAATGCATTCAATGATACGACTGTTGTAAGGATTTAACATAAAAGAAGAATACTAGATCAATACAAAAGAATAGGATATATTACCGGAAACAATTTAATACCAGGAAAATAGTGTTTCAGGCATTGAGGAAACTTAAATCATCACTGTAGTATTTAGGTGTAATACATTGGATTTAGATAATATTGTGAATGTAGTTTTGAAGATATGAAACATTTGAATGAAAGGTACTTAGTTTATAGTAAAAAATAAATAAATAATATAAAGAAAATTAAAAAAAAATAAAGAAAGAAAAGAACTGTTCATTTATTTTACACATTTGTCTAATAATTAAACCTAACACATTTCTTCAGGTCGTTGCTGTTGGACTGACGTTAGGGGTGTCCCAAAATATTGAAATATTGATAAATTGTGATACTAAATTTGGTGATACATTCTCAACATCATGGGCTGCTGTATCGTTCTGTTGCCAAGAGTAATTTTTGGTATAATTTACTGAATTATTTTGTGACAGCTCTACAATTCTGTTGCTTGACATGTTTGACATACTCACCATTTTGGATTTGGAAAAGGCCGTATTTTATTTTACGTTTGTGCAGGTCGTGATTTAACAAAGAAATGTTGTTAAAATGTATTGGATTATTTTAAAAAATAGTGATATATCATAGACTATCATGGGGAATATATAGATTATCGCAACATGGTGATTATAATTATTCAATTGTGAGTAGAGTCCAAGTGTGAGGGACCCGGTGATCCCCAGGCCTATCAGAGAAACACCAACTAAATATAGAGATGTTAATTTTTGTCAGTGTCACCCAGCCCTAGTAGTAGCACACAAAAAAAGAATTCTATTAAAGATAAATAATGGACTGTAACCAAACCAGGGCTGTTCAACTTTATTTGATTGAGGGCCAGATTTATTTTAGATGGTTTTGTCCTCGAGGCTAGAAATACTTTGAAATATGAAAAACATGTGAAACAACATCTACAGAACTGAACCAGGACTGAACCAGAACTAAACCAGGACTGAACCAGGACTGAACCAGGTCTAACACAGGATTAAACCAGGACTAAACCAGGTCTAAACCAAGACTAAACTAGGTCTGAACCAGGACTGAACCAGGACTGAACCAGGACTAAACTAGGACTGAACCAGGACTGAACCAGGACTGAACCAGGACTAAACCAGGACTGAACCAGGACTGAACCAGGACTGAACCAGGACTAAACCAGGACTGTACCAGGTCTAAACCAGGACTAAACCAGGACTGAACCAGGACTAAACCAGGACTGTACCAGGTCTATACCAGGACTAAACCAGGACTAAACCAGGACTGAACCAGAACTGAACCAGGACTAAACCAGGACTGAACCAGGACTGAACCAGGACTAAACCAGGACTGAACCAGGACTGAACCAGGACTGAACCAGGACTGAACCAGGACTGAACCAGGACTGAACCAGGACTGAACCAGGACTGAACCAGGACTGAACCAGAACTGAACCAGGACTGAACCAGGACTAAACCAGAACTAAACCAGGACTAAACCATGACTGAACCAGGACTAAACCAGGACTGAACCAGAACTGAACCAAGACTACACCAGGACTACAAAGGACTACACCAGGACTAAACCAGGTCTAAATAGGACTAAGCCAGGACTAAACCAATAACAAGAGATCTAATATTTTTTTGTAGATGAGTTGAGGGCCAGATCATGTCCCTTGGGGGGCCTGATCAAGCTGAAAAGCCCTGCTGTATATTTTATGCAATTTTCTATCTAACATTTTAAATGTGTCATCAAATGCTACGACACAGTGAACAGTTTCTGACATTTCCAGATCATGGCAGTCATTCCTTGCGTTCTATTGGGTTTCCCAGTGGGTTTACTGTTTGAATTGGGACTTTATTGCCTTAGAGCCCCCTGCAGGTTTGTCATTAAACCCCCCCTCGCTCGCCCCTCTGTTTCAGGCGTTCAAAGCAGTTGGACGCTGCGGGTTGGTCCAGTGGAGTGTCCCGATGCAGAGGAGGAGCTCAGGGGAGGAAAGGGCTCAGAGATGGCTGTGTGTTTTAATAAAGCTCCCATCTAAAGCCCCTGCAGCAAAACCATAAAGGGCCACCCTCCAGAGTCCTCCCTCACAGCACGTGCACACAACACTCCAGGTACAACAATGAACAAGGGTTAATACAGACAACGTGGATCTCAGCCGTTTTAGACACAACCAACACAAGAACAACCTTTGGCATTCACATCCTAAAACCCCTGCAAAATCTATTTTATGATCTTGTCTTGTTTATAATGTTTGATTTCATATTCTGGACATAGAAAGAAATAATTATGCAATTAATCCTATATATCCCTCGTGCTCATTTGAGCAATGCACATTTGGTCAAAGAGCAATATATGTTTTCATTTCAGGAAAAATAATACTACCTCTACAAAATAATTTTGACAATATAGAAGTAACTGATTGAAATAATCGTGATTTGAATTATGTATAATATTATTATTATGTTCAATTATAGTAATTATTATTATTTTAATCGAGCAGCCCAATATTTATCAATATCATATTATAAACAAGGACTAAACCAGGTCTAAAGCAAAAAAAAGACATAATAAGTAAATAAATAAAATGTCTATTTTTAGAAAATGTGTTGAGGGCCGGACCATGTGCCTTGGAGGGTCTGATTTGGCCCCTGGGCCTTAAATTGAATAGGTCTTCTCTAAAGCTTTGTTAGGTTACTCTTTCGTCTCCCTTTTGCTTGCTCCTCTTTCATCATTTTCTTAAAATATATATAACTATAATTATTCAAAGATGTAAAATAACGAGCTATACAAAATTGCTCGATGATTTGTATGAAGTCAATGTACAGTATATTCTATATTCTAAATATGTGTATATATATATTTGCTATGTAATTATTATTTTATTTATTTACATATCTTTCTTACTCCCATTTGATGACCATAAATAATTTCCTTCAAAATGGGCAAAACATCCTAATAACAAACAACAAATAAGATGTGAAACAACATGAAAAAAACTGAAATGTCTTCCTTTGAAACATGTTCCTTTTTTTTTTGTGGACAAATTTTTGCACTTGAAATGAACATTAAAAAGAAACACATGCATACACTTGAAAACGAGTCCAAAATCTCCAATTCAGATCATTATTTTAACGTGACCTACAGGACATTCTCTCTTTTGCAGAGTGAGAGCCTCTGTATCGACTCTCTCTGGTGTTCACTGAAACAAAAAACAAAAGCACATTGATTCTTCTCCTCCAGCGCACATCTCAATCTGCCTCTTCACGTGAGCACATTCCTTTCATTCAGAGAGATAAGCGTGGCCTGCAGACACGGCCTCGCTCGCCTCACCTGCTCCCCCCCGAAACTCACCCTTATCCCGACTCTAAACCATCTCTGATCCCTTTATTTCTGCCCTGCACTAAGCCGCCAGGTTATTGTCTCAAGCTCCCCATCTTAAGCCTTCTGTAACTTTTTACTTTAACTTTATCTCGCAGTGGTGGAAACACAGGGTAAAGACTTGAATACAAATGTGAAGACTGGCTTTTTCAGTTATAAATGTCTGTTTGTCTGTTGTTTAATAGGCAACTTTACATTTAAAGATGCTGTACCTGATTTTCATCTTCTTAAAACGCCAAAACAGAACAGGATCATGTTAAACCGTTTGCCTAATTTATTGCTCACTTTCCTAATGCATTCAGAGCATCCTAAATATTCAGCACAATGAGTTTATGAGTACTTCTGACAACTTTCAGAGGCTTCAGAAGTTTTACCGTCACAGAAAAGGTGACAAATGCAGTGACCGCAGCCTTTCTGTAGCTTTGAAAGTGCGAGAGGAGCTCAGACCACACAGTTCAGTGTTCGGTGTTGCCGGTGGAGGTGCTGCGGCGCTCCAGATCCTTTCCATTGGACTGAATATTCACCGCATGCCTTTTGAGTGAAGTTGTCAAAATGAGACGAGACAAACAGGAAATCCTACCAGCGCGAGTGAGATGCATCGAGCGTTTTTTCAAAATCAAATCAAAAGTGTTCACTCTATGACTTTTACAACCTCTGCATGTAATTATTACGTCATGACCAGTGATATGGAGGTCACAAGGTGTGTTGCACCTCATCAGATCTGTTGTTTGAGACCATGAACGAAGAGAGATGGTCTTGGAGGTTCAAACCCACAGGATTATTTATGATAACTTTTTATAAGGATAACATCAAAAAGGAAAAGGCCTGGGACGAAATAGGAGAAGTTCTTAAGAGTGAATGGTGAGCTTATGTATTTATAATCTTAATCTAACAACTTTGTTTACCTGTCCGTCCTATACACAGTTAGTGGACTGGTGTTGTCCACAGCAACAGCCCGCGGTGCTCCACACTCCATGTGAGCGGGACACTGTAACCAGAACGGTCCAACACAGCAACCACAGCCGGCCTGTGTGCTGCTAGCATGCTAACTCTGGGCTCACTCTCTCTGCAGAGTCTTATTTTGACCCTAAGAGCTACTTTTACAATCTATCGTTACTGTGGCAAAACAGATTTTTACTTTATTACATGGGGAAAAAATGGGTAAGGCCCCTTTAAATTAAATTTCCAATGTACATTAGCTTATTCAAGTTGAAATGCTGTTGTTGTTGGTCTTTATTACTATTTTAAAAAAAAAACCACAACATTATTAAAACCATTACAAAACACATTTGTACTTACATAACAGTTTCTTAATACTAAATGTGGGAGTAGTTTCTACCGGCGTCATATTCCGAGGATCTGGAGCTAAGCACAGATCATAAGCTCCAATATCACAGCGTTTTATTTGTGGCCAAAGGCACAGAAACTGCAGCCCAGTGGTGATTTTACAAGAGAAATAAACATGTTTATACCACAGTACAAAACAGACTCTCTGAAGATACCTTCTCCAAAAAGAAAATTGAACACTGTAATCACAAGACATCAGTTTGCTCTCTAGTTTGTTACATTTGGGCTGAATATTTGCAGTTGTAGGTTGTTGTTATTATAATAATACTTGATCAGTTACATAGCACTTTTAGGACTCTCAATATTCATTCAATACTGCACCTGAGGCTGACTGACACTGCCAACAAAGATCACTGAATTCGACACAGTGAATATATTTCGCCTCTCATCCAAAAGCTTCTTCAGTTCTGATGCAGTTCTAACTCCTCCTTTCTCTGTTTCATTAGACCATATTGTCTCTAAAGGACAAATATTATGCAAAATTGACTCTTTTTAGCTTGTTCTGTGTTCTAACTTTGTTGCACATCAAAAACATACCTGGAGTTGCATTTAGTTTCCGTAACGCTAGTTTGATAAAACCTGGTTTGAAAATCCTCTCCCTCCGACCGCCAAAAACACTCTTTCTGAATTCCATCGATGTATGCGGTTTTTTCGATGTGACGTTCTGAAAAACGTCTGCTCTGTTTTAAGTCCATAAATCATTGCCAGACTCGCTCTGTGCAATTCTTTCATCTAATCACAATCATTACAACTGTGTGACAGCTCAGTACTGCTCGCGTAACAAAACACTGTCGATACAAATGTGTGTAGTTGCCTCTGCAGCCAGTAGATGGAGCCACAGGTATCGTAATATGGCGTCTCCCAAGGCAGTAATAAAGTTACATTGTTCTGTGTAAAAACATTTTATTTTTAGTTCTAAAACATGAGATGACAAAGTAAAGATACTCTAAAGCATGTTCAAAGTACAATAACAGCACAGATAATGGATAATATTTGTCCTTTAATTGATGCACATTTTATTCTATGGATCTCTCCGGCTGAACGTTTTAAATCTTAAGTACATGCTTAATTAGTTAAAGTAGAACGTACAAACTATGAGAATGTTTAATTGTGTTGGAGCTGGAGGTACTCGACTGATCCAAAGGGAGTACACGACGTATGGGAACCACTGCTCCAAACGTCAAGGGTGTGTACGATTCTGTGTAATTAGCTCCTCCCTTCAGACAGATATGAGTGAGTTACAGAACCCTGCAGAGGAACTGAAGAAGCCGATTGGATGAGTGGTGAAATGTATTCATTCTTTTCAGTCTTTTTTTTTTTTTTTTACGATGGAACCTATATCTGATTGAGGGATTACACACACGTTCTACCATTCGCTCAATGACACAACTAGGGCTGCAACGCGCAATTGACTAATCGTGACTAGTCGACTATAAAAAATAATAAAACACATGTCAAAAGACCATAAAATAACAAAGACTGACATTTTTACACTAAAATGTCAAAAAAGAATAGATTATTGTGGATTTTCCATCGATAATACACTTTATTCATAAATCTTCAGCCTTCAGTCAGCATATTTCAATCTTTATTTGGCTGATAATGTACATTAAAAGTCAAAAGAAATAATAGAAATCATTGTTTGACAAGACGACTAATCGAAAAAATAATCACTGACTAGTCATTTAATAAAATAATCAACTATAAAAATTGATAAACGACTAATTCTTAACTGAACTATACAGACCCTAAAACACATGTCAAAAGACCTTTTATAACAAAGACACATTACTGCATCAAAATGTCAAAAAAGAATGTATTATTGTTGATTTTCATGTATATTACACTTTTCTCATACATTTTCTCTATCTAGAAGCCTTCAGCCAACACATTTCAACCTTTATTTGCTTGATAATATCTTTTAAAAGTCCAATTCCAATCCAAACAACTCTATTCTGCGGTTTCCATCTTGTTAAATCCGTGCACTTGCTCAGTAGTAGCTGCTTTTGTCCATCTGTGTCCACCGCGTCACAGTTTGGCCTTGATCCTTTGGCCCTGAGTCCACACCATCCATCAGCGTCTCCGTTAACTCAAACAGCGACGTCACAGCGGCTGAAAAATGGCATTCCTGCGGGGCAAGCGCCGCACGGACGTATTTGTGTGTTTACGTTGTTATGTCACGAACCGTTCCGCCCAGCCTGACCCCGGGTGTAAAAACAAACGCACCCTTCCGTACGTGGAGCGCAAATAAACAGCGAGGCTCCAGGTGCCGTGCGTCCCATTGATAAAGGTGTGCTCGTGTAGGACAGAGTCGGAGTCTGTGTTTAAACATGGGAAGTGACACGGCTGCACATCTAAACATTTACGCTGCAGACGCCGTGCAGGAGATCGATTGGGCTGAGGTCTGGTTTCTTATCAGCGGCATTGATTGGCCTTGACACGGGAACAAGGGATGGTCGTGTTAACTGGGAGTAGAGGAGGTTGCAGTGGCAGAGGAAGGCTACTAGATTGGGGAAAAAAATGGTTTAAAGTCCTTCAGCTTGGAATTCCTGAAGAAGAGTCGAGTGGTTCAAGATCTGGAGATGTGTCCTCTGCTGCTTCTAAGAGGTTATCATTTTGACATTGCAGAACTGGTCAAATTTTGTCCTTTTCACCCCAAGATGGTTTCAAACTCTGTGCATCGTTTGCACACACATAAGCGTTTGTGCATGCTTATCATTATTGGATGGCTCTGTCAAGTTCTCCGATTCCCCCAAATATGCTTGCAAGGTTTGTGCATGGTTTGTGTATTTGTGAGCACAAACAATTCACAAATGTTTGACATTTTGGGGTGAATTGAACACTTTGGAGGGGGCCTGAAAGAATTCTTAAACCACCTTGTCATTATGTTTAACACTTTATTCTCCCCAGGAAATTTGTCCTTTGCATTAAACTCATCCCTCAGTGCTGCTGGGGCAACCTGTCAGGAGCAGTGCTCCACAGTGCCGCTCTCAGGGATCTATCTCCTGTTGTCCTGTGGTCATACCTGCGTATTAACGTCAGATCCCATCAGATCTTTGAAGCTGAGCGAGGTTGGGCCTGGTCAGTGCTTGGATGGACCAATGGAACAGCAGGTGCAACAGTGGGACCATTGGAGCAAACTGTTATGTTCTCTCTTCATCCACAATGCCACGGGTGACTGTATGAATGATTGGTGGTGTTAAGAGTGGCCGATGGCGCAGACTGGCAGCTTTGTTTCCATCTGTCTGCATAAGTGTATAAAGTGAATAAAGCACTGTAAAGCACTCTGGGTGTCATATCATCGTTGGTCAGAATCTTAGCTGGAGGAGTTGAACTATTCTGCATGTTTTGGTTTGATGGGGAAAATTCAGACACAGATACAGATAAACATGCAAACCCCGCCCAGGCCTGGACTGCAAACCCGGACCTTCCAGCCTCTCAGCCACCGTGCCTCCATGTAAGGCATCAACTTATGAGGAAGCAACAATTGTCACTTATTCCAATCATGCACAGATCAGATAAACAAAATGACCACAGACAGGCGAGAGCCTTGGATTATCATGGCACCTGTTAGAGGGTGGAATCAACAGTGAATATACTCTAAAACCTCTGTTTGAGGAGTTTGACGTTTGAAGTGATTGACATTTAAAGTGGCATCTCCAAAACTATAGTGGGATTTACAGTTATAATAAAATGTATTGTCTTCTACAAAACCACAACCAAACCGTAGAAGGAAATGCATGATAATGGCACAGCCAAGATGAATACGTTACATTTACACTTTATAAATCTCAGTCCATCAGAATATGAATGACTGCAAATAGGCTATAATTATATCGACTTATTGTTCAATAAATGAAAGCCAGAACAATATTTTTTTAGGCTCAGTATTTATTATGTGTATCTTTTCTTGGGTCTAATAGGAAACATTTTGATATTTTTGGTCATATATTAAAAGTCCAGCCGTAGATGGTTAAAAACTAATATATTAGACTTATATATTATGACTACTTAAGGGTTTCATTCTGTTTTTATATGATATACTACATTTTGTAATAGGGACTGTGATTTTTCGGCTTTAAAGTTACTGTGTTTGTGGCATAAAGTAGTTTCAATATTATCGATTATCGTAGATCAAAATATGTTATCATGACAGGCCTAATTATAATAATCATTTATCAAGACATGTAATCTATTCTATATTCACTGGAGTAGTAACCCGACCCCATTACAATAATGTACGGTGAGATATAGTTACTGTTACCTCCCCTCAATGTTTGCCCACATAATCAGACTCTAAAGTGCGCAGTATAGATTTATCTTTGGCCCCTGACTTCATTATTGAACTAATCCTGTCCCACGCTGCACCTGCGTTCGACCAGGGCTCCTGCCGATCACAGACTGATAAGAAAGTTCTTCCCATTACTCCATATGGATCACCTCTTTGTACTCTAATACCCACAATCCCCTGCTACTTCACCTTCGACCCCTGTGACCCCTGGGGACAGCTGCCTCCTCTAACCAACTGCACTGTCCCGGCGTAAGCGGCTATTGCATTGACCTCGCGGTGACTGGATGCATAGACAGCGGGTGCATTGTTGTCAATAATTGGGGAATTTGTGTGTTTTGTGCCATTGATTATGTGGGAATGTTAATCTGAGAGCCGCTTCTGCACTGGTTCTATCGACCAAGGAACTGTCAGTCAATAACTGGGGTACAATACAGTTTCAAATCAAGTCAAATAAATGTCACCTACTGTATTCTTGCTATTCATTTTTAAGGCGTGACGCAACAGGCAAAACCAGACTGTTTTTTGGTCAGTTTGTTCTCTCAATATATCGGCTTTCATGTGGAAACAACACACTTGTCCAATCTGCTCCGAAATCGGTTTTATTATTTCAGTTAATCCACTTCAACCATGGATTCAGTGGGACATTGCAAAGGCTGTTTTTTTTTTTAATGCATTTTCTCCTGTACTGACATAATGATCAGCCTTAAAGGAGCTCCTACACACAGCAAACTTCACAATTTTGTAACAAGATTTTAACAGAACGCATCAGTTGATATTTAATTCTAAGCCTGATTTAATAAAGTTTTAAAAGGTTTAAAAAAAGAGACAAATTTTGAATTTTTAGGCCAATTTTCAGATAGATCTGGTTTACTTTGAATAAACTAAGTAGGGAATCCAAAATCTCCAAATGTAAACCTGGTTCTATGCATTTTTCAGATTGAAAAGTTGCAAATATGTGACAATTTTGGCCGTTTTTAGAAATAAAATATATGAAAAGATTACAAGATGACAAACTTGTGAAAACTACAATAACTATAGTACAGGAGAAGATTTTTTTCCTATTCACCTGCTGTGTCTCACCTTAAGAAAAGCTTTTTGATCTTATGTTTTGAATGGATTTAATAGTTGACAAAACACTCTGTTCCGCCTTAATTTTTGTGGAGCAAAGCAAATGCATGAAATTAAACAGTGATGTTGTCATAGTATATTATTAAGATAATTCATATTTTTCAAATAATTGTCATGCACTGTTTTTAAACTGATGTGAAAGGGCATTTCATTGATTTATGGGTGCAAGCTCACATTGAAATGGCAATAAATTCATTCACATACAATGTAGTGCCTGTCACGACTCCCAAAGCTCCTCAAGGCGCGTTCAAACCGCAGCGATCGGTTTACATGTAAAGTCTTTTTTACGATTTTGTGGCGACCACAAAATCTGGTCACTTCTTTCGTGTGACCGCCGCAGGAGATGCATGAATTTTTCGCGGTCTGAACAAGTCTTTACAGTGCACTGTTGTCACGATTAAAAAATGTAATGTAAAAAGGGTTTATTTTAGTATCGATACTTGCTCAAATCATTATCTACTTTTGATACTAGTTTTAGTATCTATTAATGCTTGATTTTCGATACATTTGACAAATCTATTACAGCGCGTTCTCCAGTCACTAAATCGGCAGGTGGGTAATTGTGAAAATACTGTGATTAACTTGTTTTCTGTACTCGATGTAGTGGATATTGTTCAATTTTATGCCATTTTGAGGAGCGTTCCATGCAACACAATATTATCCTCAAGTAGAACAGTTGGTTTCGAACTTTGTTTCAACCTAAAACATACATATAGTTCCCCTTCAAGACGTAAATAATAAATAATAACTGGCTAAGACCGTACAAAGTGGTACCAGTTTTCGTGTGTTGCGGTGCACATGGGGGACTCTTTATTCCTGCCAGGGTCACAACATGAATAAAACAAACTATAAAATGCTGTTTCCACTTTCGCACATGAATAAATAATTAGCTAAGCGCCGCGCGGACGTGAGCGGTAAACGACGCTAATATTTACTGCGGCGGTGACATAAACGTGTGAAATATCGCCGCCACGACATGCGGGCCGCCTCCTCATTATGCTAAGTGATCGCAAGCTAACGGCTAAAGATGAAATAGCGGGGAAGTCAAACCCACTGTTTACCGTCAACCAGCGCTATCAATTAACGCAGCTTTTACTTCATTACATTAGTGCATGAACTAAGGGCCCAATTAGAAAGATTGAAATCATAAAAGTGCCCGATGCCATGCCTTGTTTTAGGGTTTAAGTAAAATGATGCTAACCGCGGATACAGGAGTCCTCGTTAGCTCATAACACTGTCCATTTCCAGGTCTCTCGTGAGAACCTTTTCACCGGGCGACCACGGACTCCTACAAGGCCCAGACTGTGCAGATGTAATTACCCAAATGAATGAGGTAACCTTTAACACCGGCATAATCGTATTCCCAGAGCCCCATTTGTACAATTTGTTGGAGATAATGATGTAATAAAATCCAGACTGTCCTCCTCGCACACGGAGCTACACCTACTTTACCGGAAAATGTGTTTGTGCGTCGAAAATGGGGTAATTGGGTTTGGCAACAGCGACGTGAAAAAAAAACGCACTCGCCGCGTAAGCAGAAGATCGATGTAAAGATCACGCTTGCATATTGTTGTAGTTGTTGGGCAAGACGCTTGGCCCAGGATGCCACGGGAACATAGTGTGTGAGGGGACGATTGGCGGACGTTGTTGGGGCAGAAAGGCAGCCTCTTTTCTGTCATTCAGCCTCATAGCAGGAGCTTAATGTCTATAAGACAGGTTAGACTACACATTTCACTAAAACATAGTTAAATATTTTACTAAACATTTTGTCTGTTTGTCTCCAGTTTTGACAGTTTTTGTGCAGTTTTTTCCTGGTTGAACATGGGCAGTAGAGGTACCTTCCACTGTTAACCATTTTGGGGATCTAAATTACACACACGTTATGTTACTAATCATATCAGATACATGTTTATCTTTGCCTTGTAACTACGTGTTCAGTTGGTTGAGGTTATCTGTTACATCAGTCAGAAAAGCGAGATAAAGAAGCCCCTCTGCATCAGTTACAGCAGTGGTCCCCAACCCCCGGGCCGCGGACCGGTACTGGTCCGTGGATCAATTTGGACCGGGTCGCACAACAAATAATTAATTTATTGTCAGAGTCTGAGCGATCATTTATTTTGAAAAAGGACCGGATTCTCTAGTCTAGGATACATAAGAGCTTGGCCAGAACCCGACCCGCAATTCGGGCCGGGTTCGGGTCCACATTTTCCGCTCTTCTGTCGCGCTGAGTCGCCGGCCCAGGGGGCAGAGACGCACACGTGCGTCAAAAGAGCGAAGAGCGCGTGAGCAGCCAGTGCTGTGCTGTTTTCCTTCTCATCCTCGAATAAAGTGTTTAAAATATGACGTGAGAAAAGACCTAAATGAAAGCACGGCTGCTTCACGGAGCGGAGGAGAGAGAAAAAGAGAGAAAGAGCAGCGGAGGAGAGAGAGAGACGAAAGGAGCGAGGGAGAGAGCTCATGTGGGCCGGCGTCAGCGGAGGAACAGGCGCGTCTGGGACAGGAGGCGTCCCGTTGGTGCAGGTAGAACACTAAACACTTGGAGCCCTGTCAGGCGCTTATTCTGCCAATAAAACTCTGCACGGAACTCAGTTTACGTTACTCCGGTTCTACACGTGCGCGGACCCGGGTCGGGTTCTGACAGTATCCGCGCGGTCCGGGTCGGGTTCGGACAGTATCCGCGCGGACCCGGGTCGGGTTCGGACAGTATCCGCGCGGTCCCGGGTCGGGTTCGGACAGTATCCGCGCGGTCCCGGGTCGGGTTCGGGTCGAATCTTGCAGTAAATGACTCGGGCTCGGACAGTATGCGTGTGGGCTCGGCGGTTCGGGCTTGAATTTTTGATCGATGGTTACATCTCGGTCATTTGAGCTAAAATTTAACCCACAAGCAACAAAATGAGTCAGAAACATGACAATACCAGGAATCCTACATGAATCCTACGGCTCTAATGAGGCAATGAAACCTTCAAAGCTGCTTCGCCACTTAGAGACCAAGCACCTCGATTAAAAGACAAGCCCCTGGACTATTTTGAAAGAAAAAAACAGGTACACAGTGGATTCACGTTTATTATGACAAACGCCCCTCCCCTACCAGGCCGCAGTAAAATTGTCAAGCATTGACCGGTCCGCGGTGATAAAAAGGTTGGGGACCACTGAGTTACAGGGTGGTATCAGCCCCTGTTCTCCATAAAAGTCTTAATTTCACTCAGTAAAGAAAGAAAGCGTTGCAGTATCTTGCCGCGACGTAACCACCTGACATCCGTGTGAAGGAGGAGATTCCCGTGGTCGCAGCTCATTCCTCCAGAAGTAACTCCAAGCTCAGGTGCTGCTTGGCCTTTGCTTTAATAGAGTTGATCATCTTAACAACAGGTCCCATAATATGATCGAAATTCAGAACTTTAGCACATACGGCTTGCTGATGTATAATGCAATGATAGTTCAGAAACTTTGGAAAGTCCAGGTCCGCTTTGCAGTAAATCCAGAGTGGCAGCCTGTCATAGCTCAGTGACTCTTCATGGACACCAGCTTCTCAATGGCACCCTTTTATCCACCAAATACCCTTTTGTTATGTTTTCAATAAAACATAAAAAATGAAGACGTGAGTTCCCATTAGCTTATTTAATCAACCTTCTTCATAGCAGTGGTACAGGTACTTGACATGTGGCTCTATACTTCTTCTAGTACAGACAGATAGATGTAGCCTGACGCTGCCCCCTACTGGCGTAGCTATTGAACCCCAAATATTACTATCAGCACATCCCTCTTTCTTTAGCTTAAAATAAATCTTGACTTAACCAGAACTAGGTAAACATAAATTATACTCCATCATCATTGAGTGACATTTTAACATTTGTTTACATTCAGAACTTGTTCAAACAACGCAACAAATCTTACACGCTTTATAGCATAACCAAAGAACTTACAAATAACGTTATTCAAAGATTCAGTCTATCTGGTGGTTTGACAGTACGTGTTGATCTTCTGAGCACCAGTGATTGGTCATTTTGCACAACTCTGTCCTCTACAGGTAAGTTTGGTTTTGGTGATGTTGAGTCATCTCCACACTGTCCATTTCGGGATTCCATTGTCTCTTGTGTTTTTAGTAGACTCCTTCGGTTTCTTCTTAGTACCTGTCCATCTTCAGTTTGCACATTGTAGGATCTTGGGCTCACTTCCTCAAGAACAGTTGCTTTCTTGGTCCATACGTTTGCATCTTCCACTCTGACTGTGTCTTTTGGAGCAAGTGGTTTTAGGTTTTTTGAAGATTTGTCAAAGTTAGCTTTTTGTCTCTTTTGTAACCGTTTCATCTTGACTTTCATCTGTTTGTGTAACTTTGCAGCCGTATAAGGAAGAGTGGTCCGCAAATGCGGACCAATGCATTAGTATTTCTGCTGGAGATTTGCCGTGTTCTAATGGTGAAGCTCTATAACTCAGCAGTGCTAGATAAGGATCTGCCTTGCTGTCTTGTGCTTTTTTCAGTAACTGTTTTACAATGTGAACACCTTTTTCTGCTTTCCCATTCGACTGAGGAAACAATGGGCTGGATGTCACATGTCTAAAATCATATTCCTGAGCAAATAGTTGGAACTCTCTACAACTATAGCAAGGTCCATTATCACTGTAGACAACCTGAGGTATTCCATGTCTTGCAAAGATGGATTTTAAGTGTGTAATAACACAAGTGGCAGACATATTTGACAATAGAGCCATCTCTGGATAGTTTGACAAATAGTCTATTGCCAACAAGTAGTTTTTTCCATCCAGGTGGAAAATGTCTGTTCCCACCTTTGCCAAGGCTCGTCTGGAATGTCTGTTATTGTCAAAGGCTCTTTTGGCTGTTTAGCCTGATGCTTTATACATATCTCACAAGTTGCCACCATTTTCTCAATGTCTGCATTTATTCCTGGCCAATAGACTGCCGTTCTAGCTCTTTCTTTTGCATTTCTCTATACCTAGATGTCCTTCATGCAGTCTTTTGAGCATTTCTCGTCTCATTGATTGTGGGATTACTACCCTATCTTGTTTGAGTAAAAGTCCATTGACAACACTTAACTCTGCTCTTAGGTTGTAATAAGGTTGGCATTCACCTTGTGGCCATGTCCCATTTAACAGTGTTATTACTTTTTGCAAGTAAGCGTCATTCTGAGTCTCAGCTGCAATTTGTTTGGATTTCATGTCTGACATAGGAAGAGTCTTAGCTACCAGGTCAACATGAACATTTACATCAGTCTCAGTTTGGCTGTGATCTTTGCTTTGTGTTGTTGCTCTTGAAAGAGCATCTGCTAACACAATAAGTTTACCTGGAGTGTATATCAGGTTGAAGTCATAGCGTTGCAGTTTCATCATGAGCCGTTGGATGCGTGGAGACATTTCACTGAGATTCTTCTTGATGATGGCTATCAATGGCTTGTGGTCTGTCTCTGCCACAAATGTTGGTAAGCCGTAGGACGTAGCTGTGAACTTTTCAAACCGCACACTAGTCCCAAAGTCTCTTTTTCAATTTGGGCATAACGACATTCTGATGCCGCCATTGTTTTTGAGGCGTAGGGCCACAGGCCTCCAGTAGTCTCCATATGCTTGTAATAACACAGCTCCAATCCCATCCTTTGATGAATCTGTGGATATCTTAGTCTTTCTCCTTGGATCAAAATACACCAGCACTGGTTCCGAGGTTAGGGTCAGTTTTAGCTGCTGCCATTCTTTTTCCAAATTGTTGTCCCATTCAAACACACATGAGTTGTGTAGAAGCTGTCTCAGATGAACAGTTTTTGATGATAGGTTTGGAATAAATTTTCCAATGAAGTTTATCATTCCAAGAACTCTCAGGACTCCTTTTTTGTCAACCGGGCGTGGCATCTCCACAATTGCTCTTAGTTTCTCTTTGTCTGGCTCAATGCCCACTGCTGTCAGTTTATCTCCAAGAAAAGTGATTTCAGCCACTCCAAACTGACACTTTGCTCTGTTTAGTTTGAGTCCGAACTCTCTGACTCTTTTCAGTACTTTGGCAAGTCTATCATTGTGCTGCTCCAGTGTGGACCCCCACAGTATGATGTCATCCACATACACACGTACTCCATCGATGCCTTCAATCATGTGCTCCATCGTCCTGTGGAAAATCTCGGGAGCAGAAGAGATTCCAAACGGCATTCTCAGGAAGCAGTATCGTCCGAATGGTGTGAAGCTTGAGTTGCCAAAATCCCTGTGATGCGTCCAGTTTGGTGAAGAACTTTGCATCAACCATTTCACTTGTTATTTCATCCCTTGTTGGTATCTGATAGTGCTCTCGTTTTATGTTGGCATTTAAGTCTTTTGGATCCATGCACACTCGCAGAGCACCAGTTGGTTTGTTGATGCACACCATGGAGTTAACCCATTCCGTGGGCTCCTCCACTTTCTTTATAACTTCTAGTGACTCCATTCGATCCAGTTCCTCTTTGAGCTTGTTCTTGAGTGCAGCTGGAACACGTCGAGGAGCATGAACTACAGGCTCAGCTCCTTCTTTGAGCTGTATCTTGTATGTGAAAGGTAAGACACCAAACCCTTTGAAATGTCTGGATACTGGTTTACAATAGCTTTCACACTGGTCAGCTCAGAGTTGCTAATGCTATACACTCTTTTAACAAGGCCTAGTTTCTCGCATGCTTTGTCACCTAACAGAGACTCATGTCCTTCTGGTACAATAATGAACATGAGTGTATAATATTTTCCTTTAACTTGTACTTTCAATCTGCATTTACCTTTGGTGTTGATTGGCTGTCCATTGTAGGCTTTGAGTGAATTGTGGTTTTGGTAAATGTATGGTTTGACCTTCATTGCTTTCACATCCAGCTCATTCATAAGATTTGCCTTAGCGCCTGTGTCCAGTTTAAAAGTAACCAGGGCTCCATTCACTGGCAAGGTTTCTGTCCACCTGTCCTGCTCAACTGTATTGACTGTTAGTTGCTCTGTGGGTGTCTCTTGTTGTGTGACCATGCCCACAAAAAATGTATCACTTAGAGCAGTTTCATCCACTGTGTGTACTCTGTCTTTTAGGTTTTGCCTCCCTTTAGTAAAGCATTGTTTTGCGAAATGATTTTGTCCTTTGCACTTGTTGCATATCTTTCCATATGCCGGACATTGTCGTTTGGAGTGTTTTATGCCACATCTTTTGCAATTAAATGTCTCTGTTTCTTTTGATGCATTATTGTTAGCCCTTTTGTGCTTATAGCCTTGTCGTGACACAGCAGCCACCGCTGTTCCGTCCGTGTCGGTGTCCCTCGCCGCGCCACTGAATGTTTTAGCGTGTTGTAGGGCAAGTTCACTAGCATGGCACATTTTAACTGCTCCATCCAATGTTAAATCAGTCTCTCTCATTTTCTTATCTTTAATTCCAAAAACGATCTGGTCTCTAACCATTGATTCTAGTAGCTGTCCAAAATTGCAAGTTTTAGCTTTGAGTTTCAGGTCCGTCAAAAATGTATCAAAACTTTCAGCAGGTTGCTGCATGCGGGAGCGAAAGACGTACCTCTCAAAAGTTTCGTTCTTTTTGGGAGAACAGTGTTCATCAAACTTTGCAACAACCACGTCAAACTTCTCTCTGTCATCATCGGCAAATAGAAATGTGTTGTAAACTTCTACTGCTTGCGGCCCTGCGACGGTAAGAAGCAATGCTATCTTCCGTGCATCTGACTTGCTATCCAAACCGATAGCTTGCAAATACAACATAAATCGTTGTTTAAAAGTTCGCCACTCACAGTCCACATTTCCTGTCCAATTAACGGCATCTGGCGGCTTCACACTTTCCATAATGTCCGTTTTCATATGCCAACTCCTGGTACCATGTTATGTTTTCAATAAAACATAAAAAATGAAGACGTGAGTTCCCATTAGCTTATTTAATCAACCTTCTTCATAGCAGTGGTACAGGTACTTGACATGTGGCTCTATACTTCTTCTAGTACAGACAGATAGATGTAGCCTGACGCTGCCCCCTACTGGCGTAGCTATTGAACCCCAAATATTACTATCAGCACACCTTTCACTGTGGAAATATCAGTTCCACTGGTGGTTGTTTTGAGAGGAGGCAGGGCCAAAAACTCAAGACATTTGTGATGAAAAATTCTGAATCTCATTCTTCGTAAAAACTAGATGTTTTTGGCTTTTTTGCAGCACAGCGTCACAGTGCCAAGTAAGCGATAACCAAGCTTGAGACAGCAGCGCTACCGTTTGATTGATCACTAATTGAAAAAATAATGTGTTGTAGACGAAGGGGGCGGGCCAACAGTGACTTTGATAGACCAAATGCTTGTAATGTGTGAACTTTTTTTTTTAAGAAAGTGACGAATCAAATTAGACTGCTAAAATTTGATATGTATTGGAAATCCCTTTGCGAGCTACTCAAAATGGGTCTGTAGGTTGGAGACCCCTGTTCTAAACAGTAAACACTAAAAAGTGTGAAAATGAGGGGTGGCATAGCTCAGAAGAAAACACATTTTTGCTCAAATAATCACAATGATTCTACTCCCTTTCAGATGTTGTGTGAGCAAAGACACCTTACCCAGCTTGGTTAAAGATGTCTAAACTACACAAATATTGTTGCTACAAGACCTATACTCACTCACTCTCTATACTTATGACTCTGTCGCTTTCTACAATAGTAACCTCATTAAATACGCTCACGATACTGTACTATCATCACTATCACTGGCCCCATCAGTGAAAATGATCAATCATCTTACAGAGCAGAAGTACATGTTGTGGAGTGGAGTAAAGAAAACAACCTCCTTCTAAATACTTCCAAAACATGTGAACTTGTTTTTTATTAGTTCAGTCATTACAACTGTCCTCTGCCTGTTGTAATCACTAACTCAAAAGTGCAATTGTGGAAGAGTGTAAATTTGTCAAATGACTTGAGCTGGAACAAAAACTCTACCACAAAGTAGCATTGTGAAAAAAGCTTGTCTGCATTTTTTCTTTTTGCGCACGACAAGTTAGAGTTACAAAAAACTCTAAGCTCTTGTTGAACTTTTATCAATGCAGTGTTAAAAGTCTTCTTATTGATTGTACCACAGTGTGATCTAGAAATATTACATCCAAGGAGAAAAAAAGCTTTGAACAGTGTGGCGCGCTCTGCTACAAAACTGAACTGCGATCTGCCTGTTCTTGAGGCTCTGTACAAATGTAGACTTCGAGCCCTTCGAATCATTCAGGACCACTCCACTCCACTGACCAGCCCAGCAGAGACATGTTTGAACTTCTCCTTGTGTAAAGAAGGTATCATTCTGTCAGATGTAAATCGGCTCAACGCACAAAAAGATTTATTCCACAACTGTCACTAGCTTGAACAATCCACTTTAACTTCTATTTTATTGGCATTCAATTCAGTTTTCTTGCTTACTTTCAGTGTCAGTGGTTTCATGGTACTTTTACTTGTCTGTAACGTATGTTGCTTGCGTGTTTGTTTTTGATGTGCGCGTTGTCTCTACGATATACTTTTAAACTGCAGATGGCACAGAAACTCATCTTATCTATAGTGCTGACAGTTTTTTACAGAATGTCACCTGAATAAATGTAATCTATTCCATTTCGAAAAGACACATTTATTGATTACTGGCTGACTCAGATCTGCTGCAAACTAAACCCACTGTACAGTTGTGGGGAGCATGCTCAGTGTCTTGAGTGCAGCAGACTCGTGCGTAAACACCGCCGGTCGTCTCCCCAGCGGTTCCACACCAAACAGAACTGGTCCCATCTTTTATTCATGCTGTTTAATGTAACCCTTTTAATCTGGAGGCAGACCCGCGGGGCTGGGATCAGGAGCGTGCCGGGCGTCTGCTCCTCTGCGTACGCGCTCCTCTGCTTTAAATCAATCACGGGCTCATTACGGCTGAGGGAGCAGCACCCGGAGCAAAGCAGTGCCCGGGGCGGCATTTTGGGTGGGCCCGGTTTGTGCCAACAGGCCCGCTTTGAAATGCAGCGTCGGTGACATTAAAGCGCCTCCGACAGGTTGAACTGCTCGTTTGACTAAAATGCAGATAGGAAAAATGGATTTAAAAGTGTGCTTAAATTCTTTAGACGTTTTATCACAGTTTAGCGGTTGTTCTATGTTTTTCATTTTACTTCCTGGTTGTAAATGATGACATCACACCAGGAAGCAACCGCGCTGTACACTGGGCCAAAAGTCATCTAATGATGGGTTGTTTTATTTGACAAATCAAAATATATTTGAACGTCTTTACTTTGTTATTTTTTAATGCTTAAACAGTAAAATAGTATTTTCTTTATTTTCAAATTATGCTATAACCTTGTCTCTCAGGTGTGATGTCTGTTTACTTTTTATTTTTTCTCCACAGACACACACCTGATTGATTTTAAATGATAATTTATATTTACAACAGGTATTAATACACCTAATAAAGTAAAAATTGAATGTGGTGTGGTGTAAATGGATTGATTTGAGTTTAGTCTGGAGCTTTACAGAAATACTTCACTGGTTACTTTTATATCTAATGTCGCTGTAGGACTGGAGAAAGAGCTGATTGATTGGTCAGTGCGTGCTGGAGTGGGCGTAGTTTGAGGATATCAGTTTACTCTTACATGAGTTTACTCTTACAAATTAAATCCAAACCTACTTTATTTATATAGCACATTTTATAAACAGAACCGTTTCCAAAGTGCACATACATAAAACAACAAACAAATGTTTAAGTGCTCAATTTGATCTTACTACAACAGTCAAATCAAAGCCAAGCAATTTTGATTACTAAAAAAACAAAGAGAAAGAGAATCCTTCAAAAAATGTCCATGCTTTTAAATGCAAATTCTGTTCAACTTTTCTTAAATGTCTCTTAATTGTGTAAATGTTTTTATGATTTGCGTGCTGCAATAATTTTCACTTTGCCCTACCGGTCACTTAAAAAAAAAAGGTCTCAATCTCAATGAGTAATCTCATACCACTACTTTATACATTTACATTTGAATTATTATTGTGTTTATGACAATCATTGGCTAAAATTTAACTGGAGAATAGCAGACGCTCTTATATTTGACCTGAATCTGAATATTTGTCTTCTTTTCTTGACACCATTGCAATATAAATATTTACTGAATAGAAGTTTTGATTTGATTTTGTTTATCTGTTGTTTTACTAAGAGCTATACGTTATAAATTATATCCAAATAATTTCCATTGTGGATCAACATCTTTTCTGGTTGAGGATCCACCACCTACTTGTCTTTATGAAGATGTTATGAATGTTTGCAGGTTTGTTAATGATATCTCTTTCAATAAAACAGCTGTAATTCAATATAGACGTTTAATGCCAAACTGTGGAACATTCTAGGCAAAGAAACAACATGTCCATTCAAACAGGTGGCAAACCCCCAACCAGAAAAGTGACACAGAGTCCACCTCACACTGATGCTGCCCGGTGCGGCTGGTGCTCCTGGCGTCGCTCCTCGGTCCCTCTGTCCTGGGACCCTTTGGGACCCCTGGCCGCCCTTACAGGTGTCACAGGTGTCAGGGTGGGCTCACTGCGGCCCCTGGAGACGGACGGAGCGGAGATGGAACAGGGTCACATCTGCATGAAGCGCTTTGTGTCCAGGTTTGTTTCTGTAAATCGAACGGAAAATGAGTTTCAGACACTGATTTAACCAGGGCTGAAATGGTCTGTATCGCCATCTTGTGGTCAGACACAGTATCTCTCATAAATCTGTCATTGATTAAAAAAAAAAAAACATTGCTGAGGAGAGTTCAAGCAATGTGCAATGTGTAACTTTTCTAGTGGAGCGTGTGTCTGATTGTCTTCTTGAGATGGAATGTAACTGGAATGTTCCACAGTATGACATTAACCTATCTCTATGACGACAAGCAGGTAGAGCTGGGCCATATCATATATCGTTCCTGATGTATTGTCATTTGCTTCCGGGGTAATTTGAAATCTGGAACATCGCGAGCAAATAGACACGTTCAAAATCAATGTTGAGGCCAGGAATGGAAGCAGAATTATAACAACTGAATATATATGAACTATCCTTAAAGGTTCTACGCTCTATAATTGCACACGGTATCATTTTGACCCAAATAGAGGATTTTACAACATATTTGTGCTGAGGCAGGACTGATTTTACTTTATTACATGAATAAAATGGTTAAAGCACCTTTAAACAAGTCAAATATTGCTGCCATTGTTCAGTATTTCGTCCAGAGCAGTATTTCTCAAACCGTGGTTCGTACGCTTCTTCTGGTGGCACATGGACACCTCTTCAATTGTAATTTTAACTTCCTTTAGAGTACATTTTATTCAAATAGTTTGCTCTTCTTTTGTAAATTTAAAGTCAAAACTACTGTGGCAATGGTGTGTTCCTATTTAAGACCTGGTTTATGCCTAATTTAGACCTGAAATAGTCCTTCTTTGGTGGTACTCAGAAAGCCAAATCTTTTCTTTGGTGGTACTTGGAATAAAAAAATTGAGAACCACTGATCTAGAGTCATTTATATCCTCAATTATACCATTATCACAAATATTCTCTTTTATATCATGATAAAAATGTTTGGCCATATCGCCCTGCCCTACGAGCAGGTGGTGCCCCTCGGCCGAGTTAGACTAACACCATTCACTCCATAATCATCAGCCAACTCTTTTTTGCTGGTGTCCCAAGTAATTTGTTGAGTAAAAAAAAATGTTGGTCGACTTAGACACCATCGACTGATTAATCGATTGATTGACTAAAACACTGCAGCCCCGGTGGAGAGCGGAGTCAACCCACTGTAAAAATACATGTTAAAAAATACACGCCTCTAATTAAAAATATTAAAATACATATTAATATGACTAGATTACCTCAAAAGAAGAAGTTTATGCATCTGGAAGAAGCTTTTGATGAGAAAACAGTCATAGTAAGATCATTTTGTCAGATTTCTTTCTGGATTTTTGACTTCCTGTTTGATGAGTTTTGGTGCCAGAATAATGTGTTTGGTGTTGTTGGATTCATCTTATTTTATTCACACTCGATTTCGATTTGATTGTATTTCAGTTGCTTTTGAGTCAGGCTCCATATGTTTAATTCCCTATTGTGGAACATTCCATGCAAAGCAATAACATCTCAATAAAGTTAGTGCACGTTGAGAAAAAGCCCATCCACTCTCCAGCCGTCGTGTGATCATTCAAACATTACTCTAATAACAAATATATGTTGATTGTGATAAATCCGTATAGGAAGTCATTTGTTTCTAGTATATTTGGCGTCTTATTAAAATGGAAAGTTCGAGAAATGTCCTTTATACTAATGAGCATAATGACTCGAGCTTTTACCTTCACAGTTTATTATTAGAGGCGGATTGCCCGGTGACAGCTGTTTTAAAAAACCTGGAGAGCGTCCAGCAAAGCATTCAGAGCTCAGGACCAAAAGCCAAGTCCACCCTGACCACAATAAAATACAGCACATCAGTCAAATAAATGCTTGTTTGAGCCATTTACGTTTACCTCCACCGCCAAAGACAACGAGAGAAGCCAAATTATACTTTATGTGTAAATTATAAGAGTTTTAAGGTAACTTTTGCAATGGTTTACTGCACACCATCGCCCCCTAGAGGACAATGAAAGTGACACAACAAATTGAATAGACGATGAGTAAACAAAGATTAAGTAGGTCTGGGCGATGTGGCGATAAAAATGGAATCATGAGCTCGTCCCAGTGGCAATCTGCTATTTTTGTGAAATCGTTGTATCATGATTGACTGTTTGTCTCTTTAATGCAGCTGTCTGTTCAAACACACTTTTTCTCCTGTTGTTTAGCCTCTGAAGCCTCTGAGCAGATGACTTTATTTACCTCTTATAGGTTAGAGCTAGAGTAAACCAAAGCGACACAAAATCACAATTTTAATGGACGCAATTAGCAAATCGCAAAGGCTGCAGTTTTTGAAGAGCAATAATTTCTTCCACAAATGAGAAAATGTCTTGCTTTGATTTGAATAAAACCTGCTAACACTGTAGTTTGGATTTGTACAAACATGTTCTGTAACAAGCAACAAAAGCACGACGAAAAATGTGTTCTAAATCGATACTAAAGATCCTACAAACACACACACACGACTCACCGCACCAAAACGCGACTAAAAGCGACAAAGACATGACTAAAAGTGACGGATTTAAATATGACAAACACGACTGAACTTGACAAAAACGTGTTTAAAGTGTGAATTTGAACAGAATCCTATTATTAAAACATAAATCGCAAATCTAATCACAATGGCACTGGTCGGAAAAAATACAATTATATCGTGCAGCTCGATTATAACAGAAAGATACAAAGTGAACGCGAATTGGGATAAAATTTAAATCATGATCTGGCCCAAAGAAAATCGTGATCATTTGTACCACATCGCCCAGCCCCAATAAAGATGTTGAAGAGCACTGTTTTAGCCTTTCTTTTTGTCTTTAAAGGAGCACTTTTCTGGTGGAGCATCTGTCACCTGCTCGTCTCCATGGAGATATTATTGCATTACCTGGAATGTTCCACAGTATGACATTAAACGTAGACATGACCAAGGCGACGAGCAGGTGACGCTACCAGGCCACGTTACAGGACAGGTCTGTGGAGAGGCTACCCTGCTCACAGAAACAATGTACGTTTTCAAATTATTTTTGAGCAAATCACCTATAATGAAATCATTGCAGAATAAAAGTGAAATGCCATACTGTGGAACATTTCCATGGAGACAAGCAGGTAACAAATCCTCCATCAGAAAAATTGTACACTGCACCTTTAAGAATTGGATTTTGGATGTTGTCGTCAATAAGTGACTGCAGACAATTGAAGTCATGCGATATTTAGTTGAATTATTAACTTAATCTAAAGAAAAATAATGAATTAGATTTACGTTATATGTTTAAAAAGTAGGATTACATTCAGTGTGCACATCGTAAACAACTCCATTAACATTTGAGACAAAACTGAAATACGAAACTAATACAAGAATCCAATGAATTTAAGAACATAATTGTAGGTTAAAATTACAGGAACAAGATTTTTCTATAAAGACTGGATATTTCGTCCTTTACAGAGAACATTCTATTATCTAAATAATTGCAGCCTTTGCAATTCCATAACTGCACTTTGTATTGGATTGTAATATATTGTGCTGCTCTACAAATAATACATAGTTTGGTGAATAGTTTGACCCCTCAGCAATCTATTCAATTCAATTTACCATTTTTTTGCACAAAGACGACAAAAATGAGATACTGTTAAAGTCAGTAAAATCTCAATAAATACACATCAATACTAAAAAGCTAAGGTTAAAATGATTTGCTACTTAAAGTCACAAGTACATAACGTTCGTGTGTAGCTCTGACGCTAAAGGTCTTGATTGGGGTCATTTGCTGATTCAGGCTCTTTCTGGCTGGTGTGTTTTCACAGTGGATTGTTCCGACCAGTGAAACCATCATTAGCTCCAGTGACGGCGCTCGCTGCTAACGCTGATCACTCTGTTTCTCTTGGATATCGTCCAGATCCTGCTGAAACGAACCGAAAAACACGAGGCACGCTTCCTCCATAAGAAACACGACGTGCTCCGGCGGCTGACACAGAAAACACAACAGTCTGCGCCAAAGTAAGACTGGAGAACTACAATACTACCACTAGAAACACTGACTTCGTGGACTTTATGGTGGGTGGTGCGTCACCTGCTCGTCTCCATGGAAGGTTCCACAGTATGGCATTAAGCAACTCTATCCGACATTTGGTAAAATTCTGTTGAACTTTCTGGAGATGGAAACTCGCTCACTTGCAGGATTCCGTGGAAATAGAAAGTTTAAATCATACTTAAGAACATTCTCCATGGAGATAAATGTGTCATGCCATACTGTGGAGCGTTATCCACAGGAAACAACAAGGAGAACGAGTCAGGTTTGTGGAAATGCAAGCCCGCTTACAGTCAGGACACATTTCTTAAAATTACATCCAAACTGTAAATAGGTCCAGAATCATACATCGAAACCGGCAAACTGTAAATAAAAGCCATAAAACACATAGAAACTGTAACTATGTCTATTAAAATCGTAAAATCATTCTAAACTCAAAAAATCAAACACCATCCAAACTGTAAATAAGTCCATAAAATAAAATAAAAACTCCTAACAGTAAATCCATCAAAACCACAAAGAAGTGCATGAAAATACATAGGTCTATCAGTACCATTAAAACCATCCAATCTATAAATAGGTCCATCAAAACTGTCAATGCGTCCATCAAAACCATCCAAACCATTAATAGGTCCATAAACAAACCTCCAAACTGTAAATAGATCCATCAAAACCATTAACAGGTCCATAAACAAATTGTTTTAAGATTATTCACCTTTGCATTAAGATAGTAAGTGAAGTTTATTTGTACTGCACCTTTCACATGATTCTGAATAAAAACAAAAAGTTAAAATACAGAAAAATAGCAGACACGTACAGTAGACAATACATACAACAATATAACAGTAAAATCAGTCCCTAAATCTGCTGTAATTAAAACGCTTGAGCAAAAAAGAAAGTTTTGGGTTTGCTCTTGAAAGAATCTGATGAGCGCTGAGAGAGGAAGATCGCTCCAAAGTCTGGGAGCCACAGTCTGGAAGGATCGGTCTCCTCTGGTCCGAGAACGAGTGCGAGGAACCATCAGCAGATCCACAGACCTCAGTGTAAGAGGGGCTGGATCAGATCGCTGAAATAAGAAGAGCCTGACCGTACAGGGCTCTGAAAGTCAGTACCAAGATTTGAAAATGTAGAGCTTTAAGAACAGGGGAAATGTGACCCGTCAAGATCCTCGCCGTAGAGTTCTGGACCAGCTGCAGACGAGAACCTCCTTCTTGTTTGGACATGAAAACAATCTATTACAATAGTCTAAACGCAAAGACATACTGCAAAACTCAAAGACATACTGCATCTTAAAGTGCCCATGACAGGTTGAGCTACGCATTTCACTAAAATGTAGTTTAGATAAATATATTTCACATTTTCCCAAGATACTTTACAAATTTTATCCCGGTTTAGCAATTTTTAGGCTTTTAACTTCACTTCCTGGTTGTAAATGATGACATCACACTAGGAAATTACCATAGCAACATCCTGTAACTGGGCCAAAGCTCACCCAGTGTCGCAGATTTTTAACATTTTTACACATAAAAATAGATGTGAACACCTTTTTTGTTGAATTAATGTATAAAGGGTAAAAAAAGTAGTTTATTTTGTGTAAATTATGCATAACCTTTGTCTCCCTAGTGTGATGTCATGTATTTCTTTACTTACTGTAACTTTCCACAGATTTTTCAACTTTTCTCCACAAACGGCTACTTGATTGGTGTAAAACTATCATTTTAATGTATAACAAGTATTAATACACCAATCAAAGACAAAATTAGAAAATCATGAAATCCTGTCATACGCACTTTAGATTCAACTTATCTTCTCTCTCTGCTGTGGTCGTGCTTGTTGAGGTTTGTTGTAGGGCTGTAGTCGATTAAAGAAATTCTTGGTCGACTAAAGACATGCCCCATCGGCCAGTTAGTCGACTAAAAGAGGTGTGGCATAAAATATATATCAAAACTCTGCAGCATCTCCATGTATCTGACCCAAACTGCACTCAAAAGACCAAAACCGCACAGGAAAAACATAGAAAACGTACTATTTATACACAAAAGTACTAGGAAACATAGCATTTAGAAGTCGGACTCTTCAGCAAACGGACTCCACACGAATCATAAATCAATGTTGATCGACTACCTATTCATCAACTACACGACTGAAGAATAACAGCCCTAGTTTGCTGACTCCGTGACATGTATAAAGTACGCGAGCGGAGTACAAACGCAGGGACGGGCGGCGTGAGCGAGCTGCAGATGTGGAGCAGCACCGGGAACGCTCCAAACTGGGTCAGCGGGTCATTGGCAGTCCCGTACCCGCTGTGTTTGTTATGCTATAGGCTGCGCGGGGCTGGCAGGTGTCGAGTCAGCACGCGGCTCGGAACGTAAACAGCTAAAAAAAAAAAAAAGGCGTCGGAAAGTAAAAGTATTTGGACGTGTGGGTGACATATTTCAAAAGTTTTGTTTAAGGGGAATCTCTAAATACGCGAGGGGAGGAAGTTGGAAGCAAAGTGTTGAAGTTGCTGGGAAGATATTTTGTATGTGACTGTATGGTAGAGAGTTCACCACCTGCTTGTTTCCATGGAGATGTTATTGCTTTGCAGGAATTGCATTGTTTGGCGTTTAACTTGTCTTGGATGTACTTAAAGGGCCTATGACAGGTTGGAGTACTCATTTTACCAAAGCACAGTTAAAATAATTTAAGATTCTGCTAAAGAATTAACCATTTTTATCCCAGTTTGTCAGTTTCTTAAGCTTTAAATTTTTACTTCCTGGTTGTAAATCATGACATCACACTAGGAAATTGTGCTAATTCTGCTTCTGTTACTCGTCTAATGTCACAGAAATTATTAATTGACAAATAAAACACATATGGGAACACCTGTATTTTGTTGAATTCATGTTTAAAGGATCAGAAAAATGTGTGTCTTGGTTGTAAATTGTCCCTGGTGTGTCTCCCTAGTGTGACGTCATCATGTTCTGGAACTCTGCTCTACTTCTTGTAAATTTCAACAGATTTTTCAACTTTTCTTCACAAAATAACTCTTGATTGGTGTAAAACTGTCATTTATATTTATATCAGGTTTTATTCCACCAAATAAAGTCAAAAGAAGAAAATCATAAAAACCTGTCATACACACTTTAATGGATGTTTTTAGAGCTTATTAAAGGGCCTCTGACAGGTTGGACGACTCATTTGACAAAAATGCAGTTTAGATACATATATTACAAATGTTGTTAAAGTACTTTACAAATTTTATCACGGTTTAGCATTTTTTTTAGTTTTTCAGTTTTACTTCCTGGTTGTAAATGATGACATCACGCTAGGAAATAACCTAGCAACCATCCGGTGCAGTGGGCCAAAACTCATTCAATGTCACAGAGTTTTTTTAATTTTACAAATAGAAGTACATGTGAAGACCTTTATTTTGTTGAATCAATGTTTAAAGGGAAAAAAAGTTGTTTCTTTTGTGTAAATTATGCTTAAACTTTGTATCCCTAGTGTGAGGTCATCAGTCTGTTTTTAATACTTACTTCATGTAATTTTCAACATATTTTTCAACTTTTCTCCACAAACAGCTGCTTGATTGGTGTAAAACTAAAATGCATATGTACAACTGGTATTATTCCACCAAATAATGTCAGAATTAGAAAATCATGAAACCCTGTCATACGCACTTTAAATCATGAAAAACATACATTCTTATTGTGAGTGGGATGGCCTCTACACAGATATGACCTGTAACTAAGAAGTGGAAGTTTAATATTGTGGAACATTCATGGCATCTCCATTTGTATTTGTATGTTCATATTTGAGGCTCATGTCCAACCAGGAAGTAACACTATAAACATTACGAAAACTTTCAAACTGGTGACAAATAGACAGTGAATGTAGTAAAATCTTAAATGTGTAAAAATGTGACGTCTAAAATGTCACATAGACTTTGATGAAACAAGTGTAAATGAAGCAATAAGCAACTTTTTTATGAAGGAACATTTTAACGTGGTTAAAAGCTCATTATTAAAGTTGATTCTGTGTAATATGAGTCCTTTAAAGACAGCCATGTTGTTATAATGTATTTATTTTGGTGGTTCTGAATTACAATCCAGAGGCCTGTACCATGCAGCTGGCAGAACTAATAAGTAGTAAATACATAAATAATAAGTAAGCGTCTCTGGATAAGCCGTACCACATTCACATCTCGTTCTCTCAACCCAAGATTATCTGAGCGTTCTTATAAAGGGGCGGAGTTAGTGCTTACCGACCAATTAGAGCACTGGAGAAGAGAAGAGCAATGTATTTCTCACAACAAGCATAATCCTCAGTGAACATGACGTATTAAAAAGTAAAATTCTGACAAAGGGAAATACGGTGGCAACAGCTTAAGTCAGAAAAGAGAGCTGGGAAAGTATTGATGATTCACTCAATGTAAGTTTGTTGAGTTGCTACGGGTTACATGCAAAGACATCTCTTCACGGGACAATATCAGGGGATTACAACCAAGCTGTAGTCCGAGTTAAGAATAAATATTGTGCAAAGTGACAGGTAATGAGGTTATGACAAGCTGCGTCTTAATAATTTACATGTAGATTCCTCGACTCGATTCTTTCATGAGCGAATCGGTTCCTCTCAAAAAGATAATCCTCAGGTAAACCTCATGTGTTTTGTCTGCGATCTCTGAACATTCTCTCTCTGTGGAGCGCTCCTTGTTCAATCCGTGCGCCCAAATCCACGGGATTCTGGAGGAAGGTGATGTCACAGCGACGGTGAGATCTGATTGGTTCGCTGCAAGTGCCAGGAACTTAACCTGGTCCGGAGCAGGTTAGGCGTCTGAGGCCTGTTGTCATAGAGATGTACTTTAGTAGGAAGTGAAAGCCATTGTATAACTTGCTCTCTCCCTCCTCTCTCTCTCTTCGCTATCCGTCCTGTCCTCCCTTTGCACGCCCCCCTTACCCTCTCTCTCTCCTGTGTTTGTGTTTGGGCCGTGTTTCTATTCAAAATGGCGTCTGACGCATGGGGAGGATGAAACATTTATCGACGGGTGATTTTTCATTAAGGCGAGCAGAGCGCTTCCATCAATATTTCACCAGCCCTGCCTGGTGTGCGCCGCCGAGCGCGTGGCCTGGGATGTCCTCGCAAGTGCACAGGAGCAGACGGCCTTCTCCCGCGCGAGAAAGGTGAGGAGGAAAAAGTGTTCTCTGCATTTGACCCATCCTTCAAGGCTGATTGGGTCACAGCATCGGGAGCGGTCGTGGATAGAGTCGCCACAAACTGTGCTCAAGAGTAGCGTTACTTAAAGGTCCCATATTCTGCTATTTTGCCCTTTACACAATCTATTCTAAGGGCTTTGTTGATACATTTTTGCGTTGTGCAATATCCATAACATAACAGTTTCCAAAAAACACCCATTTCTTGGACTGGCCCCCCTCCTTGCAAAAGCAAACGGCTCACTCTGAGATCTGACCCCCCCGAACAAAGAGCAGGCTGCCTCCCCCGCCCAACTCGCGCGCCCCCCCGCCCAACTCGTGCCGAAGCCTAGAGCGGAGATGGTGCGCATGCGCCGTGTGCTCCGGTAAACAGCGATACACAAACACGGGAATAAACCTTTTATCCGTCCTGACGGTGCGTCGTGCTGAGTCCTACGTCCTGGATCTGACCTGGAGTTTGACGTGCTCCAGTACCTCGACGACGGACGTTGCAGTTTGGTAAATAACAAGCTAACTCTTCTATCTCTCGTATCCATCGTGTAATTACTGTGTAGCATTAGCATTAGGCAAGGCAAGGCAAGGCAAGTTTATTTGTAGAGCACAATTCGTACACAGGGCAATTCAAAGTGCTTTACATAAACAGGAAAAGTTGCATTAAAATCACAAAACACAAAAAGACACACAGAATCATTTTAAAATCATTTTAAAATAAAGTGCTTTAAAAGAGAAGAGTGCAGATAGATCTTTCAGTCGTATGCACATCTAAAGAGAACTGTTTTTAGCCTGGATTTAAACATTGTCAGAGTGGAGGCCTGTCTCACATCTTCAGGGAGACTGTTCCAGATTTTAGCTGCAAAAAACTGAAATGCTGATTCCCCATGTTTAGTCCTTACTCTAGGCACCTGCAGGAGGCTGGTCCCTGAGGTCCTCAGATTGCGAGATGGTTCATATGGCACTAACATGTCAGAGATGTACTTTGGTGCTTGGCCGTGGAGAGACTTGAACACAAGCAGAGCTGCTTTAAAGTCTATTCTCTGAGCCACAGGAAGCCAGTGCAGAGACCTGAGCACAGGACTAATGTGATCGTACTTCCTGGTTCTTGTCAGGACTCGAGCAGCAGCGTTCTGGATGTACTGCAGCTGTTTTACAGCTCGTTTGGAGAGGCCAGTGAACAGGCCGTTGCAGTAGTCTAACCTACTGGAGACAAATGCATGGATAAGTCTCTCCAAGTCTGCTTTAGACACTATACCTTTAATTTTGGCAATGTTTTTAGGTGGTAAAAGGCTGTTGATGTTATTGATTTGATGTGGCTGTTAAAGTTCAGGTCTGAGTCCATTATTACCCCCAGATTTCTAACTTGATTTGTCGGTTTTAGAGCGAGAGACTGGAGGTGACTGCTGACACTTTCTCTCTGTTTCTGCGGCCCAAAGACGATGATTTCAGTCTTGTCTGAGTTTAGCTGAAGAAAATTGTTTTGCATCCACACGCTGATCTGTTGGATGCAATGACAGAGTGAATCCACTGGTCCATATTCACCTGCCGTCATTAGCTGTTTTTATTCTTGCGGCTGCGTGCTTCCTGGAGGCGTGGCTTGAGTGCCGCGTCATCCTGGTGAAGCCGCGTCATCCTTGTGAGGAGCCCCCGTCTGCCTGCTCAGCCGAGGGGGACGGAAAAGACAGTTCTCTAGCGAAAGCATGCGGGAATCAATCAAAAAACCACTTTGGGCACAACATACGAGGCCCAAATAGCACTGTAGGAAGGTTAAAACCTCTGAAAAGTTGATTTAGCGTGTTATGGGACCTTTAAAGAAAAATATTACTCATGTAGAAGTAAAGTATCGGTCAAGGAATGACTTAGGGAAAAGTGGAAAAGTATCTGGGGAAACTATAGCTGTAAAGTATTTTTGAGAACAAACTAATTGTCAAATATATTACTCAGGTTATAAATTTGATGCCACTTCCAGACAGCATTCTAAATTCTAAATTCTAAATCTGCAAGCACCAATAGATAGATACTTATTGATCCTGAAGGAAATTCAAAGAGGTCTCAGTGCAGCTTAGCAGGAGGATTTGTTACAATTCTTCTTACTTAGCCTGACTAATGTCTTGGATCAATATATTGTACTTTTACTTAATAAGAATTTGAACGCTGTACCTTATTTTTACAGTTTTTAAACATGAAAAACAGAACTAGTTCATGTAAGTGAAATATGTTGCCCCAGCACAGATACATCGTAAAAATATTTATTCAGGTGAAAATGACACCACAGCACTTTCTCTGAATCTATTAATAGAGCGTTTTATTTTACGAGAAGCAGGAAGTACGGCTTTAGCATGACACTCTGGCCTCACAGACTCGTGAAAAGTGCTTATAAACTCACTGTGGGCAATATTTGCATTAGGAAAGTGAGCGATACATGTGACTAATGCAAAGACTTTAACATGAACTAGTTCTGTTTTTTACGTTTCAAAACAGTAAAAATAAGGTACAGCCCCTTTCAAGGGCTCATATTTTGCTGTATTTCCTGTTTAATAGTTTGTTTTAAGGATGTTTATGATAATATTTTGCGTTGTTCGACATTAATCACATAATAGTTTTCATAAACCTCCATCTCTTGAATCAGCGCTCTTACCCGGGAACAGAAAATGACTAGCTTAGGCTGCATCGGCCTATTTCTCAGTCCCTCAAACATTTATTTGAAGCATGTTTTATAATTTAAACTCCAATTTCTGTAGCTATTGTCAAATCTCTCAAAGGAGCACGGTTCAGTAAACGTCTGAAAAGTTACATAGAGCACCTTTAAATATACTTACAGTCATCATAACTCATTTATATATTTCTGCAAAATGTCTTTCTTTTTTTGTCAATATTTGAGCCCCTGTTGATAGGAGCTTCCCAGAATCCCTTGTGCTGTAGAACATGTACCTTTATACCACAGAACGAGAGGCTGATGTCATCTCCACACATCTCTTTCCACTCTGTACAGTTATCGTTTTTTTTTTTCTAAATCTGGACGAGCTCAAATAAAGTGGGTCATGGGCGTTACACAAGCACGGCCCACCAGGGGGAGCCGAGTCTGGATGAAAGATACAGGAGGAAGTGTGAGCTGAGGAGAGAAGGATGGAGCAAATACGAAGACAACACACAGAGGACGGAGCAAAACACGGCAAGTACTCGTTCAAGAAGCTGACTTGTAGTTCAGGCGCTGGATGAAACTTTTGCGGTGGACGGTCCATGGAATTTTTGCAAGTAACTCAGGGGTGTCAAACTCATTTTGAGAAGGGGTCGATTAAAAAAAAAAAAATCAGTACTGGTCAGGGCCTAAACAGAGACTAAACCGCCCTATATTACGTTTTCTTTAATATTCAATAATGTATTTCAACAAAATATACATAGACCTATTGGACATTTTGGTTTATGTGATATATGTTAGAATTCTGAAATGAAAATAGCTTATAAACCACTATCTAGCTTCAGATAATGTGTTTTAACAATAAGCTCATGTTGACCATTAATGAATGTATTATTTGGCCCAGTATTTGCTGACAGTGACCTGCACACACCTGGAGCTTAAGGTCCTCTCTCTTTATCTAAGACAGTGTTTAATTCTGGTTCTTGTGTCAGTGACTTATCAAACCTTCAGCTGCAGAAGTCATGAGTCCAAGTATCTGCAACTTTAGGACGAGTTTGGTTTGTTTGTTTTCTGTGAGCAAAGTATTACTCCAGCGCTTTGTCGTGAAGAGAGACGCTCGAAAGTCAGATGCCGTGTGTGATTCACGTCCTGTGCACTTCCCAACACTAAATTTGATCAGACAGAGCGTGTATTTGCCATGTTCGATTCATAACACGATGCGGTGAGCCTCGATACCAAATTAGCACCAAACAAACAAAGTTATGCTTCCCCCACTGTCCCACATTCTCTCTGACCAACAGCTGAAGTCCCTGCACTAACATCGCGTGTGGTCTCTGTCCATTAGTTATTATTTATTATTTGTTGAGGAAAGTTGAAAAGCCCATGAAGAAGTGCAGAGTATCCATGTATCCATGTTCTACGCGTTTTATCGGTGGGCCATTAATTATATAAATTAGAAACTATCTTGGGGGCCATTAGAAATCATCTTGTTAGCCGGATTTGGCCCGCGGGCCGCCAGTTTGACATGCCTGCTCCTAGGTTTTATATACAGAAAAAGATGACCAGATTTTTCACAAAAATAGTAGTACTTACTTACTTTCTTTATGTTAGAATGTGGTCTTAAACTAGTTCAGATAAAGCTCTAGAATCATTCACACTGTCCAGGAAGATCAAATACTGCTGTGTTTAGGTGGTTTCTTTTCAATACAAAACATGTTCATAACTAGTTTAGATACTAGTTTTAGTATCAATAAGATTTTCAGTTCTTTTATCCTACTTCTCTACCCTGTCTGTCTCACTCCGATACAATACATCTTCTTTCTCTCCCCCCGTCTTACTCTTTTTTTTCTCTCTCTTCACTCATCTCTCCTTCCCCCGTACCATACCCTCTTTTTTTGCTCTTACTTTTTCTCTCTCTCACTTTCTCTTTCCTTCTCACTCTTCTCTCTCCCCTCCTTACAACACCTCCCCCATCTCCCTCTCTCTCTCTCTGTCTTTCTCCCTGCCTCCCCCCTCTCTCCCCTCTTGCTGTGTTCGTTTACATGCTGAAGTGTGTCTGAGTGTCTGTGGAGTGTGAGATGATGGAGCAGTAAACACAGAGAGTGGAGGCAGAGAGCCGAGGATTAAACTGTCCAAGAATCAGGCACTTGCGAGATTTAGGGTCCGACAGCAGAACCAGAGTGGACCTGCGGACTCGACGGATGCAGATACTGTCTTCAGGGCCCATACTGTTTCTGTTTGAATAGTTTATAATCACACAATAAACTGATCTAAACGGTTAATGAAGTGACAAGCTGGTGGCAGAACCCAAAAAGAACACATAAACACATAAAACACATAAGTCTTCAAGATTCAAGAGGATGGTATTGAATTTGGATTAGTCGATGTTCTGTTATAAATCAAGTCTTTTTAAAATACACTATCAATCAAATGACCGTTAAAATGTGATTTAAGGCTTCTAGATAAAGATTATTTGTGTATAAACTGTATTATTGGTGAAAATCAGAAATTGTTTACTCTTTTTTTGTACATTTTTAATTTAAATGCTGCCGTCTTTGTTATAAACGGTCTTTTCACTTGAGATTTAAAGCATGTAAAGTCCAGATAACGATTACGATTATCCAAATATGACAGCAATCATAATGTGTATATAGAATAGCCGACTGTCACGACAATTAATCGTTGCAATTCTCCATTATCGCACAATTTTATGCAACACAATTCATTATCAACTGTCACGGTAACACATGTTAAGTGCGATATATTGTTACAGAAAAATATCCAGATAAACGATAATACTGAAACTACTTTATACGACTGACACAAACCATTTCAGACAAAAAAAGCACAAATGAACCATGAACTGTAACAAATAAAGAGTAGAATGAACAACGTATGCATAATTTATGAGTCAAATATATGTTTTATTATTAATTATTCAGCCCTCTACAGCTAAATTTAACCAAAAACTAACAAAAGGTTTCCTGGAAAGGCAAAGAAAATGTCCACACGATAAATATTGAGCCTCAAATAACACTGTTCCAGCTTCAATTCAATAATAAGTCGATATACTGTAGTAACAAGCCTAATCCCTATGAAATATCTCATCAACATCTCTGACAGATTGACCCAAAATATGCAAATGTATGTAATCACTGCACACAGGTATAAGAAATGTGCAATTAAAACGGGATTTATTGGCCAAGGGATTGTGCAATGCTCGTTTTCCTGTTGCGTTTTCATTACATACATGCGATCTTGTCATGACGAATCAAGACAAATCAATCCAAATAAGTCTACGATAAGCCTGCGCCGTAAATAAACCGTCTGTGGACATTTGTGCGTTGTGTTCGCGAGGTCCTCACCGTATAGACGCGCACACATTCTTCAAAGCAAAAGCCTCCTCCTCCACAGTCTGTCAAGCAGCAGCAGCAGAGGATTCCCTCAGAGCTCGGGTTAACGGGTTCACGCGCCTCACACCGCGGCCAAACACTGACATCTAGTGGACGAGAGCGTAATGCAGCGTTTATAAAGCAGCAAAGCGGTGAAAGGAATCGAGTACAGTGCACAGGTAAAAATACTCAGGGTTGTAGCACCAAGTTATGGGCCCCAGATACAAACCTGCTCACTGGACCCCTAATACATAATGCTGTATATTTATTTATCTCAGCAAATTCAGTTATTGTTGTTCTTTTTTGCTGGAATATACCTACGGTTCCTGAACGCATTTAAGGTGAGACACTACAGGTGAATGGGGAAAAATATTAAATGTAAAGAAACTATAAAAAAATAAATAAATGTAAAAAAGTTTTTCATCATGTTTTCATGTAGAAATATGACGTTTTATGTTTAAAAATGGCAGAGGGGATTTTGGATTTCTCATTTAGTTTTTAAGTACATTAGATTGCACTGAAAATTGTCCCAAAAATTCAAAGTTAACCTCTTTTTGTTTTTATTTGTTTTTTTTTCTTAATATCAAAAAATCCTTCTGTACGTTTTGTCAAAATCTTGTTGATTCCAAGACTGAACAGTTTGGTGCAGGATCTACTTTAAGTGATGACCTTTATATGAGAAAAATGCATTTTAAGAAAACGGTTTAACGGATTAAATGAAACAATAAAACATTTTTAGGAGCAGATTGGACACGTTTGTTGTTTTCACATGAAAGCCGATATTTTAAGAGAGATCTGAACAGTAACCCACTGATTTATACAGAGTGTGTTACAAATCTTAAGACCTTTATGGAAATCTTTAGGACCTTATTGCAACAACTCTAGACATTTTTGAAACTACAATCACATCCCATATTTAGGAAAAGATTGCATATTTTAGAATTAATTTTAGTTTATTGAAATATAAAATAAATGTAATACAATATAAATAGCATATTTAACTGTGTGTGTGCAACTAAAAGTGAATGTAGAAAACAAAAAAGTTCAAACTAGGGCTGAAGTTGACTAAAGAAATGCTCTATGCATGTATCCAACTGTGCAGGGGTTCATGAAAAACACTATTTATACAGAAAAGTACTGGGAAAGAGGGTATTTATATGTTAGAGATACATAAGTTGGAAAATTCTCTCAAATCGATAGATAACTCATTACTTACTGTATCTTGTCCTTTTTGCTGTTGTCCCATAGAAATCCTTTTAATGTAAATAAAATAATCATCTTGATCTAAATAAAATAATTAGTATTAGACCGGCGTTTGAATTGGTCAATCTCTAGCTCAGAATAAGCAAATGAGCATTTTCCTGATTTCAGAAAACATGGAAGCACGAGACGAAGAGAAAAGAATTATTGTGTTAAGACTTTTTAAAGGCCTTAATTTGACCGACATTTATTTATTTATAACTGTATAAGTTATGATACAACATTTGTACTGTTTGTATTTGCTATAACTTTCACGAACATCTTGAAACGTTTTATTGCTATGAGAAAATACATTATCTGCTAATTATAATCACTAGTTTTTTAACAACTTGGCTAAAATGTGACAAATGATTTTCCTCTCTTTTAAAGGGCTGATGGCGCCCCCTGGTGTCGCGTATAATTGTATTTAGTCTGTCGTGGACTTCAATCACAGTGTGTTTTATCACAACAGAAATAGTTTAAAGAAAATGCGACTGAGAAAATATTAGATCAACCATACTTACTTAAGTAACATTTTTAGGTATCTGTGCTTTTAGTACATTTTCCAGTGGGTACTACGTTTTTCTCTACATTTGGGAGCAGATATATGTACTTTCTACTCCTTCAAGACACAAGATAAGTAGAAGGTACATTTCATATGATTTGAGGAGTTATTTTTGGCTTGGTTTGTGGAGAAATTCTGCATAAAAGTTTTGAGTAAAGCGCTGACAAAAAATATATGCATACAATTCATTAGAGAAAAATATAAAGGATTTGAATTGCTAGTGTAAACCACAAATGAGCACAACTCTTCATTAAAATCACCACATCTAACACTATAGTTCTCAAAATGCAATGTGTTTATACTTTTACTTTTTACTCTTAAAAGTATTTGTTTAGAAATGTTCCTTACTCATATATATTTTTACATGCTTTTTATTTTAGTATATTTTTGGCCCTGATGCTGTACTTTTACTTAACAAAACTGACTTCTTCCACTGCCTGCACTCTAACTGGTTTAAAAAGTGACTTCGATCACAAACAAGCCTGTGACCAGAGCTTTAACTGGACACATCCCAGTGTTTGTCCTCAGTTTATGTTCAGGACAGAGAATGTTAAACACGCTGGATTTAGACGTTGAAGCTGGCAACGCAAACTAGAGACTCGTGTGAGGCTGATTCTGCTTTGTGATTGGAGAATTTTCTTGATCAACAACTTGTCCAAATGGTTTTTTGTTTTTCTTCTTCTTTTGGTAATTAAGATAAATTAGAATTAAATTTGTTCCATAAAATAAACATATGATTTAATGTTTACCTCACATGGAGACACAGAGAGTGTTTATCAAATTTACTATATATATATATACTTTTACATTCACTCTGAGAGCTGCAAAGTGTTTTTTCCTTATAGTTTGAGACCTAGTGCAATGACAGTTTTTTTTAAGCACATTAAGTCTTATAGATTTATATTTTATGCAAATCAGAAATAATTTTAGTACTTCTGATGAATATGCAATCTTTGTCCAGTTCACAACATTTGACAATTAAAAAAAATAAATAACAATAAGTAGATTTTTTATGTGATGAATTTACTTCAACTTTATAATTTTTTTTTCCTGCATGTGTACTTCACCTAACAAAAAGTGAGGACTTTTTCCACCGATGCAGTCAATGACCAGCAGAGGGGGGTGTTGAGCAGGATACGAGTTGCAGATGTTTGTGGACAAAGATCAAGATAAAATACACACAAATGTAAAAGAAGCACAAAAACTAGATGCTTTAACTTTTCAGTTGTTTGTATTTTTCTTTTACGCCTTTATATTTGATTGATTTGATTTGAATAATAAACACACACAGACAGTAAAACCATAATTTACAGTCAATGTTTAGATATGAAAACTGTTCAGATAAAGAAACATTAAACACCGTTAATGGATGAATGGATTACAAATAAAGGATTGTTCTTCCGCAGGAGTAATTTAAATGATCTGAAAGTGGAGAACCAACTGAAAAAGATATGATCTAAACCAAATCTAAAGTGTTTTTTCTCTCTTGCTGTAAATGTTGTTTGTGGTGAACCCCGAGTTTCTGCTCGTGGACATTTTGTTGGTCGAACCAGAATGATGTGCGACTCATAGAAAGAGACAATATTAATATTATAGTGTGGGAAAATCTACAACATCACAACTCTATTTTGAGAAGTATGAAGTAAATGAAGCTAAACTTATGTTATATCCATCGGCATTTATGAATTAGTTTTATAGCATGAAAGAACAAAGTATTGAAATGCTTTACTCAACGTTCTGTGCCGCTTTGTTTTGACATGCACTCAACTGTACGATTTGTTGATATCTAATTCTAAGCCTGATTTACTCGACTATAAAGTATGAACATTTGGCAAAATTTGAGTAATTTTAGGCCAGTTGTCAGTCAGATGTCGTTTATTCAAAAACTAAATAAGAAATCCAAAACTGTAACTAATATGTAACTAATATGTGTACAAAATGAACCAAGTGATGAAATGTCCCAAATACGTGTAATTTTGGCTATTTTTACACATTTTAAACATTGCATGATGAAAAACGTGTAATACATTTTCTTTTACATTTATGCGAGTAAACGACAGGAGAAGTTTACAATTTCTATCTTTAAATCTACGTTTTTTTTCCTATTCACCTTCAGTGTCTGACCTTAAGCTTATGAATGACTAAAGCATTATAAAAACATCAAACGACAAATGCACTGGTTTGTAAAGTAAAGATGCTGAGTTGGCCAAAAAAAAAGTAAAAGAAAGAAAGACTCTCAAACAGAAAAAAACGTATATTTGATAAGAGCTCTTTTGTCACATTTACTATCATGAAAGCAGATTCTCGCACAGAGCAGTTAACGTCTTGTCTCTGCTCTGTTGTCGCTCCTGTGTGTTCTCTGCTCTGTCGCTCCTGTGTGTTCTCTGCTCTGTTGTTGCTCCTGTGTGTTCTCTGCTCTTTTGTTGCTCCTGTGTGTTCTCTGCTCTGTTGTCGCTCCTGTGTGTTCTCTGCTCTGTTGCTCCTGTGTGTTCTCTGCTCTGTTGTTGCTCCTGTGTGTTCTCTGCTCTGTTGTTACTCCTGTGTGTTCTCTGCTCTGTTGTCGCTCCTGTGTGTTCTCTGCTCCTGTGTGTTCTCTGCTCTGTTGTTGCTCCTGTGTGTTCTCTGTTCTGTTGTCGCTCCTGTGTGCTCTCTGCTCTGTTGTTGCTCCTGTGTGTTCTCTGCTCTGTTGTTGCTCCTATGTGTTCTCTGTTCTGTTGTCGCTCCTGTGTGTTCTCTGTTCTGTTGTTGCTCCTGTGTGTTCTCTGTTCTGTTGTTGCTCCTGTGTGTTCTCTGCTCATGTTGTTGCTCCTGTGTGTTCTCTGCTCTGTTGTTGCTCCTGTGTGTTCTCTGTTGCTCCTGTGTGTTCTCTGCTCTGTTGTTACTCCTGTGTGTTCTCTGCTCCTGTGTGTTCTCTGCTCCTGTGTGTTCTCTGCTCTGTTGCTCCTGTGTTTTCTCTGTTCTGTTGTTGCTCCTGTGTGTTCTCTGCTCATGTTGTTGCTACTGTGTGTTCTCTGCTCATGTTGTTACTCCTGTGTGTTCTCTGCTCTGTTGTTCCTGTGTGTTCTCTGCTCATGTCGCTCCTGTGTGTTCTCTGCTCTGTTGCTCCTGTGTGTTCTCTGCTCTGTTGTCGCTCCTGTGTGTTCTCTGCTCTGTTGTTGCTCCTGTGTGTTCTCTGCTCTGTTGTTCCTGTGTGTTCTCTGCTCATGTCGCTCCTGTGTGTTCTCTGCTCTGTTGTTGCTCCTGTGTGTTCTCTGCTCTGTTGTTGCTCCTGTGTGTTCTCTGCTCTGTTGTTGCTCCTGTGTGTTCTCTGCTCTGTTGTTGCTCCTGTATGTTCTCTGCTCTGTTGCTCCTGTGTGTTCTCTGCTCTGTTGTTGCTCCTGTGTGTCCTCTGCTCTGTTGTTGCTCCTGTGTGTTCTCTGCTCTGTTGTTGCTCCTGTGTGTTCTCTGCTCTGTTGTCGCTCCTGTGTGTTCTCTACTCCTGTGTGTTCTCTGCTCTGTTGTTGCTCCTGTGTGTTCTCTGTTGCTCCTGTGTGCTCTCTGTTCTGTTGTTGCTCCTGTGTGTTCTCTGTTCTGTTGTTGCTCCTGTGTGTTCTCTGCTCATGTTGTTGCTCCTGTGTGTTCTCTGCTCATGTTGTTGCTCCTGTGTGTTCTCTGCTCTGTTGTTGCTCCTGTGTGTTCTCTGTTGCTCCTGTGTGTTCTCTGCTCTGTTGTTACTCCTGTGTGTTCTCTGCTCCTGTGTGTTCTCTGCTCTGTTGCTCCTGTGTGTTCTCTGTTCTGTTGTTGCTCCGGTGTGTTCTCTGCTCTGTTGTTGCTCCTGTGTGTTCTCTGCTCATGTTGTTACTCCTGTGTGTTCTCTGCTCATGTCGCTCCTGTGTGTTCTCTGCTCTGTTGTTGCTCCTGTGTGTTCTCTGCTCTGTTGTTCCTGTCTGTTCTCTGCTCATGTCGCTCCTGTGTGTTCTCTGCTCTGTTGTTGCTCCTGTGTGTTCTCTGCTCTGTTGTTCCTGTGTGTTCTCTGCTCATGTCGCACCTGTGTGTTCTCTGCTCTGTTGTTGCTCCTGTGTGTTCTCTGCTCTGTTGCTCCTGTGTGTTCTCTGCTCTGTTGTTACTCCTGTGTGTTCTCTGCTCTGTTGCTCCGGTGTGTTCTCTGCTCTGTTGTTGCTCCTGTGTGTTCTCTGCTCTGTTGTCGCTCCTGTGTGTTCTCTGCTCTGTTGTTACTCCTGTGTGTTCTCTGCTCTGTTGTCACTCCTGTGTGTTCTCTGCTCCTGTGTGTTCTCTGCTCTGTTGTTGCTCCTGTGTGTTCTCTGTTCTGTTGTCGCTCCTGTGTGCTCTCTGCTCTGTTGTTGCTCCTGTGTGTTCTCTGTTGCTCCTGTGTGTTCTCTGCTCTGTTGTTGCTCCTATGTGTTCTCTGTTCTGTTGTCGCTCCTGTGTGTTCTCTGCTCATGTTGTTGCTCCTGTGTGTTCTCTGCTCTGTTGTTGCTCCTGTGTGTTCTCTGCTCTGTTGTTGCTCCTGTGTGTTCTCTGTTGCTCCTGTGTGTTCTCTGCTCTGTTTTTACTCCTGTGTGTTCTCTGCTCCTGTGTGTTCTCTGCTCCTGTGTGTTCTCTGCTCTGTTGCTCCTGTGTGTTCTCTGTTCTGTTGTTGCTCCTGTGTGTTCTCTGCTCTGTTGTTGCTCCTGTGTGTTCTCTGCTCATGTTGTTACTCCTGTGTGTTCTCTGCTCTGTTGTTCCTGTGTGTTCTCTGCTCATGTCGCTCCTGTGTGTTCTCTGCTCTGTTGTTGCTCCTGTGTGTTCTCTGCTCTGTTGTTGCTCCTGTGTGTTCTCTGTTCTGTTGTCGCTCCTGTGTGCTCTCTGCTCTGTTGTTGCTCCTGTGTGTTCTCTGTTGCTCCTGTGTGTTCTCTGCTCTGTTGTCGCTCCTGTGTGTTCTCTGCTCTGTTGTTACTCCTGTGTGTTCTCTGCTCTGTTGTCGCTCCTGTGTGTTCTCTGCTCCTGTGTGTTCTCTGCTCTGTTGTTGCTCCTGTGTGTTCTCTGTTCTGTTGTCGCTCCTGTGTGTTCTCTGTTCTGTTGTTGCTCCTGTGTGTTCTCTGCTCATGTTGTTGCTCCTGTGTGTTCTCTGCTCTGTTGTTGCTCCTGTGTGTTCTCTGTTGCTCCTGTGTGTTCTCTGCTCTGTTGCTCCTGTATGTTCTCTGCTCGTTGTTGCTCCTGTGTGTTCTCTGCTCTGTTGTTGCTCCTGTGTGTTCTCTGCTCTGTTGTTGCTCCTGTGTGTTCTCTGCTCTGTTGTTGCTCCTGTGTGTTCTCTGCTCTGCTGTCGCTCCTGTGTGTTCTCTGCTCTGTTGTTGCTCCTGTGTGTTCTCTGCTCTGTTGTCGCTCCTGTGTGTTCTCTGCTCCTGTGTGTTCTCTGCTCTGTTGTTGCTCCTGTGTGTTCTCTGTTCTGTTGTCGCTCATGTGTGTTCTCTGTTCTGTTGTTACTCCTGTGTGTTCTCTGTTCTGTTGTTGCTCCTGTGTGTTCTCTGCTCATGTTGTTGCTCCTGTGTGTTCTCTGTTGCTCCTGTGTGTTCTCTGCTCTGTTGCTCCTGTATGTTCTCTGCTCGTTGTTGCTCCTGTGTGTTCTCTGCTCTGTTGTTGCTCCTGTGTGTTCTCTGCTCTGTTGTTGCTCCTGTGTGTTCTCTGCTCTGTTGTCGCTCCTGTGTGTTCTCTGCTCTGTTGTCGCTCCTGTGTGTTCTCTGCTCTGTTGTTGCTCCTGTGTGTTCTCTGCTCTGTTGCTCCTGTGTGTTCTCTGCTCTGCTGTCGCTCCTGTGTGTTCTCTGCTCTGTCGCTCCTGTGTGTTCTCTGCTCTGTCGCTCCTGTGTGTTCTCTGCTCTGTTGTTGCTCCTGTGTGTTCTCTGCTCCTGTGTGTTCTCTGCTCTTTTGTTGCTCCTGTGTGTTCTCTGCTCTGTTGTTGCTCCTGTGTGTTCTCTGCTCTGTTGTTGCTCCTGTGTGTTCTCTGCTCTGCTGTCGCTCCTGTGTGTTCTCTGCTCTGTCGCTCCTGTGTGTTCTCTGCTCTGTTGTTGCTCCTGTGTGTTCTCTGCTCCTGTGTGTTCTCTGCTCTGTTGTTGCTCCTGTGTGTTCTCTGCTCGTTGCTGCTCCATGTGTTTTGGATGAGCTTGTGCTTCACGCTGTCTCAGTCTGATTCATGATCCTGGACATGTTCAGCTGCTCTTCACTTCCACCGTTTTACATTCAGGTCATAACTCTAAAACTAAAAAAATGCAATACAAGATGTGAGTGTCGCTGTTGCTTTACTTAAGGTTTTGAAGATAACACACTGTTGTCCATGGAAAATATTTGATTAATCGACTAATTGTGACTAGTCGACAATAAGAAATAATCAACTATAAAAATTGATAATTGACTAAGCGTTAACTGAACCATACAGACTCTAAAACATGTCAAAATATCATAATAAAGACAGTGACAGCAAAATGTCACAAAATAAGAGATTATTGCTTATTTTCATCAATAATACACTTTTACACTTAAATATTTTCTATGTAGAAGCCTTTAGTCCCATATTTCAACTTTTATTTGGCTGATAATGTATTTAAAAAGCGTAATTATACAACAGAAACAATAGTTTGACTAGTCGACTAATCAGAAAAACTAATCGCTGACAAAAAAAAACCAAATGAGATTTTTTAAAAACAGTGCCATTTTAAAAAGTCGCCATTGGTTTTCAGTTAACAATTTCTATGTTTTTAAAAACCAGATGTATTTTACTGCAATCAAAACCATATTCCATCCCTCCTTGACACAATCCACTCAACATTGTTTACACATCTATAGAAAACGGTAAGAAAAAGATAAATACTCATTTTCCTTTCTGTACACATAAAAGATGACGTTAATGCTTTGTCTGAAATGTTCAAAAGTCCACGTACAAACTCACCCAGTGAACGTTCATTTGCGCAGTCGATCGATCCCCTCACGTTGTTCTTCTTCTCGTTGGACGGCAGCTCTGGAATCAATAGTTGGGTGCAGACTGTGGCCCATGTGACGTCTGCGTGAGAGCACACTGTTGACAGAGATGGGACCGGTTCGGGCCGGAGTCTCAGTGAAGGGGACATTTCACATTCCTGTCTGTGTTCATCTGTCTGAGCTCCTCCGCAATCACCGGGCAGCTTAAATCCAAACTTAAAGGGCCTCTGACAGGTTGAACTACTCGTGTAACTAAAATGCAGTTAAGATAAATATATTTCAAATTCTACTAAAATCTTTACACATTTTACCGACGTTTAGCTATTCTTTTAGGTTTTTTATTTTACTTCCTGGTTGTAAAGTATGACACCACACTAGGAAATTACCATAGCAACTATACTGTACACTAGCCAAAACTCATCTAATGTTACAGATTTTGTTTATTTGACAAAGAGAAATGCATGTGAACACCTTTATTTTGTTGGATCAACGTTTAAAGGGTCAAAAAAGTAGTTTATTTTGTGTAAATTATGCATGACCTTTGTCTCCCCAGTGTGATGTCATCAATTTGTTTACTTCCTGTAACTTTCAACAGATTTTTCAACTTTTCTCCACAAACAGCGACCTGATTGGTGTAAAACTATAATTTATGTTTACAAGAGGTATTAATACGCTGAATAAAGAAAATTCTAAAAATCTGTCATACACACTTTAAAGGAAACATCTTATGCCGTAGTGACTTTTTAGAGCGTTTACTCATGTTCTAACAATGTCCCGTCGTCACAAACATACCTGGAGTAGCATTTAGCTTTATTTACGCTGTTTGATGAATAGAGCTGGTCCATATCATATTGTTCATGCTGTATCGTCATTTGCTTTCTCTTTTTCCTCATCGTTGTGAAGTGAATCTGATATTGCAGAAAATTACGAACGCTGATGATTCACTAGCAAGGACCACAACCTCAAGCTTGGATGCAGAAAGTTTATTGGCGAACGAGAACAACGATAAAATGCTTGAGAGTAGACAGTAAATGCAGTTTTGGGGCTTCTAGCGATGAGGCCTGCAGGCTCCCGGGCCTCGATACCCCCCGACCAGGAGATAAGAAAGAATAATTAGAAGTGGGTTGGAGGGAGGGGCACGAAACAACGGACGCTGGTGTGTGTGACCGGGAAGCTTTAGTAGAGTAGTCACTGGAAGGGGCGTGGATGAGGTGTGGTTCTGCTCTCGAACTTCAGATAACAGACTTATCTCCATCTAGAGATGCATTAAAAATCAATGTTGAGGCGAGGAGAGGAAGCAAAATTATAACAATTAAATACATATGAAATATCCTTAAAGGGCCCATGACAGGTTGGACCACTCATTTACCTAAAATGCAGTTAAGATAAATATATTTCAAGTTTTGCTAAAATTCTTTACAAATGTTATCCCAGTTTAGCAGTTTTATAAGTTTTAATTTCACTTCCTGGTTGTATATAATGACATCACACTAGGAAATCACCATAGCAACCACACTGTAAACTGGGCTAAAACTCATCTAATGTCATGTTCATTAATGTTCTTTTACCTGACAAATAAAAAATATATTTGAACTTATTTATTTAGTTGAATTGATGTTTAAATGGTCAAAAAAGAAGTTTATTTTGTGTAAATCGTGTATAAAGTTTGTCTCCCTAGTGTGACGTCATCAGTTTGTTTACTTCCTGTAATTTTCAACATATTTTTCAACTTTTCTCCACAAACAGCGACCTGATTGGTATAAAACTATTATATATATTTACAACAATTATTAATACACTGAATAAAGTCAAAATTAGAAAATCATAAAAACCTGTCATACGCACTTTAAAGGTTCTACGCTCTATAATTGCATCATTTTGACCCAAATAGATGCTTTTACAACATATCTGTGCTGAGGCAGAACTGATTTGACTTTAAATGGGTAAAGCACCTTTAAACAAGTCAAATATTGGTGCCATTATGAAGTATTTAGTCCAGAGTAATTTATATCGTCAATTGTATCATGATAAAAATGTTTGGCCAACGCCCTGCCCTATTGATGAATCCTAGTTAGAAAATCCTCCCCCTCCGACCATCAAAAATATCTCCCTCAATAAATGACATTTATGCGATTATATGCATCACCTAGCCGAGAATCTTCTGCTGTTTTAAGTCTTTAAATCATTCCCAAACTCGTTCTTCCGAGCATTTCTGCCGTCTAAACACGATAGTCACAAACCAGTTCACTTGCAGTTCCTGACAAACGCATTTATAGTTTGTGTAAAAGCTATGCAGCCAGTAGATGGCGCCTAAACTCAATGTCAGGACAAACAGAACCAGACACAGATGGTCATTTAGTTTTTTTAAGTTCTAAAACATGAGACGCCAAACTTAAGGTATTCAAGAGTACGCTTAAAAGCTAATAACAATATAAAAATGCATCATATTTTTCCTTTAAAGATGTAATAAAAACTGGTGCGCCGGCGTCCTTTTCAGTGCAGTTGTTAGATTTGCTGACATGATGTACATTTTTCACGGAGTCCAGATACACGCATCGCCACTTGTAGTTCTTGCATGTTTTTTGTTCATCCGTGTCTTTTGTCTGACTCCTTTTTTGACGTGAAAACAGCTATTGCCTGACAACACGGTGCTGCCAGTAGCACATCTGGAAATATCCTCGCGCCGACTCAAACTGGCCCTCGTTATGCTGTTCCCGAGTGCGGTGGGATATACTCGGTGCGGGAACAAGAGGAAAATGAGTAGTTGAGGCAAAAAACTGACAATCTGGACCGTTTCTTCTAAATAGCGGCGTAAAAGCGAAAGGTCGGCTGTTCGCTTGAGAATTTTTAGCCTCTCCACAACTTCATGGCCCGAGTAGTGACCCTCGTACCTCAGATTATAAGGTTCCAAAATGTTGCACGGTGCGTTGTGAGCTTTTTCAGATTGTACAGGGATTCTGGGATACTTTGGCAATAAATCTCATAAATAATACTTACAGTGTTTCGTTGTTGTGTTGTCACGATACTAAAATTTGAAACTCTATACCAATACTCTGAAATAAACGATTCTCAATGTTGATTTCGATACCAGAAAGATAATTACAAATGTTCTTTTTAACACTATATAATGGCACTTTCTTTTTTAAACATTGTGGCCTTATATTTGTTCTCAAGATAATTCTAAACCTGATTTTCGAGACTTCTGACAAGCCTATTTTGTTGCGTCATTTTTATTTGATTTTGGACATTGCGAACATATTTTGGGGCAACCATGTCAAACTTTTTGCTATTGTGCATTCATTTTGGAGCCTGTACACATAGTTTTAAGGATCTGTTAACGCTCACAGTTGCTGAATCATGAATCCCGTAGCTCCCGTTCTCCAGCAGCAAGTCGTACTTTTCACCTGGAGCTTCCAGATGCACTGAACCCTCAGGTGGAACTTCTGGGTCAAACCTGGAGGCTCCTGGCGAGGGACTGAACCCTCGAGCCGGTCATTCCAGCCTCGGGAAGCTGCTCGTGTTCGTCGTGTGCGTCAACTACACGCAGTATTAAAGTGCCTCTGACAAGTTGAATTACTCATTGAAAAAACAGTTAAGATAAATATATTTCAAATTCTGCTCAAATCTTTAAAAATTTTTACCCCAGCATTTTTAGTTAGTTTAGTTAGTTTAGTTTAGTTTAGTTTTTAATTTTACTTCCTGGCTGTAAATGATGACATCACACTGGGAATTTACCAAGAAACAATCCTGTAACTGCACCAAAACTCATCTAGTGTCACAGATTTATTATTTTACAAAGAAAAACACATATGAACACCTTTATTTTGTTGAATCAATGTTTAAAGAGTAAAAAAAAGTATATTGTTTTGTGTAAATTATGTGTTTTTATGAGTGTGATGTCATCAATTTGTTTACTTCCTGTAATTTTCATCAGATATTTCAACTTTTCTCCACAAACAGCGACGTGATAGGTGTAAAACTATAATTTATACTTACAAAAGGTATTTATACACTAAATAAAGTCAAAATTAGAAACTCATAAAAACCTGTCACACGCACTTTAATATGCATGTTCTGTTTATGTTTCTTTGCTGACAATTACTGGAGTAAAAAAAATAAAGTTGTTTTCAGTCACAATACTTTAACTCCTACACGAGTAATTTGGTTTTCTAATTTTTTGTCCCTTAAAACTAGCTGATTATCGTCCATCACATCCACATTAACTCATTTCTAACTGAGACATTTCCTTCTTACAGTTCTTTCGATGTAAAACAGAACGGTGAAAATCCAGCTAAAGAATTACATATCTCGAGATATAGTTGATATTATAAATCTATAATTTAAAAGCACTTAAAATATCATGAATCAACACTTTGTCTCTGCACAACACATGAGTACAATCAACTTGTCAATGCTCATTCATAATTCAGACGCTGCTTTTGCCATTTTTCCGTTTGACTGACAGAGAAGGTCGCTCAAATCTATATGGAATACTTAACCGTTACGTCTTGGCTCCGCGTTGTTGTAGCGGAGAGGGTTTCGGTCGCCGCCGTGAAATCGCAGCTCCGTCTGCGTGAAAGTGTGAAAGGAGAAAAGACAAGAGCCCGACAGTCCGTAATTAAGACTCGAAGCGGGAGAAAGTGAAGATGGGAAACGCTGGAATTACAGGGTTCAGGGCGTAAACGGTGAGAGTGAGTGGCACTTCCAGTTCAGGCCGTGGTTTGGTGCACGTTTTGCACCGGATTCTTCTGTTACTCATGATTCTACGGCGGTCCTGGAGGAGTTTGATTTAGAAGTGGAGACTTTTTTGGGCTACAGTTTATTTTAGACCTGGTTACGTCCTGGTTCTGTTCTGGTTTAGGCCTCTATCGTCTGGATTTTTGGCTGTCTTCGTATAGTTCTGGTTCGCTGTGTGGTTCTGAACTTTTGCACTATTCACATCGGTTGGTTTTGTTCTTGGTCAGCATATAGGCTTTCATGTGAAAAGAACAAACTTGTCAATCTGCTCCTAGATGTTTTATTGTTTCATTTAATCCACTTCATCCATAGATTTTTCTGGGACATTTGTAACTTTAAAGGTTGTTTTCTTAAAATGCATTTTTCTCCCACAGAGACATAAAGATCAGCCTTAAAGTAGATCCTACACCAGACTGTACAATGCTGAACAAGATTTAGACACAATGTACAGAAGGATTTGTTGAGATCTAATTCAGGTTTTAAGTCTAAAAAAATTTGAATTTTTGAACTAATATTTGTACTAAAAGAAAAATGAAATTGAATGTCTCTGTCAGTTTTTCTGATTTAAATGTCCCAAATCTGTGTAATTTATTTTTACCCAGAAAATGCCTTGTTCATTTCATTTTTTTCATTCATTCATTTTCTACCGCTTATTCCCGTTAGGGGTCGCGGGTGACTGGAGCCTATCCCAGTGACTTTGGGCCTTAGGCAGGAGTACACTCCTGGACAGTTGGCCAACTGTCATCAGGGCTAACACAGAGACTAGACACAGACTTGACCATTCACTCTCACATTCTACACAGACAATTTAGAGGACAGATCGACCATTCACTAAACTCAAACTCAAATCTGTGTAATTTATTTTTACCCAGAAAATGCCTCGTTTTTATATAAAAAAACATGACATGATGAAAAACTTTTTTTTTTTTTATGTGAGTAAACTACAGAAGTTTTAAATTGATATTTTTTAATTAATTTAATTTTTATATTTTTTTTCCTATTCACCTGCAGAGTCTCACCTCAGTCTTTGTGTAGAATGTCCCAATGTAGATCAGAATGATAGAGCCTTGGAACAAGTTGCAATATTTATCGTAAAAAAAAAAAAAAAAAACTAATCCGTTTACCATTTTAGTAGTTTTGGTCATTCAAAGATACATTTTTTTAGTTTATTGTTAACTGACTTGGATTTTTGTCACTGATCACTGCACATTTCAGAACTGCAAATTAAGACAAAGACTATTATTTCATCCAGTATTAAATATGCAAATTTCTAAAGTAAATACAAATGTAGAGTAGGATTCAAACGTGTTTTCAGTTATATAAAAACTCTGAGTTTTGAATTAAAGAAATGATTTAAATATTGTAAGTTGTTTTCAAAACTTATGGCACATATTGTCATGTTTTTGCAGCAGTGTGTGAGACGTCGCGGCTTGTTCTTGTTGTGTTAGTTTTAGAGTTATGACCTGAATGTAAAACGCTGGAAGTGAAGAGCAGCTGAACATGTCCAGGATCATGAATCAGACTGAGACAGCGTGAAGCACAAGCTCATCCAAAACACATGGAGCAGCAGCGAGCAGAGAACACACAGGAGCAACAACAGAGCAGAGAACACACAGGAGCAGAGAACACACAGGAGCAACAACAGAGCAGAGAACACACAGGAGCGACAGAGCAGAGAACACACAGGAGCAACAACAGAGCAGAGAACACACAGGAGCAACAACAGAGCAGAGAACACACAGGAGCAACAACAGAGCAGAGAACACACAGGAGCAACAACAGAGCAGAGAACACACAGGAGCAACAACAGAGCAGAGAACACACAGGAGCGACAGAGCAGAGAACACACAGGAGCAACAACAGAGCAGAGAACACACAGGAGCGACAACAGAGCAGAGAACACACAGGAGCGACAACAGAGCAGAGAACACACAGGAGCAACAACAGAGCAGAGAACGCACAGGAGCAACAACAGAGCAGAGAACACACAGGAGCAACAACAGAACAGAGAACACACAGGAGCGACAACAGAGCAGAGAACACACAGGAGCAACAACAGAGAACACACAGGAGAGACAACAGAGCAGAGAACACACAGGAGCAACAGAACAAAGAACACACAGGAGCAACAGAGCAGAGAACACACAGGAGCAACAACAGAGTAGAGAACACACAGGAGCAACAACAGAGAACACACAGGAGAGACAACAGAGCAGAGAACACACAGGAGCAACAGAGCAGAGAACACACAGGAGCAACAACAGAGCAGAGAACACACAGGAGCGACAACAGAGCAGAGAACACACAGGAGCAACAACAGAGAACACACAGGAGAGACAACAGAGCAGAGAACACACAGGAGCAACAGAACAAAGAACACACAGGAGCAACAACAGAGCAGAGGACACACAGGAGAAACAACAGAGCAGAGAACACACAGGAGCAACAGAGCAGAGAACACACAGGAGCAACAACAGAGCAGAGAACACACAGGAGCAACAGAGCAGAGAACACACAGGAGCGACAACAGAGAACACACAGGAGCAACAACAGAGCAGAGAACACACAGGAGCAACAACAGAGCAGAGAACACACAGGAGCAACAACAGAGCAGAGAACACACAGGAGCAACAATACGAGCAGAGAACACACAGGAGCAACAATACGAGCAGAGAACACACAGGAGCAACAACAGAGCAGAGAACACACAGGAGCAACAACAGAGCAGAGAACACACAAGAGAAGCAACAGAGCAGAGAACACACAGGAACAACAACAGAGCAGAGAACACACAGGAGCAACAACAGAGCAGAGAACACACAGGAGCAACAACAGAGCAGAGAACACACAGGAGCAACAACAGAGCAGAGAACACACAGGAGCAACAACAGAGCAGAGAACACACAGGAACAACAGAGCAGAGAAAACACAGGAGCAACAACAGAGCAGAGAAAACACAGGAACAACAATACGAGCAGAGAACACACAGGAGCAACATCAGAGCAGAGAAAACACAGGAGCAACAACAGAGCAGAGAAAACACAGGAACAACAATACGAGCACAGAACACACAGGAGCAACAACAGAGCAGAGAACACACAGGAGCAAAAACACTTTTAGTCACTTGTAGTCACTGTTATTGTTGTTTTTGTCGTGCATAGTTGCATTTGAGCCGCTTTTAGTTGTTGGTTAAGTCACGTTTTTGTCACTTTTACCATCATTTTTGTCGCTTTTCGTCTGTGTTTTTATAGCTTTTAGTGTCCTTTTGGCGCTTTAAGTAGCATTTTTCCCAGTTTACTGTACCAGAGAACACACAAGAGCAACAGAGCAGAGAACACACAGGAGCAACAGAGCAGAGAACGCACAGGAGCGACAACAGAGAACACACAGGAGCAACAACAGAGCAGAGAACACACAGGAGTAACAACAGAGCAGAGAACACACAGGAGCAACAGACAGAGAACACACAGGAGCAACAGAGCAGAGAACACACAGGAGCAACAGACAGAGAACACACAGGAGCAACAGAGCAGAGAACACACAGGAGCAACAGAGCAGAGAACGCACAGGAGCGACAACAGAGAACACACAGGAGAGACAACAGAGCAGAGAACACACAGGAGCAACAGAGCAGAGAACACACAGGAGCAACAGAGCAGAGAACACACAGGAGAAACAATACGAGCAGAGAACACACAGGAGCAACAACAGAGCAGAGAACACACAGGAGCAACAGACAGAGAACACACAGGAGCGACAACAGAGCAGAGAACACACAGGAGCGACAGAGCAGAGAACACACAGGAGCAACAACAGAGCAGAGAACACATAGGAGCAACAGACAGAGAACACACAGGAGCAGCAACGAGCAGAGAACACACAGCAGCAACAATACGAGCAGAGAACACACAGGGGCAACAATACGAGCAGAGAACACACAGGAGCAACAATACGAGCAGAGAACACACAGGAGCAACAACAGAGCAGAGAATACACAGGAGCAACAACAGAGCAGAGAACACACAGGAGCAACAACAGAGCAGAGAATACACAGGAGCAACAACAGAGCAGAGAACACACAGGAGCAACAATACGAGCAGAGAACACACAAGAGCAACAACAGAGCAGAGAATACACAAGAGAAGCAACAGAGCAGAGAACACACAGGAGCAACATGAGCAGAGAACACACAGGAGCAACAGAGCAGAGAACACACAGGAGCAACAACAGAGCAGAGAACACACAGGAGCAACAATACGAGCAGAGAACACACAAGAGCAACAACAGAGCAGAGAACACACAGGAGCAACAACAGAGCAGAGAACACACAAGAGAAGCAACAGAGCAGAGAACACACAGGAGCAACAGAGCAGAGAACACACAGGAGCAACAGAGAACACACAGTAACAACATGAGCAGAGAACACACAGGAGCAACATGAGCAGAGAACACACAGGAGCAACAACAGAGCAGAGAACACACAGGAGCAACAATACGAGCACAGAAGACACAGGAGCAACAACAGAGCAGAGAACACACAGGAGCAAAAACACTTTTAGTCACTTTTAGTCACTGTTATTGTTGTTTTTGTTGTGCATAGTTGCATTTGAGCCGCTTTTAGTTGTTGGTTTAGTCACGTTTTTGTCACTTTTAGTTACGTTGTTGTATTTTTTAGTCACGTTTTTGTCACTTTTACCATCATTTTTGTCGCTTTTCGTCTGTGTTTTTATAGCTTTTAGTGTCCTTTTGGCGCTTTAAGTAGCGTTTTTCCCAGTTTACTGTACCAGAGAACACACAGGAGCAACAGAGCAGAGAACACACAGGAGCGACAACAGAGAACACACAGGAGCAACAACAGAGCAGAGAACACACAGGAGCAACAATACGAGCAGAGAACACACAGGAGCAACAATACGAGCAGTGAACACACAAGAGCAACAACAGAGCAGAGAATACACAAGAGCAGCAACAGAGCAGAGAACACACAGGAGTAACAACAGAGCAGAGAACACACAGGAGCAACAGAGCAGAGAACACACAAGAGCAACAACAGAGCAGAGAACACACAGGAACAACAACAGAGCAGAGAACACACAGGAGCAAAAACACTTTTAGTCACTGTTAGTGTTGTTTTTGTCGTGCATAGTTGCATTTGAGCCGCTTTTAGTTGTTGGTTTAGTCACGTTTTTGTCACTTTTAGTTACGTTGTTGTCATTTTTAGTCACGCTTTTGTCACTTTTACCATCATTTTTGTCGCTTTTCGTATGTGTTTTTATAGCTTTTAGTGTCCTTTTGGCGCTTTAAGTAGCATTTTTCCCAGTTTACTGTACCTAACATGAAAATCTCCTTTCATTGATAAACCTTAAATGAAAACTCTGTATAATTCCGTGTTTTATTTTGAAACATAATCCCGTCTCTATTGAAAAGAGCGCTGATGGTTTCCCTGCAGGGCATCCATCTCTCTCTCCATCATAACTGCCAGACTGAGGCGGGGCGGGTGTGAGTTGAGTGCACTCTGGGGTCTAATACAGAAATAAAAGTCTTTTCACTGCAGCGTTCATTAATAAAACTAATGTTCACGGAGGTTTCCACAGGTGAGATTTGTCTTCATCTGCAGCGGGAGCCTGATTAACGGAGCAAACACAGCCTCACACGGCCGCGCACCTCAGGCATTCAGGACACTATTAAAGCTGCAATATGTAACTTTTCTGCTCACCACCTGCTCGTCTCCATGGAGATGTATTACCTTGCCTGCTTTTTTCCATGGTATTGCAAAAATGGCGCATCTCAATGGATATAGACAGGTTTAAAGGTCCCATATTATGCTGAATCAACCTCTGTGAGCGTTTAACCTTCTATAAGTGTTAATTAAACAACCCACAAAGAGGTTATTTCCTTCATCCGTGCATCTATTAGCTTTAGCTCCCTCTGTGTGACAATGTGACGCAGTGCTGTTGTGACTCTCCTCCTTCAAGAAGTGTTCCGGTCTCTGCCCAGATCTAATTATAGTTCCGTGGTCTCTACAACCAAGACTGAAATCAGAAATGCACTAGTTTCTCCCATCCAGTTTTGTACAATATTTATGTAATAAAAAAGTCCATTAAATTTGACCTCAGCAAGTGGAAATGAATCATGTATCAATAGGCCAGTCAGGATAATTACTATATCGACTCAAATAATAGCAAACAATGAGATCTCAGCTTTAGGGAGTCGAATAGGTGACTTCTGTGACATATTTCACATATGACTAGAGAAATAAGAATTTTATTTGTAATTGTTGCAGTTCCTGCTTTTCAGAGATTGTACATTTAGAAAAGGTTTACTGGGATTCTGCACCTTTAAAGTTAGGTTCAGTCGCATGCAGTAGTTCTTTTTTTTTTTTTTTTGATATTTTAATGTAACAATATATCACACTTCAAATTGGATTATCCTAACAGGCCAATGTATCGGCAGGAGACGAGAGCATTAAGCTGAGACAGCAAACTGAAGCTAGTCGTTTCTATTTCACCATAAGTGCGCTGATTCAAGAGATGGTGGTTTTTAGAAACTATTATGTAAGGAATGTTGCACAACGCAAAATATTATCATAATTGGGGTAGACAAAGTAACAGGAAATACCAATAGCAAAGTATTGGACCTTTAAAGCAGGGATGTCCAAACTTTTTCTATCAATATTGAACTATAGACCAAGCGGAGGGCCACAAATCAATCGTGAAATGTTCAAAAAATTTGTATTTATCTGATGTTTTAAGGGCCACCACAACTAAATTCAGTCTCAATGCCTTAATATCAGGTCTGTCTGACACCAAAATGTTAGTTATTTAGGTTATAATTGTGAAAATCTTGAATTTGCTGTAAAACGTTCTTCTCAGAATAATGTGGGCCAATTCACCAGGTAGTCTTAAGGCCAAGAAAAATTGGTCTGAGGGCTGCATTCGGCCCCCGGGCCATAGTTTGGACATGCCTACTTTAAAGGGCCTGATTGGAATTTCACAATAAATACATTTTACATCAGGCTTCATATTTTATTGTATAAGTAATAAGTATTGTGCTCGGTCTCTTTCCTTAGGCTTTGGGGTTCCATGCTACGGGGACCTTACTCTATTGCCTTGCCTTGGTTTATTCTTCTAATTGCTCCTAAAGAAACTGTATATGAATGAACTCTTGTAAAAGGAAACCTGTAAACCTTCCTGTGGACAATGAACAAAACTATGATGGTTTTTTATTACAAATGAATTGAAGTGCTACATAAACAGAACTCATAACTCAAAAACACATTAATCAATGTTAACAAATAGAAATTTTTGCTTTAATTAAAGGGCCTGTACCTGATTTTGAACATAAGGCAGGAACATGTTTTTGTTTGAACCGTTAGCTCCGCCCACAGTCCTTCCTTTTACTCAATATTGCATCATGACTCCGAAACGACTGTCTGGAATAGTCTCACGCCTGATCCACACTGACTCCGGTCCGGCTCCAGTTGTTAGACTTAGAAAGTGCTTAAAATCAATGCCCCCTGTAACACCGACCTTAGAGCACTGCAGCCGCACGGGTTTGCGGAAAGAATCCGCAAGAAGTCTATTTTTGCCGGATGCCACAGCAGTCTGGTGCAGCTTTCATGTCATTTGACAAGTGTTCTCGCGCGAAACCTTTTGTCAAAAACAGACTGCAGTTAACCGGAGCTGGTGTGACAGGCAATTTGCAAGTGACCCGTGCGGGTCCCAGACTGCGACCGGACCGGAGTCAGTGTACACTAGGCATGGTTGTTTCCACATAGTTCCTCTAACTCTCTTTACAATTAGCTTTTTGCACTTTTGAAACTGCACCATGACAGAGTCACATCTGGGATAGTGTCAAGCAGTTATTTTCCCATGATTCATAGTGTACAATGTGCCTGATTGGCTAAAAAGAGGTGACCCTGGCAAACGATTCTGCACTTGTTTTTCCCAACAAAGTGCGTTTATAATATGCACAGCTTATACATCACAAACCCAGTATATGTAAAGAGAATTATGTAAAGAGAATCTTAACTAGAGTAAATAAAAATCAGGTACAGGCCCTTTAATTTGTACTCATTGTAAATAAACATTTATATATTTGTCTAGATCAGACATGTCCAAACTAAGGCCCGGGGGCCAAAAGCGGCCCACAGACCAATTTTTCTTGGCCCTCAAGCTTCCTGGTGAATATGCCCACATTGTCCTAAGACATACTTTTTACAGCAAATTCCAGATTTTCTACTATTATAACCTAAATAACTAACGTTTTGGAGTGAGACAGACCTGATATTAAGGCACTGAGACAGAATTTAGGTGTGGTGTCACTTTAAAAATCAGATGAATGCAACTTTTTTGAACGTTTCACAATTTATTTGTGGCCCTCCCCACATTTCAGTATGTGGCCCTTGGTGGAAAAAGTTTGGACACCCCTGGTCTAGATTAAGTTCCAGTAGCGTTGTTGGGTTAATTTAATTTAGTATAATTTAAAGATCACAATTGTCCAGAAGTGATAGAGAAGCTACAAACAGGGTCACCTCTTTTAGTCCAATCAGGCACATTGTTAACTAAGAATTATGGGAAAACACCTGCCCAGTACTGGTGCAATATCACATTGACAGAAACGACTAAGGTACAAGCTGGAGCTGTAGTCCACTGTAAAGACATTCTTGCTCAACTAAAGACGTATAAATTGACTAAAAGGGGGTGAGGTAAAAATATACATTTGTAAAAAATGAAGTATCTCGTGTCTCTGACACAAACTGCACTCAAAAGAACACAACTGCACAGGAGTTCATGTAAAGCCAACTATTTACAGAAAAGTACTAGTAAACAGTCTATTTTTATGTTAGACTTGTAGGCTATATGATTATTATTCAGCTATAACTTACTCCATATCTTTTTGTTTTTGTTGTTTTTGCCATATAAATTATTTTAATCCTTTAACAAAATAATAAGTTGACTAATAAAAAATGTTGGTCAACTACAACAACTTTGACTGATTAATAGACTAAACGACTAAAAGTGTTCCTTCTGCTATTTTCTTAATTGCGGTTCATATTTTTTAACAGCACTGTTTTGGGGGAATTCTCTACCTGTAAGTGGCAAAAGTAATATTATCATTTATTGGGATATTTTATGTAGGAATATATCGCACTTCAAAACATTCAAAAACTTCAAACATTGTTAGCGTAACAGGCCTAGTTAAGGATAGACTATAGAAATGTGTCATTTGACCCATTCTTCAATGTCAGATATCAATGTTAGTTAGAGTTAACTCCACAACTTTTACATAGCAACCATTTTGAAAACAAGGGCCAAAATCCATATAAATTACACAATAGTTATGATTTGACAACTAATAATTCCTTATGACTCGATCATTTTGTTGAATAGTCGTTTAAAGTAGAACTAACATCTTTATAACTCCGTGTGTATTTTTGTGGCGTTTAAAGCCCCCGGCGTCTCTGAGCGGAAAACAAGCCTGCAACTTTCCTGACGCCGAACCGAAGACAACTCTCCTGAGAAACCATGGCTCTCTTTTTTTATAATTGGCAACATGAAATGTTTTTGTATGTGATTGTACTTTTTTATTTCAATAAAAAAGGAAGGGAAAAAAAGAAATTTAAAAAAGCTTTATAGAAATGGCTGTCAACTAATTAAATAATCAAGCAATCGTTGGATGGTCAATACATAGACTCCAAGACATTGTATGTGCTGAAAAAATAAAGATAAAACAAAGTAAAGAAACATGTAAATCGTGTGTTTTTGATTACAACCCTTAAATACTCTCCACAGGATGCCATCAAACGCCTTCACTTCAGCTTTGTCTGGATAAAATTGAGTTAAATTCTCATATTCAAGCTATATTTCAAGCTCTAACCAACTAATCAATGAATAAAAATAATAATCCCTAGACTAATCTCTTACCAAAATATTAGTTGCAGCCCTAACTTCCTGCAATTTCAATGTATTTTTCAGTTGTTTAACTTCACGAACGTAAAACTATGCTAAACATTTACCACGGGTTCTACCCCAACAAACTAAGTCATAATCAGAAAAACCCGAGAACCTGTCGTATAGACTTTAATGCCACGTACCAACAGGACACTTCACACACAACATTTCGTACAGGATGCCGTTCTGATTAAACCACATGCTGTTTCGAGGGTCTCGTCTCATTGGTGGCAATCCTCAGACTCAGTAAACACAGCTGACAGCGACATGACTGATCCTAAACGCTCCAGTGGACTTTATTTACAGTGTGTGGTCCGATTGAGCACATACACACACACACACGCACACACATACGCACACACACGCACACACACCTGCACAGAGCCAGCCGACAGCATTAATCAGAAGAATGTTATAATTAGGCCGATACCCGCAGGCTTCCACACGGAGAGACGACGCTACACTGCGGTGAATAAGGCCTACACATGTGGCACACCAATACACAGAGCGCCAATGTTACAGGATAAAAAGTACAGCGGAAAATGTAGACTTCAGCCAAGGTCCTATCTCGCAATGATAAAACTGGGTTTCATGCAGGTTTCAAGTCAAATGTAATGCTTTTTAATGCCGCATTTCAAGATTTTTTATGCCATAATCAACATCAAAACAAGACATTAATGCTTTTATCATGTGGCTTGTAACCGTCCCACTGGACAGCAGAACGACCATAATATAATAAACTACTTTCAAAAAGATAAATAACATGAAATTTGAATGTCTGTGGAGATTGAATTTTAAAGCATTTTAAGGCCTTACTTTTGCCCAAATTAATTTAATGAGTTTTAATGCTTTTTAATGCCCCACGGACATCCTATAAAAGGATAGAGGTCAGCAGGGGCCTCGCTCTGGGGGGGTTAAGGGACCTGGTTTCCCTTTTTTCTCAGTTGCGTTTTTCTACACTTTAATCTATTTTGTTAAAATAGAATACAATGTGGTTGAGTAAAGTCCTTGATAAACTGAATAAAGTTATTCATGACATCAGTTGCCCCATCAAACCGTTAGAAAAGAGGAAAATCATGACTCAGATATGAACCAGAAGTACTGATTATAATTTACAGCCGAGAAGGTTTGTACCCGGGGCTCAGAATTTGGTGCGACGCCCCTGGAGGTCGGGTCAAGTACAGTCTGGTAGCTCCGCTATAGACTCCAGAAGTGAGTTTAGAAAAGTTGCAAACGCAGCTCGGTACTTATGTAAACACTTTATTCCATTCATTTTAATGAAGCAAACAAACGAAATAAAAACTGTAGCGCAGGTACGTGGTTGTTGTTTATATATTCATTCCATTGCAAACGAGTTCACTTATTACTGACTTGGTGACAGAAAAGAATAATTTTAGTGGTAATTGCTAACAGTAATAAACTACTCAAAACACTACTGCACGTGGTAATATTTTCAAAGTTTGTGATGTTTGGAGGCTAACACTAACTTTCCCATTAAAATGCATGAGCATGTGCTTTGACAATGGTGCAGTAAGGGCGTTGCACATGTGCGGTCACTGTTGTGGATTCAATTCTAGCCCTTGACCATACTTCATACTATAACTGTAATGTTGAATAAAGCCATCAGGAAAATTGTGGGGCGAATAAAGGGTTTTTCATGACACTGATCCCGATCTATAAAGCACGGCCCATAAGCTCTGCTGATGTGCAAGGGCGATTTTGATCATTTTGCCCAAAACCATATGATTTAAAATGACACAAATATAATTATAGTCTATATTTTTCTCTGCTCTTGATAATAAAAGTAGGTTTTAAAAAGTAGTTTTTTAGACCACAGTGCCAGCCCTTAAGAGAGCCGTGTAGTCACATTCGGTGCATTACCATGTCCAAAATAAAATAAACTTAAAATAAGAACTTAAAATAAAGCTTTATGTCACTCCTTTAAGCAGTCAGTCGGTCCAAACTAAATATCAGCTTGTGCTGCAGATTTAAGGCTGATAGCAGACACGTTCAAAGTGCATCTGTGTGACAGCGCCGTCCCTCTCTGTGGTGCGCTTTCCTCTGCACTGCGCGCATGATTGCGCCCATGATTGCGCCACGCAGGACCGCGCGCTCTCGCACACAGAGTCTGACCGCTAAAAATGAAGCTGTTCCTACCGTTTTTTGTCGTTTCCCGGTCCACCACGTTTGGTCCATTAAATCCTCCCTCAAAGACTCGTGTCACGCAGTCTGTTACAGCGGGCCGTTCACCGGCGCCGCGCGCCACAAACTTTCCCCCAACTTCTGCTTCCGCACACGTGGTTCCAGGTGACCAAACCAAGCCCATCTTTGGTTAAGCCCATTATAGATCTATGGTTAAACTAGATACAGCGAATTTGCGCGCGGTTTTACTAATCATGTGACGCAAAGAAATAATTGTTCGTTCATTTTCTGTTTCCTGGTCTTTATTAAATATAGTGTAAATGGAAAATTGGGGAATATTATAAGGAACAATATCCTGATATTCTATAAATATGTTCTTATTGCTCATGTGTGGTTTTTTTGTTTTGGTTTTTTTTTTGTTCTTTTGTCGTTGTTTTTTTTTTTACATAATGCTTGTGGGAGGGGCTTGGGGCTGACTTGGCCATTGTGAGTCCCAAACATAGACATAAAAAATAATGGACAGACTGTCGTCACTCCGCCCCATTCATGAAAATGCGGCTCAGTCATGGAGAATTCAAAATGGCCGCGGGTTAGCCCCCACCACTCCCCCCTCGGTGGGGAGGCGGGGAGAGGGCGACTTTGGGGCGGCCTTTTGCTGACGTACTGCCGTCATTGCCCCTATGCTTACCGCCCACTCGTAGGTGTATGGCTGCGCCCTGACATTTCCGGCGCGTAAAGCCCGCCTTCCTCATTAGATATTCAAGAACTTTAAAAAATCACAGCGGCTAAACCAGCCTGGTTCAAAAAAATTCACCCCCCTCAGCGTTGTCACAGAGCCGTAAGCTAACGTTTGAGACCAAAGCCGTATTTTGAGCCAGGCTCTAAAGTAGGTTTTGAAACGTCTAACTCCCCATTGACTTGCATTGAATAATTCTACTTCTGCAGCAGCCCCTAGCGGTCAGCACCAGATTGCAAACATGGCAGCCTACAGTCGGCGGCTCAATTTGAGCGCGGTAGCCTCGCCCACTGGTCCCAAATGATCTCACCACAATCTAACTTCTCTGTGTTATTTTTCCTTCACTTGTCTCCACGGAGATGTCATCGTCTTGTCTAGAATGTTCCACGGAAAGACAATAACCTACTAACCTAATCCTACATCTTACATTTATAAAATATGTATTGCAAAAAAAAAAAAAAAGGCTTACATTAAAAAAAAATCACACAATGTCACTTTGAAGTTGGGTGATTTGTCAATTAAATGGTTGTGGTCCTATGACCAATTAAAAAAATTAATCAACAGATTATTGTATTATAATTTGAATATATTATAATTATAATTAATATAATACACAACAGCAGAAAGGAGAAAACATGGAGTTATTGGACAGTTTAATTTGCCTTTTCACTTATGATGATGCTGTTACACTTCTCTGTTCACACAATAGTTTTTGTGCAGTATGATTTATTTGGAGAGCTTCTGCCGGTGACTCCTCTCCTGTGAGTCCCCTCATCAGTGCACAGGGCTTGTGTTTAGTCGACTGAGACTGTCTTTAGTCGACTACAGCCCTACACTTTGCCAAACAACAAACTTAAAGTGAAGTAAAGTTCATTTTTATTTTTCCAGAAGCAAAAGTCTGGGGAGGAGTCTAGATGAGCAAGAAAATGACAAAAAAAAAGAGACAATTTTGTGACTCCAGTATCTTGTGACAATTAATAACATAACTGCACCACTCTGAAGCTTTTGTAAATAGCAGCTAAACATGGAACAATGTCGGCTTAACTGTATCTCAGAGACAAAGCGGTCTTGTTTGTGTGAGCACATATTCAGGGCCAGAGCAGTTTGTCCAAAATGCTCCGAGGCTCGAGGAGAATATTGAACAAAAGTCAGTTTGTTACCACTGCCAGTCCCAGCTGAGAAAGACACTTGTATCCAGCGCCTGGTGACTTTTATTAGTATATTTTTAATAGGAGCAATCACATGACCCTTTCAAAAAAAAAGATTTATCTCTGCGTTGTCCAGAGCTATTCAGAGTACGTGGCCATTTAGCTCAAATTTGTGATAAAAATAAAAACAATCTATCTATTTATTCAGTTTCCCATGACCAAATGTTGCCACAGAGAATCCCGAGCTGCTCTGTATACTTTGTGCCAGTAATAATTGCCTGGAAAAAATGTTTTATGGAGGGAATTTTGTGTAAAATGTAAAAATCAACAACGTATAGTCTAACTGTTGGATATTTGTTGCATGGGTGATCGTCTTTCAGTTGCAACACGGCACTTATGCTGCGTTCCAGTCGTCCTCAGAGGTCGGATTTTCCCACTTCCGACTTGTAAATTCACGCTGGAACACTGACATCTCGGAATTCCTATTTGGAAACTCCTGCAACATTTTAGAACCCTGAGTTAGACAATCCAACATGGCTGCACCCTGCGTTTGGATAAAGTTTTACATTCGACAGTTACAGTATTGATAGTACGGGTGTTATTTCCTCTGTAGTTACTCTCTGCTGCCCCCTGCTGTCTGGGAAGCTGCTCCTGTGCTGCCGTTGAGTTTCTGCCGTTATAAATGCATTGTTACGCTAATGTTGCTAATATCTACACGCAGCTAATGACAATAAACGCAGAAATTCACATTCAAATGTTGATTTATAACTTACAGATGGAATAATATTGTTCACATTAAACATTCACTTAATTGGATCCATATTGTTGTTGATTTGAGCACGTTCTTGGGTTTTATTGTTTGATTGGAGTCGTTTACAGCCCATAAACCGCAATGTTTTGATCGTAGTTTTTCCCGACTTGACGCTGGAACACAGAAATTTGGAGAAAACGTCTCCAATGTCCTAATTCCAACCTCGGAGGACGACTGGAACAGCAGCATTAAACACAACTGGTGCAGAGAGTAGCTTTTCATTTCTGTAACAAACGTGGAAAGACAAATCCTGAGGTCGTGGAAAAGATGTCAGTGTTTGAGAAAGGTCAAATCATCTAGAAGAGAAAACATCTAAGGAGAAACTGATCAAATTGGCATTGGCAACACATTATTAAAAACTAGAAATATAGTGGGGAACCATCATCGTGTGGTTGTAGATTCACCCATCATGCCTAGTGCCTGAAGGGGGCAGTGTTAAGATCTGGGGAGCTGCAGTTGGTCAGGTCTAGATTTAGCCCAAAGAATGAGATCAGCTGAACCTGAACATCCCGAACGACCATTTCGTCAGTGGATTTCTTCTTCGCTGGTTCCAAGATGACACTATGAGGATTCCTGGGCTCACATTGTGACAGAGCGGTTCATTTTCACACAAAGTCCAGCTCTGAACCTCTGAGAATCTTGCAGTGGTGGATGAAGCGCTCTATTTTGTTACTCGAGTAAAAGTACAGATACAGCAGCAAAAAAAAAATACTCATGTGAAAGTATCACAATTTAAAATCTACTCAAAGTATTAAAGTACTCCTTTAAAAATCGACTTATTTTTGGTTTGGAGAACTATTAAATAATCAAATTGTGATCTTTATTGATTTATTCTGTTGAGTTTTGGGCATTATGGGCAACTTTCCAGGTTATTTTTCTCTACAGAGGCTATTTTGTTTTCTCAAAGGGAACTGGAAAAAAATGAATGATGAAATTATGAAAAGAAATGTCTATAAATGTGCAAAAAAATGAACCCTTCAGCCTTTTCAGCAGGGCTAAAACCTTAAGAAAATATACTTTTACTTTTCAGTCCAGCTCAATTGTAGTGGAGTAGAAAGTACAGATACATGCTCTGAAATGTAGTGAAGTAAAAGTAAAAACTGTAAAATGTACTTCAGCAAAGTACAGATATCTAAAAAAATATGTTGTTATATGTTGTTATGCTTTGTTGCTTTCCACCACTGGAATCTTGGCTTTGGCAGTGCTCACACTCTCCATCGTCAGTACAAGATCTTGGTGAAAAACAAATAAAACACTGGATTTAAATACATTTTTGACATTGCAGAAGCTTCTTCAACAATGGCACACAGAGTGAGTGCTGCAATCAAAGCTAAATACAGTCCAACCAAATGTTAGAGCATCTGACTTTTATTTCTGAGGCCACTTCTCTTTTCTTTTTTTGCCAGGCGGTTATATATATATCTGCGCTGGGGCAAAACAGATACACTACATAGAAAAAAAGAATTTAAGACTTTAAGAAAATATAATCAATGTGGAAAACTGGCCCTGTCACATCACATTGTGGGATATTTTTGGAAATGTATCGTCATAAGGAGATGTGTCCTCTGCATGAAGCATTACACTGACAAATACAAACACACCAACAAAGTGATAATTATCGGATTTCTAAAGTTATCATTGTTGAAATGTCTAGAGTTGTAGTCGTTTAGTCCATTAATCGGTCGATGGTGTCTTAGTCCAGTGGTTCTCAAAATTTTTCAGTCGTGACCCCAAAATAACAATAGTTCACATTCGCGAGCCCCAAACACAAAATATAGGCGACACGCAAAGTGATAAATTAGCCTTATATCTGATTTTTGATTTTATTTTGAGAATATAGACCAAGAAAAATGAATTTGATTGGCCAACAAATAGGAATCTACATTTACCACTGCATTTGAAGGGTGTCAAGCCTTGTTTAACACTATTGTATACATTTTTCCCCATCATCTGGGGACCCCTAGTTTGAGAACCACTGTCTTAGTCAACCACAAACCAGTAAATCTGGAGTGAGCTGAAGATTTTGGAGTGAATCGTGAGTTTAGTTTGACTTCCAAATAAATCTAACAAATAAATACACTGTTTACTAGTACTTTTCTGTATAAATAGAAGTTTTTGCATGAAGTTTTTTGCAGTTTTGGTTAGATACATGGAGACACGTATAGTTTTGATATATTTTTGCCACACTTTATCAGGAGATAAATATATAGACAAGAATTTCTTTAGTTGAATACAGCCCTAGAATTGTCATATAACATGAGTAATCTGATTTCACACCACAAAGGAAAAGTATACAAAAAAGGGCAAACTAATGACAAAAAGTAAGATAGTTATTTTAAAATTCTTTGTACTTTTCCCCCAAATACAACAAATTACTATAAAAATCCACCAATTAACTCTGTAGTCTCCAGGTGTTTTTGATGATCAGATTTCTCTAGTAAACACACTCCATAAATCAGATCAGATAATCTCCTAAATGTACCCAGTGCTCGGGAAAACTGACCCGACACAGACCTCACGCAGTCTGGGAATCGAACCAGGGACCAGCCAAGAAGTGAAAATGCAAAAGAACAAACTTTTTAAAACCCACAAAATATTTTCAGTATTTTATTATAAATAGTAATGATAATGCGTTTGTACACGTGACACCAAGTCATAATGCTTTGTCGAATAATACAAAAAAATATATCAAATTATGAAAAGTTTGTGTCCTTTAAAAACAAACATACCGAGCGATAGACTGGTTTTACATCTGTCTGTTGTAAGTAAGGATCGCAATTGTAGAAAACCGCTCGACGAATGCAGTTTATGTGTTTAAAACTGTGACTGATTCATGCTTTAACAAGGCGTGCATACAGTTTTGGTTAACGTTAAAATTCCCTTGATTCAATTTCCATTCTTTTTCATGACACAGTGATATAAAAGTCCAAAAGTATTAGGAATGTACCGGCATTTAATCAAGTATTATTGAGGAAAAGTATTGTTTTTATTACAGCGGGTCAAATTAAAGTTTAGAATGACCTTCAGTTCTGATTTTAATTCATTTTATTATCGTTTCAGATTGATAATTTTATTTAGTTTGAGTCTAAATTTAAAATCTAACATTAAATTCCGGGCTTGATTTAATTTAGCATGATCATTCGTTTGATTTTATTGCACCGTTCTTGTTCCGTCAAGCACTTTTGGTGTAAGGATTGTGCTTTACGAATAAACTTGCCTCGTCTAATTTAATTTGAAATTCAAATTTACACAATAACACGTATACGGATTCAAAAATGATGACAGTTTTGACACAACCAGGCATGAAATATATCCAAAAAACGTTAAATTAAAAGCTGACGAGAACCTTGGTAGCGTCGGCTTTTAAGTGAAGTAGATCCAGCTGTTGTAGTTGTTTTGTTCTCGGAAAATTACAATTATACGTGTGGCAAGTTGGTTAAAACCTCTAAATTGGTCTGACTTTTCCACAGTCGCCTGCAGTGTTTGAGTCTCCAAAGGCACAAAAGTCACCGGCGTTTGTGGAGCTTTTCAGAGGCACGGCTAGTCGTCGTTTTGAAGATCCGCGTTATTGCACTTTTGGTCGGTCGCTGCGTCGTCGGCCATCTTGGATCGGCGCTGTCCGGGTCTCGCGTGTCTCCCGGTCGTGACTCGTGACCCGTTTCCTTTTCTTCGCAGGAGAAAAGATCCTTTAAAGGGGTTTTAGTGCGTTTTGAGCGTGTGATCGATCGTGCCTATCCCCGCTTTAAAGCCACCTCCTCATCTGTCACTTTTCCTCAGGCCGACCTTTGAACTTTCGGAGTCCCAAGTCAAAACTACAAAAGCGTCCCGAAACATCAATGAAAACAGACGAGGGAAGAGAAGGGAGGGGGGGGAGAAGGGAGGCACAGGAATGTCAGAGCGGAGGTTGGAGAGCGACGGCTGCAGTGGGCACGGAGCAGGAGATGTACTCGCTGTTGTATCGGAAAACTGAGCGTGTCATACATTTAGTGTCTGAAGACGTGGGAAATCATTGAAAATTCTGCGAAATTTGAGAAAAAAGAATATAAATAAATCAAAATAGAGCTGTAATTCAAAGCGTAGGGAGTGATACTACATTCAACCCCTGTGCCGTGTTAGGAAATGGGAGCGTTATGTTTAAATGCTGTTTCAATTTTCACATTGACATAAAACAATGGAATGGATATTTTTCAAAGATTCTATTTAGAATTAAAAATGTACTTTATAGATGACAAAAATGTGTTTGTTAAAGAAAACTAAACATCTGAATTAAAGTATATATTTTAACATACTCCATTTCATGATCCAATCAAAGTAATGCATTATTCTAAATACTTACAATTCTTTCATGATTAAGTATAATTTAAGACATGAATTGTTTAAAAGATGAAGATTGCACATTTTGCAAATGCCTGAATTGACTAATGTTTAATATGTTTAATAGGACTGCAAAATTAATCTGAATCAAACTGAAATTGCAGTCTGGAGTGTTGCAGTTTGCAAATCTTTCTGCGTGATGTATAACAAAATATTTCAAAGTATTTATAAGGCAATAATAAGCACGAGTTATTTGTTTATAAGCACTTATTATGAGGCATTTAAAATCCTTTATCACTTGGTCGTTGAAAATAGTTTAATAAACAGCTTATTAATGCTCTTTTGTTCATGGTTTATTGACTTGCATGTTTTTGATTATTGGCTTGTTAACAAAGTAATAAAAGACATCTACGAATGCAAGTAAATGCCTTATAAGTGCATGAACACATTATAAACAGCGCACTAATGAACCTTATTTTTTTAACCTTTAACCTTATTTTAAAGCACCTTCAGGTTTAGACGTCTAAAAACTGCATTGAAACTTCATTTTTTTCCCCAAAAATTGTTTGGCCCTGATGCATTTGCTCCCAGAGGTGTTCCATAAGTGCTCACATCACTGGATTACGGAAAGTATTGAACACTCTTGGTATTTTGCACATCTTATGGGACAAATATTATACAATGTCTACTTTTTGGAGCTTTTAACCGTGTAATAACATTCTTCCCTCATCAAAAACATACCTGAAGTTATATTTTGCGTCATTTGCAGCCCTTTCATTGATCGTTGATTGATTGTTTACAGAGCGCTTGCAAATCACTCCGTTTCACTTTTCCCTAGATAGTTACGGAGCAAAATATTACCCAGAAGTCTAAATACGCCGTTTTTTAGGTCCATAAACCATCACTGGACTTGCTCTAAGTAAGTTAATGATCGAATTGTGTTTACGACAAACACATTGATGTATTTTATTTCGTCTTTTTTGTTTTTTTTATGCCTCTTGCTGTCAGCAGAGGGAGCTTTAACGCAAATCTAGAAGTGGAAACTTGCTTTTTATAGTGTGTTTTCCCAAATGTAGGCATTAAAGTTCTCAAATATTAAATAAAAATGCGATTAAAAGCCTGTTTTAAAGACACTAAAGACCAAAACGATGCATGATATGTCAACTTTAACAGCAAGTACATCTCCAAGTCTCTCCAAAATCCAACCAGGTTCGTTTGGTATATATCCATGTTCATAATAATTACAATAACATCAACAAAGCCCTTTTCGGATCCCCTTCACTGGGTATAAACAAGGGATTCATTTGGAAATAGTTCAAAATATGGTCAATGCTGCTTGGCGTTTCGAAAAAAAAAAGTGTTTCTTTAAGACTTGCTTCACTGTTCTCTGCTTCAAAAAGTACTTGGTCGTAATTTCCTTTGTTTATTCCTCCATTTTTAAAAACACGTGGTCCCATATTTGTCTGTGCGTCCCGGGAATTTAGGTCCAGACTTTGGTCCGTAAGAAGTCCCGGTTCTGGTCCCGGTGCTGGTCCGGACTTTAGGTGATCTCGGGCCTCAGATAAGGAAGGGCACCTGCGAAAACGCAAAGAAACAGGTGTGAAATTGTGAGCGGGGAAAAGGGAAAAGACGGAGAGAGGACGTAAAAGAGATATATAGCCGTCATAAATCCAAGTGTGTGTTTCAACATGTGGACTGCGTTAGCGTCGTGTGTTAGCGACATGCGCTAACGGCGGGTCTGAGTCGAAACAGAAGTGTGAAGTCGTCCATACAAAGCCGTACAACAAAAGTATTTATTTGAGTTATTGGGATATTAGAAAACAAATGAATCTAAGTAAACATCTGGAAAATTGTTATAGGCCTAGCTAATATTTCAGTTAAAACCATACTTCAACATTCTACATTGAGATAGATTGGTTTTATGCTATAATGTGGAATATTATAGCTAAAGGAACAACATTTCCATGGAAACAAGCAGGAGGAGGCTAAGTACGAGTCAGGTTTGTGGAGATGCAAGCCCCCACTCACAGTAAGAACGCATGTTTTTTCTACATTTTTCAGAGCAAGGACTAAAAATGTGACTAAAAGGTTAAGTACTGCAACTTTAAACATACACTATGTAGCTTTTCAGGCTGCTTGTCTTCGTGAATTTTAATTTTATTTAATTTTATTTGCTGTATCTGCAAAGCTTGACACTATTGTATTGGACGGATCTGTCGTGCATTTATTTCATTACGGATCATTTTAATACTCAAAAACACCTTGTAAGACATACTGCACTCCACAGACCTGACTTGTAACTTGGTTTCCGTGGCGGTTTAATGCCATGCTGTGGAACATGCAAAGAAATGCAGAAACATCTTCAAAGAGACAAGCAGGTGGCGGACCCCCCATCAGAAAAGTTAAATAGTGCACCTTTAAAGCAATAACATCAAGATAGATATATTATTACACATAATATCCAAACCTGTTTATTTTATTATTATTATTACTAATTACTATTATTATTAATTACTTTTATGTTTCTTTGTTAATTGTGTGTTTTGATATTGTTTTGTATGTGCTTGGAGTCTGAAAGAAAGAAAGAAAGAAAGAAAGAAAGAAAGAAAGAAAGAAAGAATACAAATGTATATGTAATTAATTTATTATAAATTTGTTTGAAAAAAAAACAATTATAATAATAAAATCATATTAGGGTAGCACTATAAAACAACATAGCTTATACACAATAAATCTGAAAAAATGTCTGAAAATGCAGTGTGAAGAAGTGTGTTATTCACTGTGTTTAAAATGTGTTTGAATGATTTATAAAGTGTACAAATACAATGAATCCAGATCAAATATCCAGCAGACATTGAAAACGTTGCAGACGGAAAACACTACTTTCTTCTAATTATGTATTAAATCAAAAAAGACAATAGCTTTCCATAAAACAGTAAGTCGTATAGCAGCCTGTTTTAATCCGTTAAACGCGCCGCTCGCTGACGACAAACGCCCCAAAACAAACCGCACTGACGCTTAGCAACAGACGCAAACCTAAACACAAACACGGCACAAATCCTCACGCGGTGCCGAGTCCAGAGCCGGGTCCGGTCTCGGTCTGCAGACTCTGGACTCCTCTCCCGCACTGACCTTAGCGCTAGCACCTGTTTCTAATCTCCACCCTGCCACAGGCGATTAGCATCTGCCCTCCGCCCCGACCGAACCTCCCCGAAAACCTCCCCTTCTCTGTATATCCACTCTCCGATTAATCAATTCAAGATGGCGCTAACAAGCTGCGGCGAGGTCTCCGTGTGTCCCGTCACTTCAGGTCGATGGGCACTGACTTGGCGTTCGCTTCACTCTCATTTCTGATTCCGAACCAAATTATTCCCCCGGACGTGCGCAGCTTTTGGATATTAACTCTGCTATTAATTCGATACCCGTTCCCCCATTTCAGCGCTCTTTGAAGGTTGTTGTGCGAGGTTGCCGAGGGGTCACTGGATGTACGAATCTGATTGGTGCACCCCCTATGGACCGAAATTGGACATGGCGGGCGCTGCAATCACACGACGTCGCTTTACGAAACGCTGATCCCGTTTGAAGTTGATCTAAACGGTGATTTTGAGTGAAAGGGCCTCTCCAAGGTTGGGGTTGGGGCTGGAAACGACGAAAGCCAAAGTGAAATAGTAGCTAACTGGGTTTTTCTGCTTGAACACGGGCCTGATTGCTTTAGAGATGCAATCAGATGTGCACAATTTAGCCCGACACTTGAGGCTGCACGGTCGGGCTCGGGGAACATGCTACGCTAATGCTACGTGGAACCGCAAAGTGCAGTTTGAAAATACGATAGGTGGGTTTACGTTTTGTGCAATGAGGCGCAGGATTAAATACACGGCGGTGGATCTGATGTTATTCAGATGTTATTGTCATTAAACAAAACGGATTTTCAGTATTACAAGCAATGTCACTTTAAAATCGGCAAATACAAAACTGAAGGAAAATACAAAGCCCAGTTTTGTTTTGCTATCTACAAAATTGTTAAAAATATTCAACAAAATGTATATTCCATGAAGGTTCTGTTGAAAATGTATTCAATTGTTTTCTTTTTCTGTATAAAACTTGTTTTTATCTGATACTTATGCATGCGTAAGAATTGCAATGTTGATCTGATACCGATACCAATTAAAGGACAAATATTATGCAATTTTTTTTATTGTTATTAGCCTTTAAACCTTATAGCCATCTTATGTTTTGAAACAAACAAAGTTTATCATGCACTAAAAAGTTGCTTTGCTGTTTGCGCTGACACTGAGTGTATGCAGCCAGTAGATGGCGCCTGTCGCTTACACAAATTAGTCATGTTATCACTTTAATGGACTGACATGATCAGGCTATTAGTTGCAGTGAAAGTGTTTAGAGGCAGAAATGCTCAGAAAGAGTCTGGCGAAGATTCAAGAACTTAAAATAGCAGAAGATTCTTGGATAAGTGACGGAAAAAACTTCATCGAAAGAGTTCAGCAGGAAGTGTTTTTCACTCCTTCACCACAACAGAGAGTTAAAATAACACACGCTTACAATAGTCACTACATACCACAAACTGACAGTGAAACCAGTCCCTAAAGCTGCTGTAATTTAAACGCTTGAGCAAAAAAAGAAAGTTTTGAGTTTGCGTTTGAAAGAATCAGCCGAGTCTAATGAGCGCAGAGAGAGCGGAAGAAAAAATATTCCATGCTCTCAAAACGACACATAATCCTCATTCAATTGTCCATAAAAAGCCTAAGATTCCATGGATTTGCTTCAAACTTGGGACAGTTAACGATATTGATATATTAAAACATATTATTAAAACATTGTCAGGGTGAAATTTAAATCTTTTATCTTTACTGTTGCCTGAGATTCGGAGAGTTTAAAACAGGGGCGTAGACAAAATCAGACGTAGCAGAAAATGACAAATAACTTTCGCAATACACTTTGGATAGTCCGTCGCAAATTCTGACATTATATTTAACACCAACTGTATTTTTGTTCAGTGTCAAGTCATACTAATTTGAAGTACCGTTAAAGTTTACTCCACTCCCCTCCGTTAGAAAGATAGCGATGATAAAGTTGTATTGACCTTACTTTGTGCGTACTGGCTGTATTGGTAGGGCCCCACGTGGTCCACGGTGTACCCGGGCGAGGTGTAGGCGCTCGGGGGGTGGTAGGACTGCGAGCTGGGCAGCGAGGGCAGGGCGGCCATCGACGGGACGCTGCCCAGACCCTCCAGGCCCTTCAGGTGCTCCATGCGCTGGCTGCAGTTGGACGCCACGCCTGCGGGGGGCTCCAGGGCGCCGGTGAGCGGGGAGATGGCGTAGTCGCTCTGGGGCTGATGGGGCACGCCGCCGTGATTGAGCAAACCCATCACCTGGAAAGAGCAGGAAATGCGGTTTATGAAGATGATCGCGTTGGTAGTTGCATGTATGACATAGTTAGACACTGTTACCTAGCAACCAGACTGTAAACAAGGGCCAATATCCATAGAAATGACAAAGTAGTTATGATCTGACAAATAATAATACCTGATAACAACTTTATTTTGTAGAATGACCATTTAAACTGTCAAAAAGTTTTGTGTAAATTGTCTCTTTATTTTCAGCGGTACGTCGCTTTTTGATGACATCACAGAGGGATTCCGTTTTAGAACTTAGCACTACTTCCTGTGATTTTAAAGTATTATTTTTCAAAATTTCTTCACAAGCTGCAACTTCACAAATGTAAAACTATAATAAATAATTGCCATATGTGCCCTTCCATCAATTAGAACATTTTGAAACCTGTCATATAGACTTTAAAATGTTCAAAATGGTGGAATGGAGACAACTTTTTATTGATTACGTGACATCAGATCTGAATGGTTTTTGGTCTTTATAACGAAAAACTAGCAAAAAGTTTAAATCTCTGAGGTATAAATGTGAATTAGTTTGCTTTTCTATTACAAAGGATGGAAAAAATACTATTTCATCTCTTTAAAATTGTATTTGAGCTTCACAAAAAGAACTATTAGTGGTAAAGTATGCAATATATCTGTTGAAATTATCATCACAAAAGCCTGTTGAGTTTTCATCTTTTTTGATAATCTGAGGTCAACCCCAATTGTTTATTAAAACCACATTTTCCACTTCACTTTTGCTTCCATTCCAGAATTTACGATGTATTTTTGACAAACATTTAAAGGATGTAGGACAGAGTCTTCTTTCTTTTTCCATTAAGACAAGGCACTGCAGGTGAATATGAAAACATTTAAATCCATGTTAATCCATTTGAAACTTCTCCTGTAGTTTACTCTGGAAAAAAGATAGGAAAAAAATGTATCACATGTTTTTCACCATGGAATGGTTTTATATATATATTTTTAAAAAGGCATTTTATGTGTAAAAATGGCCAAAATTGAACATATTTCAGACATTTAAATCTGAAAAATTGACAGAATTTTTTTGGGTTCATTTTGGAAACACAATAGTCATAAAAATGTACAAAGGGGATTTGGGATTTTTTTAATTTAGTTTTTGAGTAAACTAGATCTGACTGAAATTTGGCCTAAAGATTTTTAATTTGCCTAGTTACTTTACTTAAAACTTTGATAAATCAGGCTTAGAATTACATGTCGATAAATCCTTCAGTACGTGTCGTCAAAATCCTGCAACGTACAAGATTGTTGTGTGCAGGAGCTACTTTAAGGCTGATCTTTACGTCTGTGTGGAAGAAAAATGCATTTTAAGAAAACGGCATTTGAAGTTATAATGTCCCCGAGAAATCTATGGATGAAGTGGATTAAATGAAGTAATAAAAAATGTTTAGGGGCAGATTGGACCAAATGAAAGCCAATACATTGAGAGACAAAAAAATAACAAAAAAGGGGTTTTGCCTGTAATGTCGCAGTGATTTTGTAACTTTTCCATTCTTCAGTTATAGAAAAAAAACCAAACAAACTTTCCGTGATAACAGACATTAAGCAAACTGATCAAACATCTCACAATCTTTCACTCTGAATGTTGCGTCGTTCAGTCCTAGTTTATAATTCAGCTCATCTTTCACTTTAATTGTTGTGTCGTCCAGTTGTTTTATTAGATTTGGGTCCATGGTTGTGGCTGTGTTTGATCAGGACGGAGGCGCTGCTGAGGAAATCCCCCGCTGAGACGATCAAAGGCCTCGAGCGTGGGACGTCCCAGACACACGGAGCACTACCGAGCAGGAATTAACCAATTTGTACCAACTTCGCGGCCGCACTTACTCTCAAACTCTCCTCTGACACGGCCGCGAACGATAACGCCGACTTATCTCTGCGTCTGAGATATTCACGCACAGATAAGTTGGTCAGAAAGAGCCAGAGCGAAGACCGCAGTTTGGGAAATCCTCTGGCGCTTGACCTGGTCCAGATTAGCCGCAGATAATTAAATTTGGGGGTGTATTTTTTTGTTCAAAAACGGATGGAAAAACACCAAAGGGCAAAGCACAGTCTCAGACCATGACTTCTGTGTTTAAGGAGACACAGGTAAAACAGCTTTATTGTTTTAACGTTTGGAAATTGCCAAAAATACATTCAAGCTTTGAGAATAAAAAGTAAAGAAAACATTATATCTGGAGTCGGACTGGGCATTATTAACAAAAATGAATATCTACATATTTTTGGAGCGTCCCAATGATGATATCCCAACATTTTTATGTCAATCCAACAGAAATGTATTAAAAGATATGGTTAAATGTATTAGTTGATCAGACTAATTTAAAAATGATAAAAAATAAAAAATGATCACACTTTCATTTCATTTTTTTTAATCAGCTTTTTTGTAGGATTTTATAAAAATGAATACATTTGATATATTGCACACTTCTAATCTGGAAAGGGTTTTTGTAGCTGTGAAATGTCACATTAATTGCAGAGAGATTTCCTGCCCTGATTTATGAGCCAAAGTAAGAATAAAAAGTGACAAAATATAGTTTGAACGCTGCTACAATCTAGGCTTGAATGAGAGACAAAAACTGTTTTCAAAATAACCCTCATTGTAAACAAAAGCAAGAAAAAATAAAAACATTTAAATAACATTTTCATATTATTATAAATTGTTTTCTTTCAAATCTTTCTATGCCTTACCTAGCGTTGTGTGCAACAATCAAACCCAGACTTATTCAACTTGCGGCCCGCGGGCCAAATCTGGCCCTCCAAATGATCTGATCTTGCCCCCTGCACATCTTACCAGCACATCTTTCTCTAGTTTACTGGTTTAGCTCTCATTTAATTATGATTTAATAATATTTATTCCTGTTTTGGTCCATGTTTCATTCTGCTTTAGGCCTGATTTGGTTTAGTTCTGGTTTAATTCTGGTTCAGAACTGGATTGGCATGTCTGTAAAGCAACGTTGGTAAAGCTTTCTTTTTCCCCTGTCACAAAATACACATCATTGCAGTTTTTTTTTATCATCATTATTGAAACAGATTTATTGTTGAGGACATACTGTTCGACCCCAAGCTGTCTCAGAAGTGGTCCTTCCAAAAAATCTGGCCCTCAGGAGAAAGTAACTGAAAAGCCCTGATGTAAGGCATTGGCCGTAACGCCGCACAAACCCGCCCATTTCTGTCTTTTCACGTCAACGTCATTCCTCTCGCAGCTTTCCTGTCGGCCCATCCTGACTTGATCTCACCTCGCACTATTAGCCGCTGTATCTGTCCTCACAGTGGTTAGCCGTTAGCATCCATTAGCGTCCTGCTGTTTCTAATGCATTACATCCCGGCTCTGACACGGCGGGGCCAGGGGCTGCGCTTGGCTCTCAGACACTCTCAGATAACACAAACCAAACTGCTCTGGCTCTGAGTGGCAGATTACTCCACGTTTAAGTCACACATGGTCCTGGTTAAGTCATTTCCCAACAGAGCGGACCGAGGAGAGAGGAGGAAAACTGCTCTGCTACGTTAGCGACGAGAGAGAAACACTTTTTGTCATTTTATATTTGTAAATAGACAACATTTTTGAATAAAATTTGAAAGCAGGGCTGAGCGATTAATTGACTTTTAATTGAGGTTCTGTCGTCTCAAGTTTGGGCCTTTTTAACGGAGCGGTCCACAGTCAGTAAAAGCATTTGGTTTGGAGCAGAGTTCAGACTTTGAAGGAAGACTTTAAGTTGTTGTTTCTTTTTGTAAATGGCAATTATTAAAACTCTGTCTTTTTATTTTCAAGAATTTTATATTGAATGCAAGTACCATATGTTTTTGACAAGACAAAATGACAATTTCCAAAAAGATGAAGATCGAATCCTGTAACTCTACATACCTTTACTTGTTTTAAACTAAAAACGCAACTATAATACGCCAATAAAACACAAACATGACGCGACAAAAACAGTGCAAAACATGACTCAAAACGTAATTCAAAATGTAATGTAAAACGCAACGCAAAAACACAACGCGGACGATTAAAACGCAATTGTAACACGACAAAAACAATGCAAAACGCGACTCAAATGTAATGCAAAATGTAAAGTAAAACGTAACGTAACCAAACTATGATTTTCAGGGTTCGGGTTTTTCAGTTCTGTTTCATTTTATAGATGCAACGATGACTGAAATACATAATACGTTGAACTAGTTGCCTATTTTTTGTCTTATTTGTCATGGATTTTACGTTGATTGTTTTCAGCTGTTTTTCAAAGGCTTTGTCGCTTGTTTCTCTCTGAAAATCTCGCATTCAATCAAAAACACTAAATGAACTTGTTTCCTTTGTCATTTTGATGTAATTCCTGTGATAAACCCTCACGGCGTGCTTTTGTATATAATCCAGATAGCGATTATTCAATTATTAAATTAGTTGACGATTATCTCAATTTATCTCAATGAATCGATTAACTTGTTTCAACCCGAATGGACACAATTAGCAAATCTGAACTTGAACTTTTGAAGTGCCATAATTTTCTCCACAAACAATAAAATATCCTGTTTTATTCTGCATTATAAGAACATTAAAAAAATCTGCTAACCCATGTTCTGAAATACATTAAATCCTATTGTTGGTTTACTTAATTCGAAGGCATATTTCAGTCAATTCTCCTGGTTGTGTTTAAACAGAATTTGAACAGAATCCCATTATTAAAACATAAATCACAAATCTAATCGCAAACTCAATACTGGTCAGAAAAATCACAATTACATATTTTTCCCCCCAAATCATGCAGCTATAATAAATATTTTCAACCTATAGCCCCTTTAAAATGCTATGTCATCAAAATTCTGAAGCAGACTGTAATTCATTTTCGGTTTTAAGTCGTTATTTGATGGGAAAAAGCAAAAAAATTAGGATTAGAAACGTCAGCTAGTTTGCTCTTCTACTACAAAGGATGGACAATAAACTATTTTCTAGTTTTAAAATTGTATTTGAGCTTCAGAAAAAGTACAATTTATGTGATTATATTTGTAGATACAATGAAAAACTATTGTTGGTTCATCATTTCTGTCAGTATTTGTCCAGTTAAGACTAAAAATCTAGATTTTCCTTCATTTTCCTTCCTTCCTTTATCACAATCTCCTATAACACAAACAAATGACTGGTTTTCATTTTCCAAAATCATCCCAATTTTTCATATTTTGTGATATTCTGAGGTTTATTCCTGTTTCTCCACTGAAATCACACTATGTACCACTTCACTTTTGCCTCCATTCCAGAATGTAGGACTTTTAAAGGGTCTATACGTGCAGAATATGGGCTACGCTTCCATTACTCTTGACCAAATCTATCTCCCAGACACATGTTCTTAAGAATCTAAACGAAAAAGAACCTCTCTGCTGCGGCCGTAATGAAAGACTCGGTTGATCGTTTGGCGACAACGCGCTCTATACATTTCTGCGCGCTTTCGTCATGTTGTCTCGTCTCCGTCCCGAGCACATGTGGAGCGTCGCCCGGGGCTGAACTCGGCATCAGGAGCCGACAGGAAGAGCGTCGGGACATCTGAGGAGACGTGCGCACAAACACACGCCATTCATCGGCTGGAATGTCCAACCAAATATTTAGAGAATGCCTCAGAAACCTGGACTGAACCGCGTTTGGACGAGTCGTGTCGAGGTAAATGTTCACGCTGTTGTTTCAAGGCTGCAGCTATTGATTATGTTTATTGTTGTTTTATTGACCTTTATTTAAGCATTGAGATCGAAACTTCTTTTTGAAGGGTGGGGGGCAAAGAGAAATAAAAAATACATAACAGCAGCACAAATTTCAAAAACATATTTCAATTTTAAGAGAATTTTTAGAGCAAATCGACATTTTAAAAGCCCTGACCGTTTTTAAAAGATTCTTTGTTTCTCAAACTTGTGCGATACCACCTGACTGAGACCGATTCACGTAACCTCCACTCTGATTGGAGGGAATTCCAGGCTGTGGGAGCAGCATAAGAAACAGACAAGCTAAACAAATCGCTCTGCACAAGGGCACACAAGTAGGAAGTAGGATCTGAAATACATCAACGCAAGTTACTTTCGTCAACAACATTTTATTTGCTCTGTTAGTTTTGCATATATTGTGTCATTCTTTCACATTCTTTCTATTTTTTACTTTATTTTATTATAGTCAGTGTTGGGAAGAATACAAGTTACAGAATACTGAATACCCGCATTAAAATGTACTTTGTAAAATGTTCCGTTACTTTGTAGAATCAGAGTACTGTTTTCAGAATACTTTCACTTTGATTTCCATTATATAATAGTGTAAAATATAACATAATATAGGATTGAAATTGAGTTTTTATTTTTGCTTTAAAGTTTGTTTGTAGCATTCATCAGATATGAGAACATTTATTACAAATATGAGAGGGAAAAACTCATTAAAACAGCATAGCATTTTCTATTTTTCTCACAATTTCACTGCAGTTTGAAGCCTAAATTTCATGATCAAATACTGCAACGTTTTCATCAGATTTTAGAAAAATTACTGTATTCTCAACACCACCAAAAGAAAGAATACAGTTACTTAAAATTAGTTTCCTGAATATGTATTTTCAGTACGTGTAATCAGTTATTTCCCAATACTGACTATAGTTTATATTTTTTTACTACCATTTTTATTTTAATCATTGTTTTTTGTTGCGCCATGTCGTAGTTTGCACATTTATTTTACTGACAGACTTTTAATTGATTCTGATTCTTCTTCCAGTTTAGTTGAGTCTCCTTTGCCCATTCTTCTATATATTATTACAATATTAATTTTTTTCTTTTATAAAATTGCCCTGTGTGTATTTCTGGGGTCTCATTCATAAAAGTTTCCATGAAATTCTTACTAAGATTGTACCAATTTCCAAAAACATGCTCATTTCTCAGCACAGATTGCCTTCTTTCTCGTCTCTGAAAGCCCAAATACGTGTAATTCGGAGTTTTTGGACCGGACCACTTATTTCTATGTAAAGTTTTTTTTTAATAGATCACAAACATAACGGAAAAAGACACGTATGTCATTTTTTTGTACCTACGCAGGCTTTCTGAATAAGAGCCCTGACCTGTGGGGAGAGTCCGTTGCCGAGTGCAGGGTTGATGGCGTTGGCTGGTCCTCCGGGGCCCACGAAGCTGTCGGAGTACCCAGAGAAGGAGTGCCGTCCCGGGGCCAGGCAGTAGGTGGCGGGCCCCTCGGCCTGGGCCCCGCTGGAGCTCTGGTGTCCTGACGAGGGAGGCAGGGGCTGCGGGCGGTGCACTGTGCTGGGAGCGTCCGACACTGAACCACACAACAGATGTATCGTTTATATTCAAACAGCCTTAGAATGAAGACGCTTTAAAAATGTGTAAACAAAAACGATATATTCCGGAATGGAGGCAAAAGTGAAGGGAAACAAATGTGATTTCACTGGAGAAACTGGGTCAAAATATCACAAAATATAACACTTTTATAATTGTATTTTACATTATGTCTCAAGAAATTATGATTACTAATGATTACTTATGAAACTAATTTTTGATGAAGGAACAATCCAGATTTATAGGTTTTACTGGACAAATACTCACAGAAATGTTGAACCCACAAGAATTTTTCATTTTATCTAGTGCAGTGTTTCTCCAACTGTGGTACGTGTACCTCTGGTGGTACGCAAATGTCTTTCTGTTGGTACATGGACACCTCTTCAATTGTAACGTTTACTTTATTTAGAGTAGTTTTATTTTAAGGCTAGAAATTTGTATTTTGTCCATCATTTGTAACAGAAAAGTAAACTGACATTTCTACTCTGGGAATTCAAATGTGTTTTTTCCCTACACACAGACTGACAACTTAATTTTGCCGTCCATTGCCTCCATTTTGGAATTTTGAGGACCTTGCATTTTAAAGTCCATGTGACAGGTTCTCATGTTTATCTAATTCTGACTTAGTTTGGTGGGAGGGCACCTGTGGTAAATATTTATCAAAGTTTTATATCCGTGAAATTGCAGTTTCTAAACACATTTTGAAAAATAAAAGTTTAAAATTACAGAAAGTAGTGCTGAGTTGTATAACAGAATGCCTCCATGATGTCATCAAAAAGTGACGTGCCGTTGATAATAGAGACAATTTACATGAAACTGACAAAATTTTTTTGTCAGTTTTGTCATTCAATAAAATAAAGGTGTTATTGGTATTATTATTTTTATTATGACTATTCACCTTATTCCTGAACTTGCCTTACGCGCCGCCGTCTTGTTTCCGTTGTAGTTTACATGGAGCAGACGAGCTCAACAGAAAATAAGTTCTACATGGACTAAAAAGCCGTTTTCAGACTGACCAGGAAATCGGTGCGTTGTTGACTTGTTGTTGCTCGTGTTCATTAAACATTTTACACAAATCAATCTACTTTATGTAACATTTTAGCGGTGAGACTTTTCCCTCATTCGTCATTAGCTTTAACGGAGTTCTCGTCAAACGAAAGTGCGTTTACAACAAAAGTGCAAAAAACGGCAAAAGTGGGCGGGTCAGAATAAGGTCAATAGTGTAATTTGTATGGATTTTGGCCCTTGTTTTCAAAATGGTTGCTAGGTAACAGTTGTGGAATTCCCTCTAACTATGTCACATTTGCTAAACATGTTCAACCAGGAAGTAACATTATAAACATTACGATAACTGTCAAACTGGGGACAAAAAGGCTAAATGTTTAGTCAAATCTTAAATGTAATCATGTCCACTAGGTCATATAGACTTTAAGGCAAATTAAGGTGTAGTTATTATAAAGTGGTACCTACTTTTGACGAGTTGTGGTGAGTCGATTAATAGTTCAGCCCATACTCCAACACCTTATAATGCTGTAGTAAAGTTTGAACTTTTGTGCCAAACAGGGCCTGACCCATATCCCACATCATACTGTTCTTACCAGAGCAGATAGAGCCGCAGCCGCTTCATGTTAAAATTATAATAATCTACAACAGTCTCCCTGAAGATGTGAAACAGGCCTCCGCTCTGACAGTGTTCAAATCCAGGCGAAAAACTGGTCTGTTTAGCTGTGCATTCCACTAAAAGGAGTTTATTTGCACCTTTTAAAGTCATTTTTATTATTTATGTTTTTATATGTTTTGTGGTTTTAATGTATTTTTATTCGTTCTGTAAAGCATTTTGAATTATTTTATGTACAATGTGTGCCTTACAAATAAATGTGCCTTGCCTAGAACATAATTTAGCGGTTTTAAGTTTAGTTTGGATATTAGAGCAGTGGTGCCCAACTTTTTTCCCTCTTTGCCCCCTCTGCATGAAGCGGAGACTTGTCAGGTCCAAAGCTGTGGCCCCGACAAATCCATTACATGATAATAATTATTGCCAAGAAGCATTTATTTCAAACAAATACACACCAACTGAGCTTTTTCTGTTCCCAAATCCAATTTCCACTGGGGTTTCATTTGAATTTAGATCTCAGGCGACCCCTGGGAGTCCCCGCCCCCCCAGGTTGAGAAACACTGTATTAGAGCATATACTGGTGGTGGGTATTTTTAATGTAATGTATTATCATTATTATCAGTAGAAGTAGTTGTAGTAGTAGTAGTAGTTGTTGTAGCAGTAATAGTAGAAGTAGTTGTAGTAGTAGTAGTAGTAGTAGCAGTAGTAGTAATAGAAGTAGTAGTAGTGATAGTAGTAGTACTGGTAGTATTGTAAATATTAGCTCGTACCTTGTGTAATGGAAGGCAGTGGGAAGGAGGTGTCTTGTTTTATCATTATCATAAGTAGTAGTAGTAATAATAGAAGTAGTAGTAGTGGTAGCAGTAACAGTAGGGGTCATAGTAGTACCAGTAGTATTGTATATATTAGCCTGTATCTTGTGTAATGGATGGAGGTGGATAGGTGAATTTTGTATTATCATCATCAGCAGTAATAGTAGTAGTAGTAATAGTAGTAGCAGTAGCAGTATTAGTAGTAGTAGTAGTAGTAGCAGTAGTAGTAGTATTGCATACATAGACGGCACCTTGTGTTATGGATGGCGGTTGGTAGGAAGTCTAAATGATTTTTAATTATCATTATCATACGTTGTACAGTAGTAGTAGTAGTAGTAGTAGTAGTAGTAGTAGTAGTAGTAGTAGTAGTAGTAGTAGTAGTGGCAGTACTGTATTTATTAGCTTGTACCTTGTGTTATGGATGGCGGTGGGTAGGTGGTTGGTATTATCACTATCATAAGTAGGAGTAGTAGTAGTAGTAGTAATAGTAGTAGTAGTAGTAGTAGTAGTGGTAGTAGTAGTGTATATATTGATTGTACCTTTTGCATTGGATGGCTGTGGGTAGGTGGTCTCAATGAGTTTTGTATTATAATTACCATAAATTGTACAGTGGTAGTAGTAGTACTAGCAGCAGCAGCAGTAGTAGTAGTAGTAGTAGATGTAGTGGTAGCAGTAGTAGTAGTAGTAGTAGTCCGTACCCTGTGTAATGGACGGCGGTGGGTAGGTGGTCTCAATGAGTTTTGTATTATCATTGCCATAAGTTGTACAGTGGTAGTAGCAGTAGTAGTAGTAGTAGCAGTAGCAGCAGCAGTAGTAGTAGCAGTAGTAGTAGTAGCAGTAGCAGCAGCAGTAGTAGTAGTAGTATTTATGAGACCGTACCCTGTGTAATGGACGGCGGTGGGTAGGTGGTCTCTGAGAGCTGGTACGGCTGCAGGCTGGACATGGCGGAGGGAGGGAAGCCCCCGGGGATCAGGTGATTAAACGCCATCAGCTGATTGGCTCCTGCCTGTTTCCTCCAGCGCGCACGACGGTTACTGAACCACACCTGCACAACACAACACACAACGGAGTATAATACACACACGGACAGTTTAAAGCTTCGGGAGTCGACTCTAACATCACAGAAAACAAAAAGAGAAACCAGACATTGTTTTCGTGATTCTGTTCAAAGTTCACATTTTAAACACAACCAGGAGAATTGACAAAAAGACTGAAATATGAACTAATAAAAAACAGTAATCTTGTGTTTCGCAAAGTTGTTGTCGCTTTTTGATGCGTTTTGCCTCTTTTAAGCTTGTTTTTGTCACTTTTAGTCACGTTTTTGGTTCTTTTTGTCACATTTTTCTTGTTTGTATTTGTCACTCTTAGTCACATTTTTGTCACTTGTAATTGCATTTTTGTCACTTGTAGTAGCATTTTTGTATTTTTAAGTTGCATTTTTGACACTTTTTGTCATGTTTTTCTCGCTTTTTTTGTCTCTGTTTTGTGACTTTTTGTCACTTGTACTTGCATTTTTCTCATTTGTAGTAGCATTTTGTCACTTTAACTCACATTTTTCTTGCTTTTTGTCACTTTTTGTCAAAATTTTGTCACTTGTAATTGCATTTTTGCCACTTGTGGTAGCATTTTTGTCATTTTACGTCGTTTATTGACCGCTTTTTTGACACGTTTTTGTCTCTTGCGGTAGCGTTTTTATCATTTGTAGTAGCATTTTTCTCACTTTCAGTCACATTTTTCTCACTTTTAGTTGCATTTATGTCACTTGTAGTCGCATTGTTGTCACTTTTAGTAGCGTTTTTGCCACTTTTAAGCTTGTTTTTGTCACTTTTAGTCATGTTTTTGGTTCTTTTTGTCACATTTTTCTTGTTTATATTTGTCACTCTTAGTCACGTTTTTGTCATTTGTAGTAGCATTTTTGTCACTTTTAGTCACATTTTTGTCACTTGTAATTGCATTTTTGTCACTTTAAGTAGCATTTTTGTCACTGTTAGTCACGTTTTTGTCACTTGTAGTAGCATTTTTGTTCCTTTTTGTCATGTTTTTCTTGCTTTTTTTGACGCTGTTTTATCACGTTTTGTTACTCGTGGTAGCGTTTTGTCATTTGTAGTAGCATTTTTGTCACTTCAAGTCACATTTTGCTGCTTTTTGTCACATTTTTGTTGCTTTTTGTCACATTTTTGTTGCTTTTTGTCACTTCAAGTCACATTTTTGTTGCTTTTTGTCACATTTTTGTTGCTTTTTGTCACTTTTTGTCAAATTTTTGTCACTTGTAGTAGCATTTTTGTCACTTTAATTCACTTACTGACAGCTTATTTGTCCCTTTTTTGTCACGTTTTTGTCCCTTGCAGTAACGTTTTTATCATTTGTAGTTGCTTTTTTGTCACTTTCAGTCACATTTTTTTCATTTTTAATTGTATTTTTGTCACTTGTAGTAGCGTTTTTTACAGTTATAGTTGCAATTTTGTCACTTGTAGTCGCATTGTTGCCACTTTTAGTAGCATTTTTGTCACTTTTAGTTGCATTTTTGTCACTTGTAGTCGCGTTGTTGCCACTTTTACTAGCCTTTTTATCACTTTTAGTTGCATTTTTGTCACTTGTAGTAGCGTTTTTGACAGTTATAGTAGCATTTTTGTCACTTGTACTCGCATTGTTGCCACTTTTAGTTGCATTCTACTCACTTTTAGCCACGTTTGTTTCACTTTGTGCTTATAAAAAGAAAACAGCATATTTTTTTGTCCGTGGAGGAAATCACTGCACTTCAAATATTGCAGCCTTTGCGATTTGCCAACTGCGCCCATTCAAATTGCGATTTCGCCTTGATTAATCGCGCAGCCCGAACAGATATCCATCAAAAGAAAAGCGCATTCAGCTGACATGACCGACTCCACATGCACAAAGGATGAGTCGTCCATAAAACCCTTCCCTCGCGAATTCTCCGGAGAAAGATTTACAGTGTTTTACAGCGGGCCGAATGTGCGGGAGGCGAGGCTGAGGCGGACCGCAGGGACCGGGATCAGATCCGTGAGCGCGTTCACGTGGGCTCGGACAATGCGCAGCAGGTTAGAGCCGTTAAAACAGGGAGAGTCTGTTAAAAAGACTTGATAGATGTGTGGGAGAAGCGCAGTGTTTGCTCAGATGTGACGCAGAACTGGCCGAAGCACATGAGCGTTTTATGGCTCGCTGTAAAACTCCGATCAAATTCAAACCATCTTGAGAATACACGGCTAACACGGTTCAGATTCAGAGCAGGAGGGACGGACGAGCCAATGCGAGGGCTGCAAACGTTCCAAGAGAAAAGTGAGAATTGTTAAATAAAAAGAATTGTTTATGATGTCAAGATTATTCAGCCAATTGTGATTATTTAGGTCACATTAGAGCTAAAAACTAATAACCATGACCATTTTAGAAACAAAATGATACAAATGAATTTCTAGATAAATGAAATGTATTGTTTTCAGTATATTTATCTTAATTTCAAACGTCTTGACTAGTTAAGATCAGTTAAGACCTAGAACTAGATTATTTTATTTTATTTGTTTCAATCTGTTTAGACTCATTTCATTACATTACTGTCTTTTTTCAAGCCAAATCATCTGCCAATCGTTTTAAGATTATTTTACGTAACCCACTGGCACATTTAATTTCTTGTTTTAAGCAAAAATGGTCGCATATTCAGTCAGAAATACCTTGAAACTAATGAAATATTCTGCATCAAATGAGTCAAATCCACTTTAATTCAGATAAAAATTGTAAATTCAAGTAATTTTAAACTGGTCTAGATATACATGTTTTGTTATTTCAATTCAATCTGGACTGAAAAAGGTTACACCTAAAGTTTCCTTTTGCATTCAGAACAGAAAGTATGGTTGTATAAAGTGTGGCAGCAATCTACAACTTCTGGTTATTTTTTTAGGCAATAAACAAGAGGATGTAAAAAAATAAAACAATAAAAAGAAGACAAAATGAAGGTTGTTAGTAGAACAGGAATGTATTAGAATGAAACACTTTTAATTTCACTGTTCTAGATTCAAGAATTTATTGTATTTTTACAAGAAACAACACACACTTTTGTTTTGTTGTGTGTCATTAACTGTTATATCGGTATGTTGCTTTTTTGTCCACAATAATTTCACAGTAATTTTGATATTCTGACATCCTTATTTATGACTAATTTGTTTTATTAATTTCCTTTTCTGATTCTGAAAACCAATCCTGATTCTGATTTTCCTAAGATTTAATCACCAAGTCTGATCTACTCTAAAGTATGAATGAAACACTGAGGAAAACTGAAGCAAGACTTACTTTCAAACTAAATGACTTTGCACTTTTGTTTTGTTGTGTGTCTATAATTGTCATATCACAATTTATTTATCTTTTCACAATACTTTTATTTTTATTTTTATTTTGATATGGTGACATCCTTATTTCTTACTAATTTCCTTTTTCCTAAGATTTAATAACCAAGTCAAATCTACTCTAAAGTATGAATGAAAAACGGAGGAAAACTGAAGCAGAGCCGATCTTCTTCCCATAAAACCCTGGACAGCTGGACATTGTTAAGTGAACCACTTCCTACACCATCGTCTATCACTCACACACATTGCATTCAAACACGTTTTTTTTCACTGTATAAATCTTTTTCAAATCCTGCTACCTTTTTTAGTCCCATTTGATTCATGTTTAGCTCCTGCTCAGGGACAAGTACTTTCCAGTCAGATCAGGAATGTTTTGGTGACACGAGTTCTTTTATTGTGAAATACATTTGTTTCATTCTTTCTAAACTTAGACAAACATTTTTGGACACAGTAGCTCCAAAAACACAATACTTAATTAGTGAGTAGTGACTAAAATTCTGAATAACTGTGAGGGATTGTGTTTAATTATTAATTTCATTGTTGTTTTGAGTTTAATGTGCAAATTTACAATGTTCAAACAAATTAGGAAGCCAGTTAGACGCACTTTCAGACATTTTTGTTGCGTGAACTCAAACAACAGGATTTTGTAATTCCTTAGACTAAACAGGGACTGGGGGATTATAATGATTTAGTTCTTGATAATGTTATGTGCGAAAATGCCAGTTTGCTCTGCCCCTAAGTCATTGGTCCTGACAGAATTCGCCTGCAATGGGGGAAGTTATCAGTAGTGGGGGTTGAAATCACAATTTTAATGGCTGCAATATTTTGAAGTACCATAATTTCCTCCATAAGCAATAAAATAAACTGGTTTTTTTTCTGCATAAAACCTTATGTGATTCTTGTTTCAGTTTGTCAGTTCATATTTCAGTCTTTTTGTTGTTCACGCATTGATAATGTCACGCCTCGACTGTTGTAACTCTCTGTACTTTGGCCTGGACAGGTCTTCAGTGCACAGACTACAGCTGGTCCATAATGCAACAGTGCGCCTGCTCAGTGGGACGAGGCGCAGGGACCACGTTACCCCCGTGCTGTCCTCACTGCACTGGTTACCTGTTGTCTTCAGGATCCAGTTTAAGATCTTAAGTGTTTGTTTATAAGTCTCTAAACCAGGGGTGTCCAAACTTTTTCCATCGAGGGCCACATATTGAAATATAGACCAAGCGGAGGGCCACAAATCAATCATGAAACGTTAAAAAAAGCTGCATTTATCTGATTTTTTAAGCACCACCACATCTACATTCAGTCTCATTGCCTTAATATCAGGTCTGTATTGCACCAAAATGTTAGTTATTTAGGTTGGAATTGTAGAAAATCTGAAATGTGCTGTAAAAAGAACTTCTCAGGACAGTGTGGGCCAGTTCACCAGGAAGCCTGAGGGCCAAGAAAAATTGGTCTGAGGGCCGCATTTGGCCCCCGGGCCTTAGTTTGGACATGCCTGATCTAAACAATCTACGCAGCACGCTTGTTCTGCACACTCCGGGCCGAGCTCTGAGGTCGGCTGACCAACGACCAACTGCTCCGGACTGTCCCAGGTCAAGACTCAAATCTAGAGGAGGCTGAGCTTTTTCTGTTGCTTGTCCTAAACTATGGAATTCTCTTCCACTGAACATTAGAGCTGCTCCTTCTGATCAAAGTTTCAAATCTTTGCTAAAAACTCATCTTTTTGCACTGGCTTTAATTCAAGTTGAGCTAGACATTTTTATTACACCTACATTGTGTTTTCAATTTGTATTTTTCAGTATTAAATGTTTTTCCTGTTTTGTGTTATTGAACTTGTGCAGCACTTTGGGGCAATGTATTTGTTTATAAATGTGCTATATAAATAAATTTGACCTTTGACCTTTGACTTGGTTGTACTTAAAATGTGAACTTTGTAGACTCCTATGATCAAACCATAAAACGCAAATCTAATCGCAATGGTAATACCGGTCAGAAAAATCAAATCAATATCAATATCATTAGATATTGTTCCCAAACCCTGTGCCCAGCTGATGTATTGCTCTGGCTCTGCTGAAATGTTCTGCAGTTGGGTAAAACTTTTATACAATCAACCAACTGCTAAAATGATTACCACCAATTAAATTTCAAAACAATATCATGTTTAACGAGGCAACCCCCAAGGCTGCCCTTTGTCACCTTTACTATTTGTTATGTCCAGTGAGTCAGAAGCCATTGCAGTCAGGACACAGAAACAGAGGAATCTAAGTGTATTGGACAACAGATAAGGTCTTCACGCTGACGATATCATTACACATTGTGGCAATAAAGGTACATCTCTGTCTCGTTTCACTTACAAGAATGTTGTAATCGATTATACAATTAACTGCAGAATCAAGAACACTCCTTTTGCCTCAGAATTTGGAGCAAAGGCAGTTTTCTAAAACATTACTAACAAAACATGTTCTGACAATACTTTCTCTACAGAATCATTTTGACAATATAGAAGTAACTGCTCGAAATAAAGGCAATTTCAATTCGCCAAATAAATAAGAATTAAAATGTTTGCCAAAATCGAGCAGCCCCATTTCAAAGCTTTATACATTTTATTATATTGCCAGAAACTGAACAAAAATTATTGGGTAACTGGGTGGTCTTGAATTTAAAATGTACATTATTATTTATTTATCTACATTTCACATTCTCTAATTAAAGTTAGAATTTGCTTTGTGATTTTCTTGTTAATATAAATGAGTAGTTTAGGATTTTTTGTTCGAGTGAATCTCATGATGCTGACGCCGCACAGGGACAGTCATATTTGATGATGCCGAGCCTACTTAACAGTTGGGCACAGTTGGATTTTTAGTGTTTGGTGTGTTTTACCTGTACTCGGGCCTCTGTGAGCTTGGCCCTCTGTGCCAGCTCCTCGCGGGTGTAGATGTCGGGGTAGTGCGTGCGCTCGAAGGCCCTCTCCAGCTCCTCCAGCTGCTCCGCGGTGAAGGTGGTCCGACTGCGGCGCTGTTTCCTCTTCAGCGGCAGGTCGGGTTCTGACTCCACCTCCGAGCCCTCGTCCGAATGATGAGGGGCTGGAAACAGGCACGGACACACCAGTTTAACTGAGAGTCACTTTGCATAAAAGTTTCAGGTCTGAATTATACAAATTTGATGTTTTGTCATCAGTTATGGTTAATATATCTGTAATTACTGGGTCTATTTACATGAAACAAAGGCTGACAGAAAATTCTACATCTTCTGTCAGAAATCAGAATTACTTTCCACAATAACATCAAAATGTCGCAGTAAATCCAACCCCAAAGATGAGACTAGTGCCAGTTGAAAGTTATTGAACTTCAAACAAATACAGTAACTCCCCTCGGCTCTTATATTTTCCTTTGTAAAAAGAATAACACAGCTCAGTATAACCAAATGTAGTAGTTTTGAACATAGTATTCACATTTGCTTTCTCTCTCTAAAGTCATTTCTTTGTTAAAATGACTGTGGTAATGTCGTCTTCCTATCAGTGGTGGCAAGTACCAAAGTACAAAAGTATAAGTACTGTACTTAAATATAATTTTTGAGGTATCTGCACATTTTACAGTGGATACTATTTACTTTTACTTCACTACATTTCAGAGCAAGTTCCTGTAATTTCTACTAGGCTACATTTAGACCACAAGGTAGTCCCAGCTTTGAGCAAACAAAAATAATTAATTTGAAATTGATTAAAATTTCTATTGTTGACCAAAACGCTAAATTCTTTATCAAAATCACTACATTTAACTCTTAAACAGTTCAAAATCTGTGTGAAGTACTTCTTTGGAAGTACATCTTTAAACAGATACATCAGAACTTAAGTTACTTTTTTACTTAAGTGTGGTATGTGGTATTTGGGCGAATGCAGCCTTAGATTTGGTGGTACTCAAAGAACCAAATGTTGTCTTTGTGGTGTAAAACCTGGTGTGTGGTGTGAACCAGCGTTTCTATAAAACTTTTTTTTTCTTATCTTATTTTGTTTGTGCCATTGATTGTTTGATTGGGTTTAATACGCCATTAACATCAAAGAATGCTACTCAATCACTATTAAGAACATTCACTGCACTCCGTGGTTGATCGTTGATATGTGTATCACTCTGAATTAGCCCCCCCAACCACAATGCAGCGCTGTGATTGGTGCGCCACACAGCGACTGGTGCAGCCCTGACAGCAGCACACCGTCCAGATGGATTCTCAAGAGTTTGTGAACTCATAAATATTGTGAGAATTCCTGTGGCAAGGCCAGGTTAAAGAAAATGGTTTCAGTTTTCAGAAATACACTTCAATTATTGTCACTTGAAGGACTCTGAGCCCCTGCCCTCCGGCTGAAATCATGATTATGTTCAGTTGATTCAAGGAAGAAAAAGTCCACAGATTGAGAATGAAACTTTCTTAAGCCTGAGTTTGATGTTTAATTTGATTATGCTCACCTGATTACAGACATTCACTCTGCCTCCAGAAATCCTGTTACTTCAAAATGTAAGAAAAATATATGTGTGAATGTGGGATTAGAGCTGAGCTTGATGTTGAATGAGATTATATCCAGCTGATTACAGACATTGACAGCTCATACAATCATAGAAGTTTAGTTTGAATAGGTGGGATCAGGTGGCATTTTCGGGCTAAAAGTAAAGCTGGACGTGACAAAAAGTGCATCGCAATTTATTTACCGCACAAAAGAAACCATTTAACATGATGAGTTTCTTCAAATATAGTTATACACACATTGAAGATATCGGTCCACTTTATAATAACTACACCTCCATTAGGAACTGACAATAAATAATACCTGATAGCACCTTTATTTTGTTGAATGACCATTTAAACTGTGTTAAAAACGTGTCCGCTGTCTGTAAATTGTTCCTGTATTTTCAATGGTACGTCGCTTTTTGACGACATCACAGAGGGATTCCGTTTTAGAACTTTTTGGAATTTCTGTTTTGCATGTTTTCGTCATAAAATAAATAATAAATAAATGATGATAAATATTTAACACAGGGACGGTCTCACCAAACAAAGTCATAATTAGAAAAACATGAAAGCCATATATGGACTCTAACAAATTACATACGGACATAATGCGCTTGAACGTTTCAACCACTCCTAATTCTTATACAGACCTAAAATTATTGTTCAAAGCATTTTTAAAGGTGGCTCTGTCAAATTTGTGTGAAAATGCAAGTAAATAACGCTGTGTTTTTCACCTTTTTTGAGTCACGGCACACTTTTTTGGTTGTAAAGACACCACGACATTATCAAATCAGACCTTTTTAGTAGAATTTTTAAAAATATAATGTGGTAAATAATGTCCATGTCACTATTTGGTTCTTTAAATGTGGCATTGGTGATTGTTTTTGCTTTCTTTTTGGTACACAAGTTGCTCAGGACACTCCAAAATGATTCACTGAAATGTACAGTATGTGTCTGTTAACTCAAATCGACATTTTTTCCAAGTAACACCAGGCAATTCCCTGACATTCAAGTGTTTAAACATGCGTTCCTCTGTGAAAAAAACGCCCCGATCGCCACAAACACATCTTAAATAAATCACGAAAGCAACAAAGCACCAATCAAGAATACGCAAAGTTTTCAAACACATACTCAAGAGAATTGTTACTTCAGAAAGCGGACATAAACTTTTGCTCTTTGCACCTCTGTTATTGATCTATATTTCAAGCAAATGAAAGCCCTTTTTGACACTGACAGGATTAACTCGATCAGGAGCCAGTGTTCTTGAGGCAAACAAACCTCCATTCACAAAAATATTCAGAGTGGTAGCGATAATCCGCCCGACGGAGGCTCCCAGGCGCCGCGGGGAACGGGGATAAACACCGCACAATAAAAGGCAGCATTTGGGTCTGTGTGAGAGAAGGAGCAGCGGCGGCCACATTTTACACTCCGTTTGTAACAGCGTTTGCAGACATTAAACTTACGATTATGTTTTATTATTTGCTCTGACATAAAAACAAAAACATTCATTGTATCTTGTGTATTTTCCAACTAGTTATGCTCTTTTTACAACGGTTAAGAAAAAATACAATAAAACGCAGATACAGTTCAATCAAAGAGTGTCCCTTTGCTAATTCATACACTTTTCAAAAGACTTTCAAAACTGTCAACAGAAGGAAGTTTGCAAATAATTTATTTATTTATTTATTTTTTTGCTTATTATTCCACATATTCCACAATTTAGTTTGAATGTCCAATAAAGTTCCCTAGTACCTATTATTTTTATTGTTGTTTCTTTAAAATAGCTTTTAAAAAACTATTTGTATAACTCCTTTTTACTTCTGTGATCATGTTTCAAATGTGAACCTTGTAACTTTTCTTTTTCTTTTGTTTTTGAGGTATTTTGAGCAGTAAAACTAATGGACACGGGTGGCAGTTAAAGGGGCTGTAGCATGAACATAAACTAATGATGTTTATCACGTTTTAAAACACTACATACAAAAACTATCCAAAATAACTGCAAAACATCAGAATAAACCCATAAAAAGTGATTTTGTGTGCACGTGAACCTCAATCATGACATTTACAGGCACAATGTGGCATAATATTGATGGATTGCAACAATATCGTCTCAATAATTGCCATTCAGATAATCCAAAATATATCAAGATATTTATTTTGGTCAATATTATGATTTTTCCAGGTAATTAATCTTGAACTATAACAGAAAGATCAAGATTTAACATTTTGTTTATTGTAAAACGCAATATTGATCTAAAACAGCTTAATAACAGAAACAGGTCCATTGACTTCCTGTTCAAAACCACAAAAGCGATAAGCCCCGCCTCTTTGTAGTGACATTTAACTGTAACAAGCAGCAGATTGGAATTTATGGGCTTTTATTGTTGAAAAGTGGCTATGTGACGTTTTAGAACCAAACATGTATCACGTGAGTATGTTTTTTTAAATAATCACAACTGAGTGCAGCGATGTGGGCGGGGATAAGGGGTAAACACAGGGATTTTCTGCGTACTCGAGCCTCATTTGCAGGACAGTACAGGATTAGTCCAAGCTGCAGGAATAAATCAAAATACAACTGAGTAAATGATGAGAAAACACTGTTGTAACGAGGTTAAAAGCTCATTATGCGATTTTGCATAATATGTCCCCTTTAAGACTTGAATTCTGTCAGACACTAAGCCACACAACATTGGAAATTAGAATAAAGGGGAGACACAGTCAAAACTCTTTTTTTTTTTTTCAATTTTTTGTTTTTTAATCAGTTTGCTCTCTCAACATATCGACTTTCATGTGGAAACAACAAACTTGTCCAATCTGCCCCTTAAATATGTTTTATTCTTCCATTTAATCCACTTCATCCATAGATTTCTCTGGGACATTGTGACTTCAAAGGCCGTTTTCTTAAAATGCATTTTTCTCGCTCGGGACATAAAGATCAGCCTTAAAGTAGCTCCCACACACACTAAACTGTACAACCTTGGACTGGAAGATTTTGACGAAACATACAGAAGGATGTTTCAACATCTAATGCTAAAACTGATTTGTTGAAGTTTTAAGTTAAAAAAATGAGGCAAGATTTGAATTTTTAGGATATTTTTCAGTCCAATCTGGTTTACTCTAAAATTAAATAAGAAATAAAAAATAATCTGAAAATATTTTTGGAACTAATATGTGTACAAAATGAATCAAGAAATTTAAACATGTTCTGTCCATTTTTCAGTTTAATATGTCCCAAATATGTGTGTTTTTGGCCATTTTTACACATAAAATGCCTTATTTCTAAATGAAAACACGACATGATGAAAAACTTGTAATGCATTTGTTTCTTACAATTATATTAGTAAACTACGGGAGAAGTTTCAAATTGATATCTTTAAATTTAAGATTTTTTCCTATTCACCTGTAGTGTCTCACCTTAAATTGGAAGTGTATCGAGCTATTGGTCATTATTTGTGTTTCCCCCCCTTTTATTAATATTAGTAGATAGTTTTGAGTTCATTGTATGTTATTGGATTCTAGCATCTATTGCTAATCAACAGATGTTATAAAATGTGTACTGAGAAAGGAGTAAGAAAAGTAAAAGTAAAATAACTTCTGCCTACTAATATTTTGGGGCATTGTTTTCTATATTGTATGTTATATTGGTATTCAACAATGTTCTTTTTAAGCTGCTCAAAAAATATAAAAATAATAAATGAAAATCTCCCATCCCATAAGATAGTAGAGCTTTAAAAATAAACATAAAAAGCTGCGTTTCAGCCTGAGTGCGTACTGTAGATGATATTCCCGCTGACAGCTTTTCTGCCGTCAGTTTCCTCTGATCAAACTTAACACAAGAGTTATTTTCTTAAGTCCTGCTTTTAACACTCCGCTTCACACGCTCTATTGGCGCGAAGCTGAGTTCACTAAGGCTGCGGCGCCCGCTCCTTTATTTTGGGTGTCACACTTAATTAATTCCCCCTCGGCACATGCAGGGGGAAGTTTTGTGTGCAACACTGTATTAGTTCCCCCTCGGAAACAACAATAAAATACAAGGAGCCCAAATAGCTGCGGGCCCCTCATGTGAAACTGATCCGCCGGACTGGATTGGCCGAAAGCGGTGGGAGTCGACCTAACACGCATTAGCCGCTAAATTGGTAAAGAAACATTGAGGCATGAGAGAGAGAGACGGAGCTGGAGGAACAATATTTTCAAAAGGGTTGAGACCAAACGCGCCGCCTCAGGAATTTCGCTCAATCGATTCGGCCAAATTGGCAATTGTTGTTGAGACCTGGTCAAGGCAGGTGACAAATAAATGAGGGGACTTTAAATGAACAAGGGCTTTCTCGTGTCTCAATAAAGAAACTCGCTTGAAATACGTCCTGTTGAAATCATAAAAGTAAAGAACCGATCAGAAGGTGCAACGTGAGATCTGGGTCTGTCATAAAAGATACATTTCCTTCTTGGATGAATAAAGTCAATTCTAATCTGAATCTGAAGTTTTATGTTCGTTTGTATATCGCTACAGAAAATGTCATGAAAAATAATAGTGATAGAACTTTATTCTAAAAACTCGAGCTGGATAATCTCTGAAAATATCAAAAAACATTTACAATACTGTTAATTAAACGCAATTAAACACTTAAATAGTTAGCATCTAATAAAGAGTCATATTAACGTTACTTATTCAACCATGTACAGCTCAAAAAAAAAAAACTCAATAATTTCCCCTCCATTTCAAAAAAATGCAAACAATGATAAATACTGAGCCCCCAAATTATTGTCACATCTTTAATTTATTGAACGATAAGTTGAAATAGTAATTATCGTGACAGGGCTGTATATAGTGCCAGAAGTTTTAATAATACTAAATACTAAATGTGATACTCTCTCCTTCAGCTCAAATTGGGTGAAAACGTTCTATAAAAGAAGGACACCTAAAGTTGTCAACATTATTTTGCAGAGGTTTTATGTTTTTTATGTTTTTGGTGCATCGCAGCCTCAGTCCCCGCCCCTGTCCCCGCCCACTGCTCTGTACCTACTTTGTGCAGAATTACTGTTGGAGAATGACATTTTAGTCTGAATATTTTACGATTATATGATAAATGGTCAGGCTGTTTGTGTAAAAGTATAAGTGGTGACAGTTACATCAAAAGTTCATTCAATATTTAAATAATGTCATATTAAAAGTACTTAATATTATTATTATTATTTTAGCTATTTTTCTGACTTTATGGTTGGCCCCAGGCAAGACTGAGCGTCATACAATATTAATTATGGATATTCATCTCATCAAAACAGAAGCCATTGTGAGTTTACCCAAACAATTCTCAAGTCGAATTGTACTACTTGGGGATTTTAAGTTTGTGAAAACTGTCTCCTCCACACGAGACGCTGTTGGTTTTCCTGGAGGAGGGCCGCACTGAGGAATTCTTTAGACTTCCCTGTTCTTATCAGCAATCGCGTTCCTGCACATTTCACAGGGATTTGAGTCCTGGGAAAGCGGGAAAATCCTTAATCACTTTGGAATTACGATTGGTTCAGAGTGCTACCGGGTTCAGGCGCGTTCAAAAGCAGCGACACAGTGGCACCTCCGAGGGTTCGGCTCTAATCCTGACACTGAGGGACATTTATCATGTTGGCTCTGACTAAACAATGCCAAGAGAAAAGAAAATGCCATGAATTTATTTAAGGAAAGTAACTTTTTAGTTTGTAGCATGTGAAAAGCATTCTGCTAAACTTCTTGTCAAATTTAAGTTTATGGGTGTGATTAGTTATCATTTGATTGGTGGTGTTCAACACTCAAGATTCTAATGTAAATGTATCAGGCAAAACGTTAAAAGCAAAGTCCTGACCAAGTCGAGCCCAAGTTCTGGAAACATGTCCCCAAACTCTGCACCTGCAGCGCTCACTGCTCCTGACAGGACCCATGCAGTGGCTGTAAAGACGGGTCAAATGCAGACGATAAATAAAGTATTCCTTAATGAAGGTCCTTTCTGTTAATGAATACATTTTTCTCACTGAGTGAATATAAGAGAGAGCAGCTCAGAGCACAGACCACCCAGGCAGTTTCAGAGGGCCACACTTGGCACATTCATAAAAAAAACTAAAAGTCCCACATGCTTTACTTTCCTTCTCAATTACATTCATGAATAAAACAAGAAGATCTGATTCTGACTCTGAGTGTGAGACAAGGGAGTCACTTTGTGTTGAGGATTGGTGGGACACCAGGGCTCGTTTAGTAACACCTGTCATTTCAACAATAATTCAACAATAATACTATTTAAGAACAATCTATTTGCACTACTCATTTGCACATTGCACTATCTGCCAACTGTACATTCTGTATATAGTCTATCTTAGTCTATTTTATTCTTAATTTTATGCATGCCTTTTTATATATTTTTATATTTTATCCTTTGCTTTATGTTGCACCTACTTGAAGCAAGTTCCTACGTTTGTGAATTTCACTGACAATGGCAATAAACAATTTCTGATTCTGATTCTGATTCTGATAAATATCATGAATAGAAACAAAGAAATAATGCTGGAAAATAAAAAGTGCACACACAATCTATTAGCCCAGTCTATTTCATTGTGGAGAATTACAACAAAGTGCTTCTTTTCAATGTGCACAAACTATTATATTCTACCTTCAAGGCTACTTGATCTAAAAATACTACTAAAAATGGACAATTCCCAAAAATATATCTATAAAAGCAAACAAATTCAGCAAATCAACTTTGGTTCTAAACTCCTAGCCATACATCAGTGCCTCTGTGTGGTGTAAAATTCATAAACACTAAATCATATTACAACTGATAACAATTATAACAATTCTCAGAGAACCAAGTTTCATGTTGGAATAAAGTGAACACTACGTCACAGTGTGAACCTGTCTCTTCAGCATGATCTGCCAATCACACGGCACATCTAAAACGGGTAAATCCAATCGCATCACGGAGGCGGGAGTTGTGGGACCTGCCGGCCTTTAAATGACTGGACGAGGGAAGGAGGAGGAGCTCTGACTGTGATATGTGGCTTTGAGAGCAGCGCGGTACAGAAAGAGAGCGGCGAATTAGAAGCACAGAAAGGAGGAAAGTGTCGGGTGATGGTCTGTCGGAGATGAATGAGAAGTTGGTGGGGACTGTCCCCTGTCAGCTCAGCATATGTCCACAACCATCCTACGTAAAGTTACACCTTTGTGTGAGATCATGACCTGACGTCCTCAACCAAACATTTTATGATTAAAAGACATAAATTGTAAAAGGTGCATTTGTTTATACACAAGATAAGATAAGATAAGAGATCCTTTATTTGTGCCACAATGGGGAAATTCCACTGTTGCAACACACAGTTTAGAACAGGAATGAATGAAATAGGCGCATGCAATAAAAATAGGATAAATAAACATTGTAATAAAAATACAATACAAAGTATAAAGTGCAAAGTATAAAGATTCATTTATCATTATGATTTTTAAAAAATCCTGGGGGAGGACCCCAAACCCCTGGCCTTGAAGTTCTGACATACACAGGAATTCCATTCAGGGACCCTTCTTTCACGACCTAATAACAACAAATGTCATGGCAAACACATTTGAGACTATCTTTTACCATTTGTGGCAGCAGGGGGCACCATCAGAGATTGCCCTATAGGGCACCAAAACAGCTTGGGCTGACCCTTAGTGAAAGAAAATAGAAATAAATGTTTTTAAAGTCTTGTAAAACACAAGCCCTTTTGTTCTTTGCTTAATGTGTTGTCAGTGTTGAGTGGCCGCATGGTAGACAGGACAAACATAACACAGTTAAATGTTGGAGACTCCTCACGTTCCACAGAGGAAAATGAGGCACAACCAGACACGACAAGTCACTGAGATCCAGAGAAGTTCAGGCTCGTGCAGGTTTCACTGTGGATGAAGGAGCCTTTTCCATAAGAGCACTGGGCACTTGTTTTCTGCTGACTAACTCTTTCTGACTTTCTTTAACATTAGCACGAGGCAAAGAGATGCCAGCCTCCAACCCGCACGCAGATGCACCAGCGCCAGCCCAGTGCCCCGGAGCGGAAAATAACTGTAATATATGTGTCTCAAGAGTCAGAGGTGAAAGGAGTAGTCAAAACAAACGCTCTGTTATGGATCGTTACGGACTGTCGCAAAGTGGGAGAACAGCTGTGTTTTTACCTCCTGGTGTCAACAGACAATACAAACATTGAGTAATTAAAACACGGGTACTCAACAAAAGACAACTCAGGTACAACTGTTACTTCAAAATGTTATCACTGAGAAATGATATCTTGAAAGTTACTCAAATCAAGATAAAATGCTTCGAATGCTAAGACGAGACTCTGCGGGTGAACAGTAAAAGTAATATTGAATTTAGTGATATCAATTGGAAAGGTCTTCTGTGGTTTACTTAGATTAATGTAATATAAACATAAATAATGTATATTGTTAATTTTTGCATCATTTAATGTAACATTTTCAAACTTACACATTTAATCTGAAAAAGGGAGGTAGTCAGGAGAAGGAAAAAGTCAAGTACTTCATTTTGTTGACATACTGGATACAAAAAAAGTGATTTTTTTATTTAGTATTTTAGTGAAGTAGATAAAAGTAGATGAAGTAAAAAAATAAATAAATATATATTCTTTGGTGTTAAAACATTAACAAAGTCAGACTAGAATCAAATATCAACACATAACTTTGTACGATCGGTCGAAATCTTACTAAGTACAAGATTGTAGTTTGGTGTCTTCATGTGTTAAAGCGCTGATCTTTATGTTGCTGGGAGTGAAAAATGCATTTCTTTTTAATGCTAGTGGATTAAATGAAACAATAAAAGATCTTCATGAGCCAATTGGACAATGTTAAAGCAATGTAAAAGCTTTATTCATTTTGTTTTTTTTCCATGTAAAGTATTCAAAAGTTACTCAAGTAAAGCTAACAGCACTACTGTAACTATTATCTCCACCTCTCCACAGATTTTATTAACTCTACGAAACAATAACCCAGATGCCCTGCCACTCTGAACGCTCCCTCGAGTCCGTTTAGCTCCAATAACAAACTGCCCGGTCGTCCCCCAGGCGCTGTTACTGTCCCCTCTGAAGTACATGACAGTGGAGTGTGATATAAATGCCCCCGGCTCTTATCCCCCCGAAACCCCCCAAACCTCCCCCTGTATCCACTCTTCTGCACCCCCACGGCCCCCCACTGGGCAGGTGACAGGCCTCTGCTGTGAGGGGCCGGGGCAGCCATGACGGATTCCACAGATGGAGCGTGGAAATCGGAGGCAAAGACCCGCGCTCTCCACAACAACAAAGAACCCGAGAAATATGGAGCGGAGGAGGGACAAAGAGAGGAGAAACTCGAGACTTGCATGTTTGGCCTGGTTTGGTCCTGGTTTGGTCCTGGTTTGAAGCCCGTCTTGTCTTGATCGAGACTCGGTTTAGTCCTGTTCTGGTTTAGTTAGTCGGTGGTGAAAGGTAACTGACTGCAAATATTCATGTTACTGTAACTGAGTAGATTTTTGGGGTAGTTGTACATTTTTAGTTGACTTTTAAACCCTTACTTGTACTTGTAATTAAACATATTTCTCGGCATGAAATTGTCATTCATTACATTTAAAGTCAAAGAAGTTCTAAACGTCCCAGTCCATGGTTATTCACTGCTGTTTCTGCTCCCTTTTGTTCTGACAAACACATTTAACACTTCAGCGCCTCTTCTGATAGGCCAGAGTGCAGAGAATATTGTAATTTGAAACGAGTACATTCAATTTTACACTTCGATTGTTCAAGTTTTGTGTAAAAGACTGCTCTGAAAAGCTACTAAAATTGGGTTAAAAGTAAAAAGCAACAACGAGTTATACTTCTAATGCATTCTTTTTTCACTTTTACATACAATTTTGGTTGATGTAAATTTGCATTGTACAAGGGCTAAACAATTACGACACAAAAATTATAATCTGAGGTGAAATTATTTCCTTCACAAACAACAAAATCTCTTGTTTTATTCTGCACAAAATTTTGCTAACCCTGTACTTTTGAATTGTTAAAACATGTTCCAAAACAAGCAACAAAAATGTGACTAAAAGTGACAAAAACACAACTAAAAGCAGCAAAATGCAACTGAAAGTAGCAAAAACGTGAAAAAAGCGGTATAAACCTTCTGAAACACATGATTCTTCTATTAGCTTTTCAGTTCATATTTCAGTCTTTTGTCAATTCACCTGGTTGTGTTACAAATGTGAACTTCAAACAGATCCTACTATTGAAACATAAATCACAAATTGAATTGCAAAACTGGTAAGAAAAATCACAGTGAATTCGATATTTTTACCAAACCATGCAGCTTCTAATATCTTTTACTTAAAGAAACAAAATTAAAATGTCAGTACTTTTTCCACCTCTGGTCAGAGTTTAAATCCCATTTTGATCTGATGCAAATGGCAGTGATATGATTTGATTTGATATTGGAAATGTCTCAAAACTGTGATGAAGAAACTGAGCTAGTTTTGATTTCTCCATCAATCTACGACATGTACAGTAAGAATATTATCTTTTCAGATAGTTAGTCCTGACCAAGAACCAGGCTCAAATCTGGATGAGGGCCCCAGGTGACACACTGGTCCTCTTTTTGGTCCTCTTGATGATTTGATGTTCAAGTTTAGGGTGCAGCAGTTTATTGCAAATGCTCACAGGCCCAGATGACTATTCTTAATACCAACCACTACTTAAAGACTTACTATTTCTGAGGTCACCAAAAATATCCTCATGTCTTGTTGATTCAAAATAATATTGAGTAAAAAAAAAAAAATTGCTCCAACAAATGATTCCGGTTGAAAAGATACGTAACACTTAAAGTTATTTGGTCTGAGCTTGATCTAATTTACATCAGGGCTATAGCCAACCAAAGAAATTCTTAATTTTAGTCGACTAATTCCAACGATTAGTCGACTAAAAGGGGTGTGGAAAAATATATCGAGACATGTCGCCGTGTCTCAACCCAAACTGCACTCAAAAGACTATAACTGCACAGGACTTCATGCTACGAAAAATACTATTAGAATGCATTTATATCATGGTTGAAACAAGTTAAACGATTAATCGCAACTAATCAATTATTGAGATAATCCTCAACTAATTTAGTAATTGGATAATCGTTATCTGGATTATACACAGACTTCAAAGCATGCCACGTGCTCAGAAAAGAGGTTTTATCACTCACAGATCAGGAATTACATCAAAGTGACAAAGAAAACACGATCATTTTGTGTTTGTGATCAAATGGCAGATTTTCAGAGAGAAACAAGCAACCAAGCCTTTGAAAACCAGCAGAAAACAACCGACCTAAGATCCATTAAAAAATATGATAAAAAAATAAGCAACTAGTTCAACATATTACGTATTTCAGTCATCATTGCATCTATAAACATGACACAGAACTGAAAAACGACCTTAACCAGCAGGATTTCCCAAAGACGTGTCATCTTAGGTTGATCTGGGTCAAATTTAGTCAAACTCGTATCTTCACGGGCACTTCATGTTCTAAACAACTAATCGGTTAAAGGGCCTGTACATGATTTTGAACCGTGAGACAGAAACATGTTTTTGTTTGAACCGTTAGCCCCGCCCACTTGGTCCTTCCTTTCACTCAGTATTAGAAACGACTGGAATAGTCTTATGCAGTTGTTTCCACATAGTTCCTCTGACTCTCCTTACAATTAGCTTTTAGCACTGTCACCATACTATTCGTCCCGGAAATACGATTCGTCCGGAAGTGCCATTGCAAGCATGCGCAGTACGAAATAAAGTATAAAATATTTTTTTACGGTGGTGTTCTTTTTATATTATGTAAAGTTCCAATCTTTGTATTTATTCTATACAAGGAAATACCGTTTTTATATTTATTTATCACTTTTGAAGTGTTAAACCGCAGGCGTTCGCTACGCAGTCGTGTAGTGACGCATTCAAGGAAATGGAAAGATATACGAATATAAAAAAATATTTTGATTGTTCAGATTTGTTTAGATATTTTAAGGAAAAATATTAGAAACATTTATTAAGATAAGGACCACGTTTTTCTGCTCCATTTATATGGAATAAGATTTATATAACGACCTGTAATGAAGAGCAGCAGCTCTGAGCATCGATGACGTCAAAGTCAGAGGGAGATTTAAATTTTAAATCGCCTCTGATTTTGTTTCGCACCGGCAAAATGGATCAGTACGTTGTGTATCAAGAACTTTTTGCTTTTTTAAGTGGAAAAGCAAAACGTTTCCACAACATTATTCAACAACATACTAGATGGACTACAAACAAGAACTCTCCAAGAATTGATCTGGTTTATTGTTCAAACGTTGCACTGACTCGCAAGCTCATCACATCCTTTTTAATTGTTGACCAATAATACCCAGCAGTGACCCGGTTGAGTGTGGCCTGCATTCCACAGTGATTGCCTGTCCCTGGGTTGTTGTGGCACTCTGTCAATATACAGGTCTTCTCCTTTTCAGACATAACCACAAGCCTCTTCCAGTTTTTGTTTGGGCCAACATAGAAGAGGTGGTTGTCTGTGAAGAGGGAACATACACAAACTAAAGATTTTACAAGCCTGCAGCCTATCTATAAGCTGTACACTAGTGTTACACAGAAAAGTGTTTTGTTAGTGTATGAAACAAGACTAAAATAAGTTTACTGATTATTCTTAACTACATTTTTTAAAATAATAAACTACTGTTATTGAATAATTGTTATCTAGACATAGACTCCAAAACATGCATGTGCAGAGGGAAGGGGTTTTATGATTCAGACAAAGCAAGAATTACATAACCCTAAGACAAATAAAACATGTATTTGAGTTGCAACAATGTTCTATGAAAAAAATAGTGAATATCAGAGTAGTAGAATAGATTTATGAAGATAAATTATTTAAAATGCAATTGTTTTACCTTTAATTACATATTGAGGTGCCATCCGATGAACTTTTTTTCTTGTTGAATAATTTGAACATTCTTTTCCACTTAAAAAAGCAAAATGTTCTTGATACACAACGTACTGATCCATTTTGCCGGTGCGAAACAAAATCAGAGGCGATTTAAAATTTAAATCTCCCTCTGACTTTGACGTCATCGATGCTCAGAGCTGCTGCTCTTCATTACAGCTCGTTATATAAATCTTATTCCATATAAATGGAGCAGAAAAACGTGGTCCTTATCTTAATAAATGTTTCTAATATTTTTCCTTAAAATATCTAAACAAATCTGAACAATCAAAATATTTTTTTATATTCGTATATCTTTCCATTTCCTTGAATGCGTCACTACACGACTGCGTAGCGAACGCCTGCGGTTTAACACTTCAAAAGTGATAAATAAATATAAAAACGGTATTTCCTTGTATAGAATAAATACAAATATTGGAACTTTACATAATATAAAAAGAACACCACCGTAAAAAAATATTTTATACTTTATTTCGTACTGCGCATGCTTGCAATAGCACTTCCGGACGAATCGTATTTCCGGGACGAATAGTATGGTGACAAGCACTTTTGAAACTGCACCATGACAGAGAATCACATGTCTGGGATAGTGACAAGCAGTTATTTTCCCATGATTCATAGTGTATCTGATTGGTTGAAATGAGGTGACCCTGGCAAATGCTTCTGCACTAGTTCTTTCCAAACAAAGTGTGTTCATAACATTCACAGATTATACATCACAAACCCAATGTCTTTCAAACAAGTTGCTTCTATCAAACAATGTGTAAAGTAAAGAGAATTTATCTTAACGAGAGTAAATAAAAATCAGGTACAGGGCCTTTAATCGAAATCACTAGACTAATTGATTGCCAAAACAATTGTTAGTTGCAGTTACAGTAAATAAGTTAGATTAAACTCATGATTCACTGTAAACTCTTAAGATAACTCACTCCATATCTTCTTATTTTTGCTGTTGTACCATCTGAATCCTTTTAATGTGAAGAAATTATTTCTCTGACGAATTCAAATTTTGACGGACTAAAACACCATAGACCGATTAATCGACTAAACGACTTGTCCTGGTTTGGTTCTGGCCTAGTCCAGTTTTAGTTCCAGAACAAGTCTTAGGAACAAAAGTAAAAGGACTGCGAGGAACAAGAGTAAAAGGACTGCATTTAAGTAAAAGTTTCAGGTATCTGTACTTTACTTGAGTCATTTTCACAGCGGATACTTTTTACTTTTGCTTCACTACATTTAAGAGCAAGCATCTGCACTTTTTACTCCACTACGTTTTTTAACTGGACTGAAAAATAGAAAGTACCTGAGGGGTTATTTTTAGCATGTTGATGGTGACATTCAGAAGGGTTCAAGCTCAACAACTAAAATACACAAATAAAATTCAAGAAATTCAAGACATTTGTTGACCAAAATTAAGCACAATTCTCCAAAATTACGTCATTTAATGCGCAAACTTGTCTCATAATGTGCATGAAATACTTTGACTTGACTTGACTTTCAGTACACACTTCAATACATTTACTTAAATAGATTTTGTGATACTTTTACTTTTTCTTGAGTCATTTTTTGTATCTGTACTTTTAACACAATCGAGTCTTTCTTCCACCTCAGTGCTAACCCCCTGCATCTTGAGGTTCACACCGGGACGCTGGGGTTTCATTTGCAACAACTTTAACCACCACAACACTGCAGCTGCAACCGAGTTAACAAAGTTCTATTTAAAGCGTTCCATAAACCTTAAAACTGTGCAAACATCTTGAAGCTCCGTGTGTTTTCTCTTTTGTGCATCAGAAACAGTTGCTGACCCGACCTCGGCTGCAGCAGCACATGACGGTCCACGTGTCCCGGTCTTCCCCGGACTCGTCTCTGATGGATCCCGTCGCCCGAGGCCCCGAGTCCATCCACAGAGCGCTCTTTATATTCTTCAACAACAAACACCGAAGCAGAGTGTGTAAATGTAGTCTGTCCACGCACTGGAGTTAAGCAATTCAGCCCGGAGTTCTGAGTGTACAAAACTACACAGAGCAGATATAACGCCACCACAAACAAGAAGCTAGCTTAAAGTCCGTTTGACAGATTCTCAAAATGTTCTAGTTATGGCTTAGTTTTATAGTTTTACATCTGTGACGTTGCAGTTTGTGAAGAAATTTAGGAAAATAAAAGTTTAAAATGACCAGAAGTAGAGCCGAGTTCTAAAACGGAATCCCTCTGTGATGTCATCAAAAAGCGACGCGCCATTTAAAATACAGAGACGATTTACAGACAACTGACTGAATTTTCTGACACTTTAAACAGTCATTCAACAAAATAAAGGTGTTGTCAGGTGTTATTATTTGTCAAATCATAACTATTGTTTATGTTTTCAAAATGGTTGCTAGGTAACAGTGGAATTACCTTTAACTAGGACATATTTGTGCTAATGTTCAACCAGGAAGTAACGTTACAATTTTGAAAACCGTCAAACTGAGGACAAATGGGCAAAATGTTTAGTAAAAATTGAAACATGATCATTTTTGTGAAACGTGTAACCTGTCGCATAGACTTTAAAGTGGATCTGGGCTAATTAAGCGTTAAATTGAGCAGAATGATTTTGGTCAATATGTGAAGGCTGTAAAAATATGGAGGGGAACTTCCTGATTAACACCTAATGATAACAAAAGGTGGAAATGACCAGCTTTTTTCAGCTCTGGAGCATACTGGATGAAATACCCAATCACATTATAGAAAAATCACGACGCAAAAGTGGAACTGAACTGAGACTGAACCCGGAACTGAACTTCATCTAGACTAAACCTGGACAGGACCAAACTTGTATGAACACACCCACAAACGTTTCAATCGCAAGGAAAACCTTATTTAGAAACTCGGGCTGAAACAAGTTAATCTTTTAATCACAAACAGTCAATCGCCAACTCGATTCATAATTGAATAATCATTTTCTGAACTATAGGCACAGAAACAAACAATTATCTTAGTAGATGACAAGTCAAATTGTTATTTATTGTACAACGAGACTTTATCAGCCAAATAAAAATCTAAATATCATGACTGATGGCTTCGAGACAGAGAATATTAAGTGTTTTTGATGAAAATCAGAAGGTTTTTTTTAAGTAAATAATGCCACAGTCAACCATTCCGATAATGAAAATATGATGACAATTGTTTTATTTTTTACAGTCATGATTAGCCAATTAATTGTTACAGCCTGACTCCGAAACATGTCATGTGAAAGAAAAAGAGGTTTTATTGTGATTATTAGGTTTGAATAATTTAACTTTCATGAAACAAAACCCTATTCTGTTCTACTTATTCTATGAAGATGTCCCTGAGCAGCAACTCTTTAGCGTCATCTCTGTCAAATAGTGTAAAAATCTCGGCTTTTCACAATCTAAATCGAAAAATAAGCGTTAGTTGCCGCTCTATTAGAATCACTTTTGCTCGTTTTGCAAAGTCTGGTGTAGAAGTGCGCACACGTCCTTCTGGACTTCCTCCAGACGTGTAATGCTGTGGTTTCAAAGTGGCTTATACTACCTCACTTTACCTCTCTATCCTGCAGATCTGATCACATCGATTTGGCAGCGTCAGATAGCCCGCTTAGCCAATGAAATTATCCACTCCAGGTCTCCCTATCTCCGTCTATTTAAGCGCACTTAGGCCCGTGTCTTTAAAAGCACCACTTATGCCCCCGTAAGCACTGCGCCGCGCTCCGTCTCCGCTTTATTTCCAACCGGCTCTTGTCGCTTCATCGAAATCGCCGAGAAGATGAGCCTTAAAAGGTTAAAATGATCGTAGCGGGGGGAGAATTGGGAAAGCGCGGTGCCCGGGAGCTGCATAAAGCCGCAGAATATGAGAAGGAGGGACGAGGCAGGAGGAGGGAGAAAAGAAAACTGTTTAATTTAACCAAACTGCAGGCGCTGAGAGAGAGAGGGAGAGAGTTTAGAGAGAAGGGGGACCTGAAGCCAAAACAATCCGATCCGGAGCCAAGAAAGACCCAAAATGGCTCCTGCCGTGCGATGAGCGGAGGAGAGGAGGAGGAGAGAGGATTTAGTCAGACAAACTGTTGGAAATGCCGCGCTGTTTCTCAGAAGGCCCGAAAGAAGGAGGCAGGGAGCAGAGATTCAATATGTCCGCCGAGTACGCGTCGGTTTGAGGACACGGAGCGTAAATAATGGAGGCTGAGAGTGTCGTTTGGGTGGAATTGTGAAACACGTGTTAAGATGATTTAGAGGTGAAGTGGAGGAGTGACAAATGGCACCAAAACTGACCGTACGGAGGTTGAACGGTTCGTAATATTTAAAGGTGAACTGACTTTTCTGGTAGCAAGGAACGTCACCGGGCGAAGTGCACACTCTGGATCAGGGCTATTCAACTTTATTTTACCAACTGGGCCAGATTTTTCGGATTGGTTCTATCTTTGGGGTCGGAAACGCTTTTGAAATATGAAAAAAAAAGTGAAAGGCTTTAACAAAATCTCCAGAACTGAACCAAGACTAAACCCGAACTAAACCAGGTCTAAACCGAGGCTAAAAGATCAGGTTTAAACTAGGTCTAAATGAGGACCAAACCCGAACTAAACCAGGTCTAAACCAAGGTTAAAAGAACAGGTTTAAACTAGATCTAAATGAGAACCAAACCCAAACTAAACCAGGTCTAAACCAAGGCTAAAAGAACAGGTTTAAACTAGGTCTAAATGAGGACCAAACCCGAACTAAACCAGGTCTAAACCAAGGCTAAAAGATCAGGTTTAAACTAGATCTAAATGAGAACCAAACCCGAACTAAACCAGGGCTAAACCAAGGCTAAAAGATCAGGTTTAAACTAGATTTAAATGAGGACCAAACCAGGTCTAAACCAGGTCTAAATTTAAAACGGTGAGTGTTTTCTGAGGCTTAGCAAAGGAGCAGAGAAGACTAGATTGTTAGCAGGATTAATAAAACAAGAATGAACTCCAGATATGTTTTTGATGAGGAAACAATGGTTTAAAGCTCAACATTTTGCATAATCTACAGTATGTCCTTCTATAAGCCTAGGTACATATACAGGAATACATTTTTGTCAACTCTGTCAACTTTCCAGGGAAAGTTCCAGGGAAATTCACCAGAAAAGTTACATTCTGCACCTTTAGACATTTCCAATTAGGCTATACGACTTAACTATAAGCATAGTTTATAAAAAGGCAGCAATTAACCTCATGTAAGAAAAATGTGAGCATGTTTTAAATTATAGTCTGTTTAGCTATTTTATTTAAAATTATGTACTTAATGTAAATGCTATGTGAATACAATCTATGTCAATGTTGTTGTCATGTGTTTTGTTATGTTTTATAATTAGCTTATAAATGATAATGATATAGAGTTAGCAGAGTAACTTGTAGCAGAAATAGTAGTAGTAATAGTAGTAACAGTAATTGTAGGCGCACAAAAAGTAGTAAAAGTAGTAAAAGTAGTAAAAGTACACAGCAACAATATCTTTTGTTTGTTTAATACACTCAAATAATAAGATTTTGTCCATCATTTTGATCTTTTGGGTTGAATAAATAAGTTTGTATTTATTCATATACTAACTATAGCATGTATTTTTTGGTGAAAGTCCAATCCAATTCCAAATAAAAAGAGAAAGTGATAGAAAGTGTAAGTTTTCTGTTTATAGTTTGCAAATTTAATGTTGAAAGTCTCATTTTTACGTACGCAGGGTTTATAGACGGGAAGGCGACCACACTCCAGGTAAGAATGCATGAAGTTATAATTTCCGCAATAAAATCACCAAAAGGAAATAAATACAAGCTATATTAATGTTTCTCTTTAAAGTATTTGTCAGTAGTAACAGAAGTAGTAAAAGTACACAGTATTTGGCCCGTACCCGCATCTCTTTGGCTCGTATTTCCTCACAGCATATTGTTTTTGTGAATCCAATCCTGAATAAAGACAGAAACAGAGTGCGTGTGTGTGTCCAACTTTACATGGGGGAATTGCCTGACCATATGTGGACCATTTTACACCCCTCTTCACTCGGACGTCCCACTAACTCTTCAGGGGATCGCGGTGAACGGCGGAGGGTAAACTGTGACATGTTGCCCGCTCCGTCCCCTCCCTCTCCCCGGCCTCTCAAAACCCCCGAAACAAAAGCCCGAGAGGACAGCGTTTACTTGGGCGGGACGGGCCACGCTGCGCCCATTCAGCGGCCGAGGGGCTAAGTGACTGGACCACTGCATTAAACAGTACATAGAAGTCAGAGCGGGCAGATGCTGGGCCAGATAATGGCTGGGCTGACACATTATGGACCCATCTGTGGAGTCGGCGGAATAAAAGATGGCCGTGTGTAAATCTGAATGCGTGCGGGACGTTCGGGGCTCTGGGTTTGCGAAAGGAGGAGTCGCAACCTTTACGTCTGCCCCGGAGAAGCACGCACATGGGAACAGAAATCTGCTCGCGAGGATACAAAGGTGGTGACGACTGCTCAAGTACAATTTTAAGGCGAGGAGAGTTTGTTTGTAGAGCACAATTTGTACGCAAGGCAATTCAAAGTGCTTTACACAACAGGATCAAATTACAAAACAGATTAAGACAGTGGTTTTCAAAGGTTTCAAAGGCTCTGAGTACCACCAAAACTAACTTGGGGCTAATTCAGGTCTAAATTAGGGATAAACGAGGTGTTAAATAGGAATACACCATTGCCACAGGAGTTTTAACTAGAAATATACTGAAGGAAGAGCAAAAAATGTGAATAAAATATACTCTAAATGAAGTAAAAATTCCCAAAATGGAAGAGGTGTCCACGTACCACCAGAGGAAATTTGCCTACCACCTGTAGTACATGTACCACAGTTTGAGAAATAAACAGAATAAAAATGGTTAATTCTTTAAAACAGTGTTTTTCAGCCTTTTTTGAGTAATAGCACACCTTTTGGGTTCAAAAGATCCCACGGCACACCAACTACTGCTAAAACAAATCTGTATAATGAGTCAAATAATGTCTGTGCCGTTATCTGGTAGTTGAAATTTGGCTGTAGTGATGCTTTTGTGTTCTTTGTTGATGCAGAAGTTGCTCAGGACACTGCACAATTGAAAATGAGTCAATTACGTCCACATTTTTGAATCTGTTAACTCAGAGTGGACATTTTGTCAAGGCACACCTGGTAAAGCCACAGGGCGCACTAGTGTTCCCCAGCACACTCAAGGCTTTAAAAGAATCTTAAACATTAGTATCCTAAACATGTTTTAAAATAGTAAGATATTTTTTAAGAAGTAAAATGAGTACTTCAGCCTGTCATAGGCTCTTTAAAGTCTGTACGACAGGTTAAACATTTCAATAAAACATAGTGAACATGATTATATTTGATATTTTACTAAACGTTTGCCTATTTGTCCTCAGTTCTCAGTTTGACAGTTATAATGTCACTTCCTGGTTGGACATGAGCAGCAAATATGACACAGTTAAAGGTAATTCCACAACTGTTACCATAGCAACCATTTTGAAAACAAGGGCCAAAATCCACATGAATTACACAATAGTTATGATTTGACAAATAATAACACTGACAACACTTTTATTTTGTTGAATTTTGTTGCCCTTCCACCAAACTAAGTTAAAATTAGAAAGAATTGTATCGGAGACTTTATGGACTTATTTTTTAGGTGCTATACATTTAGTCATTTTCAATCTGAAGGTACTGGTTTGAATGTGGTTTGGCACTGGTCGCAATGTTAAAAGGACCAAAAAAAGAACTAAACCAGGTCAATAAAACCAGTATCAATCTTGGACAAACCCATCCAACTTGCTATAGTCTCACCGAACAACAAAATAAAACAAGTTGCCGGTTTTGGTGCTTGTTTGGCAGCTGAAGTCCTCGTCCGCCGACTTTTCGACCGCAAGAATAATGTGCGTCGTTTGAGCTTCGCCGCCGGGGGCCGCGGCGGAGGAAGTGCGTACCTGTCACTTCTGTCCAAATGTGTTTTTAACCCAGTTTCCTGGACTCTCCCTCGACGCCGCACACTCGGCGACTGGAGAGGTGAGGCGGACAGGAAATACTGGACATGTTTGCGCCGTCAGAGCTCCTCGAACCCTGGGGTGCGTTTGGTGTGGGACGGCAAATAGCTATCAGCGTTTTTTGGATTTGTTTGGAGACTATTTTGGTTTCTGCCACTGTCTTTGTTGTTTGGTCCAGTGGTTCCAGTGGTACTTTTTACCCAAAGTTCCACCAAAGAAAAGATTTGGCTTTCCTGAGTGCCACCAAATCTAAATTGGGACTATTTCAGGTCTAAATTGGGAATAAACCAGGTCTTAAATAAGGCTGTAGTCAACTAAGTGTCTCTGTATCTGACCCAAACTGCACTCAAAAAACACAACTGCACAGGAGTTCATGCAAAAAAAACCAACAATTTATATAGAAATGCGCGAGGAAACAGTGTATTTATGTGTTAGATATGTATAAATTACATTAAAGTCATGAGTCACTCCAAAATCTTTAGCTGACTCACTCCATATCTTCACTTTTTTGCTGTTCTTGTCGTATAAATCCTTTTAATCAAAATTTGTCAACTAAAAAAACAGTTGGTCGACCAAAACACCATCGACCGATTGATCGACTAAACGACTAAAAGACTACAGCCCAAGTCTTAAGTAGGATAGAACATTAGCACACAGCAACAAATGTAAATGTAGCTGAGTTTAAAATGGCTTGAATTTGTCAATTTTGTCTGGATTTGAGTAGTTTTGGCTCAGTGTGGGTTAATTGCTGATGTGGTGCAGATTATTTAACTGGTTTCAAGGTATTTCTAACTGATAGTGCGATAATTTAGCTTTCAATAAAAATAAAAAAAATTGCCAGTTGGGTAAGTAAAATCATCTTAACCCACCGGCAGAGGTTTTGCCTTAAAGTAGACGATGCGTACTGAAACAAGTCACAAATGGTTTCAAACAAGTAAAAATAATCTAGTTCCATCAAATAAAAAGCCTGAAATAATCTTAAAACATTTGAAAATTCAGATAAAAATCCTCAATCAAGACATTTGAACTCATCTGGACACGTACCACAGTTTGAGAAACACTGGTTTACTCAGTTTCTGGTGTCACAGTCAAACAAAATATGTGTAACTCGATTAATCATTGGATGTTTTTTTTTTTTTTTTTTTTTTGAGCTGATACCGATATCTGAGTATTGTACTACACCATCCGTACACTTGACAGTTCCTCTTCTTGAGTAAAGCTTTTGGTTTGGGAATTAATGGAGTACAAAAGTAAAAGTACTGTATTTAAGTAAAACGTTTAGGTTTCTGAACTTGAAAATTTGAGCGGATGTACTATTTGTAATCTACTGCAAAGTACAGACAACTTTTCTTTATGATTTTAGACAACCTGAAATGGCAGAGTTTTGTTTTGTTTTTTTAAAATTGCACTTTCATGGTGACGTCTTGCTTGAAGGTTTTGAGCGAAACACACATGTTCTAAGAAAAATGACTGGATAAATGATCAATTCCGTAGCTTTTCCGCAGCAAAAATAACCAGAGCAATTCTTTATAGTTCCCAAATCTGTGTGAAAAACTATTACTCGCGCAATTTTCAAATGGCTGCTTTGATACTTTTTTTAAATAGATTTTTATGTGACTGTTTTTGTAGTTTTACTCAACAAAACTGAGTATTTCTTCCGTATAAGCATGAAAAACTGCTTTTTGTTGACTATATTAAATTATTTTTGTTCAAATTGTAAATCAGATTTTACGCCCAGGCAGTTACTTGACTCTTGAGCAAACACTTTTCCACGCTTACTCGAGTCATTTCTAGAACCACAGCTTTGTCCTTCTACTTTAGTAATATTACTTTGAAGTAACGTCTCCAAACCTCGGCACAAAGGCATCAAATATTAAACCCATTTAAAGCCATTTTCCCAAATCTCTTCCCGCCGCGGCAGAAGTCCGACATTTTAAGCCGCTGTGACACAAAAGCAGTGGGAGCTAATTAGTTAACAAAGCAGTGAATGAGTCAAGCTTCATCAGTCACGTGATTGACAGCTGCTTGTCCCGCCCCCCGATGGTGCGTTTGGTTTCCCTGACGAGCCTCTGTAAACTCTGACACTCAACTTTAACCTCAGCACAAGCTAAAGCGCAAACATACAGACGTTTAGCTCCGAAAAAGAATGGAAATGATGGGAGGAAAGTGAAGAATAAGGATTTGTTTAGTAAAAGTAATGAGTGTCAATGCGCTGTTTAGTCCTGGTTTAGTTAGTCATAGTTTGTTTAAAAGTTTGCTGTGTGGATTGAAATGAGAAAATTGTACTTTTAGTGTTAAATTGGTGTATGGCTAAGGAAATATGGCGGAACAATGTACTTTCTCACTACTTTAAATGATAAAGTTTAACAGTAAAAGTGTGTTTATCTTTAAAATACGATATGACTGACACAGGAATACAGCTTCTGAATCAATCAACCAATGTTTATTCACGGAGCGCCTTCCAACAGCCCAAAAGGTGCACTAGTCAAGTAAGACTAGTAAAAAGAGAGACTTTAAGAACACAAAATGTTACAGTGTAATCGTACTCAATTTGAGGGATTTAAAAACACTATTATCAGTTAAAATCCTTTGAATTCATAAAATCTTGCTTTAAATCGTCTATTTTCTTTCGTTCTGAAGCTAATATGGAGGAGAAGAAAAAGTCCAAACGGGATGTATGATATTTTTTGGCAAATTGTCTTGTGATGTGATGAAGTTATGTATTTAAGTAAACAAATAAGTTAATTAAATATGTAAATACACCAATTAAACCCACTCAAAGAAATAAGCTGAATTCAAGTGCACTGTGTAACTTCATTTTATTTGACCTTTTACTTTACTTTACTTTAACCTTTTATTTTACTTTACTTTACCTTTACTTTGCTTTACTTTAACCTTTTATTTTACTTTACTTTACCTTTACTTTACCCTTTTATTTTACTTTACCTTTACTTTACTTTACCTTTACTTTACTTTATTTTAACCTTGTATTTTACTTTACTTTACCTTTACTTTACTTTACTTTAACCTTTTACTTTACTTTACCTTTACTTTACTTTAACCTTGTATTTTACTTTAAGCTTGTATTTCACTTTACCTTTACTTTACTTTACCTTTACTTTACTTTACCTTTACTTTACTTTACTTTAACCTTGTATTTTACTTTACTTTACTTTACTTTACTTTACTTTAACCTTTTACTTTACTTTACCTTTACTTTACTTTAACCTTGTATTTTACTTTAAGCTTGTATTTCACTTTACCTTTTACTTTACTTTTAATTTACCTTTGCCTCTTACTTTACCTTTACTTTACTTTACCTTTACTTTACTTTACCTTTACTTTACTTTAACCTTGTATTTTACTTTACTTTACCTTTACTTTACTTTACTTTAACCTTTTACTTTACTTTACCTTTACTTTACTTTAACCTTGTATTTTACTTTACTTTACCTTTACTTTTAATTTACCTTTGCCTCTTACTTTACCTTATACTTTACTTTATCTTTACCTTTACTTTAACCTTGTATTTTACTTTACTTCACCTTTTACTTTACTTTAACCTTGTATTTTACTTTACCGTTTACTTTACTTTTAATTTACCTTTGCCTCTTACTTTACCTTATACTTTACTTTATCTTTACTTTACTTTACCTTTTACCTTTATTTTACCTTTACTTTTAACTTGTATCTTTTACTTTACTTTACTTTACTTTACTTTACTTTACCTTACTGTACCTTTTTACTTTTACTTTACTTTTTAAAAATATCTTTCCTGGAATTTCCCCACTGTGGAACAAATAAAGGTCCTTTTATCTTATTTTATCCTCAAGGGAAAGAAACGGCATTCTTTGTGAAGCAGAATCTGAATGAAGCAGTTTATCTGAAAACCAACTAATTATAACAAACATCATTTGTCTGACTATGTTTCATGCAAACCGAACACCGCATCATTTGCTGAATCGGATTATTGAAATGTCGTGTAAACAGTGCCGTCTGATGTGGCTAATCTGATTTCTTTGTGATTACTTACACCGTCTGACAAGGAAAATTATGCAAACAAAAGGACAAACTCATGTGGACAAGACGAAATATGAAAACATATTGCGCTTCGTCTTCCAAATTCAACGGATTTCTTTTGCGCTGCAGGTAAACACACACCAATCAGATCTAATTAGTGAGTTATCTGATTATTCTAGTCATGTGGCCGTGTAAATGTAGGTTACGCAGTGTAAAATAAACGAGATACTATCGCAAAAACTCCAAAAACCGTGAACGCAGCCTGTCGCTCTCCAGCTGTTTGGCTCTTTTTAGTGCAAACCCTGGGCTCAGATAAAGAGGGGCCTTATTCTAAAGCACCATTCTACTTGACCTTCGCGGCCCATTCACTCACTCTCTTCTACTCAATGTGTGGACTCTGTGGGCTGCACACGGGCCGGGGTGACGCTCAGTGCACCCCCTCTGCCTCCTCCAGCTCAGAACCACACCGACTTTAAAGCTGCATTCACTCATTTAGCTTTGAATTGATACCAAAGGAAGAAAAAATTAGAAGTAAATAAAGTACATGTAGTACTACTACTACAACTACTACTGCTGCTACTACTACTACAGCTACTACTACCACTACCACTACTACTACTACAGCTACTACCACTACTACTACTACCACCACTACCACTACTACTACTACTACTACAGCTACCACAGCTACTACAACTGCTACTACCACCACTACTACCGTTATACTACTACCACTACTACTACCTAAACAGCTACTACTACTACTACTACTACTACTACTACTACTACTACTACTACTACTACTACTACTACTTCTGCTACTACTATGCCACTGCCACTACTGCTACTACTACCACCACCACCACCACCACTCCAGCCACCACCACTACTACCACTACCACCACCACCACCACCACTACCACTACCACTACTACAGCCACCACAGCTACTACAACCGCTACTACCACCACTATTACCGCTATACCACCACCACTACTACCACCCAAACAGCCACTACTGCTACCACTACCACTACTACCACCACTACCACTACTACCACTAATGCTACCACTACTACTACAGCCACTACTACCACCACCACCACTACTACTACAGCTGCCACCACCACTACCACTACCACCACCACCACCACTACTACTGCACTACTACTACAGCTACCACAGCTACTACAACTGCTACTACCACCACTATTACCGTTATACTACTACCACTACTACTACCTAAACAGCTACTACTGCTACTACTACTACTACTACTACTACTACTACTACTACTACTACTACTACTACTACTATTACTAATGCTACTACTACTACCTACTACTACTACCACAGCTACTACAACTACCAAAGCTACTACTACTACTACTACTACTACTACTACTACTACTACTACTACTACTACTACTACTACTACTACTACTACTACTACTACTACTACTACTACTACTACTACACTATGTACAACCACAGAAAATAAAAGTCATATAAGCTCTAATATTTGGTTGTAGCGCCTTTAGGTTTGATTACCACACACATTCTCTCTGGCATTGTTTCGATAAGTTTCATAAATATATGTCAGAACTATGTCATATTTGCTGCTCATATCCAACCAGGAAGTAACATTATAAACATGACAACTGTCAAACTGGGGACAAATAGGCAAAATGTTTGGTAAAATCCTAAGCATAATCATGTTCACTGCGTTTGGTGAAATGTATCTGTCATTAGGGCTGCAGTCGACTAAAGACCTGCCTGATTGACCGATTAGTCAGCTACAAGGACATGTGGTTAAAATATATCAAAACTGTAAAGTATCTCCAAAGTGCACTCAAAAGATCATAACTGCACAGAAGTTCATGCTAAAACAACTATTCATACATATTACAACTCTAACTGTCACAGACTTTATGTACTGTTCTTTACCCCCAGAATCCTGAACACACATTCATACACCAACGGAACAGGACAAGTGCCTTGCCAAAGGACACAACAGCTGACAAATGAAACCACCCATAAAAAAACAGATCTACTTAACTTTTAAAGTCTTTACATCAGTCACATGTATCACTCACTTTCATAATGCAGTCCCAGTGTCATAAATATTCACCGGCATAAGTTTAAAAGCACTTTTTACCTGTCTCTGAACAAACATTAGCATGCTAACAGTGCACTTCCTGTTTCTCCTAGAATAAAACGCTCTATAATAGATGCAGAGAAAACCCTGTGGTTTCATTTTCACCCAAATAGATGCTTTTACATTATATCTGTACTGGAGCAACACAGATTTGACTTTATTAAATGCAAAAAATCAGGAACATGGACTAGTTCCGTTTTTTTCCGTTTTAAGTTTAACAAAGAATAAACATTTTCCATCAAAGTTAGTGTCGTAAATGCACTAGTTTTAACAAAATAATTCAGGGTCTGACTGAAAAGCACCTGCCTCTGAGCATGAGCTAAAATAGTCCCCAAAGTGTCCAGTTCGTACTCTGTGTGAACGTGCATCAAATGGGACAAGAACTAAAAAGGTACCAGGAACTAAAAAGGTTCCAAGAGTGGGAAAACACCTTACATTTGGCCAATGAGGTCTGGTTCATTTGTCAGACGTGGACAGTCCTCGAGCACACGTCTGAGGGAGGAGGAGCTCAATGGGACAGAGCCCGGGGCGGTGCTGGATGATTTGGGGCGCCAGCGTTGGCCCCTGGTGCCCTGCGTTGGCCCCGCTGGCCCCATGTTTGGACCCAGACTAAGACTCACATTCATGGGTCGACTGGACAGACAGAGGTCCTCAGATGGACACTTGGCTCAGGACGATAATCGACAAAAGCTGTGACAAGATCAACCAGGACTTTATTGGTTCATTCACTTTGTTCCAGTGACAGAAATAGAAATGAATCAATCTAGAAAAATGACGTCTGTGTCGATGGAGCTAATTCTGTGTGTGCAGGGGATTATTTGTATCTATATATTTAGAATTCTGTCCAGCATTATTTGACTGTTTTGGGGTGCACTGTTGACAGAGTGGTTACATTTTGTCCAGCTTTGGGCCCTGCGCGTTTATCAAGTGCCAAAAGGGTCTGTGCTCTACACATTCAAAGTCAACATAGTACACCGATTAAGAAAAGGTTAAAGGTTACTTAAAGGGAACATATTCTGCTAGAGTACAGTGTTTTGAGCTTTTAACCCTGTTCTAACAATGTTCTGTCATCAAAAACATACGTGGAGTAGCATTCAGTTGCATTCACGCTGTTTTGAGGAATGTTCATTAATCCTCCTCCCGCCGAGTGTCAAACACACTTCCTGCTGAATTTCCGGGATTTTCGGCCGTATTTTCTACGTCACTCATCTGAGAATCTTCCGCTGTTTTAAGTCCTTAAATCATATCCAGACTCGTTCTGAGTATTTCTTCTGTCTAAACACTATACAATAACTGCTGCTATAGGTCGATAATTGCAGTAGCACATTCACTTCAAGAGATAATATAGCTAAGGACTTGGCACCATCTACTTTCTGGATGCACTAAGTACACACAGACAAGTGTCTTTACAGACTGCTGACAAAAAAATGTAAATTATATATTAAAAACTGTTTTTTGTTTGTTTCAAGAGATGGCAAATTAAAGGTACTCAAGAGCATGTTTAAAAGCTAAAAACAATACAAAAAAATGCATAATATTTTCCCAATAACTGACTACATATTACTCCTCTAAAAATAATCTTACTATGACTCTAATTACTTTATTTCAAAAGTAATCAGATTACTAAAAGTTACTTTGGATAAAAAGTAAACAGTTCAACAATTAATTTATAGCATAAAATCTTCCCATTTATCAAACTTTCAGTTTAATCTAATTTCAGATAAGTTGCAGCAGTGATCTGCAGTACAGTCTTTCATAAACCATGTTTGATTTGCTTGTGTTTGCAGCTGATCTGCATCTGTCACCAAAAGATGACATCACACATCACATGCTGCCTGTTACACACATTTTGATGAGAAAGAGTCATGAAAAGTTACTGAGATTACCAATCTGCTTGTAATGTGTTTTACTGTATTACTAAAAAAGTAATGTGATTACAGTAATCCCATACTTTGTAATGAGTTATTGTCCAGCACTGCTCAGCTCTCCTGTTACCTGAATTATTAAATGTAAAGTTTACAATGAGAGAGCACACACTGCTGGAAGTACTGCTGGTCCTAGAACTGCACAATACAACACCATACAACGCAATACAATGCAATACAACACAATACAACACGATACAAAGCAATACAACGCAATACAACACAATACAACACCATACAACGCAATACAACGCAATACAACACAATACAACACCATACAACGCAATACAACGCAATACAACACAATACAACACCATACAACGCAATACAACACAATACAACGCAATACAACGCAATACAACACAATACAACACCATACAACACAATACAACGCAATACAACGCAATACAACACAATACAACGCTATACAACACGATACAAAGCAATACAACGCAATACAACACAATACAACACCATACAACGCAATACAACGCAATACAACACAATACAACACCATACAACGCAATGCAACGCAATACAACACAATACAACACCATACAACGCAATACAACACCATACAACGCAATATGACGCAATACACCGCAATACAATGCGATACAAAGCAATACAACACAATACAATGCAATACAACACCATACAACACCATACAACACCATACAACACCATACAACACCATACAACACCATACAAAACGATAGAACGTAATACAATGCAATACAACGCAATACAATGCAATACAACACCATACAACCCAATACAACGCCACGCGACACCACACGACACCACACGACACCATACGACACAATCAAACTGAAATCGCACTTTGAACTGGCACCAAATTGCAAAGAATACAATGATTTATACAATAGAATATCCAATTATACAGCTGACTATAACAACAGCTACAAATCTTGTTGTAGCTGTACTTATAGACCTGGTGCAGCCAGAGCAAAAAAAAAAACTTTTGTGGTGTCCTTAGACAAGACACTTCACCCACATTGCCTCGTAGTTGGGGCCAGAGGTGGCTGATGTGCCAGATTGGCAGCTTCACTTCAATCGATACAGAGTGCTTTACAGGACATTCAAACATTCCCACACGCCCACATCTCACCCATCCTCCCCCCGTACATGCCCAACCAAACATCCATCCAGCTCCGTCTGCCCCAGGGCTGCTGTGGCTTCAGTAGTATCTTCCCACGGCTGAGTGTGGAGTGAATGAATAATGCACTGTAAGGTGCTTTAGGTCTCATGAATGAAATGTTCATTCTACTTTTAAAACTTATACAGCTAAACTAATCACAACACAACACAATAGCATTCCTACTAATATAATTACTGCTCCTTGATAGTTGATATTACTGTTGAACAAACTGGGCCAGTTACTTCTATTCACCATATTCCGGAAGTTGCCGTACTCGCCGCCATCTTTTTCCGTTGTAGTTTACACGGGGCAGATGAGCTCAACAGTAAATAAGTTCTTCATGGACTAAAAAGACGTTTTCAGGCCGCCTAGGAAATCGGTACGTTGTGACTTGTTTTTGCTCATGTACATTTTAGACAAAGCACTTTACTTTATATAATGTTTTAGCGAGAGACTTTTCTCTCAATCGCCATTTGCGCGAACACCGTTGATGTCAAACCGGAAGTCTGCCGCTCTGGCCACTGCTACAACCAACACTGCTACTTTTAATACAGCTGCAACTACTACTACGACTACTATTACTTCCCATTCTCCTTGTAACCAACTCCTGTGTAAACACCACAGAAAACACTGGAGTGCCACATCACATGAATACACTTCCCCCTTTCTCTCCATCATTATTTACATAAACAAAGTCCTGCTCCTTTTCAGTCCCAGAGCGACCTCAGCCTTTCTGCCCTTTCATGCATTGTGTTTTCAGAGCGGCTCTTTTGTCCCGCAGGCATTGGTTTCATGGGAGAAAGAGAGAGAGAGAGGGAGCAAAAAAAAACGCTGCCAAAACGAAAGAATGCGCTTCAACAAACTTAATTATGACATGATGACGGGGCTCGCTTCGGCCGGCCCGTTTCAAAGATCCAGCCCCTGATTCGATTAGCCTTTTGCAGGATCGACTTTCACCAAATAAAGTTATCCCTGTGAAAGTTAGCGTTGCATACAGCGGAGTTAATATGTGTGTGAGTAGATGTGGGTGATACACTTCACCAGATCATATCGAGTCGTGCTAAAGTGTTATTTAACCAAAAAGAAGCTCTGATGGAGGGTAAAAATAGTAAGCGCACGTTGTCTGTGAAAATGTGGGACAGAAAGGGCAAAAGCTATTTTGGACTAAAAGGTTGATTTACAATTCAGAAAATAAAGGAACCTGCTCTAGCGGTAAAATGCAACACACAACAATAAAAAATAAAATAAATAATATAGCAGCATAAAATAATGGCAAAATATATAAAAGAAGCCATGCATAAAATTAAGAATGTATAAATAAAATAAAAATAGACTTAGACTCTTAGGATATACATAAAATGTACAGTTGGTTTGACAATAATGAAAAATGTAACAAAATAGTTGAAGTGGCAGTTTGCACACTACAATAATGTGTGTATCTAAAATAAGATGTAACTAATAAACATAATTAAAAGTGTGTAATCATTTAAGGTAAATATGTAAAATAACAATTTGTGTTTTTGTTAAAAATCTAATGTATTTTCTCTGCAATTTATAAAAATGGTAAACACTTTATATTGTAGTTAATTTCTATTTCAATGGAAATTAACAACACTTTACATTTATTTTTATATTAATGGAGCTCAACATTTAATGCCCGGAAATATAGATTCTGAAAGAAAAAAAATCATATAAATGTCTGAAAGTTCTGGGCTAATCAGCTGGTGAGTATTGACCCCTATAAAACTTTTTAAAATTTGTTTCTGAATCTTTATAAACCACCAAATTACAAAAACATTTGACCAATTTTAAGTTTTAATGTGTTCCTGGACTAAAACAACTACATTATAGTCATTAGTTACCACAGAACTGCTTAACCTTTAAAAAATAAATCCCCGAACTGCTGCAAAATTCAAAGTGGAACTCCGGAGTTCCACAATGCTTCAAAATTAGCATTAGCATTAGCATTAATCCACAAACACCGCCAAAAGTGTTCACCTCATGTGTCAAGTCAAGTCTCTAACATGTTGTCAGTGACAGACACCTGTAGCTCACTGTTCACTGCCTCATCTTTAAGTAGTTTGAGTTTATTCATTTTATTGTGGCTCTGCAAATTGAAATAGATTTGAACAGGAAGTAATGACGCTAACACTAAGCTAGCGAGCCCATTCATTTCACAACAGTACTTGATGTTGATGTTGATGTTGACAAAATGTTGATTTAAAGAGGCTGTACCTGAGTTTTACTGTTTTGAAACGTGAAAAACATGTTTCCGATCATTTGCATGATGTAATAAAGGTAAATCTGTGCTGTCCCAGTACAGAATCTATTCGGGTGAAAATGAGACCGTTTATTCAACGAGAAGCAGGTAGTGCGCCGTTACCATGCTAATGTTTGTTAGCTTTACCCAGAACTCACTCTGGGTGCAGAAACTGGTGAAAGGTGCTTCTAAACTCATGGAGGTGAATATTTTGGATTCTGGGACTTCATTAGGAAAGTGAGTGATACATGTGACTGATAAAGATTTTAAACATTAAGTAGTTCTGTTTTTTACGTTTCAAAACAGTAAAAATCAGCACCTTTATCAAAACAGACAGTTAGAAAATCAAACAATTAAACAGTCATTGGTCAATGCAGACGAGAGGATTAACCAACATTAAACAGGAAATAAGCAAGTGGCAAAAGTTAGTGTAAAGTGGTACCATTAAATGTTTCAATTTTGACATTACAAACTTTATAAGATGACATTTAATGCTTCATAGCTGCCTGTAACTGTATAATGGACACTGCTGGCACATCATTTTTCGTTCCTTTTTTTCCCTACCAAAATAAAGATAAAATAAGAACTGTACTTCAATATTAAAATCGTACATTATAGCACTGATGCTGGGGGCCCTTCCTGCGCTGACACCGAGGCCTGACGCTCGGGGCCCAGACACTGACGACTCGAGAGGCGGCTCTTCACATGAAAGCGGAGTCAAATAAAAGGCTCCATTTAATCTGCTTGAAGAGATTTGTGGAGCGAGAGAAGCAGCAGAAAGTGACAGAGAGAGAGAAAAGGGGGAGGGAAGAAGAGAGCCAGAAGAGTCAGGGAGCAGGGACCACTTCCAGCGTGTTTGTACCGCGTTTGTTCAAGGTTTGTTTGGGCTTCCTGGTTTGGTTATGGTTAGGCTAAGGGTTAGGGTTAGTAATTACAATATCGACTTATCCTTCAATGTGTGATAGAATAGAATTTTTGGGGCTCAATATTTATTGTGGTTACCTCTTGTGTGCACTTTGGAGAACTTTTTCTTTGTTTCTGATGAGATTTGGATTGCAGAGAGTGAAATATGTCATTTTTATTGCTCATAATCGGCACAAAACAACTGAAAAAGTAGTTAATTCTGCAAATAATTTATTGTAGCTCATGTTTTTTTAGTGATATTTCACATTTAGGATGACTTTGATTGGGATTTTCCAGCTTTAGAGTTACGTCGTCAGTGGCATTAAGTAGTAGAACGTTTATCGTGGCATTTTCTCGAACACATATTGCAGTTCAGTATTTGTTATCGTGTCAGGCCTGGTTATGGTTAAGTTTCTTGGTTTCTTGGACTCAACTAAGTCCAGGTTCAGTCTTGGTTTAGTCTGCGTTCACATTGGTTATTTGGTCCTAAATTTAGTCAATTTTATTCCTGATGTTGATTTGGTTTGGTTCTGTTCAGGTTTTTCTTTAGTCCTGATCTATTCCGGGTTTAACTGTGGGTTTTTTCCTGGTTTAGTCCAAATTTTTGTGGTGAATGAGTGAACTGTTAGTCTTGGTTTCTGTTCTGATTTAATTTGAATCCTATTTTGTCCTGGTTCAGTCGAGTTTGAGACCTGGTTTAGGGTCACCACAGCAAAAGTGAGACTATAAACAGGTATCAAACCCCGGACTAAACCAAGACTAGACCAGGACTAAACTAAAACTAGACTAGAACCAAACTACATCGACATTGGGCCCAAAACAAAGTATGGACTCACACGTAAATCTCGTTTTAGTCTTTTTGTTCATTGATTTGGTTTTGTCCTGGTTTTGTCCAGGTGTACTTTTGGGTTTAGTCCCGATTTAGTCCCAGTTTTATCTATGTGCAAATGTGAACGCAATCTTGATTAGCTTTACCATGAGTTCACACAAACCTCTTCGAATTTGGGATTAAACCCCAGACGAAACCAAGGCTAGATCAGGATTAAACCAGGACTAGAACAGGACCAAATCAATAATCTACACTGGGACACAAACTGGGCCCAAAACAGGACCAACATGAAGGCGCTTGACGCGATTTAGTCCTAAATTGAGCCCATTTTAGACCTGGTGTGGACTGGGTTTGGACCTGTTCTAGTCCTTGTTTAGTTCTGGTCTAGTCTAGTCTTGGACAGTCTAGTTTTAGGAATAGCCTCAGATATGTTCACAATTGGGATTAAACTGGGACTACACCCGAACTGGACCAGACGAGAATTAAACTTGGAATAGAATAGGACCAAATGAAAAAATTGGCACTAAACCAGTACTAAACCTGGAACAAAACATGGACAAGGCCAGGGCTGAACTAGGACCAAATCAGGACCAAATGAAGTCCACATCACAACTAAAATGGGCTTAATTTAGGACAAAATAACAACCGAGTGTGAACGCACCTTAGTCTTGTCTAGTCTTTGAAATTGGGACTAAACCAGGACTAAACCGAGAACTAAACATGGATAAGACCAGGGCTAAACCAGGACCAAACTAGGACCAAATGAAGTCCACATCAGAACTAAAATGATCTCAATTTATGACCAAAAAAAACAACCGAGTGTGAACGCACCTTAGTCTTGTCTAGTCTTTGAAATTGGGACTAAACCAGGACTAAACCAAGAACTAAACATGGATAAAACCAGGGCTAGACCAGGACCAAACTAGGACCAAATGAAGTCCACATCAGAACTAAAATTATCTCAATTTATGACCAAAAAAAACCACAGAGTGTGGACGCACCTTCGTCTTGTCTAGTCATTGAAATTGGAAGTAAACCAGGACTAAACATGGAACCAAAAATGAACAAGACCAGGGCAGAACCAGGACCAAACCAGGACCAAATTAAGTCCACATCACAACTAAACTGAGCTCAAACCGGGACCAAACAAGTACAGGAGTGAACGCAGCCTCAATCTTGATTTAGTTGTGTTTTAATCCTGTTTTAATCTTTCACACTAACTGTAAGTAATCGTACCAAGGTGGCCTGGACTTGAGACTTCTCTGGGGCGCATTCAGCCGTGGATTTGGGCCGCGCTGAGCCACACACCGCTTCGGGCCACGTCTCTCCGGGGAGTACACAGGCCGCCATTGATCCCAAAACGCTCTTTAATACACTGCCGCTGTCATTAGACGTGACACAGAACAATGCGTGCGTCATTCTGGGGGCATTATTAATGTTTAAGAGGCCGGGGCCAGAGTTCAGAGCGCTCTCACTCACAGATCCAGCCTCGCACTCCATTTCTCGGCACAGATTACGCGACGGTATTATGACACATAGCGCCAATTAGACGTAACGGCTAAGAAATGTTTCCTTTTCTTTTCAAACTACGCATCCATCACAAGGAGTCAGGCCACATGTCAAGAAGCAGGACTAAAGCGCCATTATTTGCACACACAGCCTTGAAAACGGGCGACAAAAAAGTGGGATGACGTTTTCTTATGGAGTGAAGTTATAGCATCGAATTAGCTGCTAATTTGTACACATCTAAAGTGGTTAATTGTTATTTATTCTACTGCTTTAGACATTTACCAACACTTTCCTATTACATATTCTTCTTAATACTGCTGATGTTAGGACCATTTTAACTAGTTACCATCTTAAAATGCTTTTATGTTTGTTTTTAAGGGCTATTATCGAATGAAACATCATAATTCATGTATAAAAAGTGGTAATATCATACTAAAACGCAGTGATAAGGCGTTTATTAATAGGAAAGTGTTAGTAAATGACTAATTAGGAGAGGCAGAATAAGGTCATGCCGAACAAAACATTAATTAAGGATGAATAAATACTAATTAACATAAAACGAACCACTTACATGTATGCAAATTAACGGCTAAAATAAAGTGTTACCAAAGGTGGAAAAAAGCTAATTTAATTTTGCTTTACATCAATCAAGATTAATTCATGTTGACGTGAGAAAGTACATACTGACTGACTAAAGCGTTTGTAAAATGAATTATAGGACTTACTATAAGTTTAAACTCAACCTAAATAATAAAGCTAATTGTTCTAAAAAAGATTTTTTTTTTAAAAACAAAAAAACAGTGCATCATAAAGTGCATAGGAGGTTTTTATGTTTTTCATAATTATGACTTGATTTGGTGGGATAGAAGTGTAAATATCTTAGTTTTACACCAGTCAAGTGCAGTTTGCAGAGAAAAGTTGAAAAGAAAAGTATAAAAATACATGAAGTAAAACAGGATCCCTCTATGACAACAAAGAAAACTCAAATGTAAAGACGATTTATGAATTTATTTCCCCTCCAGATTAAACATTAATTGAACAAAGAAAGGGTGTTATATTTAATTTTGTATTAGTCTAATCATAACTGTTGCGTAATTTATGTATGTTGGGCATGTTTTTGCACTTTTTTACGGTCGCTAGGTAACAGTTACGGCTGCTCAAGTCGAACCCGGAAGTAAACATATAAACAAAACAAAAAAGCTAAAACTATTGAAAAAAAAAAACTAAAAGCTAAAACTATTGGAAAAAAAAACTCTCAAGATTGTTTGTAAATCTTATCATAATCATATTTAACAATGTTTTAGTGAATGTGTCGTGACTTTAATATTACGGTTGCTAGCTAACTGTTACAATCGCCTCTGTCACATCTGCAGCTCATGTGGAACCAGGAAGTAAAAATATAAACTTTAAAAAACTAAACCTATAGAAAAAAACTAGGCAAGATTGTTAGTAAAATCTTGTCATAACTAATTTAACAATGTTTCAGTGAAACATGTTGCTAGGTAACAGCTACGGAATAGACTGTACACATCAGCAGCTCGAACCAGGATGTAAAAATATAAACTTAAAAAAAAAACTAAACTTATAGAAAAAAAACTAGGCAAGATTGTTAGTAAAACCTTATCATATCTAATTTAACAATGTTTTAGTGAAACATGTTGCTAGGTAACAGCTACGGAATAGACTGCAGCAGCTCGAACCAGGAAGTAAAAATTATAAACTTTAAAAAATAAAAATAAAAAACTATAGAAAAAAAAATGGCCAGATTGTTTGTAAATCTTATCATAATTATATTCAACAATATTTAGCGAAAAACACCGTAACCTGTCAAACACACAACGTCAACAGGAGTCTAAACTGCTCCGCTCTCTTTCAGGCGCGAGAGGCCAGACTCTGCGTGTGCGCGTCTCCTCCTCGCGCGCTACGTGAGCGGATTCCACAAGCCTGACTTGTCACACAACAGTGAATGGCAGTCGACCCCAATAGGAAACATTTTGTAGGTGAAAACGGCCACTTTCTGCGCCTCCCGGGTCCAGCCGAGCGCTCCCTGAATTATTCATCCTTCATTGCGGCCTCATAATGCGCGGGGCTGCCGGGGCTGAATCCTTAAGCAGCCTCGCCTCTTCTTTTTCCGCCGCCGTTTCTTCGCCAAAGCTGTTTCCAAGCTGGCCCCCTTTGTCCGCGCCCGAGCCTCAAATAGACTCTCGCGCTTTTGTCTCCCAAGTTCATCCCCCGCGCGTCCCGTTGTGCGCGCGAGGCGGGCTCTTTGTGCCGAGATGGAAACCGTTGAGCAAATGTTTGATCAGCTCGTCGAGGGCACTGTTTTTCTTTTTTTTTTTCGGTTTTGTTTGCGCGTTCCTTTATCGTCTGCGGTGCGTGAATCCGTGACGTGCAGAGCAAATGCGTAAAAACACCGTGATGAAGTTGCGCTGAACACACACACGAGTTCGGGCAGTGAAGTGCGCAATTGTGTCCAGAAACAAGAGCAAAGAAAAGTGCGGTACAAGCAAAAGTGCAGCATGAAAAATTCAACTTATCTAAAAGCATTGAAACGGCGTTTAATATTGTAAAATATAAAAGTATGTCTCTCTATTCAAGTGTTAAATGTGATGTTCCACTTTAAAAGCGTTTTAAAGACAACAAAGTCGACCAAAGTGCTTAACACACACGAGCATAAGACAATTTAACACAACAAAACAAACACATTTTAAAATCAATTACAACATTTTACACCGTGAAAATAGTGTGCGTCAATTCTTCAATTTTCTTGGGAATTTCGTGTATTTTTGTTTGCTCAAAGCTTGGACTTGAACTCAAAACTTTTAGTCAGAAATGGGCAATTTTTTAGTCCAGATTAAACATGCTTAGTGGGTTAATAAAGCCAGATACTTGCTCTTAAATGTAGTGACGTAACAATAAAACTTTCCACCTTAAAATGTATCCCATTGTGCAACTTTTCCTTTTGCACTACTGCGTATAATACTTCAATGTTTTTACTCCAAACTAGCTGATTTAAAAGACGTTTACGAAGGCAGAGACATTTTGGAAAACGTGCAAACGCAAACTAAAAAGCACATAAAGACATAAAGCGCAGCGAGAACAGGGGCAGACTTGTAATGCGTCCCTGTTTGGAAAGGCACTTGACATAATTCGCGAAGTGTAAACGTCGTGCGTAAAGCGCTCTGTGGCGGCTGCCGTGGCCAATTGCTCCTCTCTGATGACACCGAGATAAAAAAGTGAGGCGATGACGTGAGAGAGAGAGAGAGAGAGAGAGAGAGAGAGAGAGAGAGAGAGAGAGAGAGAGAGAGAGAAGCACAAACGAACCCACGGCCGCGCGCTCCCTTCATGCCTCGGTGCGTAACTGAGAGGCCACGTGCTGCGGGAGTTCTAAAACGCGCTGAGCTCCGGGTCTTAGCGCGGCGTCGGGACTTTTTGCACCACATAAAACGACGTGAGCGCGTTGTTTTGAATTTGCAGCTTGTATAAGTTCGTGCGCGGCGCAAATTAACGTGTTTTATTTTTTTTACGCACGGCACGTTACGTTCTCCTGGTGACGGTCTGCGGGAGATGAATGAAAAGACTGTGATTGGAAGTCAATAAAAGAACAGAAAACATTCAGAGTGGAGACTGTAAACGGGGTCAGCTGTGTTTGCGGGCTGTAACTCGTGGGTGATGAACCTTTACGCACAACGTGGCACGTTTTACGCACATCGTGAGGGAGTTTGTGCAAGTCTGTTAAATAAAAAAGAAAAGAAAAGAAAAAACAGTGCACATGACACAATTCACCAAAAGTTAACACGGAATTTAGTTTAAATCTTGCCCAGTTTGACCATTTTTGGAGATGTTTATAGCCTACTTTTATTTCCTGGTTGGACACGAGCCTCAGAGGTAATTCCATAACTGTTACCTAGCAACCGTACTGTTAACAAGGGCCAAAATTCACAAAATAGCTGATTTGACAAATACAAATCCATAACAAAGACGTGTATTTTGTTCAGTAAATGTTGAAACAGTCAGAAAATTGTGTTCTTGTAAATGATCTCTGCATTTTGTAATTTTGTGTATTGAAAGAGTTTACCTCCTGTACTTTTCAACTTTTTTTTCCAACTTTTCTTCACAAACTGCCCCTTGACTGCCGTAAAACTTTACCACTTTCCCACAAAACGACGTCATTAAACATTAGACAAACACGTAAACCTGCCAGATGCACTTTATTTCCCCGTTTATTTCCCAAAACCAAAGCTTCGAGCGCTCGACGTTATTCAAATGTACTGTAAAAAGGCTCCGCGCTTCTTTTAACCCAGTGCCGGCCGGGCGCGCGCACACGGACGCGCGCACACATGTCCGTTTCCCGCACAAAGCCGTCACCTGCTGTTTGATTTACGGTACGGCCTCATGGGAAAAGCATTAGCTCCGAAAGATATTCCCCAGAAAGGCGTCCTGTAACAAAAGACGACACAAGCGCTCCTCCCCCAGCGCGCAACTTTACGCACGGCCAAGAAATGGAAAAGCGAAGCGTTTACCTGCGACTCACGAGCAACTGTGGAAAACGCACGCACAAACGTAACTTTCTATACTTGCTGACCCCTTTTAGCTGACTTTACCAACTGTTGGAAATCAGTCAAACAGAAACTGAACTTTACGCACGCTTCCACAGCCAAGAAACGTAAAGCAAACATGCACCACGAACTCACAGGCAACAACTCAACGATGTCGTACACAAACTGTCGAAAGTGCACACTCAGATGTAGCTTTCTGTACTTGTTGACTACTTTTGGTTAACTTTACGAACAGTTGGAAATCAATAAAAACAATTAAACGCTTCTAGAGCCAAGAAATGAAATGTAAAGCAAAACAAAACACACAAAACGTCCGAAAACGCGCAGACAAATTAAACATTATCTATTTGTTGAACACTAGTTAGCTTTGTCAACAGTTGGAAATCAATGAAAACAAGAAATAAACTTTACAAACGTTTCCGGAGCCAAGAAATGAAAAGCAAAACACAACTCAAGAGGCAAAAACTCAACGACATCTTACATAAACTGTCAAAAAATCCACACACGTTCAATTTGCACGTTCTCTTTTTGTGTTCACCACTTTCGGTCAAACTTGCCAACTGTTGAAAAGCAATACCTAAAACAAACAACTAAACTTTTCACATGCTTTCAGAACCAAGAGAAACACTCGAACTCAGAGGCCACAACCCCACACGGAACACATTAAACAGTTGACAATTCACACACTTTCTCTTCATTTGTTTACCACTTTTTGTTAACTTTCCCAACTGTTGTAACTCAATAAAACGGCAACGTAACCTTCAAACTGATCACTGTAAACGGAGTCGGTTCTATTTATGAGCGAATAACAAACCCGTCAGACATTTGGACACTTTCAAAAAACACATTTAGTCGAAACAGAATGGCAAAGCCGAGTTGGGAAGTCGAAATTAAGACTCAAGAATGCATGAAATGAGCACGTTTTCTAAAAGAGCTGCTCACGTGAGGTTAGAAATCTGCCTTGTTATGTGTTTTTTAACGTTTCTTCATGGACAGATTTAAAACAATGCAATGATTTAAACTTCAGTCAATGTTATGTCCATGTGTAACAAACAAACAACTACAACTATTCCTTAAAGTGCCTATGACAGGTTGGACATTTAACTAAAGTGCAGGTAAGATGAATATATTTAAAGTTTTGCCAAAAATTTACAAATTTATTGTGATTTTATAGTTTTTTTTTAAGTTTAAGTATTACTTCCTGGTTCTAAATTTATGACATCACACTAGGAAATCACCTTAAAGGCTAATCTAAATCTAATGTCACAGATTTTCTTTGTTAGATTCATAAAAATATGTAATATGCACCTTTATTTTGTTGAGTTGACGTTTAAATGGGCAAAAAAAGTGTTTATTCTGTGTAAATTATGCATAAACTTCAGATGGAATGAGTGTCCCTAGTGATGTCATCGAGTCTGTTTTTGTTTTTTTTTACTTCCTGTGACAGATTTAGCAACTTTACTTGTCGAGCTGCCACTTGATTGGTGTAAAAGTATCGTTTTTATTCACGGCGGGTATTAATGCAGCGAATAAAGTCAAAATCCTAAAAACCTGTCACACGCACATTAAATATACAGTTTGAGCGGAGTTTTAGAATGAGAAAACGCAAAAAGAAACCGCAGTGTGATGGTAGTATTGACAAATTCATTCTGAGGAGTAAATACATCGTGAAAAGCAGAGTAGAAATGATATTACAGTATTTTCCGCACTATAAGGCGCACCTAAAAGCTTTCAATTTTCTCAAAAAACTGACAGTGCGCCTTATAATCCGGTGCGCTTTATATATGGATCAATACTGAGCCGCAACTACGCAACCACAGCCACTACTGTAGCTTCTATTCTATGCGCCTTATAATACGGTGCGCCTTATATATGAACAAAGTTTTCAAATAGGCCATTCATTGAAGGTGCGCCTTATAATCCGGTGCGCCTTATAGTGCGGAAAATACGGTACAAGTCGTAGTAGAAGTTTAACTCATGAAACAAGCTCTAAATGGTCGTGCCAGTTGAAATAACAGCAGCCGGAAAGTTATTATTCAGCAAAAGTAGCTGTTTTTATTGACTCTGCCTTTGATAATACTTCACAATCCTGCTCTTGCGCTCTATTTCTGCAAGAATCCCACACTTTTACAGCTCTCCGTGTCTCCTTTTGGTGGAGGGTGGAAGTGTGTGTACTCACAGCGGTCGCCCAGAATGCCCTCGATGCTGTGCTTGGCCCGGCGCTCGCTCTCCTCCAGCTCTTTCTTCTCCAGCTCCTCCTCGTCCTCCTCGTCGTCGCACTTCCCTCCGAACTTGCTCCTCAGGATGCGGCTGATGGCGCTGACTGCGGCGGGACGGTCGGACAGAACACAGAGGAATGATAGTGTTAGTCGAGGATGTTCTCTGTCTTTTTGGAGCAGAATTTATGCTTTGTGGTGCATAGCGTATAAACAATAACTTTATTTTCCTTTTTTTTTTATGATTTACTGTACTTTTTCTATTTTCCCACTGCATCCATTTCAAATATCATTGCTAATCCGGAGATTTTGAATAGTATTTTAGTGTTATTTGAATGTTTTAAGCTGATTATGGCATGGAAAGTTGGCCAAAAGAATCTGTAAATCCAGAAACTTACAGAACAGTACAAAGGTTTCTGTTCAGTTTTGTTCAATCGGCCAAGAATATTCTCATTTTTTGTGGAGAAAAAGTTAATGAAGTGAATGCCTTGTGGTGCATAACTTCTAAACAATAACTTTTTATGATTTACTTAATGTATTTATTATGTATTAACATCCAAACAGTACTTGTTCTATTTCTCACTGCATCCAATCGCCGTATCATTTCTCATTCTGCGTTTTTAAATAGTATTTTTGTATTATTTATATGTTTTTAAGCTGCATATGGCATGGAAGGTTAGCAAAAGAGTCTGTAAATCCAGAAACTTACAGTACATTCACAATTGCCTTCGTTTTGGTTCTAGTTTAAATCAGGTTTGAGTCTAATCTGGACTTGGTTTAGTCCTGTTTTAGTCCTGGTTTAGTCCAGTGTGTTAGATCCAGATTTAGAACCAATTCTGATGTGTTTGTGTAAGTGTTAATGCACCTTTATTTTAGGGCTGCACTGGGGTAAAAATAATAGATATAATAAGTATCGCAATGGCTATTAGATTTGCGATTTATTTTTTAAAGTTGAATTCTGCACAGAGTTCTCATTGTAAACAACTCCAGGATCTTTAACATTTGAGAGTAAACTTAGAGTAAATATGAGCTGATAAACTAATACAAGGCTCCCATAAACATCAGAACATGTTTGTAGAATTGTAAATGACAAATGCAGCAAGATTTGATATAAAAAGACCAGATTTGTGGAAGACATTCTGTTTCAGGGTCAGTGAGGGTCAAGTGGGACACTGGGTAAAGTTTGCTAATTTATTATAATTAGCATTTTTTTGAAGTAGAATTAAAAACGAATGGGTTTAGTGGATATGAGATAATTTTCTGAAACGTGACAAATGATTTTATATATGAAGGTTACCATTTTTTCTGTTTTTATGAAAGTTACCAGAGAAAAAGTGTAAAAAAGTGCAATAACATGGCTCGACACCACACTTTTCGGTTCAAATTGTCAAGTTTATCTGTTGCTTCTTTAACCAAATGTACAGTTAGTTGCTTGTTTTATGTTTTGTAGTGTTTTCAAAACAGCAAAATGAACATATTTGTAGCGTCCCACACTTTACCAATGACAGGTGTCCCACTTTACCTGTAACTCCTCCAAAAATGTGTGTTTGAGAAGGATTAGCAACGTCTGTGCGTAGTATTTGTGCTATTTTCTTTCTCAATTGTAAAGGAGATATCAAGAGCTTTTCAAAAATATATTAAATTCAACACTTCTGGATTTAATTTAAAACAAAAAATAACAACATCACAAAAAACACTGAATATTCGCTCTAAATAATGGCTGATTTTGTGCAAACTCAAACTGCGATCGCGGTACATTGTGCAGCCCTTTCTGGTGTAATAACAGCGCCATTCACACACATCTACTGATATGAATGAAGATAAAGACGGCCCATGTACCGGAGGGGGCGTTGTTGCGGTCGCAGACGCCGTCTTTGAGCAGCCTGTCGCGGATCTCCCAGCTGAACATGCCCGGGCTGTCGCGCTTGTACTCCTCGATCCTCTTCTCCACGTCCGGCGTCGCCCCCTGCTTCAGAACCAGAGAAAGCCCACTGTTTACTCACTGCGCTCGGCCCCGGGGCTCCGTGCGTCCGTGCGCGCTCGGCAGCGGCAGCAACAGGTCGGCGTTTGTCTCCGGAGAGGGGAAAGTCCGCTTTAAGGAGCAACACGTGGGGCGAGCGCTCCAGGCAACAACGTTTGCACTGATAAAGTTGAAATGGTTCTCATATGATGGATAAATGATGCCTGTTTCGATTATCAAAATAAAGCCCTGTGTCATTCTGAAGACTTTGAGGCGGCACAGGACCTTGGTTAATGCTCAAAACATTCACCAACGCGTTTGTGAAATAAAAAATGAAAAAGAAATTCGTATAATTCAGCCTTTTTACGCACAGTTGTTGCGTAAAGGTAAAATAGTTCTTATCTGATGGATAAATGATGTTTGTTTCAATGATCAAAATAAAGCACTGTGTTGTTCTTGTGTTTTGAGGAATTACACTCAGAAGAAATGGATCGATGAGTATGATTAAGGTTACTAAAGGCAAAACAAAAACCGTTCACTAAAAACATCCATCGACGCGTAAATGCGATAACAAAGAAAAGTACGTAGCCTTTTACGCACAGTTTTTTCCTGCGTTTACAAGCTGTCATTCTGGTTCAGGTCTGATATTAGGTTGCCTGCATTAACACATAAACAGTGAGTTAGATTTGCCATTAGAACTCTTAGGAAAATGTCCGCTTTAAGGAGCAACACGTGGGGCAAGTCCTTAAGGCAACACTAGTTCTACTGACAAACGAACGGAAAGCGTAAACGGTTTTCAGAAGATTAATTAAATGTTGCTTGATTGAATTATCAAAATAAAACGCTATATAATTATCACGTGGGCTTAATGTTACCAGCATGGGAAATAATGCAGTTAATTCAGTGAGAATAAGGTTTATAAAACACAGAAATAATCCGCTAAAACTTTCACAAATGCGTAAATACGATTGGTAAAAGAAAAAGTTCTAGGCTTTCGAATTTTTATGCATAGTTTAAAGCGTTGAAAACTTTGGCAGCATTTAACAAATTATAAATAATAATAATTTAAAAATATATATATTAGGCTATATATTTGAATGGGAAAAATGTGGCTGAAACTAGTCGTTTTCAACAAGTTTGCATTTGATTAAAAAAAGACTAACCGAACTCGTTAGCCTTTTAATTCAGTAAGTGACCATAAACAAAACAGAAAATAATAAAATCGTCAACCAAAACACTGACCAACGCGAATAGAAAGAGACGTCCGTTTGGTTTAGTCTTTTTACGCACAGTTTTGCCGCTGTTTACAAACTGTGTCACTGTCTTTTACGCCTGATAATAAGTTTCCTGCCGTTACACCCGCCATCACCCATCACCCCTCGCGTGAAGTGGCCCCTGCTGCGGTCCCTACCTTGGGCTTGCTGCCTCCGATGGCCCCTGGTCGGATGGAGCCCGTCTCTTGGTAGCGGCACAGGATCTTGGACACGCAGCCGTGAGAGACGCGCAGCTGCCGCGAGATGACGCACGGCCGGATCCCGTGGTGCGCCATCTCCACGATTTTGTGCCTGATGTGATTGGGCAGCGGCCGGCCGTTTATGAAGACCCCTCCGAGCTGGTTCACGCGGCCCTGGCCCAGCGGCGTGGACACTGAAACGAGCCGGGAAAGTGAGGTGTGGATGGGGGAACTGCACGCGTAAAATGTCCCTCAGTGCCAGTGGTGGAAAAACATTCATATTTAAGAGAGACTGGCTGAGTTTGAATGATGAAGCTCAAGCAAGTCACCAATAAAATGTCCAAAACTTTTACTAAACAGACCGGAGACAAAAAATGTTTTCGTACATAAAAAGTGTAAGCGACTTTGCAGTTTTCTGTTTGACAACTATCCATGCATTTCAGAGTGATGGAAATGTGGCACTGTTTCCACAACAATTAACAATTCAAAAAAATATATTGTATATTTTAAATAGACCTATTTTAGTCCCGTTTTAGTTTAGTTTTAGTTTTGTTTTAGTCCTGTTTGAGTGCTGTTTTAGTCTGGTTCTAGTCTTGATTTAGTCCTGTTTTAGCCCTGTATTAAGTCTTAATTTAGTTCTTTATTAGACCTGTTTTTAACCTGTTTTAGTCCTGTTTTAGTTTGGTTTGAGTTTTGTTTTAGTCCTGTTTAGTGCTGTTTTAGTCTGGTTCTAGTCTTGTTTTAGTCTTGATTTAGTCCTGTTTTAGCCCTGTATTAAGTCTTAATTTAGTTCTTTATTTAACCTGTTTTAGTCCTGTTTTAGTTTGGTTTGAGTCTTGAGTTAGTCTTGATTTAGTCCTGTTTTAGATGTGTGTTGAACCTGTAATGTTTTAGTCCTGTTATAGTCCTGTTTTAGTATGGTTTTAGTTTGGATTTAGTCTTGATTTAGTCCTGTTTTAGCCCTGCATTAGACATGTTATAGTATTGTTTCGGTCCTGCTTTAGTCCTCTTTGGTCCTGTTTTAATCAAACCAAAATATTCTTTCTTTTCAATGGGCAAACGTCATCATAACGTCGCCTATAAAACAAAAAAACAACAAATAATGGGCCTACTCCTTTTCAACAAGTCGATTTTTAAAAGTCACCAAACTTCGGGCTTTTCTAACACGTATAGTCCAAGACAAAAAGAACACTCGCTGTTCTTTAGCTTCCAAACAAAGACTAAAGTGACGGGCGCCTTGTCTCGGCCACTTGACGCGTTACCTTCCAGGGGGAAACCGCTGCGTGGGTAGTTCTGAGCCAGAGTGGGGCGCATCATCCTGGGCAGAGACCCCGCCAACGCAGTCATGCCTTCTCCACTCCGGCCGCCGCGTAAAGCTCCCCCAGCGCCGGAGAGAGCCGCTTTAGCGTCACCTTTCTATCCGCAGAATCCGAGTCAAAGTTTCCGTGTTGCTTTCAAAACAGATCCGTTGCGGGAAAGCGTGAGAAGCAGCAGCACAAAAGCAGCAAAAAAGCGTAAATCCCGGTCGTCTCCAGAAGAAAGATGGCGAGAAAGTGGCAGAAAACGTTTGCGGTGCGCCGATAGTTCAAGTGTTTTCTTTACAAACCCGTGCGTAATTCGCCGAACTGCGCTGAACCGCGGCGCACGCTTGACAGAGGAGTTGACGCTGCTCGGTAATTATTGTTGTTGTTTGTTGACATCGGGGTAAAGTGAGAGTCCGTCAAAAGTAACGGAGCTCTTCTCTCTCCCACGCAGCGCACACGGACGCGATTGGCCCAAGACGGAGCCATTACGCGCAAACGAGGACGGCGATTGGCCGAGGGGGGAAACTTTGGACCAATCGGCGCAAGCACAGCACTTCTGGGTCGGACTGCGACGTCACGGATGCGGGATCGAGAAGAAGCGCTGCACTTTACTGACAAAGATTTGAAATATTGATAGGTTTGACATTAACGCAGGAAATGATGGGAGTGTAACCAGCTCAGAGGGTTTGTCCCACTTTGACTGAGTGTCCCACTTTACCTGCACAGACGAGCGGGTGTTTCAAAAAATATATGGTTTATTATTCAGACTGATGATTAAAATTGACAACATGGACTAAAACAAATGAAAAAAGAACCGAAAATGCAACTTGAATAAAATTTCCTGACGCTATTAACAAAAATGTCCCACTTTTTTTTTTATTATTCCTGTATTTTGAGTAAGTAAAAATCAAAAACAACTCTCTCACATGGCTTGAACATAATTAAGACAACATTTTTGGTCAAACTCCAAATTTAAATCGTTTCTCAACTGGAAACTCCAAAAAGAAACGGGGGAAAAACTCCAATCTCCAACTTTTCACGCGTGCGTAAAAGTCTCGTCTCTTGGTTACGTCTTGTTTAACGACACCCGCCGAACGTGACCCCTCATTAGCCGTCCATCTGCGGTCTAATATCTGCCCAAATGGCGCAGAAGACGTGAATGGCGCTGGAGGAATTTATTGCGCTTTTCAGAGTGAGCGGCGGAGGAGCTGCGTCCGTCTGAGGGGCGTGTGCCGCAGCAGGACGCGACGCCAGCGCGGCCGTAAAGAGTCTGTGCCATCCCCAAACCTGTCAGTGCGCCCAATTCAAGCGCAGACGGACAGTTGTTGACGCGCTGTGATGGGAAAACGGGACGCCTTTTGCGAGAAACACACACTGGTTTCATGTTTAGACCACAACACTGCGCGTTTTCATTTATTCTTGTTGATCTGCTTGAAGAAAATGCCATTAGGTCGTATTTAATCCATTCATTTAAAGTCTGAGAACTATATGTAGAGTGCATTTAGAGCAATGGCAATATTTTTGGACGTTTGTGCGTAAAAAGCAAATCCAACGAAAGACGTCACAGTCATAATCCATTTACTTCCTTGATTGTCAAAAACTAGACACAGCGTGGACTATATTTGCAACATTCTACCACTTTTGTGTTTGTAAATGGTGTGATTTGGAAATATTTTAGAATGTGGAGTGCGGCAGAATATTTTTAATAAAAAAAAAGTGTGCCATGAGTCAAAAAAGGTTGGAAAACAGCGCGATATAACAATAATCCAAGGCACTTATTAATGCTAATATAGCCTTATATTTTTGCTCTACTTGCAGAGTGTTTCGTTAGATTTAAGTCGATGTTTAATGGTTATTTAGCTTGATTTTTTATTACATATTTCCATTATCCTGCTGTTCTTGACCTGTACACTGAAATGTGACTCTTACGGGACAAATAAACGTTGACTTATCTGTTCTGGAGACATTTGGAATATGGCTGCATCTAACAACAATTTTACAAATCACGAAGTCAAGCAATTGGAACGCGAAATGCTCGTAAATATCAGATTTTTTAAAACTAAATTCGACCAAAGAAGCAAAGGTGACATCGCATCATGCAACCTCTGCGTGATGTACGAGTAATAATTATGTATTAAAGCGAAATTTTGTATATATTTCTTGACGTGAATAACAAGTACAGCCCCGATTATATCATTTTGAAGTGAAGAAAAACAAAACAACAAAGTTATGATAGAATTGCATAAGAAAACAGGTTGCACCTTCAGGCGTTTTGTTTGTTTGGAGAGATGGCGCAAAAGCAATAAACCATTACGAAAAAGCAAAAGCAAGTTTATTCGAAAAGCACAATTCACTGACAAAAGTAAATCAAAGTGCTTTACATGAAAAGAAGCACACGCACAATCAAACAGCTGGGAAATCAGTGCGTTTCACCAGTGCGCAGCCGCAGCTTTGCGCAAACAATGCGTAAAACGTGCGTAATCGGTCATTTCCAAAGAACGCAAACAATCGACACGACGGATTTGCGCCTAAAAACATTCAATCAAACGCTTTAATCCTGTAAATACGGTCAATCTTCTTCCTCGTTGACTCTTTTCTTCTGTCCGTTAAGCGTCGAAGGCCGAACGAAAGCCGCAGAGCGTTTTCATGTCCGCGCACCTTTTTTCCCGTCAATCTAAATTATAATAACATAATAAGGCAACGTTAGGGCGACCCCGGTGAGCGAGCCGCGGGAGCCAGTGCCGTCCCTCTCCTCGTTTACGCGCGGGCCCCGAGGCTGGAGTGGGATTCTCACGCGCGTCTTTCTTTTACGCACTTCAAATGTCGTGTTTGCCGCGCGCACAAAGGACCGAGGCAGGGTTTAAAATAACGGGGGGCTTTTGTCTTTCAGATTGGCCAAAAAAGGAACGATCTTTTCGGAGATGTCATAACGCAGCTTCAAAGAGAAAGGGGGAAATGCCAGTTTGTTTTGTGACCGCTGTTTGACACGGGCTGGGAGGGGTTTGTGGGGTTTTGGCACGACTAAAACGAGGCTAATTTAGTGGTAATTTGGGCCGAAGATGAGCCCGTTTTAGTCCTGACGTGGACTCGGGTTGGTCCTGTTCCAATGGACTCGGTTAGTCCTGATCTAGTCCAGGTTTAGTCCCGGGTTTGATGTGAACGTGTTTGAACGCAGCCTGATATGACAAGAATGTAAAATATTTTCATTTTATTTTAGAGAGTAAAGTTGCAATCCTTGGTATTTATTTCAAAATATTGTACCTACAAAGCATTATATCAACAGGGATTAGGAATTAACCCAAAGTGCAGGATTTTATTTGTGACTTTTTCTGGAATTTCAAACAAAAATTCAAGAAACTCTTATTGATCTGGAATTTGCACCTCTCTAAATTTTGAGTAATAACGAGTTGATTGTATCTTGGTCGACCAAAATTTGTATTGGTCGAATTATTATTATTGCTTGCTCACAAGAGCAAGCATGGAGTGACTTAGCTTTATTTGGAGGTGAATCTGCTTTTAATTGATGAATTCAGGAGTACTTTTCTATTTAAATATTCGTAATTTTGTGATTTACTGTAATTTTGTGATCTTGTCAGTGCATTTTGGGTTCAAATACATAGACAAACTTTACATTTGAGAGCTTTTTTGCCCCTTTTTATGAAACAATATGCAAATGGCAGGGCACGGTATCACGATATACATTTCACAGCACGATATTTCTTCTTTTTTTTTTAATACATTGGCAAGGCTTTGGTCTAGTACGAATCATGACTGTCATATTCAAAAGAAATAAAAGTGCTTCATAACAGTTATTCCTTCATCGTCTGCACTGAAATGGAGCAAAGGATCATGGTCTATGCAGTTCCCTCAGTAGTTGTTTTCTTTTTTCTTTTGCTGCTGCTGCTGTAACAAAACAAGATTGTAATTTGATATATTCACCGATATTATGAGACGTTTGACGATACAATATTACGACCCTTTGGTTATTGTTACCTTTAAATCGACTAATTGATGCACAAAGCACGTCTTTAGTCGATCAAGAATTTCTTTAGTCAAAAAACACAGCCCTAATCAGGCCCACTATCATATCAATTTCAAATATGTCACCCAAATTTGAAGAAAATAGTCGTTTTAGGCAGAAAATGCACGTGTAAATTGGCCTAAATAACCGATAACTGGTCCTTTTTTGTAGTTTCTCACGACGTTTGGCTCACGCGTCCCTCTTCTTTTACGCACGGCGCGGACGTGACGCCATGGGAGTGTCGGCGATCTCACTGAAACCGGATCCGGGGCCCGAGCGAAACAGCGCGAGGGGCAAATGGGAACCAGAGAGACGCAGAGCCGCGGCGCATACCTCGGGGCCGCCTTTAAACGCGACACCGAATCCGCGTGTCCAATCCATTACCGGGGGATGGAACTCACGGTCGCGGACGTCCCTGGATGAGGAGTAAACGAGTTGCATCATGGTCTGCCGGGACAGTATTTTGGAAACACGGAGTTCGTCAAATCAGTTACGAGTCCCGTTCACTCTGCGGCCAGTAAAGATGTCGTCCTGGAGCAATTCAATCGTTTGTTTGTGTGTTTTAGACTTAATGCCGCATTCCATTTGTGATGAGTGAATGACAGTCCGGACTCGGTATTTAGCTCTTCGAAATGATGTACACGATAGAATATTAATTATCCATGCGGGCTCAGAAAGAATTAGGACCTTCATAGCAATTTAAAAGAAAAAATCGTATCTTTTGAAAGGGGGAAAGGTCCTTAAAATGTTGCCTATATTAACATGAAGGTGAAACCCAGGCATGACAGGTTTTACAGTTCACAGGGAGCGGGAGAAAGTTCATTTCTGTCACCTGGAGTAAAGTTTTTAAGAGTGGATATGTTTTGCCACTCATCCAAGTAGCTTCTTCGGCTCCTCTGATGCATTCTTCTAACTGTTTAAACAATATAATAAATTGAATGGTTGTGGCACTTCCAAGCCTGAATGAATATTAGATTTGTAGGCCAGGGGTGTCCAAACTATGGCCCGGGGGCAAAATGCAGCCCTCGGACCATGTCTTGTTTAGTTTGTTGTTTGTTGTCTGCTTAATTGACCCAGATAACCATGAGTGGCCTTGTCCATTTTACTGTAAATTTAGACATTCTTTACATCGTAATCTTTAAATATAAATTTCTTTGTGTGAAATAGCCCAAATAAAGATGTCGTCCAACCTGTTCAACTGTTTTGACCATCAGTCCAAGGTCCTGGAATGGCCCCCTCCTTGAACTGTGTTTCAGGAGCGGCCCATGGTGAAGAAGGTTTGGACACCTCCATTGTATAAGCCTTTAGTAATCAATTAATTGTTTGGTTAATTGGTTGATGGAGTCTTAGTCGACAAACATATTTATTAGTCGACCAATTTATGTTGTTATTATACAAATGTATAAGAAGCACAGCAGAGAAGAGGTGGTAGTCATGTGAGTGCAGTTTGGGTCAGATCAGAGATATTAGGGGGTTTTGACCTCACATGGACCAAACAATGTACAGAGCATGTGTTTAGTCGACCAAGAATTCTGACCATAACAGTTACAAATGGACTCGTGTTCAGGGGAATCAATAAAAACTAACATGACATAACATGTTATATTCTATATATTTATATTCTATTCTATATCAGCACATCAACAATAGTCCTTTTGTCTTCCCCAGTAGACCCTTTAAAAGAATATAATGTGATTCAAAGGAGAAAGTCACAATATCACAAAACATGAAAACTGAGATTATTTAGGAAAATAATACATTTACATGATTTGTGTATTTAAATTATAGTCAACTGTATTCTTACATGACAAACACTTGCTGAAATGTTGAGAACACAATAGTTTTTCATTTTATTAACAGTTATATTATACCTTATATATTTTATTTTTTAACGCAGTAAGACACTCATTTTGAATTTCTTAAAAGATCCTGAGGGTTATGGAACAATAGAGTCAAGTGGAAGACCCAAAAGAATGACCCCAGCACTGAGCTGGAGGATCAGATTGGCCGTCCGTCAACACACTGGACGATCCTCGACCCAAATTAACGCTGTTACTGATGCAACTGCAGCCCAATAACATCAGACGCATCTGACACTGAAGGACTTCAAAAACAAGAAACATCTTCAAAGACCTCGTCTCCTTGAACGCCACAGAACTGCAGCTTGGACTTTACAAGAGAGCACCAAACATGGAACATTTTTTTAAATCTCACATTAGATCCAACCATGCAAAATGTGACTTTTGCCATTTATTCAACTGGTCTTTAACTTTTGATCAGGACTGTACAATTATGCTTGACATCTGAGGGCCCCATCATCCCTTTAAATCATTGTTCACACATTAGCCAAGTTGGCAACAAATAAAACCAATGCTTATAATTTGCAGTTGGTGTATTTTCTTCCGTTTAATCCGTTTCGCTTTGTGAAATTGGTTTGGTAGTTATTGCAACAACAAACAGTTATTATAACATGGGCCCACTACACAGGATGTCTATTCACTTTATTCCAGAAGTTGCTGTGGGCGCCGCCATCTTGTTTCCGTGGGGCAGATGAGCTCAACGGAAAATAAGTTCTGCACGGACTAAAAAGCCGTTTTCCGACCTCAGGAAATCATGTGTTCATTCAACATTTTACACAAATCAATCCACTTTATGTAACATTTTAGCTGTGAGACATTTCCCTCGTTCATGTGTGTGAACGGAATCCTCGTCAAACCGGAAGTGCCTTTACTACAGGAGTGCGGATCTGTGGCAAAAAGAGGCAAAAGTGGGCGGGATAAGGTGAATTACCATTACCGAGTTACTGTTAAGTGTAGAAATCATCCAAAAAAATTTTTTTTATTATGTATTAGGGACCCACCAAGAAGGTTTACGCGGGGCCCAGAATTCGGTGCTACGCCTCCGCCTTCAGTCACAACACTTCAACTTTTATTTGGTTGGAAACGCATTTAAAAAGTCTCAAAGTAATGGCCGACAACTTAAATAATCGCTCGTTGCAGCAGCCTTGGTGAAACCTCAAGTTTCCTGTTGCATCCCAGACGGAAAAATCCAGAATAATTCATCTTAATAATGTCGTTTTCTTTAATAAAAAGCGTGCATTGACACATCTGATTCTGTTTGTTGTCGTGGCTCACCTCCAAACAGTCTCGTGCCTCGGACTGCGGCACTTTAACGAGTGGAACTGTGGCTAATGGGAAATGACTGCAAAGACACAATGGCGCTTTAGTGTTTAGTGTTTGGGTCGATCCCCTTTTTTTTACGGACATGGAATTATGAATGAAAGCCAGTGCGACGGGTACAGTGCGGCCTGGTCCTGCAGCGTCCACCTATGCCCCCAAGACACTCCCGCGATTAAACCGTGAACACTGGGCAGCAAATTTGTCTGTGCGCTCGGACGTTTGTGTTTGAGCAAGTCTAGAAATGGTTTACGGGCCGGAGTTGTCGCTGAATGGGTGGTTCTGTGCGCGCGTATGAATGAAAAGTCTGTGCAGGTAAACACGCATGAATGATATTACTGCGATATTAAACGGTCGAGTACGGTTTGCTTTTAATCAAGTCTGAGTCCGACTCGCGAAGAAATGCTAAAGAGTGCGCTAAAAACAAGGCTTATGTGCCCGTTCAAGCACGTTTTGTGAAGTGAGTTTACGTTTTGACTTGAAATTTTGATAAATAACGGGTTTGGTGTTCTGATCATTTATTTAAAGGTTCTTTTTTTGTTTATTTGTTTGTTTTTGATTGCCAACTTGCAATCCATAACACTATTCAGGGCTGTATCCGTTGGTTGTTTAGTCGATTAATCGGTTGATGATGTTTTTGTCGACCAACACTTGTATTAATCAGCTAAGGGAAAGGATTTGTGACAAAAGCAGCTAATTTTCCAAGTACTTTTCTGTATAAATGATTATTTTTGAGTACTTTTGAGTGCACTTTGTGTCAGATACAGAGAGATACTTCATAGTTTTGCCATATCTCCTTTTAGTCGAGATAAAAATTAGTAAAAATTCTCCCCCTAATTATAAATCCCATTCTTAATATAATAAATACTTCACTAGAAAGCGGTTATGTCCCTCAGTCCTTCAAATATGCAGTGATTAAACCACTTTTGAAAAAGCCTAATCTAGACCCTGACATACTGGCAAACTATAGACCGATTTCTAATCTTCCCTTTGTCTCTAAAATCCTTGAAAGAATTGTGATTAAACAGCTTTGTGCGCCACCTGCAGGACAATAATTTATTTGAAGTTTTTCAGTCAGGGTTCCGTGCATACCACAGCACTGAAACTGCACTAGTTAAAGTCACAAATGATCTGTTATTAGCTGCTGATGATGGACAGGTCTCAATCCTGGTTCTGTTGGACCTCAGCGCAGCGTTTGACACCATCGACCACAACATTCTACTGCAGAGGTTAGAATGTGATGTAGGTGTCAGTGGAACCGCCCTTAGCTGGTTTAAATCCTATCTATCTGATAGGTACCAGTTTGTTAATGTAAACCAGAGATCTTCCCCATGTTCTAAAGTAACCTCACGATTGTACCGCAGGAGTTCAGTACTCGGTCCAGTTCTGTTCACTCTTTATATGCTGCCCTTAGGTATGATCATCAGAAAGCATGGCATTAACTTCCACTGCTATGCAGATGACACTCAGCTGTATTTATCAATGAAACCTGATCAGACACATCAAGTAGACAGACTTAGTGCCTGCGTGAAAGACATAAAAACTTGGATGACTCTTAATTATCTGCTCCTTAACCCTGAAAAAACCGAGGTCATTCTGCTGGGCCCTAAGCACCTGCGAGACTCCTTATCTGACCAGATAGTTTCTCTGGACAATATCACTGTAGCCCCCAGCTCTACTGTAAGAAACCTTGGGGTCCTATTTGACCAAGATCTCTCGTTCAAAGCTCATATAAATCAAGCCTGTAAAACAGCCTACTTTCATTTATGCGTAACATAGCCAAAATTAGAAAAATCCTGCCCAGAGATGATGCCGAAAAACTCATCCATGCATTTTTCACATCCAGATTAGACTATTGTAACGCTTCTGCTTATAGCGTGTCCTAAAAGCTCTATAAGAAGCTTTCAACTGGTTCAAAAATGCAGCAGCAAGATTATTAACAGGTACTAGAAAAAAGAGATCATATTTCACCAGTGTTGGAGTCTCTTCACTGGCTTCCTGTTGAGTTTAGAATCAAATTTAAAATCCTCCTCCTGACTTATAAAGCTTTAAACAATATGGCCCCATCCTACCTCAAAAAGATGCAATAGTAGCGTACCATCCAAACAGAGCTCTTAGTTCTCAAAATGCTGGACTATTGTTAGTCCCCAGAGTCTCTAAAAGCACAGTAGGAGGTCGAGCATTTAGCTACCAAGCTCCTATGTTATGGAACCAGCTCCCTGTTCATGTAAAAGAGGCCGACACAGTCTCTACATTTAAGACCAGGCTCAAAACGTTCCTCTTTGAAATAGCTTATGGTCAGGCCAGTTAGGAACAGAAATAAAAACCTACAGTTTTAGCTACGCTGCCCTTGGAGCAATTCTGCTGGGGGGAGTATGGCAGCTTGAACACTATCCTCTGGTTCTTCCTACTTTATCTATCAACAATATTTAATATTACTTCAACTGTAGTCTGTTCATTGCTGTTCACATGTTTTCTTTCTCTCCACTTCCCCGGGAGTGGAGGACTGTTTCAGGCACTGCGGCTGCTCCAGTGACGACCCCGCCCCCATCTGTCTGGTGTATCGATATATACACTGGACGATCTATGCGCCACCCGCCTGGACAGCTGGATTAGCCACACCTCGTCTGCCTGGACGAACTCCTTTTACTTTAGATGAACTGTTCCTCATCTCCTGCTGGAGGATCTCTCTACACTGGGTGGACTGCTCCTCGTCCACCTGGAGGAACTCTTTAAAGCCACCTCCCTCTTGAGTGGTTCTGGCTCCACAGTCCAAGTGGATGCGTCAGTCCTAGTTCAGCTGCAGCCTGTCCGTCCGTGGGAGTAGGATCTCTCCTTCACTGTGGTTCTCCCCGAGGTTTCTACTTTTTCCCGTGGGGTTTTGTAGTTTTTCCTCGCGAAGGAGGGTCAAAGGACAGGGGCATTCTGGGACAGTTATCTGAACTGCTTTTACCTGTGGCCCATCGAGGCAACTGTTGTTGTGATTTTGGGCATTATAAAAATAAATTGATTTTATTTGATGATTTGATAATCGGTCGATGGGGCAGGTCATGAATTTCTTAACACAACCCTTATAACCTCGAACAGGAACAACTAAAATCGGACATTTCTGATCATTGTAAAAGAGAGCACTACATTTTGGACTAAGCTGGAGCAAGTAGCACTGAGACAGAGGACAATGAACACCGTTGCTGGAGTAAGAGAGCAATTAAAATACACAAGTACAGGCTCCTCATCAAGCGTGATTTTCTAAAACTTTTCGGTGGTGTCTTTTGAATTGTTCTTGAAGGAAGCCTTTGTTTTTTGTTGTTTTTGTTTTGTTTGTTTTTTGACGTGTGTGGGCCAGACTGGTTCATGAATTTGAGGTAGTACTAGTGAACTATTGAAAAATTCTAATTTGTCCGTGCAAAAGCTACATGTTCTAAATAGCTTTAAACAGGGGGGTTGGGGTGTCTTTCCCAAAAAGAATATTTAAGAAATCAGACCATATTTCCCATATGTTGGGGCATTTTAAAGGACACATATTCTGCTACAGTGACTTTTTTTTAGGTTTTAACCATCTTCTAACAATGTCCCGTCATCAAAAACATACCTGGAGTTGCATTCAGCTGCATTAACGCTGTTTTGAGGAATGTTCATTAGAAAACCCTCTCCCCTCTGATTTCGTATGTCAATTCTCAAAAGATTCTCGGATAAATGAAAATATATCATTTATCTGAGAATCTTTTGCTGCTTAAAGTCCTTAAATGGTAAATGGTCACATATTTATACAGTGCTTTTCCACGTCTGAGGCACTCAAAGTGCTTTACTTCAAGGAACCATTCACCCATTCACTCACACATTCATGGGGGCGAGGCGGGTTAAGTGTCTTGCCCAAGGACACAACGGCAGTATTCACCCGTGGGAGCAATTGCACCGCCAACCTGTGGATCAGTGGATCTGACCGCTCAACCAAGGATGTTTATGTCAGCGGGATTTGATCTGCTGACCTTTGGATCAGAAGACAATCTCTGCCAACTGAGCTACTTCTGCCTGTTAAATCATGCCAGACTCGCTCTGAGCATTTCTGCTGTTCCAGCTGATTTAAATACATGATATCGATTTGTCATTTTATATTTTGTTTACTATTTAGCTTTATTAGAGGGGGGTGGCTCTTAATACTGCACATTTGACAATCCCAGAACATTTTATTGGTCTTTTTCTGTTTAAAAGTACACTGCAGCACTTTACTGTGATATTGAGAGAACGGTTTCAGAGCCTTGTGTCTATGATGGTCAGGAAGGGCATCATGCTGGGGTCCCTTCAGGTTTGGGGGACCCAGACGGCAGAAACGCTCAGAACGTGTTCAATCAACAAATAAACAAATATGGGCTATTGGCATTAGCTCAACAAATTCATATCGGGCTGAGCTCAGACAAAGTGTGAGACTTTTCTGGTGGACGGTCCGCCACCTTCTTGTCATCATGGAGTTGTTTTGAAATGTGTTTGTTAAGTTGGAGGAGACAGTGCTTGTTAATAAATATAAATAATGTGCAGTAGATGAATTGTCGGTTGGTATCGCCGCCTTTGCGATGCCTGAACATTTCACATATGGCATGGAACTTTTCGATCTACTGGGAAAAAAGCAAGAAACACCACCAGGCTATAAGCAAGACGACTCACAGGAAGAATCTGTGTTTTTCTACGTAAAAAAAAAAACACCAAAATGAAAAAAACTATACATTTAAAGATACAAGTAAAGCCGGAGACAAGCAGGTAACAAACCTTCCATCAAAGACACACAGGGATACAGGGCTGCACATAACAATTAAATCAAATAATGAAGCTATTATTTCGATAATTATTTATTTAGATAAACACATTATCAACCACATTGGGGCTGTAGTCGACTAAAGGGATTCTTGGTCGATGTATTTGACCCAAACTACATTCAAAAAACCTCAACCGCACAAGAGTTGATGCAAAAAACAACTATTAATACAGAAAAGTACCAGTAAACTGTGTATTTATACGTAAGAAGTTAGATTAAACTCATGAATCACTCCAAAATATTCAGCTAATTCGCTCTATATCTTTTCCTTTTTGCCAAATAAATCCTTTGAATCTACATAAAATTGTCAGTCAACCATGAAAATGTTGGTCGATTAAGACGCCATCAACCAATGAATCGACTAAACGACTAAAGGATTGCGGCCCTAAACCACATAAAGGTTGATATACGTTGACTGAAGACTTCTAGATGGAAAATACGTGTATTTTTAAGAAATCAAACATGTTTTATTCTTTTTTGACATAATAACATAATAACGCTGCAGGATACTGTCACTGTGTCTTTTGGCAAGACACTTTACCATCCTTTTCTGCACAATATGGCCATTATAAACACTAACAACGTTTTACCTTTTGTGCATTTACAGTATCTCATAAAGCCAGTGCTGCAGCATCTGTTATCATCCAGTAGGAGGCAGATTTGTCGCACAGCAGGAGTTTAATGTGTCAGACCGGTTTAATATCAATGGATTATGTAATCGCTGGTATCACAGACTTGGCAGCCGTGGCCTACAAACAGAAAGAGCCGGAGCGAGTCGGAAAAACGGCACAGAGAAAGCAGAGATGCGATTGTTCCTTTATTACAGAAATGTGTAAAACAGAACATGAGAAAATCTGTAAATGTGCAATTCAAAACAACGACCACAGATTCCCAATAAAAACATCATGGAGTTTTCCTCGAGAAATAAATACAACCCCCCGTTATTTTGGGAAACGCGAGGGTGAAAGTGCATCTAATGTCGGGGGCGGGTGCAAAGGAGGATTGAAGCACGAGAAGCTGGTGGGAAATGTCAAATATTTGGATCGTTTTTGCTTTTCTTTCTACTTCCGGAGCAGCGGTGTGCAATGACGCTTAGACACATGTGACTTTGGGGTTCGGGATTTGTCGATTTCACGCCGGCACAGTATTTCCTTTTGCATACTGAACAATAAAACACGTGCCAATCGAAATTACACGTGTTCAAAGGCGGGCTTTTAACACGCTGACATTGAGTTCTGTAACTGACGATTGAGATTGTTTCTAGAGGCTTTTTAAAATACATTATCAACCAAATAAAGGTTGAAATTAGGGCTGCAACAAGTTCATCGATTAATCGCAGCTAATCGATGAGTGAAATGAGCTGAGAAAATACGTTTTATGACTCAAATTGAGAGGCAACTGCGTGAAAATGATGCGAAAAATTTGTGTGAATTGAATGTATTTGATGGAAACACTCTTTTGTCCATAAAAGTACTCGACCAGGTTCCACAAACGGAGCTCCACCTGAGTCAAACTGAGCGAAAATAATGTGACTTTTGTGTTCGAAAAATGATTGATAGTTGCAGCCCTAGTGGAAATGTGGAAGCGGACGGCTTCTAGGTCGAGAATATTTACGAAAAAAGTGCGCAATTGATTAAAATCTGAAATGGTTTATTAGTTTTTTGGAAATTTTGATTGAAAAATGTCGTCGTCTTTGTTATAAAACAGTCTTTACCGTTGAGTTTTAGAGTTTGTATAGACCAGATAAGTATCCCGAGTATCAAAACACAACTACGATTATGTTTTCTAGCCGACTTGTCACAATAAGTTGCTTGATTGTTGCGGCTCTAGTCCGAATTGTCACTACGTACTACCTCGTTACAGATTAAGCTTAACCTTTACGTTGTCGGCCTAAAGGACCAACCACTACATGCACGATAAGTTTCAGTTACAGAAGGACGAAAGCTCGAGATCCGGAGAAAGCAACAGAAATGTCAATAAACCCTGTCTATTTCCAAAAGATCTCTCATTCCCCTCTGAGCGCCGGCCAGCTCTCAGTCAGGTGAGTCGGAATTTATGCGACATAGTGCTTCGATTTAAAGTAATATATGGCAAGACTCGCCTAAAGGTGTGAATTTCCAGGCTTCCGTAACGTAATCGCGCATAGTCTTTGGCAAATGTCGCCCTAGGCCACTCACGATAATTACTAAATCGACTTATCGTTCAGTATATGAGAGCTGGAACAATGTTTTGCGGTTTAAAATGTATCTTGGGTTCAGAGTCTTTGCATTTGTGGACAGTTTTTTCCTTTTTCCAAGATTTGAGCTGTACAGAGTCGCATAAAGAACTTCTATGACGCAATAACTAATCATTTATTTCTTGCAGCTCGTGTTTTCTTTACAGTGTGACTCTTAGAAAAGGGTTCGCTGGGATTGTCCTGCGTTAAGGTTGTTGTGTCAGTGGTACAAAGCTGATAAAATATTATGGTCTATTGTGATATTTTCGGTAACAATATGCCGTGCTTCAAAATGTGTTATTGTGACAAGCCGATGTCACAAACTACAAATGCTGTTACCATCAAAAAGGAAAACAAGATGGCTTAATATGAAGAGTTCATTTGCAAAAAAAACTGATATTTTGCTTTGAAAATGTGTCAAAAAGCTGTTGTTGTTGTTCTTCTCTGTGTTAAAGGGGAAATATGCAGCAAAATCAAGTTTTATGAGCTTTTAATCTTGATACAACAGTGTTTCCTCTTCATTAGTTCACTCAGAGTTGTATTTGGATTGTGTATTTTCCTGATGCTTGAGTGCTCAGAAAAATCATGTTTTCATCTACCCCTGTCCCCGCCCACATGCCGTGTGATTATTTGAAAAATTAAAGGGGCTGTACCTGATTTTTCCTTTTTGAAACGTGAAAGACAGAACTAGTTCAAGTGCCAGATTATCACTTTGAAAAGGCGGGGCTTATCAATTCTGCAGTTTTGAACAGGAAGATAATGGACCTGTTTTTTTTACTGAGCCGTTACTTAGATGCGTCTTTTTTTTTTTTTTTTCCACAACCCAGTTCTGCCGAGACTGAGAGTTAGCTTACTTTCCACAGAACCCTAAACCTAACCGAATTATCTCTTAGTAAACTTAACTTAACCCTAACCTTACCCTAAATATGTAAAAAGACTTGCATAGCTAGCATAGCCACCAATGTTAAGTAGGGGCCTGTGGCATAAGTGGGTTGGGGGGGGATTAAGAGTTTTAGATCAATATTGTAGTTTAAACAAGACATAAAGGATCTACTTATGGCTCAATACAAAGTACCTGAAAATTTAATGTTGTTTTTTTGCACTAAAATAGATTTGACTTTTGAAAACACAGATAGACAGAGTAAATTGTAAGTTTTTTTTCAAATGTCACTTATCTGTTTTTGCAAATGAACTCTTCATATACTCTTCAATCTTTACGGTTTGCATATAAAGTACCTCAATCTTAACTGTGTTCACGTCCTCAATCATTTTCATTATCTCGACAGAATAAATGTGCTCATTCACATTTGCTTTATTGAAAAAAAAAAAAAATAGTTTGAAGTTTGAAAGTGTGTTTTAAATATAACTTTTACGCTCTACAAAGCCAAGATCAACTATTAAATGAAAAGTGTAAAAGCATTTCTGGAGAGATATGAAGATGGGGGACCCTGTTTTCGCTGATGTGTGAAAGGCGGGACGGGAGACGGACGCTGTCATGGATGCAGGTTGCTATGGCTACGGTGATTCTTGCTTCGATTAGCGATAAGGTGAGGCACACAAGTTCAAGAGAGAACGCTCAAATATCTCCCAAATACGACAAAAAGAAACCCAGGCCAGTGATTCTCAAACAGTTCAAGAGCAGATTGGGGGATTTTGTCAATTTGAAGTCAATAAGTTGCTGTCCTCACTGTTTTTACAGTTCACTTCTGATGTACTCGGTTTTGTCTTGTAAGTCCTGGTTTAGTCCTGGTCTTTTGTTGTGTGCAAGTGGAAACACAGGCCAAGTCTACTGCAGAACTAAACCGGGCCAACAAAATTACCAATTTTAGTTCAGATGTAGACTCGGTTTGGCCCTGTTAGTCCTGGTTTGGTCCTGGTCTAAAACAAGTTCGTTTCCAGGTTTAGTCCAAGTTTAGTTCCACTTTTGTTGTGTGCAAGGGGGAACACACGCCAAGTCTATAGCAGAACTTAACCAGGACTAAACCAGATCACCCAGTTCAGTTGTGATGTACTCGGTTTGGTCCTTTTAGTCAGTTTAGTCCTTTAGTCCTACATGAATTAGCTCTGAGTTTGTACCAGTAATATTAATAAATCCACTACATCCAGATTAATGTAAAATTGACCTAAACAAGGGTTCACACTTGGATCTTAGTTTGAGAAAGTTTGGTCCTGGATAGTTCTGAATTCAGTCCTAGTTTAGTTCCAATTTTTATGTGGTCTATGCACAAGGTCCTAATTGTGGACAGGGTCTAAACCAGGACTAGATTACACACCTTAGCTCTGACGTAGACTTGGGTTGTTCCTGTTCTAATGCAGGTTTGGTGCTGGTTTAGTTCCACTTTTGTTGTGAGGAAGTGCCCCATGCACAGCAATAAAGCAGAACTAAAGGGTTAAATGAGATGACCCAGTTTAGTTCTGGTGTAGATTTGGTTTGGTCCTGTTCTCCTCCTGGTTTTATTCAAGTTTGTTTCTAGGTTTAGTCCTGTGTGTAAGTGGAAAACCATGCCAAGTCTAAAGCAGAACTAAACCAGGTCTAAACCGCGACATAGAAATGAGATCACCCAGTTTAGTTGGGTCCTGTAAGTCCTGGGTTTGTCCTAGTTTAGTTCCTCTTTTGATGCGATGTGTGCCAAGTCTATAGCCGAACTAAACCAGGTCTAAACGAGTATGTCCCAGTTGAATTCTGATGTAGATTGGTTGATTGGTTTGGCCCTGTTAGGTTTAGTCCCTGTCTAATACAAATTTATTTCAGGTTTAATCTAAGTTGTTCCACTTTTGTGGTGTGCAAAGTTCCCATACACACTGTATTATAGAACTAAACCAGGTCTAAACCAGGCCCAAACCAGGACTAAACAAGATCACCAAGTTTAGTTCTGATGTAGACTTGGTTTGGTCCAATAGGTCCAGGTCTAAAACAAGTTTGTTTGCAGATTTTGTCCAGGGTTAGTCCCACTTTTGTTGTGTGCAAGTGGGAACACACGCCAAGTCTATAGCAGAAATAAACCAGGACTAAACGGGATCACCCAGTTCAGTTATGTTTGGTTTAACACAAGTTTAGTTCCACTTTTGATGCAATGAGTACAAAAAAGAACATATGCCAAGTCCATAGCCGAACTAAACCAGATCTAAACCAGGACTAAACCAGAACTAGTCCTGGTTTGGCGATGGTCTCATAAAAGTTTGTTTCCGTGTTTCGTCCAAGTTTAGCGCCACTTATGATGTGTGCAAGAGGGAACACATGCCAAGTCTACAACAGAATTGAATTAGGTCTAAACCAGGACACACAAATTAGATCTAACCCAGGACTAAATCCAAACCGAGTTAACTTCTTCACGAACAAGGGTGTAACAAAAAAGGAACCTCTGGAGGAGAAAGTTTGAGAAGCACTGGCCTTAAAGTGTGATCTTGACCCTCAGAAGTCGCTCATGCAGAGAAAAAAAGCATAAAAACCCTCAGCACGGCCCTTTTTTTCGTTCCAAGATTTAAAAAATGTATAATAAATAACAAGATTGCACCACAAATATATGAGAAATGTAATGTTCTGAAGCCTGATAGTGTCCAAAACGCTCCATTCAAAACATCACATCTTCTATTTAAGGCTGTGTTTCCCAATGATAGAAATGGAAACGGCAAAGTAGAAATAACCTACTGATTAAATTACTAAGAGTAGGAGAGATGGCAGTATGATTCCCGTTCCGTTTTACCCATGTCTCCCTGGGCAAAATACTTCACCGTTGCCAACCCCAGTCATTGTGTAATAAAATGTTAATTATATAAATAAGATCAAATTTAGAAATACCACTCACAAGGCAGTCACAAGCTTGTTTTTGTTTGTCCGAAGACTAAGGATGTGTTCACACTTGTACAAAAACAACATTAAAACTGGGACTAAACTAGAACTAAATGTGGACAAGGCCAGGGCTAAACCAGGACTAAAACTGGACCAAATCAAGTCTACAACAGGACCAGGATTAAACAAGTGTGAACACAGCCTAAATGTAAAATCTGAGTCATTCTAATGCCCGCACACAAAATCAATTCTAAATGTAATTCATAATAAAAAGTGCTTTAAAATGGATCATTCAATGGTGACCCAGTTCCACATCTGCCTGGGAAACACGGCCTGGAGAATCCGGACTATCTGGACCCAGTCTGGACCAAAGTCAGCAGGACTCTGACTGGAACATGAGCCCAGCGAGTTATTCAATTATTTACAGCCTGCTTTTTGTGGCTCTGACTCCAAAACACCAAAACCAGCCCAGCCCCAGATCTGTACAAGAGAAGTGCAGAGATACAGAGTGATATCATACATGTGGCAGAGGAGGTGCATATTATCATCAGCAGGAGGAGGAGGAGGGTCGACCTGGACAGAAGCTCAACATTCAGTCATCAAACCAAGAGACTCCAACAAACCGACGCGGAGAGACTCGGGATGAACGGCCTATTGCTCCGACTGAAGGCCCGCGGTGTTTGCTTTAAGAGACAAGGCCATTTTGGGATGTTTGTGTTCCTACAAAAGTAAAGGGAGCACACAGTCCTATGTACACAATAACAGCAGAGTCAGGCGTTTCTCCGGGTGTTACTGGTGGCGGACGTGCGTCCCGTGTCGTGGTCCGGCCTATACTTGAGCCAGCAGATGAGCCACGTGACCACCACGGAGAACATGGCCAGGATGCTGGCCACGGACAGGCAGATGGGTCCGGCTGGAGAGGGCGGGATGCTGTGGCTGTGCACAAAGATGAGGCCCATGAAGAGCAGCACGAGCATGGACAGGAAGGAGAAGATGACGCACACGCAGCCCGTGGTCAGCGCCACGCGCTTGCAGCTCTGACAGCTGTCGTAGCGCACAGAGTCCTGGGACAGCGTGGTGGCTGTGGACACCGTGGTGGACGGGGTGGCCTGGCTGTGGCTCACGCTGGACGTGCCTGACGCTTCCTCGCGGCGGAGGGCGACCAGGGCCGGGTGCAGAGGCGGGGGGAACGGCGGCAGCGCGTCCTGAGGGAGCGGGTCCGAGTCGATGTAGAGCGGGAAGTCCTCCGTCACCTTGGTGTTGTTGGGCAGGTTCTGGATGCGGTAGTCGGGCACGGGGGTCCGGTGGCGGCACACGGGGCAGCTGATGCGCCATGGCCGCTCCTCGCGCAGGTGCAGCGTGTTCAGACACTCCTCACAGAACGTGTGCAGACACTCCAGGATCTTGGGCGCGCGCCGGTCAAGGTCGAAGTAATTGTAGCATATTTTACACTCGTACTCCTCGTAGGGGAAGGCGGAGGACGAGGCGTCGCCGCCGGGAGGCTCCGCTCCGGTCGATGCCAGCTCTACCTCTGCCATGTCATCTTTCGCCATTCACATCCTCAGCGGAAACACAAAGGGAACAGGACTGGTGCTGATGACGGTGCAGTCTCCGCTCTGCCCCTCCTCTCCTCCAGCTCATTCACACGGCATCACGTCCCGCCGCCGTTTGTCCGCGCTCCTTTGTGTCTGAAACGGTCGGGATTCCGGCTGTGGAGCGTCCCTTCGCCCATGCGCTCGTGCGTGGGGGCGCAATGATGTAATGGCGGCGCGAGGCTCATCCAAACACGCGCAGGGAGAGAGAGGCGTCCGCGTGTCGCTTAGAGGGGCTGATGTTGTTCTGTGTCATCGCTCCGTGACCATTACGCACGGCACGTACAGCATCACGCACAATTACGGGATGCGCTTATTTGGTCAACGAGGGCGTCATCTCCACCCGCTGTAAACACACGCTGTGCCAACAACGAGGCTGTTTGTGTTTATGCTGCCAACATTAAAAACACAAAGCGATACTGTTCATTGTTGTTAGGGTTGTTTTTTTCATATTCTAAAATGCCTGTCCCCTTCAGCTCTGACCTGTTATTCCTAAAACGCCTGAATCTGTTCCTGGTCCAGACTATTGTCTGGACTCTTTGTGAAGCTGAGATTCTGTAGTTTTGTCCTTTGGAGTCTGATTCACTCTAATTATAAGTGGAAACAAGCTCTGCAAAGAGGAAAACCAGAATTTAAAGCCCGCCTAAATTTTGACAATTCCTCTTTTCAAAGCTGAAGCTAATTGAACTAAACTAACTGAGTTTTAGGCACGTGCAATAAAGTTAAAAAAAAGTCCAGGTGGAATCCATATGAAATCCTATTACATTTGTTTTATTTATTTTAGAGGTTTTTTTTTTTTTCATGTGTGCTTTTGGAGTAAAACCTGACTCTAATTCATCCGAGAATGGTGGATTTGACAGCTTTCTTTTCATATTTAACATGTCCAGCAGCTATAGTTTCCTTTTATCAGACGGTGGATAAAAAGGAATAAATTAACACAAATCGTAGCAGGCTATTATTAAAATGATCTGTGACTGTGTTATTTAGACAGGGAGGGACAGTTACAGTGTGTGACAGAAAAGTCATAACTTCCAAATGTTCTTCTCAATTAGGCAACACAGACGGCTATTACAAAAAAAAACCTGCTGCAATTCTAATATGACATTTTAAGTGCATTTTTCCAGAATGTGCACTAAAACAAAGGCTAATCCAAGAACGTAGACCAGAAATTTATTGTGATTATCATCTAGAAAATGATTTTAAAACTACTTTGCTATTTGCCTGTTACACATTACATAACTCAGACTTTACTTCTGCTTAAATGTTTCAAAATGTGCTTTGTTTAGCGGCAAACACTTATTGAGCAAATATAATCAACAGCGATGATGCCTGTGTGAATAAGCCATAGCTTACATTTCAGTACCACAACCTCAAAAACAAGAGGCTGTGTGTAAAACGACTCAAGAGGACCCTAAACAGGACCTTAAAACCAAACAGGAACCATCGAATGAAAACAACCTATAATAGAGAACAGCATGGATTAATAGGATACAATAAACTTTATTGTCGTCAAGAGGCTCTTTCGCAAAAGACTATAATGTACGACAATGATTAAAAACACTACATTAAAAGAGACATTCTACTTGATCTAAAACAGCTCAGTAAACAGATCCATTGACTTCAGGTCCAAAACTGCTACACTGATAAGCTCCGCCTCTTTATAGTGACAGATTGTCTTTTACGTGTTTTTACTTTTGAAAAGTGGCTGGTGGCATTTTAGAAACAAACGTGTATCACTCGAAGCAATCATTTTTGAAAATATGACGTGGGCGGGGACAGGGGGTAGGTGAAAACAGGGATTTTCTGAGCACTCAAGCTTCAGTTGCAGGACAATACTGGATTAACTCACACACGCAAAAACCGATCAAAACACTACTCTGATTAAACTCACGGTGAGGAATGACTTGTCAATCAGTTCTACGGTTCGTTCATATTTTGTGCGACGCTTGAACCTCAACCAGACATTTACACAAATGTTTTGGCACATTCCTGATGCACGCCCTGTCCTTGACCCTCCTTCTCGGCAAGAAAAAACTACAAAAAACCCAATGATTTGTCGCTTCTCAAGCACACGACCACAGGACTTGTCTTTCCCCCTGGTTATTTCAGAAATGAGAAGCCACTCGCTGCTTCATTGTTTAATCGCAACTAATTGATTACAGAAATAGTTGTCATTAAAATAAGTGACTGAATCATGAGCTGAGAGAAGAGGTTTTACTTCTCAGAGCCGGCATTACACAAAAATGACACGAGACGACTTCATTTAAGATTCATCTGGGTAAATTTGAGCAAAAAATCTCCTCTTCAAAGGCCTTTCGATCGCTAAACAACTAATGTACGATCAGTTTATTTGGGCCACAGCAGGTTTGTTTGGTCATTGTTCCAGTTTAATACTTGACATACAGAGAGACTGAAAAGGTGTGGGCTGTTGAATATGCTTATTTATACCTCACTGTTGCTGAGTTCGGAGCCAATCAAATCCTACGTCACGTCTTTGGCCATGTGAGTCGCCATTTTTAATAAAGGGACAAACTACAATGGGAAGTAATGGTAAACTTCACTCTGTTCTTCAAATTCTCAAGAATAACCGCCACAAATGAGCCCAAACAGCACACGACAACAGAATAAACACCAGGAACCGATACAAAGCTAAAGACCACTCACCTGGTCAATATTCCACTCTCTCTTAGTTGTGTCACATGGTCACATTATTATTTTATCTCTCTGAAGTGCACACACGTTTAAATGAGAGAAGCCCACTCACAGTAACCAGTGAGGATTCAGGCTGTGGACTTCAACACCTGTAGCTGCTAGTTTGGCACTGTTTAGTTTGCGTACAAATGAAAGAAAATGCCGCTGTCAGTGTTTAAAACTGGCTGCTATGAAATGGAAAAAAACTAACTACAGCATTTCAAGTTATCTGTGACTTGCTGCGGGGATATACAGTCATGGTTAGTCCAACTTTAGGGGCTTTGGTGGCTCTTTTGTCACACATTAACAAAAAGTTGAAAGTCGAGGTACCCTAATATTTACACTTGATTTTCAGTATCTGAGCATCTACTCCAGTCATGTCATGCTTTCATGGGCTGCGGTCTGATGTTTTCTCCTTTGCCTGTTGTTGCCAAGGTGTGTAAAGCGTCACACGAGTTCTACTACCTGGATGTCCCAACCCAAGAATTCATAATTTGTAAATGAAAAAGCAGGAAACTGGGAAACTGTACAATATTCTATTTAAAGTACAACATTTTTTTTACAGACTCTGAATCCATGTACATGCTGAGAGTTATACATCTGAAATGACGGAGAGTGGTTTGATGAATCAGTTAAAGGGGCTGTACTTGATTTTTACTGTTGTGAAACAGAAATTTACAGAACTAGTCCTTGTTCCTCATGTTTTGCATGTGATAAAAGTCAAATCTGTGTAGCCCCAGCACACATATTGTAAAAGCATCTATTTGGGACCACGTTTTATCTGCATCTATTTATAAAGCGTTTTATCCGAGAAGAGAGCTGTTCGCATGCTAATGTTTGTTAGCTTTACCGAAACGCCCTGGGTTCAAAAATGTGTGAAAAGTGCTTCTAAACTCATGGCGGTGAAGATTTCGGATTCTGGGACTGCATTAGGAAAGTGAGTGACACACGTGACTGATGTAAAGACTTTAACATGACATGACTTTAACATACTTCTGTTTTTTTACTTTTCAAAACAGTAAAAATCAGGTGCAGGGCCTTTAATCAAACAATAATACTAATCCATTACCAAAATACTAGTTAGTTGCAGCCCTACACCTGCAGCAACCATCCAGCAGGAGGAGAGGACCTGTTTGCCCAGTCGAACCCAGGTGGAGACAGCGTCCTTTACAAAGCTCCCACACGTTTCACTCACAGTTCCAAAGCCGCCCCTCCCTCCCCCTCGCCCCGCCCTCCCCCCGGGGCACACCTGCACCGCACAGCCGCACCTGAGCGCTCCGTGTCCGGCCAGACTCGCCAGTCCTGTCCTCGCGGCGCGTTCAGGCGTCGACTCCTCCGCGCTCGCTCCCCTCCGCGCTCGTCCCGACATGTGCGCGCCTCTCCCGGGTCACATGCGGGAGCTGCTGTCGTACCTGCAGGACTCGGAGCTCGTGGCCCGGTTCCAGAGGCGCTGTGGGCTGCACCTGCTCCGAGGGAACGAGGAAGAACCGGCCCGGGCGCATCTCGACGACGCGCGTAAAACTGGAACCGGAACCGCGGATGGAGACGTGGCCGCCGCACGTGGAGCTCTGCGCCAAAGACTCCACAACAACAATGTGGAACCTAAAGAGAATGTACACTGTGTCAAAGTAAGTAGAGTGATCTCAAATGCTATGTCAGCAAAGTTCAATCAAGATGGAGGCAAAATGAAGCACACTATTATATTTTAAGTTATTAGCTCACATCAGATCTAAATACAAAACTAAATGGTTTTGTGTTGTGTGGGGAAAAAGGCAACAAACTAGAATTTCCAGGTAGAAATGCCAGTTAGTTTGCTTTTCTGTTACAAAGGAAGTTCAATAGACTATTTTCTAGCTTTAAAATAGTATTTGAGCTTCACAAAAAGTATAATTTATGTTAAAGTATGTACTATTTCTGTAGTTAAAAGAAAAACAATCGTGGGCTCAACATTTGTGTAAGCATTTGTCCAGTGAAACCTACAAATCTGTGTTTTTCCTTCATCAAAACTGCCAAGAATTTATTGGTGTGGTAGTAATTGCAAAAACAAAACAGTACTGCGTCATAATATAAGACATAGCTACACACGATGTCTATAAAAGAAATAAAATATAAAAGTTAGTATTAGGTGTATGTAGAAAGCAAAGGGTGTATTCTAGCATAACTGAATGAAAAATAACAATAGTAATCAAAAGATGAATAAATCATATGGAAAATTATGTATTAGGGGCCCGCTGAGAAGTTTTGTACTTGGGGCCCGGAATTTGGTGCTACGGCCCTGCTTTTCTAATACAAATAATGGAAAAGGACTATTTTCTATCCTCAAAAATGTATTTAAATTTCACCAAAAGTACGATTTGTAACATTTCTTCAAGTATTTGTCCAATAAAACTTAAAATCACTTTGCAATCATCAAAAATGCTAAGTATGGTTTGTATGAAATAAACAAACAATGCAAAATACAATAGACCCGTTGAAATGCGACGTCATTGTCATCCAGAAGAGACGAGTGGAGGCTAAAAGTGGCCAATAATACACTTCCAGTGATTAACTGATCTAAATAGTCATGAGTTTAAGTGTTTAAAACCAAAAATAAGCAACCGTTTTTAATTTCCAGAGTAGAAATGTCAAGTATAGTTTGCGTAGTATTACAAAAGCTGGTTTTCTACTAGGGCAAAAGCTGCAATTTTTGGAGGTCAATAATTTCCTCCACAAACCACAAAATATCCTGTTTTACTGTGTATAAAAGCTGCTAACGCTGTAGTTTAGATTTGTACAAACATGTTCTGAAACAAGTGACAAACACTAACCCTAACAAACGTGACAAAAAGCAGCAAAAACATTTTTGAAACGTGATTCTTCTATTAGTTTGTCAGTTCATATTTCAGTCTTTTGTCAGTTCTCCTGGTTGTGTTTAAAATGGGAACTTTGAACAGAATCCTGTTATTAAAACATAAATTCTAAAATCTAATCGTAATCGCAAAACTGGGCAGAAAAATCACAATTAGAGGTTTATGATTAAGCAAGAATTACACCAAAATGACACACAAAAATCGAAAGTATAATTGCTAGAATATCTGCATCATAAAGATTGAGGGACCTTTTTGGACTGTCAGGATCATTTCTCAATTGGTTTTCTTTATCTGGTCAGCGCTTTAGTGTTGATGCAAAACAAATAATGTCTGGCTCAGTCGATTTGTTGTGTGTAGTTCCTCAGGGCTCTGTTTTGGGTCCTGCCCTATTTCTGTTCCATATAATCCCTCTCTATTTACTGATGATAACCAGGTATAATGCTCTTTTAAACCCTCTGAGATCCAGATGTTGAACTTCTTAGGCAGTTGTTTAGTGCAAATAAAACAATGGCTAAGTAACTACTCTCCGCAGCTTAACGCAGACAAAACAGAAACTCTGATTATCGCCCCTGACGATTCCAGAGATAAAAAAACAAGTCTTAGAAACCCTGGCGTTATCTTTGATGAAGGCATGTCATTAGAGCATCACTCGAAACAGTTGACAAGAAACGGATAATTTCAGTTGAGGAAAATCTCTGAACTCTGAACTGAAGATCTGGAACTTATAATTCATGGCTTTGTGTCTTCGCGTTTCGACTATTGTAATAGCCCTCTCACATTGAGGTCTGTGGATCTGCTGATGGTTCCTCGCTCTCGTTCTCGGACCAGAGAAGACCAATCCAAACTCCAAACTTTCTTTTTTGCTCAAGCGTTTAAACTACAGCAGATTTGGGGACTGATTTACTGTCATATTGTTGTATGTATTGCCTATTTTAAGTGTGTGTTATTGTTGTGTATTTCACTTTTTGCACTTTGTGACTTCCTTGCCTGAGAAAGGTGCTATATAAATAAACATTGCTTGCTTGCTAGAATAATCTATTAGCAAAATAATCGTTAGTTGCTGCCCTATATTTAAGGTTGACATTGCATAATTGTACCTCAACACACCATATTTACTCTCAGTGAAGTGCCGTTCTATAGGGGCTTGTGCTAGGCGTGTTGCAAACGTCATAAAGGGCAGGTTGAAGTTCATATTCCTGCAAAGTGAACGATCCAATTTAACATCAAAACAATGCAAAACACAGCGACTGGCTTTTCTTGTTGGTCGGGCCCCAAACAGGACCTTCGACACGCCTACAAAGACATGTTTACATTCTTTTATTGCTCCGAGCTGTAAAGTAAACTATGTCACTTTTCTGCTTGTCTTCTCGGGGGTGTTATTGCGTCATGCGGAATGTTTCACAGTATTGCATTAAACTTATCTCTTGAATCCATCGGGACAAGCAGGTGACGCCTTGTCTGTTGTCTCTTTATACAGATCGTTATTAGTCTGGTCACTGTTTCCTCGAGTTCAGGTTGAATGGTGGATTAAACTGTGCGTGACAGGTGATTTCCTCATTTTGACTTCATTAGATTCATTTAAAGGAAAAATATTATGTATTTTTAGCCTTTAAACATGCTTTTGAGTACCTTAAATTTGCCATCTCATGTTTTAGTAGAAGTTGGCGTGTTTAGATGGCAGAAAGGTTCGAGTCTGGTGATCATTTAAAGATTTAAGGCGAGACACTGCTGGCAAAACCCTTTTTTTCAAGTTTTTCTTTTTTGGTCAGTTTGCTCTCTTAACGTATTGGCTTTCATGTGGAAACAACAAACGTGTCCAATCTGCTGCTAAATATGTTTTATCATTTCAACGAATCCACTTCATCCCTAGAGTTCTATGAGAGATTGCAACTTCAAAGGCCGATTTCTTAAAAAAAAAAATTCTCCTCTCAGGACATAAGGATCAGCACTTAAAGTAGATCCTACAAACATCAAACTTTACAATACTGAACTCAACAAAATTTTGACGAAACATACAGAAGGTTTTTTTGATATCTAATTCAAAAACTGATTTATTTAAGTTTTAAGTGAAAAAACACGAGGCTAAATTTCAATTCTTAAGACAGTTTTCAGTCCAATCTAGTTTACTTAAAATCTAAATAAGAAATCCAAAATCCCCTCTCTAAATCTTTTTTCTTATAACTAGTATGTGTACAAAATGAACCAAGAAATTTAAAGGTCCCATATTCTGCTATTTTCCCCTTTACACAGTCTATTCTAAGGGCTTTGTTGATAAAATTTTGCGTTGTGCAATATCCATAACATAACAGTTTCCAAAAAACACCCATTTCTTGGACTGGCCCCCCGCCTTGCAACAGCAATCGGCTCACTCTGAGATCTGACCCCCCCGAACAGAGAGCAGGCTGCCTCCCCCGCCGCACCATCGCGCCGCCCCCGCCCAACTCGTGCCGAAGCCTAGAGCGGGAGATAGTGCGCGATCGCGCCGTGTGCTCCGGTAAACAGCGATACACAAACACTGAATAAACATTTTATCCGTCCTGGACGGTGCGTCGTGCTGAGTCCTCGTCCTGGATCTGACCTGGAGTTTGGCGTGCTCCAGTACCTCGGCAGACGGACGCGTTGCCCGTTGGTAAATAACAAGCTAACTCTTGATCTGTCATTATCCATCGTGTAATTACTGTAGAGCAGTAGCATTAGCTGTTTTTAGTCTTGCGGCTGCGCGCTTCCTGGAGGCGTGGCTTAAACACCGCGTCATCCTGGTGAAGCCGCGTCATCCTTGTGAGGAGCCCCCGTCTGCCTGCTCAGCCGAGGGGGACGGAAAAGACAGTTCTCTAGCGAAAGCATGAGGGAATCAATCAAAAAAACCACTTTGGGCACAACATACGAGGCCCAAATAGCACTGTAGGAAGGTTAAAACCTCTGAAAAGTCGATTTTGCATGTTATGGGACCTTTAAACCTGATCCTGATTTAAACCTGATCATGTCCATTTTTCAGATTTAAATGTCCGTTTTTACACATAAAGTGCCTAATTTCTACATGAAAACATGACAATGAAAAACTTATAATACATTTTTTTCTTTCATTCATGTGAGTAAACTACAGGAGAAGTTTAGAAGTTTCAAGATGATTTCCTATTCACCTGTAGCGTCTCGCCTTAAAACAGCAGAAGATTCTTGAATAAGTGACGTCTGAAATCTGAAAAAACGTCAGCGGTCCAGGGAGTTCAACAGGAAGCGCTTTTGACGGTCGGAGGGAGAGGATTTTCATCACAACGTTCCTCAAAATAACGTGAATGCAGCTAAATGCAACTCCAGGTGGTTTATTTTTTGAAGATGGAACATTGTTAGAACACGTTTAAAAGCTCCAAAAAGTCACTGTGGCGGACTCCAAACAGAACTCTGAGGGAGCTAACGATGAGAGAAAACAGTATAATATCATTAAAAGCCTCTCAGGACTTGAGTATGACTGAAAACATTGTTCGTCATTGCTGTTCAGGAGCGGAGCAGACCCGAGTACGAGGTGAGGCGTCCTCTGCTGCACCTGCTCTTCCTCTTCTCCTCGGCCCTGGGACACGAGGTCTTCTACATCAGCTGCCTGCCCTGGCTCCACTGGAACCTGGACCCGTTCCTGTGCCGCCGCCTGGTCAACATGTGGACGGTGAGAGCTCCTCCTAATCCTGGTTTAGGCTCTGTTTGAATTAGATTAGATGTCACTCTGGATCAATATGTGGACTGTAAAACTGATCGTCAGTCCTGGTTTAGTCCCGGTGGAGTCCCAGTTTGGATTGTTGGGATCCTCGGACGTAAACATTTAAGAAACGTATCGTGTAATCTGAGTATAATCTGATATTTGTTAGTTTTCTTTACATCCCCATCATGTTTTATGCGATACTTTACACTAACAAAGACATATACAGGCACAGTTTAGCACATTTCTGATGGATTGCAAGAATATTTTCTGAATATTGTCATCAAGATAATGCCAAAAAACTATCTATTCATTTCATTCAGTATTCATTTTGTTAATTAAGTCCAGTAACAGGTCAGATTAAACCCAGGTATAGTTTGGAGTAAACCCAGGGATAAACTGTTCTAGACTTAAACATACCCAGGCTGATAAAGTAGTCTATAGGCCAAACTCCACCCCTCTGGGCCTTAATATACCCTCTTTTAGTCAATCGCATTTATTTATGTTATTTATTAGGCATTTATTTATTATATATTCAGTATTTGACCTGACAGGTTCTCATTTACGGTGATGATCTGCCAAGAAGCACAAAAAGAACACAAGAATACATCACACACCAATCTAAACATTTGAGCTCAAGATATAAGTGTGAACTGATCCTGTTTTCTATTATTTTTTTTCTGTTATTTATGTAAGACAAGGACAGTGCACAGATGACATTAATCTCAATGAGAAGAGATGCGCCAGATTTAGCTACAAGATACTTTCCATCTGTCGTCCTTGGGCAGGTTTTAAACAGAACACAATAAACAAGATTTAAATACAAAGTAGCACCTATTATACACTGAATAAATACACAATTTATCAGCTGAAATTCAACTTAAGTACAACATAGTTCATTCATAGTTCATCATTAGCAGCACTTTAAAATGCAATTGTCCGATTCATAATCAATCATTACCAAAACCTTCTAAAATTACAATTATTAAATTCATCATGAAGCCTTTAAATTAAGTAACCAATTCATTAATACAATTACCACACAAAAAGCTAAAACTACGAATTTTTAACATGATATTCGAAAATACATTCATTTAAATTCATTATTTCCTTAATCTCCAAATATAAATGTCCTTACAATTACTGTGGAATTTTGAATATCACACACAAGAGGCTGAGAAACAAGTTTGCTGCGTCTTATATTATTTGTATTAAAAAAATAATAATAATCTTTGAGTTTCAGGTACAATCAACACGTATAGGCCTTATCTATTACCTCAGAGAATGAGAGAGATAGCATGTTTAAAGCAAATATTAGCTTTACTAATCTAAATGTAATGTTAATTTATTTACAATAAATTAAATACATTTGACAAAAGTAGCGACTATTTTATGCAAAGGTAAATTAATGCTCATATTTACGCTGCAATTTTCCACCTTGGAGGCCTCAGAGCGCTTTGCATCATGGAACAATTCACACATTCACACATTTCATTCCCCAGTGGCTAAAACCAGTTTGCAGTAAACCAGTAGGAGCTGCTCAGTTCATTAGTGCTCAGTTATTGTCATGTTTTACCACCAGGAGCTCCGAATAAGCGATTATTTAACTTCCCAGAACAAACTTAGCTCAGGAACATTTTACCCGAATCAATCCGCTTTCTTTAATGTTTCCACGGTGAGACTTTTCCCTCGTTCGACATTTGCGCGATCAGAGTTTTCGTCAAACGGGAAGTGCGTTTACTACAGGAGTGCGGATCGGTGGCAAAAAGAGGCAAAAGTGGGCGGGGCCAAATGAGGTGAATAACGCAAGTACGATCTAGGTCAAAATATACTCGGGTTTAATGGAGCCCAGGCCCCTTAAACCCCGGGGGAGACTTGGGCCTGTGACACCGGCACTACCTGCACTCAAACAGAGACCGAAGAAGGCAACGGTGCAGACTGTTGTTCACTAGAATGCAGAGGTGGAACGTAACGGAGTACAAAAGTAAATGGATCTGACAGCCTAACCAAGGATGTTCATGTCAGGAGCAGGGTTCGACCCGCTGACCTTTGGATCAGAAGACAATCTCTCTGCCAACTGAGCTACTGCCGCCCGACTACAGTAAAAGTACTGTAACATTTTAAAGTATATGTACTTTATTTAAGTCGTTTTTACAGTGGATACTTTTCACTTTTACTCCACTATCTTTTTGACTGGACTGAAAAGTAGAAAGTACGGTTCATTTTGTTTGATCAGGTTATTCTGAGCACATTGATGGTGACATTTAGAAGGTTTTGATTTCAAGCTCAACAACAAGAAAACAAAAATACACACATAAAATTAAAGAACTTAATTCAAATAGACCTTTGTTGACCAAAATTAAGCACAGTTCTTTACCAAAGTTACATTTAATGCGTAAAACTCAAATCGCATCATCTGCATGAAATACTTTTTAACACTTCTTGAAGTACATAAGGTACTTCGACACGCTTACTTAAAGTGCGTATGACAGGTTTTTATGATTTTCTAATTTTGACTTCATTCAGTGTATCAATACCTCTTGTAAATATAAATTATAGTTTTATACCAATCGGGTCGCTGTTTGTGGAGAAACGTTGAAAAATCAGTTGAAAATTACAGGAAGTAAACAAACTGATGACATCACATTGGGGAGACAAATGTTATGCATAATTTACACAAAAGGGTTAGGGTTACTACTTTTTTGACCCTTTAAACATTGATTCAACAAAATAAAGGTGTTCACATGTGTTTCTCTGTCAAATGAAAAAATCTTTGACATTAGATGAGTTTTGGCCCAGTGTACAGTGTGGTTGCTATGGTAATTTCCTAGTGTGATGTCATACTTAACAACCAGGAAGTAAAATTAAAAACCTAAAAACACAGCTAAACCGAGGTTAAATTTGTAAAGATTTTAGTACAAATTGAAATATATTTATCTTAAGTGCATTTTAGTTAGGCCCTTTAAGTAGATTTTTGAACGTGATACTTTTACTTGAGTTACAAAATTGATTCCTGTCCCTAGATTCCATTTGTTGTAGTTGTTTTAAGCGTGACATTTGGTTCTGATCTGATAAACCGCCCGTCGCCTCGTCTGGCCCGGGACACAAGCCAGAGTTGTCCACGAAGCCGCCCCTCTCCCGCTCTCTCCCTCGCGCCGGCCTCGATCTCTTCACCCCTCGACCTTCTTTCATCCTCTCCCCTTCCACTGACCCGTCTGCGACCGCGGAGGGTGCGCGTTTGTCCTCGGGCTCAAGGGCACGAGGGCAGAGGGCAGGGCAGGGGGCCACACGCAGGAGCAAGACAGAAAAGACGGCTCAGTTTTACAAAGTTATAGAGTCTGATCAAATACTTACATCATTGCTCGTCTCATTCGTCTCAACATAATCAAGGAGCCTTTGACATTTCCAATAAATTCATCTATGGCATTTCCTTTATTATTATTATTATTTAATAAAGCGAGTACTTGAATGTTAAATCAATAGAACTTTATTGCAGTTATTAAACGATTTGAGAACTGTTATTTGTCACACGACGAGTTCATGAACAGCAGAAGAACAAAAACATCAAAAATCAAGGTTGATAATTATTGAAATATGCTTTGTTACTTGAGTTAGTAATAAAAGTAGTTAATACGTACATTAATCATTATTTTACATCTAAACCTATAGATCTAAAATGACTTAATAATAGAAACAGAACCATTGACTTCCTGTTCAAAACTGTAGAACTGATTCTGAGTCACGATAATTACTATATCAACTTATTGTCCAATAAATGAAAGCCGGAATAATATTTTTTGGGGCTAAATATTTATTATGTGTATCTTTTATTAATACAAAAGGATTTTTTTTTTTTTTTTGGCAACATATTCCAATTTCTGCTGTAGAAGGTAAAAAATTAGATTATTCGATTTTCATGATTTATTTTATTTGTTTATTTTTTAAATTACAGGTAAATTTTTTTCACGATGGTTAATTTGGAATAGGCTTTAAAGTGCCCGCGACAGGTTGGACTACTAATTTAACTAAAATAGAGTTTAGGTTTTTAATTTTACTTCCTGGTTGCAAATGATGACATCACAGCGGGAAATTACCAAGAAACAATCCTCAAAACGCCTCTAATGTCACATATTTTTTTCATTTGACAAAGAAAAATACACGTGAACACCTTTATTTTGTTGAATCAATGTTTAAAGGGTCAAAAAAGTAGCTTACTTTGTGTAAATGATGCATGACCTTTGTCTCCCCAGTGTGATGTCATCGATTTGTTTACTTCCTGTAATTTTCAACAGATTGTTCAACTTTTATCCACAAACAGCGACCTGATTGGTGTAAAACTATAATTTATATTTACAAGAGGTATTAATACACTGAATAAAGTCAAAATTAGAAAATCATAAAATCTCGTCATACGCACTTTAATGGGATTTTCCAGCTTTAAAGTAGTAGTTTTATCGTTAATCATGATATCTTCTGTAACAATATGTCCAAATCTGTGACGGTGACAGGCCCATCTCTGCCCTCAGCTCTGCCCTGTCCCTGAACCCTCCGCGGGCCCCCGAGGGAAGATTCCTCTAGGCCCCGACTGAGCGAGGCCCCTGGGTGAACCTCCATCAAACGCTCGTAACGTCCCACACACGGCGCCGTAAACAGGCCCGGGCTCCTCCCCCTGGTTAGACATTACCAGGCTAAACGTGCCCCGTCTCCTTCGCCGCGGTTTTATTGGCGTCCTCGGAGCGCTTTCCCTCCGGGCACGGATAACCTCCACACCGACCCGTCTGACACTCTTTGTATTGTTAGACGGGTCGTGTGATCCTGCTGCGAAGACCAGAAACTAGAGGAAGAACTAAATACTTTGAATATGATTGTTATATTCAAGATTTTACTCAGCATTTTGCCTATTTTTCCGCAGTTTGACCGTTTTTGTAATGTTTATATGTCACTTCCTGGTTGAGCATGAGCAGCAAATGCAATGCAATCGCAATTATTTAGTCCATGATAATCAAAATTTCAAAATAGTTCCATGTCTAATATATCAGATGTCAGTAAATCGTCCCAGTATTTTCAAATGTGCGTCGCTTTTTGACATTACAGAGGGATTCCGTTTTATAACTCGGTAAAAATAGAAAAATGAACTAACATGTCCATTCTTTTTCGGCAAATTCCACATCCATGAAGCAAAATTCTCTCAATCCAAGCCCATTATGCAACTATTATTGACCAAAATAAATAACTACACAGGCATAGCAAAGAATTTAAGAAAGAAAAAAGCAATTACAATAACTATCGTAATGTGTAATGAGTTTATTCACAATATCTAAAGTCCTTCTGCCTCTCATACCCCTTTATATTTTAAAAAAATTTCATGTGCATGTTTTTTGTTCCTTTTTTTGCCTTTACTTTCCTCTAACACATCTACAAGAAATGAATGTAAATAATGTATATATTGTGCATTGTGTATATCGGTGTTTCCCAACCAGGGATACGGGGACCCGAGGGGTACATGAGGAATTACCAGGGGGTACTTGGTTGGGTTTCAGGTTTTAAATGAAGATGAAATATACTTTTATCTGAATTAAAAGTGCCATTAGTTGTAAATGTAGCTTCTTTTTGGAGTATCTTGGACCGTAAATATAATTTAAACAAAATATATAATATATATTATATAATATATAATTGTAATTTGCCCAAAACACAAGTTACGGGGTACTTTGGGTGTAAAACTAAGCTTGGGGGAGACTCAAGACAAAAATGGTTGGGAACCTCTGGTTTATATAATGTAAATATAAGTTGTTAAAAAAACAGCTCTACTTTCTGTAATTTTAAACTTTTATTTCTTAAAATTTCTTCACAAACTGCAATTTCACAGATGTTAAACTATAATAAATATTTACCACAGGTGCCCTCCCACCAAACTAAGTCAGAATTACAAGATCACGAGAAACCGTCATATAGGTCTGGGTGATACGGTGATAAAAATTGAATTGTGAGCTCGTCCCTGTGACAATCTGCTATTTTTATGACATTGTCGTATTGTGATTCACTGTTTGTCTCTTTCACACTTTTTCTCCTGTTGTTTAGCCTCTGAAGCCTCTGAACAGATGACTTTATTTACCTCTTTAAGACCAGGGCAGCACAATTAAACCGAATCGACACAAAATCGCAATTTTAGTGGCAATTAGCAAATCACAAAGGCTAATTTCTTCCACAAACAACAAAATGTGTTGCTTTGATTTGAATAACCCTGTAGTTTGGATTTGTACAAACATGTTCTGAAACAAGCGACAAAAGCACAACCAAAAGAGATAAAAATGCATACAAAGTGACAAAAACGTGCCTACAAACAACAAAAGTGACAAAAACGTGACTAAAACCAACAAAAACACAACTAAAAACGAGAAAGATGTGACAACATTGTGTTTAAAATGTGGATTTTAACAGAATCCTATTATTAAAACATAAACATTAATCGCAATCGCAATCGCACTGGTCAGAGAACCCACAATTAGATAGTAGCCACGTTTATATGGACACATGTAATCGGATTAAAAGCCTGATCGGAATAAAAATGATTAATGTAAACATGCCATTCGGAATATTCTGACCCGATTACACTCATTCGGATCAAAATTTCATTCCGATTGGGACGGGTGGGTTATGCCGATTGTTATTCTGATCGATGCGCATGTACACGCTTCTTCCGATGTTTTGGTTGAAGGAATCCTCTCTGCGCATGTCTGTTACGTCAGCTAATGTGAAGCGAGGGTAATGGTGAGCGTGAGGCAGAACTGGTCCGTTTAGGACACCACTATGTTGTTACAACTGTTACAAGAAATGAAAATTGTACGAACGGGAGGGGAAATCAACGAAGAAAAATGTTACGAGCAAGCCAAAACGTACGCAGCCATGTTTGTTTACAATGGAAGTTTGTTCTTCTTCTACTGTTTCCGGTATGTTAGCCAATTCTGCGCATGTCAAAATAATTTATTCCAATCAAATGTATAACAGATGTAAATGCGTGTCGTAATCAGATTATTTTTTTCAGGGTAAAACAGTAAATGTACACAGTAAAATTCTAATCCGATTCATGATCAGCTTAAAGACATTTAATCGTGCAGCTCAATTATAGGCAACTGAAAAAAACAAAGTGAACAGGAATCGTGATAAAATCGAAATCATGAACTGGCCCCAAGAAAATCATGATAACAATGTTTTGCCATATCGCCCAGCCCTACCGTCATATAGACTTTAACACCAGTCCTTGGTTTGTTAGCCTAATTTTGTTTTATACTATGTTTATGTTATGTTTATGTTATTACACTACTAAGCCGGGTCCACAGTCCTGGCTTGGTCTTGCTCTGACTTTGGTTGGTAGTCACCTTATTTCGGACGTTGCCTTACGCGCCGCCGTCTTGTTTCTGTTGTATTAGTTTACATGGAGCAGACGAGCTCAACAGAAAATAAGTTCTACATGGACTAAAAAGTCGTTTTCAGACTGACCAGGAAATCTGTGCATTGTTGACTTGTTGTTGCTTGTGTTCATTAAACATTTTACACAAATCAACCTACTTTATGTAACATTTTAGTGGTGAGACTTTTCCCTCGTTCGTCATTAGCTTTAACGGAGTTCTCATCAAACGGAAGTGCGTTTACAACAAAAGTGCAAAAAACGGCAAAAGTGGGCGGGGTGGAATAAGGTGAATAGATCTGTTGTAGACCTGGTTTGGTCTCACTCTAGTGCGGATCTTGTCCTGGTTTAGCCCCGTTTCCTCCTCCTCCTCTGGCCTGGTCTGACCTCACACTCAGCCTCTGCCACAGCTCTGAGGTTCTCTGAGGTGAGCGCTCAGACGCAAATATACAGCACACCAGCCAAAATGTGAGAAAACATTTCACAGTGACATCACTCAAGAAAAAACAATAAAACATTTAAGGCGGGACACTGCAGGTGAATACGTAAAGATCTTACATTTGAAGATATCAATTGTAAACGTCTCCAGTAGTTTACTCACATAAATGTAAGGAAAAATGTATTACACGTTTTTCATCATGTCATGTTTTCACGTACAAATAAGGCATTTTATGTGTGAAAACAGCCAAAATTGGACATATTTGAACCAGGTTTAAATTCCTTAGTTCATTCTGTACACATATTACTTACAAAAAAAACTTCACTGATGGGATTTACTTTACTTTAGGATTTCTTATTTAGATTTCGTATTTAGTTTAACTAGATTTGACTGAAAATTGGCCTAAAAATTCAAATTCCGCTTAGTTTTTTAGATTTAAACTTTAATAAATCAGGTTTAGAATTAGACATCAATAAAATCCTTCTGTAAGTTCTGTCGAAATCTTGTTTAGTTCCAGATTGTACAGTTTGGTGCAGGATCTACTTTAAGGTTGATCTTTATGTCTCGAGGGAGAAAAATACATTTTAACAAAACAGCCTTTTAAGTTACAATGTCCCAAAGAAATCTATGGATGAAGTGGATTAAATGAAACAATAAAACATCTTTAAGTTCAAATATCATTAACCGTGTATAATAAAATAGGCTTGGTGACACTTTATGGAAACCTTGAACTTTGAAAACTTTTAATAGCCTTTTATAGAATATATTTCTTCAGCTCCACGTCCTTTTCCTTTGTCTTTTTAACTTCGGGTGACTTTTGTTGACCGAAAACTTTGCGCGTCTTTAACCAGATGCTCATGAATGAAACTGCCGCTTGTTTTATTTATGCAAATCCCATTCAGGGCAGTGTCTGGAATCTAAAGCTTCACTTTGGGGGAAGTTACAGTCAGAAGAACGAAGTCAATGTCACTATTACAGTTCTGAGTGCAGTATAATGTTTACCAAAATAAAAGAATGAAGAAAACTTAATGAAGGATAGTCCCATGAATGCATTTTTATCCATCCTTCTTTTCCCTCTCTTTTCTCCTCTCTCTCTGTCGCTCTTCCTCTCTCCCTCCTCTTTCTCTCTCTCACTCTCCCTTTCTCCTCCTAATTATCTTACCTCTGTCTCCCTCTTTTCTTCTCCCCTTTTTTCCCCGCTCTCTACTTCGCTCTTCATTTTTCTCTCCTCTTTCCCCCCCCCTCTCTCTCTCTCTCTCTCACTCACCCTTGCTCCCCTTTTCTCTCTCTTTCCCCCTTCCTTTTTCCTTCTCTCTCCACCTCTCTCTCTCCTTTCCCTTTCTTTCTCTACCTTTTGACTCTTTCTCCCTCTTTTCTTATCTTCTCTCTCTCTCCCCCTCTTACCCTGCCTTTTCCCTCTACCCTCTTCTTTCTCTCACCCTCTTTTTGCTCTCCTCTCTCCTGCTCTCTGTCTCTCTCTTGCCCCACCCCTTCTTTCTTCTCTCTCTACTCTCTATTCCTCTCTCACGCCCCCTGTCTCTCCCCCTCTCTCCACACTCTATCTTTCCTGTCTCTCCCCCTGGCTTCTTTTCCCTCTCTTTTCCCACTCTATCTTCTTTTCTTTCTCGTTGTCTCACCCTTCCCCTCTTTCCCCATCCCCCTTCTCTCTCTCTCCCCCTTTTTTCCCGACCTCTCGACTCTCTCTCTCTCTCTCTCTCTCTCTCTCTATTTTTCCCTCTTTTCTCCTTGCTCCGACCCATTCTTTTTCTTCTCGTCCTCTCCGCCCGCTCCCTCTCTTCACACCTATCTGTCCTCTCTCCTTCGCTTCTTATACCATCTCCCCTCTCTCTCTCTCTTTCTGTCTCTCTCTCTCTCTCTGTCACTCCCCTCTCTCCCCTTCTCTGTCCCTGTCCCTGTTCTCTGTCTATTGTTTTTTTCTCTTGCTTTCTCCCTCCCCTTTCTTCCTTTCTTCTTTCCTATCTTTCGCTCTTTTTTTTCCTCTCCTCCCCCTTCTCTCCCTCTCTCCCTCCTTCAGTCTCATATTGACAGATCAAAGTCCAGTCTGTCTCTGGATTCTCTGGATCGATGGCTCGGCTGATCCACTCACTCTTGAACATCTCCACAGCCTTCACTGTCTGCACTGAGGAAAAGAAAGAAAAAAACATTTAAAAACGGAGAAAAACAAGTATCTTTATTGTGGGTTTGCATCTCCACACTCGTACTCGGAGCTTCCGCCTGCCTGTTGCCATGGAAATGCTGATCCTCTGGCTATAATATTCCACTGTATGGCTTTACACTTATCTGTATCCATGGAAAACGTTCTGAAGGATGCTTTAACTTTCTATTTCCAAGAAATCCAGTGACTTTCCACCCCCAGAAAGCTATAATAGTGTTCTAGAAAGCTATCTATCATAAAAAATAGTTATTTCTGTTGTTCCAGGCATTTGCTTAAAAAATTAGACAGATATTAATTATACCAAAACCTATCAGAGCAGAAACACACACACACACACACACAAAAAACATTCAGGACAAAAATACGGTTATACTTCTGGATCTATACTGTCTATTCCCATTTATGTTCAATTATTTTAACAATGTCAAACTCAATTTTGATGCAAAGGAAAAGGCCCGATACCACGACGATGAATAAATACACTATTTAAAAAATATATATAATATTAAAGTCTATATGAAGGTTCTCAGAATGTTCTAAATATGACGTAGTTTGGTGGGAGGGCACCTGTGGTAATTTACTATAGTTTTACATCTGTGAAGTTGCAGTTTGTTAAGAAATTTTGAGAAATAAAAGTCTAAAATGACAGGAAGTAGTGCTGAGTTCTAGAACTGAATCCCTCTGTGATGTCATCAAAAAGCGACGCACCACTGAAAATACACAGACAATTTACACACAACAGACATAATTTGCAGACAGTTTAAATAGTCATTCAACAAAATAAAGTTATTGTTTGTCAAATCAGAACTGTTGTGTAATTTATATGGATTTTGACCCTTATTTTCAAAACGGTTGCTAAGTAACATTTGTTGAATTATGTCACATTTGTGCTCATGTCCAACCAGGAAGTAACTTTTTAAATATTACGAAAATTGTCAAACTGGGGACAAATATGTAAAATATTTATTAAAATCTTAAATATAATCACGTTCACTACAAATGTGTCATCTAACCTGAACTATTCACCTTATTCCTGAAGTTGCCGTACGCGCCGCCGTCTTGTTTCCGTTGTAGTTCACATGGAGCAGACGAGCTCAACAGAAAATAAGTTCTACATGGACTAAAAAGCCGTTTTCAGACTGACCAGGAAATCGATGCGTTGTTGACTTGTTGTTGCTCGTGTTCATTAAACATTTTACACAAATCAATCTACTTTATGTAACATTTTAGCGGCAAAACTTTTCCCTTGTTCGTCATTAGCTTTAACGAAATTCTCGTCAAACGAAAGTGCGTTTACAACAAAAGTGCAAAAAACGGCAAAAATGGGCGGGGCAGAATAAGGTCAATAGACTTTAAATAACACCAAAAAACTAAAACTATTCAGGAAAGGTCTAGTTCCGTCATATTTATGCACCTTTCTCAAATGAGTGAGTTAAAATTACGATCTGGGTATTGATATTTGGGACAAACTTGAATCTCCCGGTCTTTGCCTCCTGGTTCTGTCGTATGTCTGTGGTTTCGGGCCCCTGATCGCTTTTGTCACAGTTAAACTCACACTTTGACCACAGCTCTGCTCCACACTGCAGCTCTGCCTCCACACGACAGGCCTTCATTAAATATACAGGCGCAGCTTTAAATAACCAGCCGGCCCCAGAGGATCATGGGAGCTCTGCGACGACAGAGGCAGCAGCAGGAGCGGAGGATACTGGAGATGTACAGATGGCTGTCGCTAACCATTATTTTAGGATTCGACTAGTCAGCGATTCTTTTTTCAATCAGTTTAACTCATCAAACTATTATTTCTATTGTTTATTCACACTTTTTAAATACATTTTCAGCCAAATAAAGATTGAGATACAGTGACTGAAGGCTTCTAGATAGAGAATATTTATGACTAAAGTGTATTATTAATGAAAAATGGCAATTATCTATTCTTTTTTGACTTTTTGACGTATTAATTTCACGATCTGTGTTATAAAAGGTCTTTTGACATGTGTTTTAGAGTCTTTATCAGTTTTTATTGTCAATTTTATTTTTTTTTATTGTCAACTACTCACAATTAGTCAATTAATTGTTGCAGCCCAGGTAAAAATCCAGCTTTTTGTGAAATTCGGACAGGCTCAACACAAAACACATGACTGCACTAAATGTGTTCATTTACAAGCAGTGTCCCTTGAAAAGAGTTTAATTTGAGTTCTGTAATTAAGACAGCTATTTAATGTCACAAATTGCCATTTTTGGAGTGTCCTAAGCAAACTTCTGAACCTGAAAAGGCACAAAAACAACCGGTTATTGCTAATTGCAAAGAGCCACACACAAGTGCTCAGACATTATAACACCTCTTCTTTCTAACTGGGCTCATGTATAATGTTTTAGTCTGTGGAAAGTGTGCCACAGCCCCTTTTCAATGACAAAAAAGAGTGAAAAACAGTGCTTTCCTCCAAAATCAAACCAAAAAGGTGTAGCTTATAGGCAGATCTTATTCAATAATACCAAGAATAAACCGGGTCTAAAGCAAGAGTTGAGACCAAGATAAAACCAGACTGAAACAACACAGATCCAAACCAGGTTAATAAGAAATAAATCTTGAAGCCCTGTATTTCTGACTGATTATTTTAGTAGCCGTCTTGTCAGCGATTATTTTTGTCAAATGATTATTTATATTCTTCATTGAGACTTTTTAAATATATTGAACGCTGTGTTGTGAAACGGGAAAAACAGAACTGGTCCATGTTCCCAATTTTTTGCACGTAATCTATTGCCCCAGATATATTGTAAAAGCATTTATTCAGGTGAAAATGAACACAGCTTTTACTCTGCATCTGTTTATAGAGCGTTTTATTCTATAAGAGAAGCAGGAAGTGTGCTGTTAGCATGCTAATGTGTGTTAGCTGGACCCATGATGGTCTGTGACGCTCTGGACTCAAAAACGGGTTAAAAGTGCTTCTAATTCATGGAGGTGAATGTTTATGATGCTGGGACTGGATTAGGAAAGTGAGAGATACATGTGACTGATGTAAAGACTTTAACATCAACTAGTTCTGTTTTTATATTTCAAAATTGTAAAAATCAGGTACAGGGCCTTTAAGGAACTTTACAAAACATTTCCAAAAATGTGGCTTTGCAGATAAACTCTTCATTTTAGAGCTGTATCCTTTAGTCGTTTAGTCAATTAATTGGATAATGGTCTCTTAGTCGATCAACATTTTTATTAGTCGACTAATTATTTTATGTAGATTTAAAAGACTTATGTGGCAAAAACAAGAAGAGATGGAGTGAGTTTGCTGAAGATTTTGGAGTCAAACTTATAAATACAGTTTCCTTGTACTTAGCTGTAAAAATAGTTGTTTTTGCATGAATTCCTGTGCAGTTGTGTCTTTTGAGTGCAGTTTGGGTCAGATACATGGAAACACTTCATAGTTTTGATATATTTTTGCCACACCCCCTTTTAGTCGATTAATCGGTCGATGGGGCACGTCTTTAGTCGACTACAGCCCTTCTTCATTGACTCTCTATTCAATATATTTTGTCATTTACAGACTCAACACAAAACCAGACATGTAAAGTTGTACACAATGCTGTACTTCTAACGATTCTAAATAAAAAGCCGCTTTACCTCTTCAGCTCTCTTCTGTTCTTGAGCACACATATTGCTTTTCCGCAGACATCACGTATGCTTTTTGCACAGTGTGTGATTTTGTCGGCTGCAGACGTGAAGACGCGACCTCGGCACATTTCTGGCTCTTATTTTAGCCGCCGCTGCAGGTAAAGTGTCAGTGCAGCGCTTGAGACCAGGGAGGGTCCAGTTTTGGAGGAGTGCAAACGCTCATTACTTATTCATGCGAGTGTGGTTAGCTCCAGCGCAAATCTGACGGCCTGACTCGCTTACTCCCTCTGTCCAGATCCTGCTTTGGGGTTTGATATCGAGAAATCAGATGTTATATTATCAAGATTTGGATATTTTTCCCACGATTGTTGTTTTGGAGAGATGACATGTTCTAATACATTGTTTTCTGTAATGCAAATGTTAAAGTGCGCATGACAGGTTTGAAGAATTGTCTAATTTTGATTTTATTTGGTGTACTAATATGTATTGTACAAAAAATATATATTTTTACACCAATCAAGTCATAGTTTGTAGAGAAAAGTTGAAAAATCTGTTTAAAATTACAGGAAGTAAAAAACTGACGACATCACACTAGGGAGACTCATTCTATCCAAAGGTTTTGCATAATTTAGCCAAAATGAACAACGTATTTTATCCTTAAAACATTAATTCAACAAAATAAAGGTGTTCACATGTATTTTGATTTGTCGGACAAAAAAATCTGTGACATTAGCCAAGTTTTAGCCCAGTGTGCAGATTCATTTCCTAGTGTGATGTCATCATTTACAACCAGGAAGTGATATTACAAAACTTTAAAAATGGCTAAAAATGATAAAATTTGTAATTATTTTTTGCCAAACTTTAAATAGATTTATCTTAACTGTATTTTAGTTACATGAGTAGTCCAACCTGTCATAGGCCCTTTAAACAACTGCAAAAGCCACATTGAGATCGCTGCACTTATAAGGGATCTAATAGGGCTGCACAATATATAGAAAAAAATATTGTTATCGCGGTAACAAGTGCGATATGTGTATTACAAAGATGATGCGCAGTCATTTCTAATGGTTAAATGCATTGATCTTGCGTTTCTTGCTCGCCTGAGCTTTGACCAATCTTAAATGTTCACCCCCCCAAAAGTGACGTTTTGCTAATAACAGAAACACTAAGTGAATGTTTAAGTGTTTTATTGATAAAGCTCTTGCTGAAAAATCTTCATAACTTTTTCACTAATTCATACACACATAATTGAAGGTGAATGAAATGCTTAAAATGCCTGAATAATGTATTTTTATGTTTATGGTCTGCAGAGTAATGGAAAAAAGCAACTCCAGGTCTCCAATGTGTGTATATTTGTACCTAAGCCACGATATTTTAAAGTAGGAGTTAGAGTAAGAGAGTACTTGCTATCCTTCATACTTGGAAAAGAAATTAAAAACATATATGCAAATGAGGGTGGAAAATATGTGATAATATTGCTATCACAATACTTGACACCCATGTCGCACTAATTTCCCATATCGTGCAGCCCTAGTCTCTAACCTTATAATCTGGAATTGCACCCGCTGAAATAGATGAAGAGAATAGTGAAGAGGAGGGACTTTCAGCACAGTTTCAGCCAATCACAGCAGCTAACTGACATGTTAAGAAAATAAAACAGTATAGTTTTTAGCCAAATGAATGTGTCACATCCTACTTAGCATTTCTTGCACTTGACACGATATTGAACAGTTGAGCCGGGGAGCCGTACAAAATGGATTCTCACGAGTATAAAAAGTCACACCTCCGACTAAAGTGAATCATGTGCAGAGCTGATTGATACGGTTGATATAGACGTACTTGCAGTGTTTAATTTTAGAGAAACAAAGTGGAATATGTCCCCCACTTCTCTATTTGTAACCAGAACGGTTTTAAGAAGAGCCATTTATCAAACTTATAAATTGCAAAAATAAGAGCTGTATTTGATAATTTGGTGTAATGACTTGAAAGGACTTCGACTTGACTAAGACTCGTGAGACATTGACTTGAGCCGGACTGAAGTCTATATGACAAGTTAGATACATTTAAAACATAATGCAATGATTTTACTAAACGTTTTGCCCATTTGTCCCCAGTTTGACAGTGTTCGTGATGTTTAAAATGTTACTTCTTGGTTGGTCACACAAATATGACATAGTTAGAGGTAATTCCACTACTGTTAAGTAGCAACCATTTTGAAAACAAAGGCCAAAATCCACATAAATTACACAATAATTATGACTTGACGAATAATACTACCAGAATACACATTTATTTTGTTGAATCAATGTTTAAACTGTCAAAAAATGTGTCAGTTGTGTGTGAATTGTCTCTGTATTTTCAATGGTACGTCGCTTTTTGATGACATCACAGAGGGTTTTAGAAGCTCAGCAATACTTCCTGTGATTTTAACTTCTGTTTCTCCAAATTTCTTCACAAACTGCAACTTCACGGATGTAAAACAATAATAAATAATTGTAACAAGTGCAGTCTCACCAAACTAAGTCATAATTAGAATATAATGAGAACCTGTTATATAGGCTTTAAGGCCAAAGAGTTGGGACTTACTTAGAAACAAGGTCTTGGTCCCACCTCTGACAAACACACATTATAATACAATATATAAGAATAACATCATTCATTTGTGACCACACTTCCAATAGTAATAATGGTGCTCTCATAGAACCCTGTACTATATCGACTTATCAACATATGATAGATGGAACATTTTGAGCCTCATCATTTATCGTGTGTACATTGTCTTTGCAATAGTGGGGAAATCATTGTTATTTTTCTTTAATACAATAATAATTGAACTGTCGAGAGTTGAATAAGTAATGTTTAAGACTTGTTATAGGTACCAACTAAGTACTTAAGTGTTTAATTGTTGTATTTATTTGTTGCAATTCATATTTTGACAATATTGTATGTCTGTCACAATGTTCTGTTCTGTAGCTATTTATCGTGTATTAAATTGTGACAGGCCTAACAATACTCAGCCCTGATAATGTGATACTTCAGCTTTGAGATTGTCTCCTCACCACACTGTCTACAGAGTACTTGTTAATAAAAATCCTTTTCTTTTTCTTGTTCAGTTGGTGATGTACGTGGGGCAAGTGCTGAAGGACCTGCTGAAGTTGCCCCGCCCACTCTCCCCGCCTGTCGTCAAACTGGAGAAACGGGTCGTGGCCGAATACGGACTTCCCTCCACCCACGCCATGGCCGCCACCGCCATCTCGTTCACGCTCCTGTACAGTGCCCCCTCCAGGATACAGGTACACTTTAAGACATTTCAATAGGACAGGTCAGACCACACTAAAACGGAGAGAACGTGATTATATTTAAGATTTTTTTTCGTAATGTTTATAATTGTACTTCCTGGTTGACCATGAGCAGCAAATATGAATGAAATTGCTGGCTCTCTGCAGTTGCTACGATACAGACTGTGCACCACCATGTTGGTCCGGTGAATGTGATGACGCAAATCATGGATAGAAAAGCATCCCTGCATAATAAAGGGCAAAAAGGGCCAATTTACGTTTTTTCAAAAAATATTTAATATATTGGCTGCATTAAAGTTAGATATTATGTTGAACTTTCTGGTGACTGTTTGTATTGAATCATGTCTAAAAGTATAACCACTTACACATCACTTATACTGTGTGATGCAGTCGGCATGGAGGGTTATTGGGTTTGAGCTGAATGCCTTTATAAGCTAGATCCACAGACATTCACAGACACGTCTCCATCTCCGTCCGATGCTTAGACTTGGACTTGGCTAATGACAAGCTGATGCAACCCAGAGTTACGCCTGATCGAACGCTCTTTCACTTACAAATGAACTCATTTCATGATTATGATTATGATTTATGCCCTTTATCTGCTCTCTTCACCAGTAACATGTAAAAGACGATGTTTTAAGGTCACTAGATTCTTATCAAAAGCAAAAGATCTGAAATCTCATCTTAAAGTCAGTTAGCCTTTAGCTCAGATGCTAGTTTTACACGTTAATTACCATCTAAATTAAAACAAAAAGGTTTACACACAACAGTTATTCTTAACGGGGCTTTGACCTCTAGTACAGTGGTTCTTAAACTATGGGTCGGGACCCCAAATGAGGTCGCGAAATGATTTCCAGGGGTCCCCAGATGATGGGGAAAAATGAATACAATCATGTTAAACAAGGCTTGACACCCTTCAAATGCAGTGGTGAATGTAGATTCCTATTTGTTAGACAATCAAGTCATTTTTCTAGGTCTATATTCTCAAAATAAAAGCAAACATTAGATATAAGGCTAATTTATCACTTTGTGTGTCGCCTATTCTTTGTGTTTGGGGGTCGTGAATGTGAACTATTGTTATTTTTGGGGTCGCGATTGAAAATGTTTAAGAACCACTGCTCTAGTACAGTGGTTCCCAAAGTGGGGGTCGGGACCCCTCGGGGGGTCGCGAGGGGTGTGCTGGGGGTCGCGAGATGATTTCAAGATGTAATTTTAATGAATATGTCATTGTATTTGCTCTGTTTTTTAATTAATACCAGTATCTTTTAGTCAAATAGGGTCCAATAAGACAACAAACTATTCAAATAACCAATATTAAACCTGATTTAACATGTTTTGACACTTACAATTATTGCTACTCTCATTTTCATTTTGCTTTGGGGGTCCCGAGTCGGTTGTATGGCTATTTTGGGGGTCCCAGGCAGAAAAGTTTGGGAACCCCTGCTCTAGTAGATGTGGTCGATGTGTTGGTACCAGCTGACACTTTCTGGATTATTGACAATTTACGTGTTTTGTGGGCTAATGCTAACGGCTATAGAGAAAATACATGAGCCTTCCGCCGGCGTCCTTCAAATCATACCAGACAAGCCGTTGCTAAGTGGTTGATAGAATGAGCATCAAACTCTGCATCTACTTATTTGTCTATGGAGGTAATTCCACAACTGTTACCTAGCAACCATTTTGAAAACAAGGACCAAAATCCTATAGCAAACTCCCTCCTGATTGGTCCGTGTAGTTGCCACGATTCAAGCCCTCGCATTTCCAAATATGGAGTCTGGCCTCCAGTTGCATTGAAACAGTCACCGTTTGTATGTATTTAATATGGAAAAAGCAATTACACTTACACTAGATGCACTGTTTAAAGCGCAAATGCAAACGACACATTTTAAATATTATAAAGGCAGTAAATTATGTCTTGTTGTTAAAGAAAAAGACACTTAGATTATCACTTGTGCTGCATCTAAAACCTTTGCACGTTTGACGAAAAATAGCTTTTGGAAAGGCATGTTTGAACCCATGAGTGCTGAGTTTATGTGTGAGAAGAGAAAGGTGTGTGTGGGGTGGGATTATTCGTTTGTAATAACAATATAATATACTTTTTCTTGATTATAACCTCAACCTGTCCAGGGACTAGAGGTGGAGACGACCGAATCGTTGTTCATTGCACACTGTCCCTGTATAAATAAAAATAAGTTGCATGTATTTAACTGTGTAACGTTGCCATTTGCAGCACAGTTGATCTCACTGTATTGAGCCATGTACCTTTAGCATGACGCACTGAGCTGGATTTATGTTGTGTAAGTGTGTTCTAGACCTGCATTAAAAGCATTACTTGTATTACGACAAAGGATGTGCTGCTGTAAAAGACTAACAGCTTTTATTGCCTTCAGTGTAGGTTAAAGTGTTACAGACTTATGATGCAGTTAGTGCTACGAGAAAATGTAAAGGTGAACTGTGCTCTGGTTATGACACAGTACGGCTGAAACTAGCTATTATTTTTGTTGTACTGTGATTATTTCCAGTGTAAATTGAAGTTTTTAGAATGCATTTTTAACCAGATTGTGGTAAAAAATATAGTGACTGAAGAAGGGCTGCAACTAACGATCATTATTAGTTCATTTAATCGGTTAGGCTTGGCAAGTTTATTTGTAGAGCACAATTCGTACACAAGGCAATTCAAAGTGCTTTACACAACGGAATAAAATGACAAAACAGATTAAGAGATACAACATCATTATACAGAATATTTTAAAAGAGAAGCATGCAGATGAATCAAGCTGTGTCTTGAAATGGTCCTTTAATTTTGTCTAAATCTGTCAGATTTTGTTCTATTTTCAAGTTCTTTTTTCTTCCTTTCTGCTCCTTTTCTGCTACACAGACAGAATTCTTTTTTCAGCTTCATTTATTCTGTTTCTCGATGCCATCAGACGCTGTCACTCATCCTTTATCCATTAAATCCCTTCACTTTCCACTCGTCAATGTTATTTTATTCAGTTAGTTGTTCAAAATGTGGAAGATTTGTACTCAATTTTACCCACATAAAGCTTAAGTGAAGCCATTTGAGTTGGTCCTGGTGAAAAATATTTACAGAGAAAAGGGAGTGTTCATCAAAAACACAAAATCTACACATTTCTTTTGTCATTTTTGTGTGATTCCTGCTCTGTCTGAGTCACAAAACGTCTCCTATCAGAATCAGGATCAGAATCAGAAACAGTTTATTGCCATTGTCAGTGATCAAAATTCACAAACATAGGAACTTGCTTCGGCGTGAGGTGCAACATAAAACAATGAATAAAATGTAATAAAATATATAAAAGAGGCATGCATAAGATTAAGAATAAGATAAAATAAAATAGACTAAGAGGCTATATATAGACTATATACAGAAATGTACAGTTGGCAGATAGTTCTCAGCTCAAGGCATGTGTTACAGTCTGTATACTGAGCAGATAGCGATTATTCGATCACGTAGTTGACAAATAAGTTGCGATTTATCAATTAACTTGTTGTAGCCTAGACTGAGGTCCTCTACATACAGGATAATTACAAAAAGAAATTGTATTGTTGATAGAATTTAGAAACGGTTTATGTTTTTTGACATTTTGGTTCAATAATGCCACTGTTCTTGTTATAAAACATCTCCTGGAGTGTGTTTTAGAGCAGGTACAGTCCACTTAACGATTAATGATTAACAATGAATAAAATAGTCAACAATTATTTTTATTAATTTATTTATTATTAACTATTATTTTTATTTAACCAGGCGAGAACCAACTGAGATCGAGACCTCTTTTTCAAGGGTGACATGGGCCAAAGTGGAAAATTATCACTAAAACAGATCATTTTAGTCATGATTATTCTGATTTACTATTATTACTTTACTATTTTTATTGTTTTGGCTTGACAATACGCTCTGGATATTGTAATTCTGTACTTTTAAAACAATTGCTGTGATTTTATTTTGTATAATACAGTGTCAAACATGATAACAAAATGACAAAGCTCTTACCCCAAATCCTTTCATGTCGTGGAGCTAAAGTAACCGCGGCGTGAGTGGGCGTGGCCGAGCTGTCGGTCACAGATTCCTCGGTGATCCGTTGGACAAAAGGCGGCAGTGGGCGGGACCAGCAGTCACATCCGTCACCGCGGGGCCACTGTTCGGGCCCCTGATGGACTGAGAGGAGTCAATATCTGTCACTGCTCTCCCCCCTGCCCTCACCCTCTCTCCCACCGCTCTCAGCAGCTCTCTCACTTGTCCCTGCCTCCCAGTCTCTCTCTCTCTCTCTCCCTCTTTCTCACTCACTCTCTCTCTTATTCTCCCTCCGTCTCTCACTCTTTCTCCCTCCCTCATTTTTCCTCATACTTTTTTCTATTTCTTTCTTCCTCCCTGCCTCACTTTCTCCTTACCTCTCTCCCTATTCTTCCTCCTCACTCGTTCTCTCTTACTGTTTTCTTTTTCCTTCTCCCTCACTCTTTCTCCTTCCCTTCCTTCCTCATTCGCTCTCCTTCACTCGCTCTCTTATCACTTTCTCCCTCCCTCATTCTCCCTCCTTCTTTCTCTACTTTTTCCTTTTTCTCACTCACTCGCTCGCTCTCGCTCACTCACTCACTCACTCACTCACTCATTTTTTCCTTCCCCTCCTCCCTCATTCTCCCCCTTTCACTCACTCTCACTCCCACTCTCCTTCCTTCAATCACTCACCTCACTCACTCTTTCTCCCTCCCTCCTTCTTTCTCTATTTTTTTTCCTTTTTCATTCTCTCTCACTCACTCACTCACTCTCTTGTTCCCTTCCTCACCCCTTCTCCCCATTCACTCACTCTCACGCTTTCTCCCTTCTTCCTTCCTTCCTTCCTTCCTTCCTTCCTTCCTTCCTTCCTTCCCTCTTTCTCCCTCCCTCCTTCTTTCTCTAATTTCTTTCTTTCTTTTTTTCTTTCTTTCTTTCTTTCTCTCTTTCTTTCTTTCTAACATGTATTTATTTTTTGAATCAGTTCAAGCTGGAGTGGAAAAATAATAATAGGAGAATTCTGTAAACTCCTTCACAGAATTCTTCCAAATTCTGAACTGATCCAAAAAATAAACACGTTTGCATACAAGTGCCTTTTAATACAAAACTCACTCACTGGATTGATACTTTCTTTAGTAATACTTGGTATCAGGTCGAAACAACAATCCCTGGTATCGTTCACCCCTCTCTCTCTCATCTTCTCTCTCTTCTGTCCAGTCCATAAAACCCTCGCTCGCCCGGCCTTTAATCTCTGTAATGAAGAGTGGACTGAATGAGGGCTCAGTGCTTTACGGCTCCATGTGTCGAGCTGATTTGTGGTCGGGTCGTTTCAGCTGCGTCGCGTCACATTTTCCGACGGTTATGAGTTCACGAGGGCAGCAAATCATCATCATCATCATGGAGTGCTCTGTGGACCGAAGAGGACAGAAGCCCTGCTCAGAGTGGCTTCTCTGTAAATCAGTCACTTTTCAAAGTCAAATCATTAACGGGCTGAAAGTATATCAAACGTTTATCTTGATGAAAAATGCAAAAGAGAAAACCACGTCATGGACTGAGACAGAGTAAAAATATAGGAACTGAACAAAAGATGGATACGAGAGGCTAATGAAATCAGGAAGCAGGACACACGGACCATCAACAGGGACGAGGGAGCTTATACTTTGGCTCACACATGGGACTCACTTCTCCAGACCACCAGGGGGCAGGCGTACAGCTTTTTTACAACTGTCTTATTAGAAGAAACTCTCAAGTTAATACATTACAAGAAGACAGAATGAAAATTCCAAATATCCACTCTTTAGAGCAGGGCAACTTGTGGCCCAGGAGCCAGATTTGGCCTTCCAAACGATCTGACCAGGCCCACGATCCAGCTTCCAAATTTTTAATAATATATTTTCTTTTGTTTGTTGATTTAATTCATCATAAGTAGTAGTTTAATCCTGCTTTAGACCTGGTTTGATTTTTGGTTCGTCCTGGTTTGATTCTGGATTAGTCCTCGTTCAGACCTGGTTGGTATCTTGTCTTAGTTTAAAAGACACATTTTCTGCTACAGTGACTTTTTTGTTCCGTCATCAAAACACACCTGAAGTTGCATTGAGTTGCATTCATGCCATTTTGAGGAGTGTTTATTTGAAAACCCTCTCCCCTCTCAGCGTCAAAAACATTTCCTGCTGAACTCAGATTTCAGGTACAGGCTGATAAATCCTGTCATTTAATCAACCTTTTTTTTTTTTTTTTTTTTTTTCTCAAAACATGAGATGACAAATTTCAGATACTCAGACAAGAGCATGTTTAAAAGCTAAAAAGAATATGAAAAATGCATTATATTTAATTTAATTCTGGTTCAGTCCTTGATTGGAAATACATTTTATTTTCCTACAAAAATCTAATATTACCAGTACTTATGTTGCCTGGCCTCCATTCTAATCTCCATGTATTATTCAATACTGTCATTAGCCTGGAGATGCAGCCACATAATTTGACTTCAGCAGGGCGGGACAAACATGCGTCAATCAGACAAACGAAGTAGGGGGTTCAGCGATCAGGCCCATACCCACTTTCTTTCAAAATTTACAGATATTGAAAGATAGTGGGAATGGCTGGCCAGGCTAGTAGTTGTGTCATCTGTACTGAAACTGATCTAATGCTGTGTTTTTATTGTTATTATACATTTTGTGCGACCCCCAACGATTGTTATAAGTGGTGGCGCGTCGTGCACCCAGAGGCCACAACCCTTTGAAAAATATGGCCCTCAGGAAAATGAAGTTGAATAGCCCTGATTTAGAGCTCCAACATGACTCTTTGGATGCTTTAGACTAGAGTTTTACCTGCAGGTTACTGAAAAACAAAGCTATAAGGGTTAGGCCAGGGGTGTCCAAACTTTTTCCATCGAGGGCCACATATTGAAATATGGATCAAGCGGAGGGCCACAAATCAATCGCGAAACGTTAAAAAAAGCTGCATTTATCTGATGTTTTAAGCACCACCACATCTACATTCAGTCTCATTGCCTTAATATCAGGTCTGTTTTGCACCAAAATGTTAGTTATTTAGGTTGGAATAGTAGAAAATCTGAAATGTGCTGTAAATAGTACTTATCAGGACAATGTGGGCCAGTTCACCAGGAAGCCTGAGGGCCAAGAAAAATTGGTCTGAGGGCCGCATTTGGCCCCCGGGCCTTAGTTTGGACATGCCTGGGTTAGGCTGTGAGAGGAGAGGAAAAGCATTGGTTTGAGCAGGTTATATGAGAGTTTGTGCGGAGAGACTTGTCTGTTCTAACCCCTGACGCTCCAAAAGCATGCGTTTTCAGCTTTGGCGCCGTCTCCAAATTCAACAGGTTCTAATAGTTCAACGGCACTGCACCCGTCAAAAAATACATTAAAAACACAACCTGAAGTGCTTTTAATTAGCTCCATTCACACTCTCACGTATCACATCAAAATCGAGACTAAACTTGGACCGAAACGTGGCTCAAAACTGTTCACATTAGATTTTTCGTGCTGATCGTCCGTCCCTACTTTACTGTACCCGCGAATAGTTGAGATTCCTGCAGATAAAAGCCGCAGTTGGACTTTGTAGTGGACGCTGAATGGCCGGAGCGGAGCCTCGGGGGCATGTAGCTGAGTTCCCGCGGAGGTCAGGGGTCGCGACAGTCAATCAGCCCCAGTGGCCCCCTTCTGGCCCCCCCCCCACCGCGGCAGCCTTTGTTTCCATTCACAAAACACTGGGCTTCATGAACTCCCGGTGAATGGGCCTCCAGCTGCATCAGACAGGAAAAGACAGAGGAGAGGAGCGCCGAGGGAGGAAGGAAGGAAAGAGCGATGAATGCAACAGGTTTATCTACGACCGAAATGGAAAAAAGGCCTACGGAGTTGACGGAGGGAAGAGAGGGACTGTTACTGACACTGATAAACCTTGGCAAAACTCTTTTCTTTTCTTATCTTTTTGGTTTTCTTGGTCAGTTTGCGCCCTCACCATTTAAAGTGCGTATGACAGGTTTTTACGATTTTCTAATTTTGACTTTATTTAGTGCCCTCATACCCGATGTAAATATAAATTATAGTTTTACACCAATCATGTTGCCATTTCTGAAGAAAAGTTTAAAAATCACATTGGGGAGACAAAAGTTACGCATAATTTACACAAAAGAAACAACTTTTTTGACCCTTTTAAACATCGATTCACCAAAATAAAGGTGTTTTTCTTTGTCAAATTTGAAACATTAGATGAGTTTTGGTCCAGTTACAGGATGGTTTCTTTGTAATTTCCTTGTATGATGTCATCATTTACAACCAGGAAGTAAAATTAAAAACCTAAAAAAATGGCTAAACTGGGATAAAATTTGTAAAGATTTATTATTATTAGTCCAATCTGCACCTCGAGATGTTTTATTTTGTCATTTAATCCACTTCATGTATAGATTTCTTATTGGACATTGTAACTAAGACTGCAAGATAATGGAATCGAAATCGCAATTTGAAAGGACGCAATAAGCAAATCGCAAACACTGCAATTTTTGAAGTCCCACAAAAGCCCTTTGAGGACGTCCTGATGGAGAATATTTACAGACAAGAGAGTGTTTTCATCAAAAAATCAAATCGCACACATTTTCTGCATCATTTTTGTGTCTTTCTTACTTTGCCTTTATAATAAAACCTCTTCTCTAAGCTCATTTTTTTCAGTCTGTGTATAGACCAGTTAATGATTATTTGATTACTTATTTTAGATGACAACTACTTCTACAATCGATTAGTTGCGATTACTTGATTCATTTGTTGCAGCCCTAAAACTTTACAATCTTGGACTTAACAAGATTTTGACGGATCGTACACAAGGTATGAACCAAATGAAGACAGACATTTAAAACTGGTTCCATCATTTATTTTTGTCAGATTTAGTCTGTACAGTGTGTCCAAAATGTGTGCAATTTTGGTCATTTATATGAACATTTTATAATGATTGATGTATTGGATTTTTGAATTGATTAATTGGAGGAAATGACTGGTTGTGTTGTCTAATTAAACTGGATTTAGAACTATTTTAATTCTTGCAATATTTAGGATCTTTGTTCATTTTACAGTCCAAAAAGAGTTGTTTTTGAAGGTATTTTATGCACTATTAAGCTGTTAAACTTTGGGAAACCAGATCTTTCACAACTTATAATCAAAAATAATGTATAATTGATGGAAAAAAGTGGTACAAACATCCTTTCAGTGTCCATTTGTGGAAAACCATAAAGGAATTGTATGGATTTGTGACCATTATTTGTGACTCACTTTGCTAAATATAGTTTAATAAAGAAATGGTGTTGTTAAAATGTATTTGGTTCTTAAACAATAGTGAAAATATTGCAAAATCGTGATATTTTTGTATCGTGAATCATAGACACTGTTATTCCCAGAGCTATGGCATATCGACAGAAAATATTTGCGAACATTTTTCATCATAAAATACAAAATATATACTGTTCTTGTCTCATTTTGCTTTAATAACGAGGCTGTCTCTGTGCTCAAACAATTCTCGGGCTGTATCATGGTCTGTTTACGGTTCAGATCAGGACTAGAGATGATCAAAATAGCGGTTGATTAATTCCATGTCTGCTCTCTCTTTCGTCCAGTTCCCGTTCGAGGTGGGTTTGCCGATCGCTGTGACTCTGTCGTCTCTGGTTTGTCTCAGCCGTGTCTACACCGGCATGCACTCTGTCCTGGTGAGTTTGTCCCACTTCTCTCTCCATACTAACGCTGCAAAACGTATCGATCTTAACCACAAATTGAATGGTCGCAAATTAGAAAACTCGCAAAGACGGCAATTGTTTAACTGTTTATTAGCCGAAAACCTCCATATCTCCTGTCTTATTCTGTTTAAAATGTACTAACCCTGTAGTTTAGACTCTTTGAACATGTTCTGAAATGCATTCAATTCTTAGATTAGTTCATATTTCTTTTTTTTTTCCTGTCTTTTCTCAAATATTAAAGTAGAACTATGTAACATTTTAACCTTATTAAACGTCTTTGTAAGGCCGTGTGTTGGTAGTAAATATATTTCGGACGTCTGAAGCCTCCGCCGTCGCCCCCTGCTGTCTCTGCGCAGAAAACTAGCCTTGCAACTTTCCTATGTGATTTAAACGTCCTTATTTCAATAAAGGCATTTTAAAAAAGAAAATAATTTGACTGGGCGTGTACATTCTCAAGAGACCTGCAGGGGGAGCTCTGTCGCTGACGTTACTGAGTTCTGCAAATTTAATCACAATCTCAAAGAAAAAATCAAGTCCTGGTTAAGTTCAGGCTTAGTTCTAGTTTAATGAAGCTCTTGTGGGATGTTCCTGGTCTGCGGTGCTTCTTTATCCTTATTCAAGTCCCACCCAAGTCCCGCCGAGGTCACCGTCTAAGTTTCCGTCCAAGTACTGCCCCATCAGAGTCCCCGTCTGAGTCCCCATCCAAGTCCTGTTTTAGTATCCTCCCGTCCAAGTCCCATCCAAGTCCTGTTTTAGTATCCATCCTTCTAAGTCCCATCCAAGTCCTGTTTTAGTATCCTCCCGTCCAAGTCCCATCCAAATCCTGTTTTAGTATCCTCCCGTCCAAGTCCCATCCAAGTCCTGTTTTAGTATCCACCCTTCCAAGTACCATCCAAGTCCGGTTTTAGTATCCACCCTTCCAAGTCCCATCCAAGTCCGGTTTTAGTATCCACCCTTCCAAGTCCAGTTTTAGTATCCACCCTTCCAAGTACCATCCAAGTCCGGTTTTAGTATCCACCCTTCCAAGTGCCGTCCAAGGCCCGTCCAAGTCCGGTTTTTGTATCCACCCTTCCAAGTCCCGTCCAAGTCCTATTTTAGTATCTACTTTTCCAATTCCCGTACAAGACCCGTTCAAGTCCTATTTTAGTATCCACCCGTCCAAGCGCTGTCCAAGTCCCGTCCAAGTCCTGCTTTAGTATCCACCCGTCCAAGTCTTGTCCAAGTCCTATTTTAGTATCCACCCGTCCAAGTGCCGTCCAAGTCCTGTTTTAGTATCTACCCTTCCAAGTCCCGTACAAGACCCATTCAAGTCCTATTTTAGTATCCACCCATCCAAGCGCCATCTAAGTCCCGTCCAAGTCCTGCTTTAGTATCCACCCATCCAAGCACCGTCCAAGTCCCGTTCAAGTCCTGCTTTAGTATCCACCCGTCCAAGTCTTGTCCAAGTCCTATTTTAGTATCCACCCATCCAAGTGCCGTCCAAGTTCCGTCCAAGTCCTGCTTTAGTATCCACCCGTCCAAGTCTTGTCCAAGTCCTATTTTAGTATCCACCCGTCCAAGTGCCGTCCAAGTCCTGTTTTAGTATCTACCCTTCCAAGTCCCGTACAAGACCCATTCAAGTCCTATTTTAGTATCCACCCGTCCAAGTGCCGTCCAAGTGCCGTCCAAGTCCTGTTTTAGTATCCACGCTTCCACGTCCCATCCAAGTCCCGTTTTAGTATCTCAGTGCTTGTCAGAACAATCGCAACTAAATATTTTCCCATAACTGTCCAGCCCCACTCCCCAACGTCCCTCCTCTGTCTTTTTCTATTTCTCTACCTCCTTCTTTCCCCCTTCATTCCTTCCTCTGTCTCCCCCTCCCTGCTTTCTTCTTCGTCCTCTCGCTCTCTCACTGTAAAAAACATTGCAACTTCAGCTGGATCCATAATTCATATCCGTGTCTGGGTAAACCGTCTGGCTGAAAATCCTCCAGCCTTATTTTTAGATGGCCATTTTCTCACTTACACGTTTATGTCACACTGCAGAAATAGGCTCTACATTGCAGGGTGGCCTGTAGTATTGAACACATACTAATCAATAATAAAACTCAATACTGGAAAAAGAAAAAAAATATGTTTGATAGGTGTACAGGTCAGTTTATTCTTAATGTGAAATATTGTTAAAATATGAGCTACAATATAAAATAAAGCAATAAGCAATGAAACTTTCTAACCTTACTTAAATTTGTTATAACACTAAAAACGACAAAAATGCGACTAAAAGCGACAACAACGTGACCAAAATAAACACAAACGCCACTTAAAGTGACACAAAGTGACAAAAATGTGACTAAAAGCAGCGAAAATGTAATTAAAAGTTACATAAATGTCAATAAAAGGGACACAAAAGGGACTTAAAGCGATTAAAAGTGTCGAAAGTGACTAAAATTAACACAAACATGAGTAAAAGTGACAAAAATGACACTAAAATCGACATGCATTCTGAAACACGGGATTCTTTTATTAGTTTGTCAGTTCTTATTTCAGTTTTTTTTGTCAATTCTCCTGGTTGTGTTTAAAATGTGGACTTTGAACAGAATCCCATTATTAAAACATAAATCGCAAATCTAATCACAAAACTGGTCAGAAAAGTCACATGTAGACATTTTTCCCAAATCGTGCAGCTCTAGTGGATATTATTGTGACAGACTTACCTCTGTTTCATAACTGGTTCTGTCTTTTTTTTCCAGGACGTCTTCCGCGGCGTCTTCATCTCCTCTTGCATTTTGTTTATTACGTATTAGTTTTGGGACACTTTCGACCACTACCAGCTCACCAGCCCCTTCTCGCCCGTGACAAAAAGCGACCCAAACATGACTAAAGGCAAAAAATTAAGACTAAAAGCATCAAAAATGTACCAAAAAGTAACAAAAACATGACTTAAGTGACAAAAAATGACTTAAAGTGGTAAAGATTTGACTATAATCACCAAAAAGGTGACAAAACATGGCAAAAACACAACAAACTTAACAAAAATGAGTAAAAGCGACACAAATATGAGTTAAAGCGACATAAACCTGACTATAATTGACAAAAACGTCACTAAAAGCAACAAAATTGTGACACAAATGTGACACTTCTAATTTGTCAGTTCATTATTCAGTCTTTTTTTGTCAATCCTACTTGTTGTGTTTAAATTATGAACTTCTAACAGAAAGCCATTATTAAAACATAAATCGCAAATATATTCGCAATACTAGTTAGAAAAAAGTTGTGCAGCTCGAGTCTTCATAACTTCTCTCTCATTTCCAGGACGTCATCAGCGGTGTCTTCATCTCCTCTTGCATTTTGTTCGTCACATATCCGTTTTGGGACACTTTCGACCACTACCAGCTCACCAGCCCCGTCTCGCCCGTGTTTGGGGTCGGCCTGCCCCTCGTCCTCAGCTACACTTACCCCACACTGGAGCACTACAGCACCACGAGGGGCGACACCACCACCATCCTGGGCGTGTGCGCCGGCTGCTCCGTGGGATACTGGTTCAACGTGCAGCTGGGAGAGACGTTTGAACCCAAAGAGCCGTTACCCGTGCCCATCCCGCAAATAACGGCCGCATCCTTTGTGTTCGGGACGGTGCGTTTTGTGTTAGGGGTGCTGGCGCTGGTCGGGACAAGGCAGGTGGTGAAAACGGCGAGTCTGCATGTCTTGTACTGGCTCTACAAAGTGCCAAAATCGGACCTGAACGCGAGAAAAAGGAAAGAAATTGAAGTACCGTATAAGTTTGTGACGTACATCACAGTAGGACTGGTGAATTCAATACTAGTCAATAGAGCATTTGTTCACATGGGACTTCTATGACTGTAATATATGTATATTTATATATATATAATGCATAATATGAGACAATACAACACAATAGAAGAGTGAGGTACCTCATGATTCATTTCAGTGTATTTTTCATCTGTTTTTGCACTGCAGTATTTACAGTTGTCAAATTAAGCCAAGAGAATTGTTACACTTGTTTTTTAGCCAAGAACGTTACTTTAAAGGAAAAATATTATGCATTTTTCATATTGTTATTCACCGTTAAACATGCTCTTGTGTATCTTAAATTTGCCATCTCATGTTTTGAAACAAAAAAAAGTTTATTATGAAATAATTCAAGTTTTTCTCAGCTGTCTCCAGTGACACTTACTGAGTGCATCCAGTCAGTAGTTGGGGCCTAGCACTATACATTTTAGTCATGTTATCTCTTCAAGAGCATGTGCAACGCGCTATTATCAAGCTAGTACGAGCAGCGAACAACAGAAATGCTCAGAACGAGTCTGGTGATGATTTAAGGACTTAGAACAGCAGAAGATTCTCGGATAAGTGAAGTAGATGATCTGAACGCTGAAACGCTCAGATCAAGGGAGTTCAGCAGGAAGTGTTTATGTAAAAGCATTTAGTTTGGAGTTCAGACTTTGGAGGAAGAATTTACTGTTTTTGTGTTTAATATTGCGACCCGTCTATGGTTTATGTTGGCCTGGATGTCAGGCAAATGTGCTCAAGAAAAGTTTAATACTTTGCCTCAGAAATGAACACAACAAACAATACTGAAGCGACTGCCACTGACTGCAAGAGAATCCCCCAAAAACAAAGCAATATTGTAAAATAGCAGCAATAAATGAAGAGTCAAAATAAAGCACTTTTGTAATTAGTTGGTGTTGATAACGGTATCTCACTCTCCACATCTCAAAAAACTAAGAAAAAGTTCTGCAAAGAAAATGTACCCGACAAATATTGAGCCCCAGATCTATTGTTAAATCAATATCGTAATTATTGTGACTGGTTTATGTTCAGGAAATTGAAAATCATTGTACATTTTAGTCATATTACCCAACATTAATTCCAGTACAATTTGTAGATGTAGATTATATTCTACAAATGTGGCAAATTAAACTAAAATATATTCTCATAACCCCAACAAAAGTACAATTTCATAACATCCACAAGTACAACCCACATTGAGGCAACAAAAGTAGTTTAACGTTTGTACCAGTTTCAAACAAATAAATCTTTCATATTTGATTGTGGCAGTTTATTTTTGCACTTTTACACATGATTTATCTTTATTTAACTGAAGTATATTTAAGTCACCAACTAATTTGTCACTGTAGCAGCCTGCATTGGAGATACAAATTGTTCAGCTTATAATTATTTCAAGACTTTTAATCCTTTAGACAGACTGAAAAGAAATCAAATCCAGCTAAAACAAAGTGTCATCTTTTTAACCACATGTGGAAAAATACAGCCAAGAGAGATTATTAGACGACGTAACGGTTATAATCTCTTGTTTAACGACACCAGCAAAGGTCTTTCATTACAGTTGGAGCCTTGCACAATCCTGTATTTCGTAGAGTAAGCGGCACAGGTTTGGACTGGAGCAGACGGAGGTTAAAGTGAAGGATTTGGAGGAATGAAGGCGCACCTGTCCGACTGCATTCACCAGACAGGCCTCCATCCACAGACATGAGGGAGTCTGTCGCAACGTAGAGCTGGAAATGAAGGAGATACTGTAGATTACCTTTGCTCTCGTTTCAAACTTTTTTTTTAACGATTTATTGTAAGAAGTATGTGCACAGATAGGACTGTAATATGACATCAAGGTGACTGGAGAAAATACCTCTGTCTGAAAATGGATGTGTTAAATATTCAAATACAATAAACAAAGCCTTTGTTTTATCACCCTGAGAAAGATCATGCTGGGTCAAAATGCATAAGTGTGTATTTTATGTCTGTCAATAGCCAAGCTGGAATAAAAGCTTTTACATTTTTTACTTAACGTTTTCGTTTTAAGAGAAGCACTTTTTTCCAATACAGCACCTGTATTTGATCATTTTTATCTACATTTTGGATTCAAAAATACCCACATCTCTTTATCCTTTGTATTCCAGATCCTTTCTACTTTTACTTGAAAATAATATTACGACTGGATTGACATATTTAACATACGTAAAATGGGAAAAAAATCTTTTGGTCTCAACTTGACTATTTCGAGGTCTCTGCGTCTCATTCTGCGTGTTTTTATGTTTTATTTAAAAAATGTATTCGTTGGACTGAAGTAAAAGTCATTTAAATAACTAAAATAAAAAAATTTTAAAAAGGCTAGTACTACTGAAACTTTAAATTATGTTTTGGCAGGGATTAAAATTAACTCAAATAAAGAAGATACAAAAATGTACTGATATAAAGCTTTTATCACTTTGCTTAATGCACAGGGTAGAACAACCAAAGATCATTGGGATTAAATGGTGTATAACTGCTCTTAAAAGTGCAATTTCTTTGAAAAGTTAAAGACAAATACTCATCGTAAACTATTGTAATAAAACGTGAATCTGTCTTAATTCCTCATTTGGTATTCAATCATTTTCAGTCAGAAGGAACTGGTCTGAGGAGCAACAATTGACACTGCCATGAATCCTTGTTATGGGTCATTTTACCCTATTGTTCATTGACCATCAGCGAACAATAGGGTAAAACAACCCCTGACGAGACCACCTTTAAACCCTTTTCTATCTATAAAACATGAAAGCAAAACAACTCAATTCCTCTCTCCGAAGTATAATTTCTTTATTAAACGAGTTATCAAAACACATTTCGCTTTTAACGTTCAGATCTTATTGAACGCCGCTACATCCACAGACTGCACGAAGTCCTCGAACGCAGTGATGGCGTCCTCCAGCATATCTGTGCCCACTTTGTCGTCCTCGACCACACATCCGATCTGGAGCTTCTTTATCCCATAACCGACGGGCACCAGCTTGGACTGCCCCCACAGCAAGCCCTCCATCTCCACGCTGCGAACACACGCCTCCATCTTGGCCATGTCCGTCTCGTCGTCCCACGGTTTGACGTCGAGCAGGATGGACGACTTGGCGACAATGGCGGGTTTCTTGGCCTTTCTGGCGGCGTACTCGGCGAGGCGCTGTTGCTTGAGTTTCTCCGCTTCTTCGTCTTCCTCATCGGACCCAAACAAATCCAAATCGTCGTCGTTGCTGGAAGAAGTTGCGTTATCTTTTTGGGTGGAATTCGGAACGACGTATTGAGTTTTTGACGCTGGAAGACTCGTTCGCTCTTTGTAGAAGGACATGGCGTGATTGTACCAGCGCAGAAGATGGCAAAGATTGGAAGGCGGCGCAGAAGGCATGGCTTCGAAAACCGCGACGTCGGCCTGAGACGCGGAGAACCCCTCGATGTAGCTTTTGTCCGCTAGAAAATCGTTCAGGGATTTCAGGCCGGCCGGGGCGCTCAGGTCTCCGAATGTGGTTTTGGTCGAGGCAGGACGGCTCAGGACGGGGGATGGAGAAGGTCCAGCTTTTGTTTGGAACTGGTGACTCTTGAGTTCTCGCATTGGGACGTCGTGGGACAGTGAGATCTCTGTTGTGTGGCCACTGGAAGAATCAAGCCAACAGAGCAACATGTAATGATTGACTGTCATTAAAAGGTGCATTCTAGTAGCTTTTCTGGTGGAGCGTCATAGATATTCATAGAAGTAAAGTTCGCCATCTCTGCCCATTGCTCAGACTCGATCACTTGGACGATGCTAGCCGGAGTTATGTCAAATCAAACTACCCATCACATGCAAATGAATGGTGAAGCCAGTCCCCATATTAAAGTCTATAAAAATTATTATTTTCATGATAGTTATGTCATTTATCTGCTCTGCTCAGAAGTAAGATGTAAAAGAGTTCTCACCAGAAACACATTGGAAATATCAACTTTAAGCCTATATGATAGGTTTAACTTAACTTTATTATTTTTAAGATTTTACATTTTGACCATTTGTCCCCAGCTTCACAGTTTTTGTAATGCTAATGTTACTTCCTGGTTGGACTCGTCGATGTAATCCCTCATTCGTCCAGGCGTGTTCTCCCTGGTTGGACATATAGAAACTGTTTAAACTGTCAGAAAAATGTGTCAATTGTCTCTGTATTTGTCACAAAGGGATTCCGTTACAGAACTCTACACTACTTCCACTACTTTTTAAAAACTTTTTTTTTCAAAATTTCTTCACAAACTGCAACTTCACAGATGGAAACTGTGATAACCGAACAAAGTCACAGTTAGAATATCATGAGAACCTCTCATATAGACTTAAAGTGGGTTAGCTTTTAGCCCAGATGCCAGTTTAACACGACAATTATAGCCGTGTTGCTAAGTGATCGATAGCATAAGCATCAAATGCAGCTTCTGCTAGGTACGTCTTTGAGGTCCACCACCTTCTCGTCTCCACAGAGCTGTTATTGATTTACTAAAGAATATTCCACAGCACGGCATTAAACATATCTCCGTGGTGACAAGCGTGCGATGTCATGAGGCCAAGTTACTGGTCAAATCTGCGGAGAGGCCAGACTGCACAGTAACAATGCATGTTTTTAGAGCCTCACCAGAAAAGTATTATAGTGCACCTTTAACAGCAGATTCAAAACACGTAATGGTAAATCTGCATGCAGAGTCACACAATCACAGCACAAAACACAGAATGATCAAGTTAATGTTTCATTATTTTAAGTTTAATAACATTAGCATGCAAAACACAATGGTCCCTATCAAACAAGAGCATTTGCATCTGAATATATATATCTTTAGGTTGGACATGATGTGATAAACTTAGATGTTTAGCTAAACGATCATGATGTTGACCACACTTGTGTAACGGGCTAACAATACAAGAACTCCTGTCTGTGTCAAATAACGCCTTCATTTTTGCCCACACAGAAGAACTGCACCTGCTGTTTGCTTTTTGTTTGTCTGGTTTTTACAATATTCTCTACACTGCGAGGAATGAGCTGGGGGTCACCAGAGGACTTGGAAGGTGTATTTATAATTATGAAACTGTATTTAATATATATTTTAACTGCAACCTGTATGTTTTATAGAAATGATGTCAACCCACTCTAATGAACACAATTAAACCTGAATTTAAATGTTTTGCAATTTGAAATTATCACAGACGACAATTTCATTTAGCATATCTTCATTTACAAGGATGAAATGGTGTACCTCATCTTTAACTTTATAGTCCATTGCTCTTAAAGTCCTTTTTTGTGTCATTCTTCACATCTTGAGCTAGGATTTTGGTCAAGAGCATCAGTCTGGTGCTAATTAGCCTTCTGTGCCATTTTGGATTCACTTAAATACTATTCTCAGCACTTATTAGACACTGCTTGCTTAGATGGCATCAAAACAGTCTGTTAACCTATTATTTGATGGGAAATTGGGCACAGGTAATTATAACTGTCAAAAAAATAGTACAGAATGAAGATAATTTGTTCTAATATAGGGATTTCAGGAGCCTTGTCATATATACAAGTGGCCAGGTTCAACATCCGCATTTTGTTTTGCTTTCAATGCAACTTATTTGTTATAAAAATATGTAATAATTGGAATAAAACTGGCTCTTCCCTCCATCTGGGAATGTGACAATAGTGTATTAGAATATAGTGACCACAAACAGAAGTAGAGATCAGAATTGAATGTCATAAATGGTACTTTACTGTCAAAATCCACCATGTTTGTTGCCAGATCCAGTAGTTTACATTTTTAAAACTTCATTACTTTGCTATTGTTTTAACATGTACATAAAATGAAATGACACAATCCTGATCTCTAGTTTTATGGCTCAAATATAAGTATTGTGAATGAAAGACAGAAAAGAGAATCACAGGAATGGTTCGAGGTCCATCTCCAGAGCCGAGCAGGGCATGGTGAGCTCGAAGCGCGTGATCACGTCCGGATGAAGGACCCCGAGGCGCCCCACACTCTGCCCGCGCACAAAGATCTCAGCACAGCGGCCCGGGAAGAAGGTGCAGTCTGAGGAGGAGAAAACATGGAGATGTTTTAGGCTGAGTCCACACTATACTGGGCTCCCACCAGACCAGGACAAGTGTGCCACACCAAAAAACTTGAAGAGGCTAAAATTTCTATTGGACAATAGGACCTTGCAATTAATCAAAACTGAATTATAATTATGGTTACTGCTTTAATGATTGATCATAAAAATGTGTACTGGAAATGATTAACAATAACTCCTTTAGTGATAAAGTTGCAGACAAAATGTTGCCTCTCTGCTTGTGATAAGTTACTTTTATTTCATCAGAAGGTTCTCTTCACGTTAAACCAGGGGTGCACAAACATTTTCCCAAATACGCCAAAAATAGTAAATTTGTTCCTTAGCGGGGGGAAAAAAATCCATGGCAACACAAGGACCAACCCTAATTTTGTGTTGCATTTAATATGTTTATTTGCAAAGATATGATGATAAATGATCTTTTCTTAACATGTTTTAGGGGAATAGACCTCATTTGTTCTCTTGCTGCTGACCCCTTTGTGGGCCCCATTAGATCCCCAGGAGGGCCAGGTTTGGCGTGTGAGCCCAACTTTGGGCACCCCTGCATTAGACAGGCCCACCTTCTCTTTAAGCAAATAATAATTTGTATAAATGTCATTTAATTCATTATTTTAATAATAATTGTTCATATTTACACAGATTCAGAATTATAAAGAAAAAAAGATCACAAAAAGACAGCTCTGTTATCAGTTCAGTTGGTACAGTATATTTTACACCTTAATGTGGTGTAAAATATGCACCCCCCCTAAAAAAAAAAACATTTTATGAATCCCAGTAGTTTTTGTGGTTAAAGCAGTAGTAAATTGGCATATTTTAAGAAATGATCAGATGTTAAATATCCCTGGTTAATCAGCTTGTAAAGGGAGCGATTCCTCTCTTTGGTTCCCAGCATCATTATGGAGCACTTTGCCCTGCACTTGAGCGAGGAGTTGTGCGGATGTGATCTATTTTGGTGCTGATGGGTTTGTGGACATGTTAAGTAAATGACTTTCATTTCACATTTGAGAAAAGAGAAAAAGCCCCCATCTGCCATAATGTGATCGTCAGGGTAGTTATTTTGAATTCTTTTCTTTCCATAGACACTGACCACTGTAGACCAGACGAGCAGTTTTAGAGCTGCTTAGACCCAACAGCACAGTAATAAAACACATTCTGTCCAATTAGCACAAATATTTACAATTACAAATTTGTGTGTCAAAGTTTGACGTGATTGTTTTTTCCAAATTCAGATAAAATATATTTTGCTAAATGAATCAGTCAGAATCAAATGTATTTTAGAACACGTTTGTGTTGGTTTAAACTACAGATGAAGCAGGATTTATAATGTCTTAGAGATCAAACATACAGTTCAAAATGGAATAATTTTGGAAGTGTCATTGCAATGAACTCTAAAATCAAGATTACATTTATGACAATTGACAGTGACAATTTCAAACACATCCAGAAGAATTTACTTCTGAGTAGAAATGTCACAAGTTATCTTAAAGGACACATATTATGCATTTGTTTTGTTGTTGTACTTAGTGAGTTTTGCCGTCAACAACTGGCTGTAGAGGAAATTGCACAAGTTTAAAACAAAAAAGGCAGTTTTTGAAGTGAGAACTGTGAAGCCACATAGTCAGAAGTTGTTTAGACGAGTCTGGCGATGATTTACGGACTTCTCGGATAAGTGACAGCAGTTATTGGAAAACAAACTAGTTCCTGTTTTCTCTGGAAATCCCCTCCTTTTTTTTTATTAACATCAACTGCTTTTGTCTCCTGTCACAAATCTTGCACCTGATCTTATTAATGGTTAAATGGTTTTCCCTTCCTCCTTCATTTTAGATTCCGGCACGCTGACTTTTTCTTAATTTATTCCTTTTTGTCCAAATAGGGAAATAATCAAGCTGCTGGGAATGTTATAAATAAAAAGAAAGCTGTAACCTGCTCAATTCCAGCCAAATCAAACATTCTGGGATGAATCTAAGTCAGTTAAAAAAAAAACAAAAAAACATCAGCATAAAATTCAGAGAAAAATCTATTGGACTTTATTATGGATTCTGCCTGGACTGATTTTTATTTTATTTTATTACAAGTGCCTAAAACTAATTTTTAGTTCAATTAGCTTCAGCATTAAAAGAGAAATTGCCAAAAACCCAACAAATGCCCAAACTAGTGTCAATCAGGCCCTGCTACAGACACCAGCTTTACTTCTTCATATATTTAACAAAGGAAATCAAAACTGAATTTAAAGTCTGAGATTCCTCTGAGCATTTGTTTCCAAATGTAATAGGAGTAAAGTCTCAGCTTCACAAAGAGTCCAGCCAACAGTTTGTGCTCCAAAGGGCTCAGAAAACGCTTCTGTTTGAATTGGGGCTCATTTTAATCACGATAAAATGATTTAGCAAAAATAGGCCGTAAACTTGAAGTGCGTTTGACAGGTTTACAAATTTTCTAATTTTGTCTTTATTTAGTTTTGTAAATTAAAAATATATATAACTTTACACCAATCAAGTAGCCGTTTGTGGAGAAAAGTTGACAAATCCGTAGGAAGTCACAGGAAGTAAACAAATAGATGACGTCGCACTAGGGAGCAGGCCCGTCGACAGAAATTTGGGGGCCCAGGGCAAGAAGCCTTACATGGGCCCCCTTCTAATATAAATGAATAGGAAGAGGGTCCAATTCTGGGCCCATAAGACCCTGAAGCCCAGGACAACAGACCCCCAGACTCGCTCTGAACATTTCTTCTGTCTAATCACGATAACTTAACGTGGCTCACACTCACACTCAGACTGATGTGTGTATCAGTCTGAATTTAGTTGTGCACATTATCAGTCTGGACTGGCTCTCACCAAAAGTGGGCGGCTCAAACCCATCAGCGGGAGGCCGTCCAGATGGATCCTCAAGAGTCTGTGAAGTCACAAATATCGCGAGAATTCATATGGCAGGGTCCGTGAACGATAACTACAACGTCAGATCAACCGCTTACCGCAAAGCATTGTGGGTAACTATATATATATATACGTGTGTGTAATTGCCTCTGCAGCCAATAGATGAAGCCACAGCTAAATGGCAAGTTCTATTTGTCTTTAGTTCTAAAACGTGAGATGTCAAACTGAAGACACTCAAGAGCAGGTTTAAAGGCCAGTGCTGGTACTTGATGTGAAAAGTTTGCTCGAGTATAAAGTCTTTTACTGAGAGAATGCAAGACAATAGATTCAACTTTAGTTTGAAACAAAAGACTCCTCAAAGTGATGGTTTTACAAATAATGGCTTCTCTGGCAGCACAATCACCACGTTGAGCCCGGATGGTGGGTTCTTTCCTGCGTTTCCGGCTGAAGTTGGCCGAGCGTGGGCAGATCGGAGTGGTGGAGGATTCATTCATTGAGCGATTGGTTATTTAAGACGCACCATAGGGCTATTTATACAGTTGCCATGGAACAGGGATGACGCGTGAAACAGGCGCACGAGAAAGCCACGCTCATCACAGACAGCACGGTAAGAGCAACGACGGGGAGGCCTCGCAAAGAGCTACATCTGAGGGCAGGGCTGCTCACTTTAGGAAAAAAATATAATCGGGATTATTTGGCTCAATCGAAATCACAATTATTTCAAACAATTACTTCTCATTCATTCATTTTCTACTGCTTGTTCACCCAGGACAGGGGCCAACTTGTCGCAGTCTACTATCTATTTAAGAAAGAATAAGCCAAATCTATTTCATTAGTAATGTATTAAGTATTTTAATTAATAAAATATCTTCACTCCAGGTTGTCAGGAAAAAGGAGTACTGTATTTCCGAACAGAAGACGATGGAATGGAGTAATGATTGAAATCATGTATGTACATGTGTTTTTTTGTCTCACTAACATTTCTTGCTATTTACTTTTGATCAGGATCTTACTTTTACTGTATAAGAAAAAGGATATTTTGTTGGTTGTGGAGGAAATTACAGTTCTTCCAAAATTGCACCCTTTGTGCTTTGCTAATTGCGTCTATTAAAATTGCAGTTTTAATCCAATATTTATTCATTCTACAGCCCTAGTTGCAATTATTTTTAAAAAAATTCAGACTCCAGGTCATACATGTAGGGTTTAAAAATGTCATAGCTATTTCTCTACAACAAAAGCACGTCAATGAAAATGTGCTTTCAAATACTAAGCCGTTTTAAATAAATATTATGGTTGAATGAACAAAATGTCAAATCCACGCATGTTATAGCTTAATACTAAATACCTGATAAAAATCAAGTCTTCTTTAACATTTCATGCATAAATTCACCTTGAGGATGAATAAAAGAGATTCTGATTCTAATAATCTTTCTGTTTTCTTGACATCATTATTATTATTATTGACCTTTATTTATGAGTCCTGGTAAAGGCAAAGACCATACAGGGCTGTGCAATTATTATTTGTATACATGATTTAAATTATAAATGAGAAAAGTAAACATTTATGAAACATTTTAAAGTTCCACTCCTCGGCAACAGTTTCTAGTCTCTTCGCACAGCTGTCGCCATAGAAACCCCTCGAGCTCATTCAATCTGGGACTACATTTGCGTTTGTCTGCATCCTGTCAATATTTAACTCAAAAGAATATTGTTGAAAGAGATTTTGTTTTGTTTTTTCCATCCTACGAGTTTGTGTATTCAATTATGAGTGAAATATATTTCAAAGAGCCTAAAGAAAGAAGAATACTGTGAGAAAACTGTGGCAAAGTTGAATAGATGTTTCTAATGGTCAATGATCAATTTATTCAATTTTCTGTCAGTAAAATCATGTGGTTTGGGGCAGACTTTGAGTTTAGAGGGGAATAATCGGTTAAACGGTTATTATTAAAAGTCTATATTATCTTTTATGTTATGTTTGACATTTTTAATTTATTTTAAAATAAGATGTTGAAGGAAAAACTACTACTACATCAGACCGAGTAAAGGGTAATTGTAGAAGTTGACTAGTCTACGATTCATTTTTCCGGTTTGTTGACGAGTTAAATCATTATTTTAGTTTTTAGTTTAATCGACTGGAATTTTTAGACACATTATCAACTGTTTAAAAATTGTATATAATGAAAGCTTCTAGTTAGAAAATACTTACTAATAAAGTGTAATTGTTTCGTCTTTTTTAATTACATTTTGATTTAATAAAGTCACCGCCTCTGCCTGTTAAAAAAAGGACTTTTCCTATGGGTTTTATAGCAGTGGTTCTCAAACTAGGGGTCGGGTAATGATTTCCGGGGGTCTCCAGATGATGGGGGATAACTGATTCAATAGTCTAAAACAAGGCTTTGAAAAAATATATATAAGTAATTTTTCTAGGTCTTTATTCTCAAAATAAATAAAACAGCAATTTAAAAGTGGCAAAAACATGACTTTAAGCGACAAAAACAATAAAAAGCACCAAAAACGTGACTAAAAGTGATAAAAGTGATTTAAAAGTGGCAAAAACGTGCTAAAAAAAAACAAAAACATGATTTAATAGTGGCAAAAATATAATTTAAAAGTGACAAAACGTGACTAAAAGTGACAAAAACATTCAAAAGTGACAAGTGACATTCTGAAACACATGATTCTTTTATTAGCCTGTCAGTTTATATTTCAGTCTTGTTATCAGTTGTGTTTAAAATGTAAACTTTGAACAGGGTCCTTTTTTCCCCACATAAATAGCAAATCTAAATAGCGGTCAGAAACATCGCCACTGGGTACTTCCCTCCGAATCATGCAGCTCGCCGGAGCGCAGATGTGCCAAACACGTTTCTGCAGCGGAGAGCACATGACGCCGAACACCGGAGGTCAAGCGCCGAACAAAGAAACCCATGTGACCACAGACTTCCAAAAGAGTTCAGGCCGAGACCTCGCATTCGACACAGTTGTTAAGCGAAACAGAGGCATATGTCTTTAAGTGGAGGATTTCATGTGATCGTTAGAACTCTCCAAAGCGCACAGGGAGAAGCTGAGTGCGTCTGAGAGTGTGACTGGGTAAATGCACTTTGTATTAGAGGAGAGGGCGATATTGACTGAAGTTCTCTCTCAATCAGGGCTGCACGATATTGGGAAATAATGCAATAAGACTGTCAAATGTTACGGCTATATTTGAAGTAGGGCTGGGCGATACGGCAAAAAAATTATTATCACGATTTTCTTGGGGCCGGATCATGATTTCGATTTTATCACGATTCTTTTTCACTTTGTATTTTCCTATTGCCAATAATAGAGCTGCAGGATTTAGGTAAAATATCTCATTGTGATTTTTCTGACCAGTGCGACTGTGATCTGATTTGTGATTCAATAGGATTCTGTTCAAATTCTAATTTTAAACACAATTTTGTCGCTTTTAGTCGCATGTTTGTCACATTCAATTGTGTTTGTCTTGTTAAGACACGTCTTTGTCACGTTTCGTCGCGTCTTTGTTGTTTTTAGTCGCATTTTTGATGTTTTTTGTCACATTTTTGTCGCTTTGAGTCGTGTTTCTTCTTTATTTCTTGTTTTAGATTGCTTGCACAAATCCAAACTACAACGTTAGCAGTTTTTATTCTAATCAAAGCAAGACATTTTGCTGTTTGTGGAAGCCATTACTGCAGTCTTGGCGATTGCGATTTTGTGTTGATTTCATTTAATTGTGCAGCCCTGGCCTTTAAGACGTGAATAAAGTCGTCTGCTCAGAGGCTTCAGAGGCTAAACAACAGGAGAAAAAGTGTGTTTGAACAGACAGCTGCATTAAAGACACAAACAGTGAATCACGATACGACGATTTCACAAAAAAGGCAGATTGTCACAGGGACGAGCTCACGATTCGATTTTTATCACCGTATCGCCCAGCCCTAATTTGAAGATACTTTTTAACTAGAGCTGCAACTAACAATTATTTTAGTAGTCGATTAGACAGCTATCAATTTTTCAGTTAAACCAGGATTGTTCAACTTCAGATCTGGAGGCTAAATCAGGTCCTCCAAAGGATATGATCCAGCCCCCTAAACCCAACTCCCAAAAATGTCTTCCTCTCTTGTTAAAGTGTGTATGACAGGTTTTTATGATTTTCTAGTTTTGACTGTATTTGGTGGAAGAAAACCTGTTGTGAATATATATGACAGTTTTACACAAATCAAGAGTCAGTTTGTGAAGAAAAGTTGAAAAATGCGTTGAAATTTACAGGAAATGGAGCAGAGTTCTAAAACACGATGACATCACACTAGGGAGACACACGGGGAACAATTTACATCCAGGAAACACATTTTTCTGATCCTTTAAACTTTAATTCAACAAAATAAAGTTGTTGTGCTCATATATATTTGCCAGGCACTCATTTCTGTGTTTTGACCCAGTGTCGCTTGGTAACAGTTGCAGAATTCCCTAGTGTGATGTCATGATTTACAACCAGGAAGTGAAAATGTAAACCTAAAAAAATTGACAAATTGGGATAAAAAATGTCAATTCTTTAACGGAATCGTAAATATCATTATCTTAACTGTGTTTTAGTAAAATAAGTACTTCAACCTGTCATAAGCCCTTTAATGGTTTAGATTTGGTTTAGGTCTCGTTAAGTCCTGTTTGAGTCCTGATTGATTGAGATAAAAAAATCCTTCAATACGTTCTGTCAAAATCTTGTTTCTTACAAGACTGTAAAGTTTGGTGTAAGAGCTAAAGTTTGGTGTAAGAGCTGCTTCAAATGGTGATCTTATGTCCCTTATGTCCCTTGTTGTTTCCACATGAACGCCTTGAAAGATCAAACTGACCAACAAACAAAACAAAAAAAACAACAAAAAAATCGAAAAAAGTGATCTTTACCTGTAGTGTCTCACCTTAAATCAGCTTTTTTCCGATAAGCACTAAACTTGATATTTAAATGTTGCATATCTTCAAAACAACATTCACGATATCACCTGAATTTCGATATATATATTGCCCCCTCTCACTCCTCGGAGCCTCAGAGCATTGAGCTGCGGTGATGGAGTGTCGGTGATGGACAGACCCAGAGGAGCACAGGTGAGCTCTCAGCCCGGGTCGTGACCTCGTAATGGGGTTAAGGACACACCGACATCTGGCTGCGCGCTCGGGCTAATGGGGCCGATGTGGAAAGAACAGGAGGAAGGAGGAGAGCGTCTGCGAGAGTGCATTTTCAGAGACAAATCCTGTTAGACATGCAAGTACTTGTTACTACATCTAATGGAGGAAACATCTCTGGTAGAAACTTAAGTTATTTTACTTTATATCAGGTCTATTCAACTTAAGCCCGGAGACCAAATCTGGCCCTCCAGGGTGCATGATCCGACCCTCAACTGATCTTCAAAAAATAAAGAAAATATCTTATCTTTTGTTATTGGTTTAGACCTGGTTTAGTCCTGGTTTAGTCCTGGTTTAGACCTGGTTTAGACCTGGTTTAGACCTGGTTTAGACCTGGTTTAGTCCTGGTTTAGTCCTGGTTTAGTCCTGGTTTAGTCCTGGTTTAGACCTGGTTTAGTCCTGGTTTAGTCCTGGTGTTTCCTCATCAAGACTGGTTTTATCATGCCATCTACTGGCAGCAGAGGGAATTCCCATGGGAAAACTAACAAAAGCTAGCTTGCTTTTACAGGCATGCATCTGTAATAGATGTGATTTAAGGAAGAAATGCTCAGAAGGAGTCATAAGTGATAAGTGATAATTTATGTACTTAAAAACGAATGAAAAACGATCGAATCAAGGAATTTTTAAACCAAGTGTTTTGTGAGGCTCAGACAAGGAACATATAAGACAACCTTGGAAACAGGATTAATGCAACAAGCGTGAACAAAGCTAAATACAACTCTAGGTGTGTTTTTGAATATGAATAAAATATGATAAAAAGTACATTTTGCACAATACGTATGCTTTAAGTTCTTATGGTCCTTTCATCCCGTCCTGCTTGGGCCACAGTCCCGCGGCTCCACACTGCAGCAGCTGTGACGTGCTTCTCATTAGAAACACTGCAGACTCACCTGCCTGATCTACACCCCCTGTCCTCTCCTGTCCAGCCTCATCAGCTCAACTCCTATTTTCTTACATCTTTGCATCCTCGCCTGCTTCTCCTCCTCGTCTACACTTTTTCCTCACGTTTCCTGATACTTGACTCCATTGATTCGCTGGAGTCTGGAGGGAGCGTGTATCCTGTGACCTTGAATCGTGCCGGACAAAGAGAGAGCTGGACGGCTGCATGTTCCAGAGCACAAAAACAAACGCTACGCTACGGTCAAGTAAGATGTGAACACAAAGTCCTAATTATAACACTCCCTCATCAAAAACAGACCTGCGGTTGGATTTAACTTCATTCACGCTTCTTTCAATAGTCTTGTTTACGAGCTTGTCTCTTCTTTTCCTTCTCTGAGTCTCACAAAATACTCAGTTTCAAATTCCCAGATTAGTGACATCAAAGATAAAGTTCTGGAGGTCTCCTGCTCTGTTTTTAATCTATGAATCATCACCAGTTTGAGCATTTCTGCCTCAAATCGCGTTCATTACAACCATGTGCGTGTGTTAGCATGTCGGGACAAGCTAGCGTTTGTTTATTTTCCCATGGTAATTCCCTCTACTGCCAGAGGATGCTGTGCTACTTTACAATACATATATTATTTTAAGTTCTAAAACACATTATGCAAAAGTAAAGGGACACAAAAGCCTATTTAAAAGGCCAAAGGCAATAATACAATAATACAATCCTTCAAATTGATTTTTTAGCTTCACTGTAGAACTTCAAATCAGGAGTATTCAGGTCTGGATATAAACATAAGAACTAAAAACAATATTAATCAAAGCATACTGAAGTCACTTGGTAACACTTTATAATAGCTATCCATATTCCTGCCTAAATAAAGCATGAGCAAAGACTTAATTCATGGGGAACAAATCGTTTATTAACAATGATTCAGTCTTAGGAATTACTTAACTATTGCTCTTACACTAATTCCTAACTCTAACACTAAGCTTAATTAAATAGTTGCAAAGACTGAATCATTCTTAATAAACCATTTTGAAATAAGTGTTTGTTCATGTTTTATTGAGGCAGGAATACATGTAGTTATTATAAAGTGTTCGGAAAGTATAATTTAATAAAGCCAGGCACAAGGAATGGTGATGTAACTGACAATGCAAATTAAACTGAATTGAGGCTTTCACTGTTAATTCATGGCGACAATAATCATAAATAACTATTATCGTTTCTTGATTCCTGGAACAAAACTTCAGTTGAAGTAGAACTATGTAACATTTTGACCTTATTAAACGTCTTTGTAGGTCCGTGTGGTGGCTGCAAATGTATTTTCAGAGCGTTTGAAGCCCCCATCATCGCCCCCTGCTGTGTCTGCGAGGAAAACCAGCAGCAACATTTCCTGACGCCGACCCGAAGACAACTCTCATGCAAAACCCTGGTTCTTTTTTTATATTTGGCGACATGAAATATTTTTGTATGATTTTTTTTTTTAATCGAAATAAAAAAGTACAAATAAAATACAGCTGCATCTTTTTACTGGCAGTGTGTTTTCACAAAAGAGCTGCAGGGGGAGCTCTATCGCTGAAGTTACTTAGTTCTGCTTTAAAGTCCAAATGAAGGTTCTCATGTGTTTCAAATTATGTTTTAAATTTGTAAAGTTGCAGTTTGTGAAGAAATGTTTAAAATATAAGTTTAAAATGATTGGAATTATAGGAAATAGTGCTGAGTTGTAAAAAAAAAAACATCTGTGATGTCATAAGCAACTTACCATTGTAAATACAGAGACAAGTGACACTTTTTTCTGACAGTTTAAACTGTCTTTCATCAAAATTAAGATGTTATCAGGTATTACTATTTGTCAAATTATAACTATTGTGTAATTTATATGGATTATAGCCCTTGTTTACAGCCCTTGTTGTTTTCTGGTTGCTAGGTAACAGTTGTGGAATTACCTCTAACCATGTTATATTTGCTGCCCATGTCCAACCAGGAAGTAGCATTATAAACTTTACAAAACTGGGGACAAACAGGCAAAATGCTTAGTAAACTCTTAAATTTAATCTTGTTCAATACATTTTAGTGAAATGTGTCGTCTGACCTGTCACATAGACTTTTAAATAAAAGTAGAAAAATAGAGCATTTTGTCGTGTTGTTTATTGTTCATATTGTTATGTCAAGCAAAAAAACAATGTCTGGTTAGCACAGAATTCTAAATAGGATGAATTCTCTCCCTAAACCTGTTCACGACTCCAACCAACATCAATGATTATCCGATTACGTTTGGACGGTGGAGCAGAAAATAGCGGTAACGTTATCTTTACATTTTCTGTCTCGTCCATGTTTGGCTAAGCTCCTTTTGTTTTAAAGGCCAAATACTTCAGTGTGGTTTTAATCGCGTTTGAGGCAGGACACGATGCATTTTTGCTTTTAGTTTGGGTTTAACATAATCTCATCCAAACCTCCTTTTTAACCTTACACAGCGCTCCTCTATTTGTTTCAACACAGGGATTTGCTCTTTCATGTTCAAATCCAGTCTTAAGATATTTATCATTTAAGCTTAAGTATATTGCAGCAGGTCTGGTGGTTCGCTCCCTCCCTCGGTCCTTCCCAGAACAGAAAGCATCCAAAAATACTATGCTGCAGCCAGAAACTGAATAATGGGTAACAATTAGTCGACCAGTCAAACGTCAATACGTAAATACATTTTAACTAGATTAAAAGGGAACATATTATGTTATAGTGATTTATTTTGAGGTTTTAACCATGTTCCATCATCAAAAACATACCTGCAGTTGCATTTAGCTTCATTCACGCAAGTTTGATCAATCCTGGTTAGAAAATCTTGTCCCCTCCAACCGTCAAAAACCATCTCTGATGCTTTGACGTCACTTATCTAAGGAGAATCTACTGTTGTCAAGTCCTTAAATCATCACCAGACTCATTGTGAGCATTTCTGCCGTCTGAACACAACTGCTAGCCTGATTAGCATCTCACGCAGTCCCTTGAGTAATAATTTTAATTGACTAGTGCAGTGTTTCTCAAACTGTAGTGCGTGTACCAGTGGTGGTACGCAGGCGGTCTCTGGTGGTACGCAGGTCTCTCTGCAGTTGGAGTATTTGTGTTTTCAATTCATGTTTTTGGTCTTCCTTTGGGTTAATCATTATGTAGAACTACATTATCGATAGTTTCAGGTCATTAGACCTGTTTTATTCTGTTTTTTAACCTGGTTTAGGCCTAATTTAAAACAAATATAAAATTGATTTAGATATGGTGGTACTCAGAAAGCCAAATATTATCTTAGGTGGTACTCTGTGTGAAAGGTTTGAGAATCACTGGACTAGCGTAAGTGCTATGCAGCCTGTAGAGGGCGCCTAAACTTGGTAAGTGCTGTGGGAAACAGCCCAGATACAGATGTTCATTTAATTTTTTATCAATTTATTTGTTCTAAAAACATGAGATGCCAAACTTAAGGTACTCAAGAGCATTTTTAAAGGCCAATAACAATATAAACATGCATAATAATGTCTCTTTAGAATAGAGCCTTAACACCGCCAAGTGTGGAGTAAATGAATAATGCTTTCCACTGTAATTTGTCGATCTGTTAAAGCGAGGCACAACAGGAAAAATCAACCTTTTTTTTCTGTTTCTCTTTCGGTCAGTTTGCTGTCTCAACATATAGGCTTTCATGTGGAAAAAACAAACTGGCAGCTATAAAATTACCCAAAACTCTACCCAACAACAGAAAGGTCAGTATTTTGGAGCTCACCGTCCGCTGCCTGGATGTGGTATCCTTCTGCTGGACCTGGTTTGACCTCCAGCAGCTGCATGGTCCGGTCCAGAAGTCCATGGATCACCTCAAAACCAGGACTCTTGCTGTAGTAGACCGCACAGAAACGCCGGCTGTTCCTCGCACCAACATCTGCAGCCAACAGAGAGGAAATCAGGTTTGTTACACGGTAAATCAAATAAAAAGTTACATTTCTATACAGGGGTGGGTGATAGGCAAACATTAATATCACTAAAATATCTCAATAACAATAGTCAGACGATATTATGTTAATCCAACAGTCTTTAAACGTATTTGTTAAGGTTTAATGATCAATTACTGTAAAATGAATTACACAAGAGCAGAAATAACACCTTATATCAGTATTTGAAAGTTTACAACATACATTTTTCATTTTTTGTTTAAACCAGTGCTTTTTGTTGCATTTTTTAACATAAACAATATACTTAATATTCAAATTTTGCACACCTTCAACAACATTCACATTTTGTTCTAAATATTCATGTTTTGTTCACTTCAGTTTTTATAGCCCTTTTCGACCAAACTCTAAAATGGATGGGTGATGGGCGGATGGTCAAGTGTCTTGCCCAAGGACACAACATTTTGCAAGAACATGCAACATTTTTGAAAGAAAAAGAATAGGATCACTATATTTGGATTTGTAAAAATAAATAAATACATTTTCATCTCCTGCAGCCACTTTACAGCCATTTATTTTAGGCTTAAATGTGCCAAAACTACACCACTGTATAGTTTCATTGTTTAAATAAAATAAATTAGAATAAATTCCCAACTACAACATCTAATTGGATAAACAGGGACAAATAACACTCTATAACAAAAAAGCAACAACTTGTCCAGTTTGAGAAAAAAACGTAAGAATACTAAACTCTTATCAGCAAATCTCAAAAGGCACAGTATAAACAATGATTATAGTTGACAACACAAAAATAAAAATGACTGATAAGTCAACATCATAATTGCACGAAAATAACCATTAATTGTCAATTCGTAAATATGTCAACATTTAGAAAATATTGTAAATGTTGTTTTGAAAATCTGAATTTTGAATATTGTATTTTGAATTAAATTTTAATACAGTGTATATAATTTATAGAAAAATGCTTAAAAAAAAAAAAAATGATAAAACAATTTAAAATGAAAGAATTGACGTTATAAACGTTAAAATAAAATGGTATAAGTTGATATTTCTGTAATTTTGTGGTAATATTGACTGACATTTCATATTTGTCTGATAATTAAACCTTAACCCTACCATTAAAGTTTAACACAATTCTGCTGGACTGACATAAAATTGTAATCAGGATACTGCAAAAAATATACATTTTTGTCAATAAATCCTTTTTAGGTAGAAACAAGAGTTTCTTACAGAAAGGTTTGTTAATAAGTGGTATAAAATCAAATGTGGCGTATAATATACCACGGTTCGGTTATTTAAATTTGATAATGGTGATTATTTTAGTAATTAAAAACTCAGCAACTATTTTTCGATTAATCAACTTGTGAAACAATTATTTATTTTGTACAGTGGCATGTTTGAAATACATTATCAATACTAATTTCATTTTGAAAAATGGTGACTGAAGGCTTCTATGCAGAAAATATTTACCAATGAGGTGTAATATTAATGAAACCTGAAATTGTTCCTTATTTTTGACATTTTGATTTAGTAATGCTGCTGCCTTTGTTATAAAAGCTCATTTCAAATGTGTTTAGAGACTATATGTTCAAGATAATGATTATTAAAATAGGACATAATTGCAGCAAGAGTGTTTTGATACTTTTTTGGATCAGAAGGTTGCTCCTTCTGATCAATCAAAATCAATCAAAATGACTAGTGTTCCCAGCACACTGGTTGAAAAGCAAGGCTCTGGAGAACAGAAGAAGTTGTAAAAAATCTGTACTCTCCCTGAATAAAAAGGCTGAGTCGTGCAATGTGGCCTGATCAGTGAGTCCTTTTCACACATCCCACCTTTGCTCTTGTCCTTCAGAACCACGTCAGAAATCTCAAACAGCTTCAGAGGCAGAGGCATCTTTCTGTTTGCAGCGATGGTTTTCAGAAGCCCCGACAGTAGGGTAGTGCGCGCCACCTACAGGACAAACACGGGAACAGCAGCAGAAAAGTAAGAAGAGTGAGAAGAAAAGTGAGAGCGCGCCCTCTGCTGGGAGAATCACACCAGTGCGCTTACAGACAACGTTTATTAACTTTTATTTACAGATTTAAATTATTTGATCTTTTTTTGAAAGAATTGCACTTAGCTTTATTTATACTACTTGATTGCAAATGTATTTTCATGTAGTATTTTAAGGCAAGAAAAAAATCTTAAATTTAAAAGACATCAATTTGAAACTTCCCGTGCAGTTTCCTCACATAAATGTAAGAAAATAATGTAAGTTGTAATGTTTTCATATAGAAATGAAGTATTTCATGTGTAAAAATTGCCAAAATTTGACATATTTGGGACATTTCAATCTGAAAAATGAACAGAACCTGATTTACAATCTCTTGATTAATTTTATACACATAAAATTTTGTTGAGTTGCCTGTAGTGTCTCGCCTTAAACCACATTTTAATATATTTTGATCGATCATAAACCTCCTGTTGTTGACTGTAAAAATGTTGAAGAAGTACAGATTACTTGCTCAGACACAACAGTTTAAGTTTGTATGACCTTTCCTGTTTTTTTTGTGTTGTTTTTTTAATACCGGGTGTACATTTACTTAAGCATAGAGATGTCACAACATACTTTTTTGGCGCTAGTGCGATTTTTGTGAGAAAATAGACGATTAAAAAACTATGCATCACACCGTAATAAACACCAGTGAACACTTCATTTTCTTTCATTTCTGCAGTCTAGCATGTTACCATTCCTCAAATATGTGAATGACTTCATGAAACCAAGTTAAGGTGCCATAAACAATTGCATAAAAACACTTTACATTTACCTATGCATATACTGTCAAACCAATTCAAATCTTTACTCATCTGTTAATGTATTTAAATCATCAACTTTTAACATATGGAGGAAAATAAATAATTAAACATTCTCACATGTAACTGATTAATATTATTTTGAAGGATAGTATCAACCCATTTGTGGTGACATGGCAAAGGTTTTATGTTGACAATGTTAGAAAATCATATTCATATTTGCATACCTTAAACCACTCCTTCAGATCTTGGATTTAGTTAATATTTCGTGGCTTTGAAAATACCAGATTTTGTAATTTTTTTAAACGATCTGTCCTTCCAAATGCAATAACATGAAAAAACAAATCAGGTGTTCGGTCCAGAAAGTTAGTAAAGAAGTAGTTTCCCCAAATACCTTTTTAGTTGTACTTAAGAACTTCTAGAACCACTGTTTTGTATTTCTATTTGAGGATTATTACAAAAGTATTTGGCTTTTCTATAAAATTCTAATGCATACTGAGGAAACTGCAGTTCATCGACTTCTTTACCTGGAACTCTGCCGTTTTGGGGTTGGAAATGTGGATGGCTTTCGTGTCTTCAATCTTCTTCCCAAGTTTGTCTGCGATATCCTCTTGAGAGCACTGAAGAAAAATAAACAGAAGCGGTAATGGACCATGAAGAAAAATGATACTCTGGAAAAAAATGACACCCTTAAGTGAGATAAGTTAAAAAGTGATTAAATTAAGTAGTTTTTGACAGGATTTGAGTAGATTTTGACTTGTAAGTGAAGTGGATTGTGGTTTAAAATGACTTAATCCAAAGTTAGAGTTAAATTATTCAAGTTTTGTATTGAAAAATGATCTCAAATACTAATAAAAGTACATAAAAGTGTAACAAGTGAAGCATACTTTGAGTTTCCGTTTTCTTGGCAGCAGTACTTGTGTTTGAGTAAACTTTTAGTCATGTAACTGTACTTTTACTTGAGTAGAAATGTTCAGAGCTCGGTAATTGTAATGTTTTGCCTGATTGCAGTATTTCTTACCAGGGCAAAGTTGAGGGCTTCGGTAAAACCAGCGGCAGCCAAGTCTTGTCTCAACAGCTCAGTCAGTTTATTAATAGGAAACTGTAGCACAAAACAAAAATACAATAGAATATTAATGTATTCATATCTTTATTCCCATAAGTATTCATATGTATTACAATTATAACTGTTCTTTGTCATTAAGATTGTTTTGACAAGTTTTTGGAGTTACTGAGTCCAAATAATTTCCCTTGTGAATATTGATTTAAAAACAGCAATCGAATCACAACTAAACCTGGGATGCCTTTAGCAGTTACATTTTCAAGACATCATTTCATATTTAGAGCAATTTTGGGTTTATTGCCTGTTTTTAGTTGTGAAATCTGGCAACTTAAAGTGAGCAGCACAAAATGTTAAGTTGTGTTATGTTTTAAGGCAAGTTATTTTGTAGAGCACAATTCATATACAAGACAATTCAAAATACTTTGCAGAACAGAACAGAATAAAAATCACATTAAAATCACAAAACAGATTAAGACATACAAAATAATTATAAAAATATTTTAAAAGTGAAGAGCAGATAAGTGCAGATAAATGAGGTCTTGAATTTCTTTGTTTTCACATTCTTTCCCTTCCTTTCTGCAGCTGCTTTTCCCCACATTTCTAAACATTCAAAATGCCTCTTTATTTCAGTTATTTGTTTTGTTTATTTTGTCTGTCTTTTTATAGCATCATTTATTCTGTTTCTCGATGCCATCAGACGCTGTCACTCATCCTTCCATTAAATCCCTTTGCTTTCCACTCATCACTTTTTTCATAAAAATGACATTTTCTTAAAAAAAATCCTTTGCAGGACGATCTTTGCTCGACTGTGATCCCATTTTGATTTTCAGATATCACCAAATAAAGTTCAAAATAAAATGAATCTGGATTTAAACAGTCTAGACTGTTTTCAGAGTTTTAGGAAATCCTTCCTGTGAGTTTTCCATCAAGAAAAACCTCACTCATAAGACTCATAAATTGGTTTATTTATGGCAATCCTGCCTTAGTCAACCCTGACGTTCTACCAATAAATGATTTTGGCCAATCCTGGCCTTTAGTCACAATTTGTAAATTTTAAGTCACATTTTGTGCCAGTCACTTTGGATTGCCAGATCCTACATCATATTAAACGGACACATATTGTGCTAAATTTACTTTTCTTGAGCTTTAAACCATGTTAAAGCAGAATTAAGTAAGTAAGTTTAGCTCTAGAGAGAAGCTCTAATGTGAAAATACACTGCTAGTATCTTTTTTTTTCCCCTCTCTCTTTTTCTTCTTTTAAAAAAAAAAATTGAAACAACTAAGTACAGTCACATTCAAAAATATTTCACATTGCCAAATATTTAAAAACAGCCAGAGTTTCTCAGGAGAGTTGTCTTTGGGTCGGTGTCGGCAGCTGTTGTAGCTGGTTTTCCGCTCAGAGACAGCAGGAGGAGATGGCAGGAGCTTCAAACCATGGATGTATTAAAAGAACTGGATAAGGTACGCCCCCTCTGTCTGTGGTCCCAGATTGATTTGTGGCCGTGCGAGGTACTGCAGCCTCTTGGAACCAGCCTTTTTCTAAAATGTCACATTATAATTGCAGACAGTACTGAATTATTATCAGTATTTAAATAAAATAGAAGGAAATGTTCTTTTCTACCGTTTCTAAAATCACCGAAATTACCGTTTTTATATGAAGTGGGGGATTGTCGTCACGTGGCGCCCTAAAACAAAGATGGCAGCCATCGTTTCAGGAAGTAAAACAAAGATGGCAGCCATCGTTTCAGGAAGTAAAACAAAGATGGCAGCCATCGTATCAGGAAGTAAAACAAAGATGTCAGCCTTCGTATCAGGAAGTAAATGCGGAAGTAAGAAACTTTTTGGGGTCATGCGCCAATGAGCACTCTCCATAGGGATAAACAGGACGGCCATCTTGGATTCATCTTCCAGGTTTTATTATAGTTCTATGCTTCAAACACCTCGAAAATACATTTGCAACCAGCACACAGACTTACAAAGACCTTTAATAAGGTGAAAATGTTACTTAATCTGCTTTAATACATTATTCCTTTATCAAAAAAAATACCTGGAATTATACTTAACTTTATTCACACGCATTTCATTAAACGGAAAATATTATGAATTTTTATGCATTATTTTTCTTTCATGCTCCTGAGTACCTTTAAATTCCCATCTCATATTTTGAAACAAAAAAAAGTGTTTATTATTCATTTTATGACATGGTGTCATCAGCCACTATGAGATTACACTTACTGCACTGCACTGAGTGCATCCAGCCAGCAGATGGCGCCAGCGCTATATATACACAATCTAGTGAAGTTACCTGTCAACAAACGTTACATGCAGGTGAGCAGCAGCAGTTATCGTGTTTAGATGGCAGAAATGTTCACAATGAGTTTAGAGATGATTTAAGGACTTAAAGCAGCAGAACATTCTCCGATAAGTGACATGAAGTCTGAAAAACTATCCGAAAAGCCCGGAAGTTCGGCAGGAGGTGTGTTTGACGCTCAGAGGGGAAAGGATTTTCAAATAAACATTCCTCAAAACAGCGTGAATGCAACTGAATGCTACTTCAGGTATGTTTTTGATAATGGACCATTGTTAGAACAGGGTTTAAAGCTCAAAAAAGTCACTGTAGCTTAAATGTTAATCCTGTTAATGAGTGTTTTCTCTGAGCCTCAGAAAACACTTCATGTCAAATAGGGCTGTTCGATTTGGTAAAAATAACAAATTATTCTCACAAGTTTTGCGATTTATGTTTTAATGACAAGGATCAGTTCAAAGTAAACATTTCAAAACATGTCCAGGAGAATGGACAAAAAGACTTAAATATGCAGTGATATACAGGTATTTCAGAACATATTTGTACAATTCTAAACTACAGGGTGAGCAATGTTTATGCAGAATAACATATTCTGTTGTTTATGAAGGAAATGATGTCACTTTTTGCAGCCTTTGCGATTTGCTAATTTCCTGCCTTCAAATGACAATTGATTAATCTTGCAGCTGTAGTTTCAAATTTCCCAGACTTGTGGCATCAAAGGTATTTGATGATTTTTTAATGAATTTTCTGAATGAATTTTTTTGTATTTTATGAATTGCTAACACCAAACCTGACTGAAAGTAATGTATTCTTTCAGTAGACACAATATTCTAAGTTCTAAAAACATGAGATGTCAAAGTAAAGATACTCAAGAGCACGTATTGCATAATATTTGTCCTTCAAACTGTTTTGTCAATGTTGTGAGAGTCTATAACATTTCTGTAATCATCCCACATTGTTTCGGCACCTACTGAACAATCTTAAAATATAGATTGATCTTTAAACACAGAATGGGACTACAGATGAAAATTAGCCTCCATGGCTAACTCTGGCACATTTACATGTTGGACTAACATGTCCATTAATGTGCACTGTCCCATATTAAATAAAATAAACATAAATCTTACCTGATTTGCGACGGTGTAGGTTCTGGGTGTGGTGCGGACGATGTTGTTGAATCCGTAGGCGATGGCGGCGTCCTCCATGATGTCGCAGGCGTGGATGACGTCAGAGCGAGTGGGCGGGATCTCCACCTCAATCTCGTCTCCGGCTCCTGTGGCTCTGGACTTCAGGCACATCTGGGTCAGAAGCTGTGCGATCTTTTCTGTCGACTCACTGGGAAATTAAATACAGGTTTGGTCAATCAATTTTGTTTATTTGTCCAAAAGTCTATGGGAGGACTTGGTGGGAGGGCACCTGTGGTAAATATTTATCATAGTTTTACAACTGTGAAGTTGTAGTTTGTGAAGATATAAATAAATGTTTAAAATGTCAGCAAGTGCTGAGTTCTAAGATGGAATCGTTCTGTGATGTCATCAAAAAGCGACGTACTGTTGAGTACGTGTAAGAGACAAACTGTATTTAAATGTCTGCACTATTCCCTCTACAGGGCACTATCTAGTGGTCACTCGGTTTTTAGTGCTGTCCGAATGTCCAGCACGTGAAAAAGTAGTGCACTCAAAATTTCCCACAATGCATCTTGACCATCCAGCGATGGTCACTAGACCGGCCAATATTGACCATAATGCTTGTTGAGTTGAGTTGGAAAAACAACAGCGGACAGTGACAAGTCCAAAGTATAATATTATTTTGAGAAATGGTTGAAAATACAAATGACTCACTTGATTCCCACTTTGCGGTTTATGAATTGACTGGACAACTTCTCCGTCCTGTAGGCCAGCTCCTGAAAGTAGCAAAGATTAACTTATTTTTATGATGTCTTTCATTTAATAACTCCACATTAATATTTTAAAAGCATACAGGGTAAATGCAGCTCTTGCCGTCAGGATACACCACTTCTGCCTGCTCGACTCTGAAAGACAATAAATCATACTTTTGTTCAATGACCTCAACACAACCAAAACTAACTCACGTGTGACTCTTACGTAAAGGGCTGGGAGCAGTACTCGCTGAACATCGTCACCATCATGTCCAAAACTATCTTGGCCTGTTGATAGAATTTTAAAAAGTATATATTGTATAATATATTGTATAAAGAATTTCCCCTTGGGGATAAATAAAAGTAATTCTGATTCTGATTTTGTCATATTTTGAAAAATGTATCAACATTATCAGCTATCAATAAAGCAAAAGACCAATCAATATACTCAATGTAGAAGACAGAATAAGTAAAAACCTGGAAGCTACTGGAATGAGTGTTTTGAAATATGTCGTACCCTGATGCTCTTCAGAATTGGGCTCAGAGTCATATGGAGCTGCAACGATTAATCAACTCTAAAGATTGAGAATCGACTATCCGATAACTGAACTATGCAGACTCTTAAACACGTGTCAAAAGGCCTTTTCTAACAAAGACCGTGACATTATTACGTCAAAATGTCAAAAATAAGGTACATTATTGCTGATTTTCTTCAATAATACACTTCATTCATAAATATTCTCTACCTAGAAGCCTTTAGTCACCATATTTCAACTTTTGATTGGCTGATAATGTATCTAAAAAGTTTAAATATACAATGGAAATAATTGTTTGACTAGTCGACTAATTGAAAAAATTATCGTCAACCAATTAACAACTAAAATAATCGTTAGTGAAAGCCAAGGCACTCGAGAGATTTTAAAATATATTAAAAGCCTGCATTTGGGTTACTTTTTCTAAATCCCTCGAGTGCCTCAGCTCCTTTTTTGCTTTATACAGAATAAGAAGTGTAATTAAAAGGGACTGTACTTGATATTTTCATACAATAGTGTAACATTAGTTTTGCCCAAGCACAGAGAATTCTTTCTTCGCCGTTTGTGTGAACCGCGAGTGCCTTTACTACAGGAGTGCGGATATGAGGCAAAAAGAGACAAAAGTGGGGGCGGAATAAGGTGAACAGAACGTTTTAGTGTGCTATTAGCATGCTAATGTTTGTTAGCTTCACCATGACAGTAAAGTGTTCTAGTTTTTTAAAGTTGTGAAAAGTACTAATAAAGTAACTACAGTGACTATTTAGGATGCTCAGGGGGATTAAGTGAGCAATATGTGGACTGCTGCTAACAGTTAAAAATGAACTAGCTCTGGTTTTCATGTTTTTAAGACAATAGTAATGCAGGCCAGGGTGAACATAGATTTCCCTGTAACTTCAACAAAAACACTAGAGACTTTTGTCAACGATCTGTTTAAATGAATAGTATTTGTGTAGAATACCTTGGTGACGTCTGTGGCAGTGCACTCGATGAAGACGTTCTTGGTCTTGAGGCTGATTTTTGAGTGGTCTCCTGCAGAGAAACAACAATAATAGAAAGAGCTTGAGAAAGAGATCATCTAAATGAATGCTATGATGTCAGAACTTGCAGTGCTTTTTGAACACCACAGCTATCTTTGTAATTATACAATACAAGAAGAAAAAAAACTATAATTTGTTATATTTGGTGGAGCCAATAAGTTCCAAAAGCGTCCACAGACCGTTGATGATCGGGGGCATGGAGAGGACGATGCCGTTGCTGTCGTAGATGACTGGATACACGGGTTTGTCTTCAATGATGTGAAGGTAATGTCGCAGGTGGCTGTCGGTCTGAGAAGAAAAACAAAGAAAAAAGAAAAATTAAGATTAGTTTGTATAAAAAATAATCTGAGGCTAGATGATATGGCCAAAACATAAAATCTTTTTTCAGGGTTTATACAAGTTTCAGCAAATCAAATTTAAAGGGCCTATGACAGGTTGGACACTCATTTCACTTAAATGCAGTTCCGATAAATATATTTCAAATTTTGCTCAAATACTTTACAAATTTTCTACCACTTTAGCAATTTGTGAGATTTTTTGTTTTACTTCCTGGTTGTAAATGATGACATCACACTAGGAAATTACCTAGCAACCACACTGTAAACTGGGCCAAATCCATCTAATGTCACAGATGTTTTTTAAATTGATAAATAAAAATACATGTGAACACCTTTTTTGGTTGAATTAATGAATAAGGGTCAAAATAAAGTAATCTATTTTGTGTTAATTATAGATAATTTTTGTCTCCCTAGTGTGATGTCATCAATTTGTTTGCTTCCTGTAACTTTCTACAGATTTTTCAACTTTTCTTCACAAACGGCCACAAACTTTATTTATATTTACAACAACTATTAATACACCAAATAAAGACAAAATTAGGAAATAGTGAAAACCTGTCATACGCACTTTAATGCTTTTAAAAGCTACATTTCAAGATTTTTAATGCCATAATCAACATCAAAACCAGCTTCTATCATGTTAAAATGACTGACTTGTAACCGTTCCATTGGGCAGCAGAATGACCAGAATATACAGTAATACACTTTCTATTATTCAAAAAGCTAATTTACATGACATTTAAACTAGGCTATTAACATCTAGATTCAATAAATCCAGTGCACACCTGGGATTCAAAATATATTTGAATGTAAAATGTCAAAGTAAAAAACTACCGTCATGGACACACACTATTACACACTTATTACGTTTATATTTATTGTTCAGCTGGATACCTTTTTTAATTCCTCTTTTTAAGTCAGCAGGGGAAGCTGATGATTTCTGACCTACCATTTATGAGTGTATGCGATCGTAAACTGCCTTCATTTACATTAATCTATAATTAAAAAAGGCTTATTTAAAGCTGGTTGAAATTAGAATGAGCGTTTTATTTTACCAATTGTTAGATTCAGTGCTTGTTTTAGGGCTTCAGCAAATAACTGACTGATCGTGACTAGTCGACAATGAAAAATAATTGCAGTCTTATTTGATAGACATAATCTGGACAACATAGACTCTAAAACACATACACAAACCTTTTATAACAAAGACAGAGGCATTTTTAAATCAAAATGTAAAAAATAAACGCTTTCTGATTTTTATCAATAATAGATTTTATTTGTAAATATTCTCCATCATTTCAACCTATATTCAGTAAAAATGTACCTTTATTTCAGTAAAAAAGTCTCAATGTACAATAAAAATAAATACTGACAAGTCAACTACAAAATAAACTATTAGTTGGAGCTCTAATTTATTTACTTTTCAATTCTATAGCTCTAACTGTTATCTATCTCCACTCATTTCATACTGAGGTGTTACTCTACATGTCTCCTATATGTCCCATGTCTCCTGCACGCTGCATAATAACCTGATCTGCTAATAAGAAAGTTAGGAGAAAACTTCACAATAACCCATCATTTCACTAATTAGCTTTTGTTCACATTGTTGATCATTAAAAATCAAACTAACTTGACTAATTTAGTAAGTTTAATATAAAACGGTTCATAATGATGTCCTTACCTTGTAGAGGCTCATGAGCTCCGTGGCGCTGTACTCTTTGGTCTGGTTCAGAGGTGTGAAGCTGATCTGAGCTGGAGGTTTGGCTGTGTACGTGAACGGACCCGAAATCGTGTCCAAGTCATGAGTCCCAATGGCCACCAAGCTCCTTTTCCTATCGAGACAAAACCCACAGTATACATATTGATTATACTGCTACTTAAATAAGAGTTGAGCCAAATTCACCAACATGCAGCCACAAACACCACTTTACATGTTTATCTACATTAAAATGAACATGTATTTGCCAAGAAACGCCCTCTAAACTTCTTTATATGGGCTTGGCAGAACTGTCAAGTGTCAGGAGGAGCGTGTCTACAGACTATCGTTGTTCTCACAGTTTCAGCTGAATTTAAAAATGTCCAGACACATATAAGCACACTCTGTAGAAGTATATTTAAGTCACCAACTGATGGAAATAAATCAGAGCTGTTGTTTTCCATGAATCATTGCGGTAAATAACAAGGTGGGGGGGCGCATAGAGACGAGTGCCTCTGGTCAGTTTGATATGAGTCCTGTCAGTGGTGATAAGAGTGTCTCATACAGAGAGACAGACAGGCTCTGACAGCTGAACAAACAGTTAAAGTAGACTTTGCATATGCTCTACTACATGCTCTACATATCACTTCTGATCACGCGCTTCATATACAGTATTATTCTTATGCAAAATAACTAGAAAAATAAGAGTACTAATAATCAAAAACAGGTGGAATTTTTTTGTGTACAAGTGTTCCTGAATGTTTGAAGGATTTGTTCTTCCAAATTAACATTTTCAGTAAAGAATACATGTTGTGAATAACAAAAACCTTTGTAAGAAAGTCTTAAATACAAATGTGTTCAGGACGCTTCAGGAATGAGGCCCATTATTTTTGTTGTACAGCCCTTTGTGTCATGTTCTCTATTCTCATTTTCATTTCATTCAAAAATGCAAAATTAAAATTAATAATAATTATAAAAATGCTTTTTCTTCCAAATGTTGCTTGTTGAAGCTGGAAAGATCCAAGAATAAGATAAGATAAGAGATCCTTTATTTGTCCCACAATGGGGAAATTCCACTGTTGCAACACACAGTTTAGAACAGGAATGAATGAAATAGGCGCATGCAATAAAAATAGGATAAATAATTACTAAACATGGTAATAAAAATACAATATAAAGTATAAAGTGCACACTCTTATTTACAGTAGGAGTCTGTCTGGGAATAAATAGTAAAAATGTCAAATAAAGTGGCTTAAGTGTCTTGTTATATACAGTAAGTGACTATAGTGAGGTAAAAGTGTATTAATAGTATGTTAAATTATATTGCACGTGATTATCACAGGTGAATGACACATGTTACAGTATTGCACATGATTATAGCGGGTGAATGGCACATGTTCAGGGCTAACAGTGTTCATGAGGGGTGCATGCAAACTGTGAATGTTTTGAAAGTCAAGACAAATATGATTCTATTTCTATTTTAAGAGTTTTAACATTTGAAACTAAAATCTGAACTAATAAACTGATGTAAGAATCACATGCTTTTCCAACAGGTTAGTGGGTTTTAGACTCATACACTGACATTGACACTGGATTTTTTAAATGAGACGGACTCAGATTTGAATTTTGATTAGAATCACTAAAATGCAGAGAAAATTTGTGTGGACTCAAGAGAAAGCAGAGCCAGTGACCGCACAGGAGTCACAGGTGCACGACCTGGGACAAAGAGTTAAACGTGGCCGACCTGCAGATGTTCTGGTGCAGTTTCTCCTGAAGTTCGATGAAGCTGTCGTATCTCTCCTGAGTGAAAGTGATGTTCCTCAAAACAGCAGCAACAGCGTGAGGTCGAACCGCCGCCGTCTGAAAGAGAAAAACACAACTCATCATGAACCGCGCATGAGACAAGGCTGCTTAAAGCTAACTAATCAGATTTTAATGAAGACTGAGATTCAGTCTTTTCCACTTCTCAGTTATCAGCTTAGGTTTTTATTAATCAAGAGGTCCACAGTCAACTCTCTGTCAGTAAAGAGCAGGAGCAGAATTCAGACTTCAGAAGATTTTCAGATAGATATTTGGGAGAAGAAAGTGTAAAATAGTTATTATATAATGATTAAAGTCTGTATTGTTTATGCTTAGGAAATTAATACTGAAAAGCATTTCATTTGTTTTCATTACGACAAAACAAAATCCAATTGCAAATTGAGATGGATCGATATGTATAACAATTCATTAAGTGTATCTGATGTTTAGTTAACCTTTATCTGATCAGGTAAGCTAATAAAAACATGCTCCTACTTAAAACAGGTGGTGTTAAGAATTATTTAAGGGGACAAACAAATCCATGAGTTACAAACCTCTTTTGTTATGATAAGCCTTTGAGGTTCTCCACTCGCAGGGCTGACTCGTCTGTACCGTGGGGCCTCCAACCTACAGGAAAATATGGAATTAAAGTTGACATTGACTAATAATAAAGAGGACTTTTCTTTCTACTAAAACATTCCAAAACATGTGGCTGCGTGTTTTGCCCATGTTGACTACAGCATAGAAAGTCTTACAGCTGAGTAATAGAGTGCCACAGATTCAGAAAAAAAAAAAAAAAAAGACAGATGGTAAAAGGTTAAATTGTGACTAAACACATTTGACTGTTAACAGAAGCAGAACAATTTAAAAAACACAGATTTACTTATTCTTGAAGACCTGCAGTCCTCGGACCAGGCCCTCCAGACACAGCAGGTCATAGCGGTTTGCTGGAACATCGATTTTGTACAGGATTACATCAGAAGCCCCGGATGCTTTGGAGTCTCCTTGTTCTTTGCTGATTATTTCCTTTTCAGAGGTCTAAAGGAATCAAAGAAAATTTACAACATACATATAACTAGAAAGCAGTAAAGTCCAGATGTTTACAAAGATTTTACTCACAATTTCATCCAACTCCAAACCAAATTCAAAGCACAACTCGTCAAACTCTTCATCCGCTAAAAGAAGACAAAAAATGTATATATTTAACATTTCAGAAACATTTGAATATTAAAAGTAACATTCACCTTGTTGACTTGACATGAGATGTTAAGAAGAAGCTTAAAATATATAAATATTCACTGACAAGAATTAGTTTACGTTCGTTCATATGAAAGGTACATTTCATATGAATGAAGTTTGTTTGTTCATACAGCCAAAGAATAATAAGCTTAAATTAAATAAATCCCAGCAGAACATAACCGACCAGTAGTATATTGCATTTTGCTTTTTATGTAATGCAGCTCCTGTTTTTAACAATATATTTGTTTAGAAAAGGGTATGCTCTACTGTTTTCCTTTCCTGTTTTAGAGTCATTGTGTCGACAGCATAAATTAGTTTCAATATTATAATTTATCATAATATTTTTGTCACACACAAAAATAATAATTTGTTTGATCGCAGTTTAGTTTACTCAATTAACGTTTAACCACACATTAAAGGACATACAGGGAAAATAATAAAATAATGTGGCAATTTTTTGTCCTTCAACACTTTCAATAAAGAGAAACTCCCAATTCATCAAAATTTACTTATTAATATTACATTTATTTTGGCTATAAAATGTTCCCTAGTACAAATTTCAAGCTGCGGTCAACCAAACAAACTACAGCAGAGTTTAAATGACAGGAGCAGCATGATGCAATCACGTTGACGCTCATTCATTTGTTTTGAATAAAAGCTTTATGAGCATCTCTGATCAAAAGTCAGACCATAACTTCAAATTAAAACTAGCGACATATAATTATATCACAATCAAACTGAAAATAATAACTTATTTGCAAAACATGTGAGTAATCCCATAGTAATAAGGCTCATGCTAACAGGCTATTAAGTATATTCCACGTGTTCTTTTGTATTTTTTCGTAAACAAACGGGCCGAGATGACACAAGTAGGCATTTCCGTGGTGTGAATTTTAATTATAGGAAAACTTACTGTATGTTTTGCCCAACGCTTTGAAGAGAAGGTCCCGTTTGACTCCGACAGTCGGCATGTTGATGCTAACGCTAACCCTGCTAATCCCCGGCGAAAAGGACCCCGCAGGGCTAGTTTAGCTGCCTCCTACGCTGCCTGAGTGAAAGGTAACATCACATTTTGACACTTTGAACTGCGTTTGTTTTACTTTTGATCTTACTTTGTTTCATAAAAATATTTAACTCTTTGTATGTATGTATTTATGTATTTATTTGTTTGTATTTAGTTGAATAGTTTTGAAACCTTACATTTTAATTGTATATTTGTTTCTATACTTTTATCTTGTAATAGGCACATTTGTGTATTAAATAAAATAATCTAGAATTACAAACATTTGGCTGTAATCATTTTCACATGGGATTTTTTGTATATTTTTTGGTATAGCCATAATACAATATTTCAACAGAGGCAATACCATGTTGTTGTTGTTGTTGTTGTTGTTGTTGTTGTTGTTGTTGTTGTTGTTGTTGTTGTTGTTGTTGTTGTTGTTGTTGTTGTTGTTTTCAAACCACACAGTAACTTACGCCCACACCCCAGGCCTTGACTTACTGGGGGGAATTACTTCTGACTTGTTTCGAGTTTTGAGGGCAAAACGTCCGGGAAATATTTTGTAGGATCTGGCAACTATTTGAAAGATTATTTAGTGTTTCGGCAACTGTTTTGACCCACTCATGACACAAGTCCTTCAGTAACTATTGATTTACAAATAAAGTCATGCCTACAGATCTATATTTTTATTGTACTTTGAGTTGCAGTACATCCATTAAGCAATATCTCCAAAAATATAAGAGAGTTTCCGTTGCCGCGTTGTTCAGTAAATGCCAAAGTTGCCTAGAAACCACTTTCAAGGTCAGTTTGTCTTTTATGCAGCAAACCTGGCGACACAAATTGTCTAAACACATCTGACTAACTGCTAATTGGCTGCGGAGATTCTTACTAAGGAGATATATAGAACCATGGACATCAATAAGTTTTGCATTGCTCTGTTTTTGTCAGTATCTGCAGCGGTGAGTCACGCCACAGTTAACCACCCACACCGACTTTTCAACACACTTGAAAATGTAGAAACGAGTGGAATCTAAAACATTTACGCAGGGCCGCTGCTAGCTTTTTTGGTGCCCTATGCAAAATGTCTTGATGGTGCCCCCCCCCCCCCCCATTAAATGACTAAACCCACAATTACTTTCATTTCTTACCATGTTCATTTTATTATCTTAAATTAAATACACAATATATAGTACTATAAACACAAGTTGGAAATGTAGGCCAACAAAAAAATATTAATAAATATCTTAAATAACTAAATAAAACTTAAATATTTAAGTGTAAAACAAATACCACCCAATAAAAGTGCAAATACGAATATAGATAGAATCATCCAACAAGTGAAGTATATGTAAACATTAACAGGCTCCTACAAATGTGTACGTCTACATTTTCTAGCTGCAAAGTTGTTTATCAAGTCATCATATGAGAGCTTCTGTGCCAATTGGTGGTGAGTTCAAAGGGTAAAAGAAACGCAATATTCGTAACTGTAAATTATTACTACTACTACAATTTATTTATTTATTTTTTGCAAAAAATGAATAAAAATAGTTTATTCAGCTTTAAGAAATGCACAGGAACTGTTGTCATTGTGAATGTATCATTGGCATCACATTTATTCACGGATTAAGTGCAGTAAAAGCCCACGCACCAAATGTCCCCTAAACGCCTCAGAGTCAGACGTTAGCTGCAGAGTGGAAGGTAATAGGCTCCTCCGCTGACTCTCTCTCGTCTTCATCATTCTCTCAAACTTTGCCTGGGGTCTTGGCAAAGTTGGTGGGTCTTGGCCATCCCTGTTCTCTGAGGGAGGAGCCGAGGAGGAAAGAGAGAGAGCCCTTGGCGTCGCGGTGTTATTAAATTACGTGCATGCGCTTCACTTTGGCGAGCGGCGCATTCCGGCGCATCCGGCGCCGCATGCGCCGCGTGGGCACCGCTCGTTTTCGCCACAGGCGGCCACGGCACAGCCGATGTGGTGCCCCCTCAGAGCACTTGGTGCCCTACGCGCTGTGCGTTACGTGCTTTATGGAAGCGGCGGCCCTGCATTTACGGCCCTTAATTGTTTAACGTAGCAATGCCACTAATGTTTTCATAGTTGGTTGTCCTGCTGGTGCAAAGACGAATAAATATCTCTGTCTTTTATAATACAAGTTCAAGTACTGTTGCCAAAATCGTATTACATTTGAAATCGAAAGTAAAAGTAAGAAGTACATAAAGAGCTACTGTTTGACACGGTTTCAGTATCATTTAGATTTAGATCAGTCTTTTATACAAAACTTGATGAAATAAAACACTGAATTAGGTTTTAAATGACAATCAGAACACAATCAAACAGGAGCAGAAAGAGCAGTGAGGCTAATCATGTTAAAATGATACTCGATTACAAGTACAAGTTCAAAAATCTACTCTAAAAAGTACAATTACCCAAAAAAATCTGAGCCAGTGGTTCCAAATCTGTTATTGTCTGAAGTGAACTTTGTATCAGACTCCACCTAACTCAGGAAGTCAAATAAATCGGTTTGTTATAGTTGAATTTTGTCAAGTATTAGTGTTCTATATTCTTGTTTTATTCAGATTGATTCTGAAGGATAACAAAAAAGTAAAAGATTTTTTTTTTAATTATTCAAATATTATTTCATTTAACCTTCTTTTTAAATCTGAAACAGTTCCAAGTTCGCTGAAAAGTGCTTGCATTTTCACTCACGACAGAAAAAGTGTCTTGTCAATGGAAACAATGTCAATATCAATCACAATAGTTTAAGTTGTTGCTTTTAAGGCGAGGCACAGCAGATGAATAGGACAAAATCTTAGATTTAAAGATATCAATTTGGAACTTCCCCTGCGGTTTACTCACATAAATGTAAGAAACAAATGTATTACACTTTTTTTTTTTATTATGTAATGTTTTAATACAGAAATAAGACATTTTATGTGCAAAAAGAGCCAAAAGTGCACATACACAATCTGAAAAATGGACCAAATCCCTTTTTTAAATACTCTAGTTTGTACTTCAAACTAGATCTGACTGAAAAGTGACCTATACATTCAAATTTCCGTTCATCTTTTATCTTAAAACGTTAATAAATCAGGCTTAGAATTAGACATCAACAAATCCTTCTGTACTTTTCGTCAAAATCTCGTTAAGCACACGATTGTAAACTTTGCTGTTTGTAGGAGCTACTTTAAGGCTTGTCTTTCTGTCTTTCTTTTCACTGTTTTTATTTTCCATTCCACATTATGCTACGTCCATTCTGTGTTTTATTAGCTCTGTTCTGTTCTGGTTTTCATTTTATTAACGCTTCATACCAACCCTTTTAATGGACTTAATTCAAAACGAGCAAATAGTTCATTAAGAGTTTGACTGACTTGCTTTTCTAAAATGTTTGTGGAGTTGGCGGCTATTCCAGGTTATCTCCATGCATTTTTAACGAGTGGCTATCGTCTTTCCAGGTCCATTATGAAACACTGGACAGGTGCAGATCAGCAGCTCAGTCAAAGTAACACCTTCACCAAACAATGGAAGTCTCACCCATCAAACAGTCATTCAAGGGGTCAATAATTAACAGCGTCACAAAGCAGCTCCAACCAGAAACAGTCCAAGTGCAAGGCCCAAACTGGAGGAACGGTTAAGTGCAGAGAAGACTGTGGGACATGTCAAACTAGTTCTGTTGGAAAGATAATAGCCGCACTAACCGTTGCCGTTGCTGTGTTTTGGTTTGGAGCAATAGGAATGTGGTTGTAATGGTTTGTTTGTTTAGTGGAAGGGAAAGAATGCACTGTGAATGTGGAATAATACAGCAGAGATTCGTTTTAGTATTGATATTGATACATGCGATACCAGCTTTTCTAATTTACGGTACTGGTCGAAAGTATTCTCCACAAAAAGGTTTTGTCATGAACCTGCATTGTGGAATTTACAAACCCAAGGACAAACAGTAAAAGTGTGAGGTTAAGTTATAATGTACACTTGTTTTCTTTTTCACTGGAGGTTTAGTTGAGAAAAAGACAGATTCATTGTATTTTTGTTTCACTGTGATACTTAGTTGATATTTCATTTCATTTCGTCATTTTTCATTCTCTCTCTTCTCTCTTTCTTTCTCCCTCTCTTCTCTCTCTTTCCCTCTCTCCCTTTCTCTCACTCTCTCTCTCATCTCTTGCTCCCCTCTTTTTCTCTCTCATCTCTCACTCTCGTTTTCTCTCCATCTCTCTTTTCTCTCTCTCTCCTCTCACTCTGTCTAGTCTCTTTCTTTCTCTCCCTCTCTCTCCCTCTCTCATCATTCACTCTCTCTGTTTCTCTCCCTCTCTCATCTCTCTCTCTTCTCTTTCTCTCCCTCTCTCATTGCTCTCTTCCCTCTTTCTCTCTCTCATCTCTCACTCTCTCTTTCCTCTCTCTCCTCTTACTCTGTCTCATCTCTCCCTCTTTCTCTCTTCTCTCTCTCATCTCTCTCTCTTCTCTTTCTCTCCCTCTCATTGCTCCCTCTTCCCTCTTTCTCTCTCTCATCTCTCACTCTCTCTTTTCCTCTCTCTCCTCTTACTCTGTCTCATCCCTCACTTTCTCTGTTTCTCTCCCTCTCTCATCTCTCTCTCTTCTCTTTCTCTCCCTCTCTCATTGCTCTCTCTTCCCTCTTTCTCGCTCTCATCTCTCACTCTCTCTTTTCTCTCTCTCCTCTTACTCTGTCTCATCTTTCCCTCTTTCTTTCTTCTCTCTCTCATTTCTCACTCTCTCTGTGCCTCTCCCTCTCTCATCTCTCTCCCTTCTCTCTCATCTCTTTCTGCCTGAATTGACTTGTAAATAAATGTGAGTGTAAAGTCTCTTTCTGCCTCTCTCTCTCTCTCTCCTTTCTCTCTCATCTCTTTCTCTCTCTCTCTCTCTCTCATATTTCTTGTTTTGTTCTTGTTTATTCAGTTACTTAAAAATAAAATAATTATAAAAATCTATACAAACTTCATAGATTAGGTCTTGAGTAATACATGTTTAACTTTTCATGGATTCATCTTCCTGTAGTCAGCCCATTTGCTTATTCAACACGTTGAGCACTTGTTCACTATATTTTGTTTTACGCTTTTAAACCATCCTGGTGCGTGCGTCGTTCTCGGCAGGCTCCTGGTGCGTGCGCGCGCGTGTCTCTCCTTGTGACCGTCAGTAACCCCCCTCCGCCCCCCCTCTGTCACATCCACGCACCCGGCGCTCCCGTCATCTGAACCCGGCCCACAGCCACGCGCCACCGCCACGAGCCCAATCACGTCGCTCCTTCCCTCTCTCCCTCTCTCCGGGGATCCAGCGGCGCGCGCGTGTGTTCGGTGCGTCCCCGTGCGTCTCTTGGCACCACTTCCGGGGACTGGATCTGGCACGCCGCGGTCCGGGGGCGGATTAAGAGCGCACAGATGATGAATTAATTGCCACTTTACTACAGTGCGCTGCCACGAGGCTGTCGTTGCGCGGAGCGGCGTTTGGAAACGGAGAAAGTGACGCCCTTTTTTACGCACAAGTTCCGCGTTTGGAGGTAAGTGTCATTTTGTGGCGCTGCGTGCTGCGATTTGAAGAAGATGCTCGTGATTACGCGGTGGGTTTTCGCGATCGAGCGCAGATACGACTAGCTTGTCTTGTTTTAAAGAGACACGCGTCAACTTTCCTCAGCTTCTAACCGCGTTTGAACGTTTCCTCAACGCGAGCTCAGAGTTGTATTTAAATTGATTGGTGCACGTTTGAGTGAACTGTGCAGAGAGCTCAGAAAGTTCTGTTTTCACCTGCCCCCTATCCCCGCCCCCTGCTCTGTGCGCTTACTTGCAATAATTTGAAAACATTAAGACTCTGGAAAAAGACTCAATAAAACAGGTAAATATAAATCCGGTGCTTGACTGTTGAAGGCGGGGCTAGCAGCACAGGATCAGTTCAGTTTTCCACAGGAACTCAATGAACCTGTTTCTGATATTAAGCCGGTGTAGATTAATATTACAGGCAACAAAACGTGAATGAGTTCCCTGCATGTGCATGTGTTCCATCTCTTCCACCAACTCAAAGGTCTGCGGGTCACTCTGTCGTCGTGTCCTTTGGCAAGACACTTCGCCCACATAGTGAATGGTGTGTGTGAGTTTTGAAGTTGGTCGCAGGGGCAGATGGTGTAGATTGGCGGCATCTCTTTCGTCAGTCTGCCCCAGGACGGCTGTGGCTTCGGAAGTAGAGCGTGGAGTAGTGGAAGAATAACAGTGTAGTGCTTTGAGTCTGTAAAGCTTAAGTATAAGGCATTATTTCATTCCAACAAAACATATCTTGTTTAAAGAACATGCATGTTTTTACACTGTGTAAAAATGATGTATATTATAATTATGCTAAACCGTGTAAAGTAACTAATTAATAACACAGATGTGGCGTTTTATCTCACTGAAAGCTGTGTTTGAAGGTGTGAATGAGTTACTTTTAACAGGTAAAAATGAGCGATGTTAAAATTAGTCACTTAATTGACAATATGACATAACATCATCGTAAGAATAAAATAAAAAAAGTATAATTGTGACCATTTTAGATGCCAAAATTCCAACATGGAGACCTAAAAAATAAGTCCTTTTTGGCTTTATGTCTAATTATAATTCATACATTTCATAAAGCTGGTCACAGAGGAATGTTGATCTGTTAGAATTAGATCATGAGAATGCAAGTCAATTAAAGATTGTGCTGTTTAGTGATGATAACTGTGAAAAAAGATAAAATCCTGCTGTTTCTTATCGCATTCATCATAACATTCAAATGTGATATTCGTGACTTTAGTTAAGAAACCCTAAGCCACTGGCTCCACTCTCTGTGACTGAACTTGTAAATGAATGAATACACAATCGTTCACGTCAAAACCAGGTCTAATTTGCAGTACACGGGTCTAGACCGAAGTTTCACACTTTTGTAATCGAACATGTGGCTCAGACTGATCCTGGGGCCTGCTCTTCTCTGAGTCCTTGTTGTAACGAGCTCCAAACCAGAACCAAAACGATTATATCCTTCCAAACCAGGACGAAACGCTTACACTGTGCTCTTCTCTTAATGTGGTTGAGCCAGGAATAAAAAACAAACCCTTGGGGATAGTTTTGTAAAAGGTTGTGTTCATGTGACATCAAAACCTTAGTCCAGAATCCCTAAAGTTTAAGATAATCTGTGGTTAAAGCTGGAGACAGGTCAAAGTTCTTCAGATTGCAATGGTTTTGACCTGGTTTATGGTTTAAATCTCTGTAATTAATGAGCCTTTCATGACACAAAAAGTGACACAAAGTTCAAACTGATCTCTATCTGGATCAGTAAATACAACAGCTTCAGAAAGTGGTGCCATTTTTCAACTCCAAATGTGTGATTGTTGTCAGTTTAAAAGACTTTATGAACTGACATTAATATGGCAAAATTGTGGAGCCAATTCCAAACAACTAATAACATTTGGTGGAAGGTTATGGTAAATATTGTATGTAGTTTTTAATCTATAAAGTGGAAGACAAGTTGGAAAAAGTTCTAGACCCGGTTAGTTTACCTGCCCCAAAGCCCTAAATTTGGTCTGTAGCATAATAGGGTTGGGGTAAAAAATGAGGTGAGGGATTTTGTTTTAGAACTCAGCACTACTTCCTGTAATTTTAAACTTTTACTTTTCAAAATTTCTTCACAAACTGCAACTTCACAGATGTAAAACCAGTGGCGGACTTACCATTAAGCAACAAGCCGTAATTGTCTTGGGCCCCCAACCTGAAGTGACCCCAATAAGATGCCCAAACCAACCAGAAACACCTTGTGCTCTTGGGCAAGACTCTCTTTATGAGTGTTATAATGTGATTGGGGATGGTTTGTGGGGCAAAGCAAACACCCAAGGCAGAAGTTGCTGCGTCACAAACACGATAACTGACCGAGTACTGAGTGAGTCATGCGCCAAATTGTAAAACAGAAAATTTTTATAATGTCTTCACAGTCATAACAAAACTGGACTAAACTATACACAAAAATATTAACCCAAAATAATGATTTGGAATATGTGTGATAACTGGACTAAACCAAGTACAGGGCTATGCGATTTGTCAAAGTGTCATCAAATTGAGATCCAATTGTTTAAGTCATGATCAGTTTGTGTTTTCTTAAAGCTGGAGTACTTCAAACTGCAGAACTGAAAGTAGTTTTTTACATCTATCTAACTCGTCCCTCGCTCTCACAAACCCTTAAAAAAAAAACTTAAAATTCCTGCATTAATGTTTGGTCCAGTGCACAGCTTTATGACAGCTTTTTTCAGACGACAAAGTGAAACTGGGGAGGACCACCCAAGCGCAGCCAATCAGAGCGCTGCTATCAGCTCTTACTTCAAGACAAAATACTTCATTATTAGACGCACACAGCACACAGAAGTCTTATTTTTGTCATAAAGTGCTGCTTTTACAAGATACTCTTTGATGGAAAACACTAAATTTACAAATTTACACTGAAAAAAGTCAGGTACCCCAGCTTTAAATGAGAAATCAGTCCTCTGCCAGTTCAGACTTTGGAAGAAGAATTTTGAAAACTTGTGTTTATTAGAAGGTTAAGTTGATTTTACATAATATGGGACCTTTTAATAGTAGGATTCTGTTCAAACTAATTTCACATTTTAAACAGAGGAGCATTAAAGAAGGCTAAAGTATAAAGTGCGGAACTAATAGAAGAATAACTTTTCAAAACATGTTTTTTAAAGTTTGTTTTGACTTTTTAGTATAATTTATTGCCCCTTTACCATCACGACCAGAGAGTACAGATAATAACTCTTTTTACTGCTTGTGTTTGATGAAATTGTACTGTCCCTTATCAAATAAATGAGTCTAAACAGAATTAGACCAGCTGTTTTGTTGTTTGCAGAGGAAATTGTGACTTAAAGTGGATATGACGGGTTCTGATGAAATTTCTAATTATGTTTAGTTTGGTGGGAGGGCATCTGTGGTAAATATTCATCATAGTTTTACATGTGTGAAGTTGCAGTTCAGTTTGTGAAGACATTTTGAAAAATAAAATAAAATGACAGGAAGTAGTGCTGAGTTCTGAAACGGAATCCCTCTGTGATGTCATCAAAAAGCGACGTACCATTTACACTCAACGGACACAATTTCTGGACAGTTTAAACATTCATTCAACAAAATGAATGTGTTATCAAGTATTATTATTCGTCAAATCATAACTATTGTGTAATATAAGTGGATTTTGGCCTTTGTTTTCAAAATGGTTGCTAGGTAACAGTCGTGGAATTATGTCATACTTGCTACCCGTGTTCAACCAGGAAGTATAATTATAAATATTACAAAAAACTGTCAAACTGGGGACAAATGGACAAAACGTTAAGTAAAATCTTAAATATAATCATGTTTACTACGTTTTATTGAAATGTGTCGTCTAACCTGTCGTATAGACTTTAAATAATGCACATCTGTCTGATAACTAAAACGTTTAAAGGCACGTTTTAACTAATTTCTTTTGGATTGGCATGGGATCTGTTATCGGGAAACTCCAGAAAACTACCGAGACATTGGTTCTTGTCAGTGTCGTCCGGCTCTGACTACAAGCTGGTACCAGGACCGGCCCTTGGGACTCCCAGTTTCTCCACAATGGTCATGCAGTGCTGTGCAAGACTTAAGCCTGTTTAGTCCTGGGAACACAAAAGGGCCATTCACTCGCTCTCATGAGGAAGCCATGATTGTTGTGCCCACTCCGCCACCAATGCGCTTAATATTACACCACGTCTGCAGATCTGGAGGGGGAAAGCGGCTGTTTCTAATCGACAAGTAAGAGGCTGAAGCTGGGGTTTGACTTGAGTTTATGTAAGTGGCATTTGGCAGCGTAAAGATCTGAAGAAACCAATGACACGGCGCTTTGGAGAAATTATGAAATCTCGGCACGGCTAAAAATGAATTTCTAGCTGAGTTAAAAGGTCTTGATTTCAGGATATTTTGACTGGTTAAGATTATTTCAGATTTTTTACTTGATTATGTTACTTGTTTTAAACCGTTTCTGACATTTCAATACATTATTTCTTACTTCAAGCTGAATTATCTACCAATGGGTTAATTTTACTTACCCCATTGGCAAATACATTTCTTATTTTAAGATAAATTATTGCATAATCAGTTAGAAATATCTTGAAACCAGAGAACTACTCTGCATCACATCAGCGATTACATCTCATCAAGTCAAACCTGATCAAATCCAGATAAAAATGATAATTTCAAGTCATTTTAAAATGGACTAGATATACATTTTTTGCTCTGAGTTAATTTTGGGATTAAAACTGTGCGTTGTTAAACTCTAAACTGGGCCGACGTGCTCATGCAGATGGACTGAAGGTGGACAGTACTAGCTTTAATAGATTCATTAGTAGATTTAAATACTCTACGTGGCTTGTAAACTAATGAGACGAATGACATTTGGCTTAAAGTCTATATGACAGGTTTTCATGATTACTCCAGCAACGTTCATTATGTCTTTCTTAGTTATATCCACAATATAAACAATTAAATAGGACATGTATTTATCTTGTTGACATGTTTCAGCTGCTTAACTGTGAGCCATCTTCAGAACTGTCACTGGTGTTAGTGATGTGTCACTGATCAGCTGATGTTACTTCCTGAGGCGTGGTCAGCCTGACGGACCTGGCAGGTCGCTCAGACTGACCACGCCTCCTGCCGGTGGTCTCTGGAGCAGTGTGTCCCATGTGTGGGACCGAGGGAAGGCTCCGTCGTCACGTTTGATGCTGTCAGTGCCTCTTTCTGATTTCAGTGGCCTCCTTGATCCACCTGTTGTTCTCTGATCCGACGACTCGAGCCCCGTCCCAGTCCATAACGTGGTTTTCTCTTTTGCAGTGGCTGATTTTAGGTTCTTCTGTTCTGTTCTTTTTTTGGTTCTTGTGAGCCTCCCCAATGTCTCCTTCTCACATTCTTTCTGATGTTCTTTCTTGCTGATAAATGACATGTCACCAGCGCCGGTGACAGTTCTGTAGATGGCTCGCAGTTAAGCAGCTGAAACATGTCAACAAGATAAATCTCCTATTTAACTGTGTTTAAGAAGAACATATTGTGGAGGTTCTCACGCTATTCTAATTATGACTTAGTTTGGTGGGAGGGCACCTGTGGTAAATATTTATCATAGTTTTACATTTGTGAAGTTGCAGTTTGTGAAGAGAATTTGAAACAGAGAGGTTTAAATTTGCAGGAAGTAGAGCTGAGTTCTAAAATAGAATCCCTCTGTGATGTCATCAAAAAGCGACACGCCATACAGAGACGAGACAGAAAATACAGATACTATTTACAGGCAACTGACACATTTTTCTTTTCAGTTTAAACAGTCATTCAACAAAATAAAGGTGTTATCAGATATTATTATTTGTCAAATCAATATTATTGTGTAACATATGTGTTTTTTTTAGCTAGGGCTGCAACTAACAATTATGTTGGTAATCGATTAGTCTAGGGATCATCCTGTCGATTGATTAATTAGTTGTTTAGAACACAAAAAGCCTGTGCGTACGAGATTTTTACTGAATTTTACCCACATAAAGCTGAAGTGAAGCCATTTGAGTTTGTCCCAGTAGAAAATATTTACAGACGAAAGGATGTTTTTATCAAAAGCACTAAATTCACACATTTACACATTTTTGTGTGATTCCTGCTTTGTCCAAGTTTGAATCCTCTTCTTTCAGCTCATGGTATATTTTGGAGTCTGTTTAAAGTCCAGATAGCGATTATTCTATTACTTAATTAGTTGACAACAATTTCTATAATCGGTTAGTTGTGATTAATCGATAAACTTGTTGCAGCCTTAATTTTGGCCCTTGTTTTCAAAATGGAAACGATAAACCGACAGAGTTAGCAACACAAAGCTAGCACACGTTAGCATCAGTCTCCTGTTTACGATGCACGGCGCTCGCATAAAGACCCAAAGTCATATTTTTTCACTGCTTATGGAGCCGACTCCAAACCCAACACATTTCATATAGAGATGTTAAAACGTGGTGTAGCGGCGCAGAAAAGTGAAATAAAAGCAGAAGAAGATGACCAAAAAAAAAAGAAACTGTCTTGTTTACGCACGCTTTATCCATGAATAACAGCCACAAAAGTGTAATTACTAAACGTAGTTGTAAGAATCTGCGTGAAGAAAAAGTGTAATTCAGGAATGATTTAGATTTTATTTATGAAGAAAACATTAGTCTTTTTTGGGTGACGTCAGCTGTTCACATATCGGACCCCCACGAGCATGGACCTCTGCAGGAAACACAGTCCGCCATTAACAGAAGCGGCCCGAGCTGGCACCAAGTGACCTGGATTGGGGGACCAGGTCCAGTGGAAACGCTATAGACTTTAAATTCTTTCTGTGGCTTGTAAACTAATGAGATGAATGGCATTTGGCTTAAATCCTTCAGTGATCCCCAACATTTTCTGTCTAGAGTTACCCCTCTGTTGTCTCACAGTCTCATCACATTATCAAGCCGTGCCTCTTTCGTATTGAAAGATCTGTTTACTGTTTGTATATTGCCCACAAATATTATACTTCCTTGTAGGGCTGCTTAGTTATGACAAAAATTATAATTACGATCATTTGGCGCATAATTGAAATCACGTTTATTTCTAACAATTACTTCTATATTGTCAAAATGATTCTGTAGAGAAAATATAGACCGGAATATATGTTTTAGAAAAATGTATTTGCTCCAGGTTTTGAGCGGCAAAAGGAGAGCACTCATAATTTTGAACAGAGGGCAATGAATTGTATTTTCAATTACAATAATTTGGTAAATGAATGAGTAATCATTTAAATCATGATTATACATATATAAATAATTGTCCAGCACCATTTCCTTTTTTTAAAGTCACTGTACCACATTTTTACTCAAATGTTCCGAGCATACTTATTGACCACAATGAGTTATAAGCACTTTTCCTAACTTTCAGGGGCCAGAGCATGTTTTTGCCACAGCAGTAAAGTTAACAACAACTAGTAAGATAATCTTTAAAGAATACATTATATGCAAAAGTGACTTCTTTGTGCTTTTAAAGCTGGAGTACCCGTTTTACCTCATAATTGAAAATGTGTTATAAAAACAGAACTCTGACTAAATCAGACCTCAACACGCTGTCTTCATCTGATGATTAAACATGTTATCTTTTCAAACTTGTAAGAAATGAGCAATGTGAGTCGATATATGATGCTTTTGGGATGAGCAGGGATAATACTCCTGCTTCACTTTATATCTGAAAAAGATGTTCAAAAGAGTCTGAGAAAGTGAGGTAATGTCACATTTCCTTATTTCACTGTTAAACTCACGGTGAAAATGAGGTACTCCGACTTGCTTTATTTAGCTTTAATTATACTATTTTAATTAATCATGTTCATGAACTTTTCTTCCCCTCTCTGAACCTCACAAAAACAATCAATAAAGATCTGGCCATCTCTTGTATTGTCCATAAATCATCTCCAAACTCAAATCACCTTCATTACACCTTCGTGCTCACATTAGCATATCCGGGCATGCTAGATTTAGTTTGTTTCCCCCGGGGTAATTCCTTCTGCTGCCAGTATGGAGTGCTAATGCAAATCCTGATGAGAATTGCCTCTCGTCTTTCCCCGTATGTGCTGCAGAAAAGCGTCCCTCCCGCTGATACTAGCATGGCCGCTCCTGTGTCCCAAACCACAGAACAATGACGGGACGTCCGGGAGCAGATGGTCGCCCGAGGAGCGTCCAAACTCATTTATTCATGAGACACACTGCAGGTGGGGCCCTGGATTTGAGGAGTTTGACCCTTTATCAACTCATTGTTCAATAAAAGAAAGCCGGAAGAATATATTTAGGGCTTGTTATTTATCGTGTGTAATTTTGAAAACGTTTTTTGGCAATACAGTCATGGCTGAATTTTTTCCTGTTATTATTAATGGTATTTCCACCCAAAAAGTATTGCAATTCCACATTTTTTTGCTTTACACATGTTTATTTCCTTTGTGTGTTTTGGAGCAACACAAAAAACGGAGGAAAAACAAGCAAATTTGACAGAATTTCGCACAAAACTCGGACCTGGGGCAAGTGGCAGGTGTGGGCAATGTAAATATCACACCTGAAAGCAAGTCTTTTTGGGGAGAAATACATCTCAGGGGTGCCAACACTTTCAGCCATGACTGTATATTCAAATTTCAGCTGTATAGGTTTGAATAATGAATAAAGCAGGCTTATCAATTATACATCAAGTCTTTCATACAGCTCTTTATTTATTACCGCTGAGGAGTTTTTGACGATAGGGTCATAACGTTTAAAAAGTTAGGCAACCGTTTACTCTAAATGTTGAATTGCTGCTAAGTAGTTGGGGTTGGATTGCAGAAATCAGATGTGACTGACACACACGGCCTGCAGTGTCTAAACAAACTCTGGGTCAGACACCACTTCCACATCGTCTTAAATCCGTCAGCGAGAGAGAAGTGTCCACAGCTCGAGTCTGGTGCTCTCAAACTGTCACGCACACAGAGCCTCCACACTTAATGTCATTTACTCCTGTTGAGTTCACTGGCTCTACCGCAGTTTTCTTTTCCCCTTTTCAAGTTTTTAACAATTAAAGGACACATGTTCCGCTACAGTGACTTTTTTGAGCTTTTAACCATGTTCTAACAGTGTTCCATCAACAGAGACATACCTGGAGTTGCATTTACGCTAGTCGGATGAATCCTAGTGGAAAATCTTGTCCCTCCGACCTCCAAAAACACTCCTTTAGAAACTTTTCGATGAGTGATGTTTTTCTCAGATTTTAGACGTCACTTATCCGAGAATCTTCTGCTGTTTTAAGTCCATAAATCATCCACAGACTTGTTCGGAGCACTTCTGCCTCTAAACACAATCACTACAAACTAACCAGCTCACTCACATTTATCATTAACGCATATTTAGCTTGTGTAAGTGCTATAGAGCCAGTAGATGGCGCCTAAACTCAGTAAGTGCCAGGGCAAACAGAGCCAGAGCCAGATACAGATGTTTATTTTGTTTTTACTAAAATGTTGTTTTTTTTAATTCTAAAACATGAGATGCCAAACTTAAGGGTCCATGTACTTATGAGTATGGTAACGCTATAGATTAAGGATCCTTAGTAAACTGTTATTAAGCACTAGTTATTTGTTTTTTTATATGTTAATAATCCATTAATCAAAATATGTTTGTGTTAATAAATTTAATGCACAGAGCATCAATAAGCTGCTTATTACATTGTTTTCAATTATCAAGCTAATAAATGCTTGTAAATGCCTTATAAGTGCTTATAAACACACAACAAGTGCTTATTAATGAATTATAAATAGTTTACTAAGGAACTTTTATCTAAAGCGTTACAATGAGTATTTGGATTTTCCATTCAGAAACAGAAAATTATTATCAAATAACGGGTCCTTACATGTTTTTTGTTTTTAAATACCAAATCAAGTTTTTCGATTATTCATGATCAAATTAGAAAAAGAAAATTCAAAATCAATTTCATTTTCATTATCCACTCGGTAATCAAAATATACAAATCAGACGAGGCCAGAAACCAAAACAGGATAGTTTTTCATGTGGTCAAGGCGCAAAATTGTTGAGACCGAGTTGCGTCACTGCGAGCGCTAATCAAATGTTCGTAAACAGCATTTGCAATACTTTTTGGGCAGAAATACTTCAAAATGTCAACACTTTTGGCCATGACTGTAGTTCTGAAATCAAATGGTGATGTTAAACAGTCTGTAGCGCTTTGTTGATTTCAGTCCAGTATTTTTGAGGAACAGGGCAGTCCCAGAACACGTGGTAATGATGGGCCACAGTTCCTCGTGCAGGTGGCATTTCTTTGTTAATAGTGAGCACTTTGACGTGGGGTTATAAAACAACATGATGTACTTTTCCATTAGCGGCATTTTTCTACACAACAGATGTTTACGTGTTTACAAGTGGAGGGTTGAGTTGGTTTGTGTTTGAGTAAAAGACCAACGTTCAAACTAGTAATAACAAAGTCAGGGTTGTCTAAAGTGTAGAAAATCCGATAGAAACCAGATACTCATTTGAACAAGTATCACATTGATAGACCAAAATGTTACCTTCTGTGAACAGTTTTTATGGATCTTGAGCTTAATCAGAATAGTATAACACCACAAAGCTTCGTAAAGAAAGTAATGTGATTTTGTGTTGAAAATGTCAATTTATTGGCTAAAAGTTTACCCTAAAACAGTGTAATTAGCAGTGTGGCATCGAAATTGGTATTTTCCTTAGTGTCAAATCGCGTTTGAAATGGAATTATTGTGACACTAAACACTAAACCGAGTAGAATTAAGCACAAATTTGTGGTCCAAGAAATAAGTAAATGTTTAAACAAAAGTGTTTGAGGAAAGCATTATTACGGGCATTTATAAAACATAAAAGATGATGATAGACACGGAAATAAATAACTAAATAATGTCTAATGGAGCGCCGCAAGAAACTCAAATGTTCAAAGTATTCAGCATTCTCAACATAAAGCTTTTTTCACTTGTAGATTTGTGACCAAAACATTTATTCAAGTAAAAGTACTGTTACACTGTCATTGTATTCAAGTAGTAAAGTATTGTGTCTGAAACTGCACAGAGAAGTAACATTTTGGAGATTAAAAACTACATAACTAAAAGTGTATTCTGTCAAGACTTTTCTGTTTTTTTCTGTTATTGTTGTAAAAATGCATTGTGAACTGAAGGTCGATTAAAAGAATGAAAGAAAAAGTAATGACGTACTTTAAAATTCCAGTTACCTCTGAAATTGTTCGGCAAAATGTTGATGAATTGCATTTAAAAGTGGCACTGATGAGGTAACTATAACCACAGTTAATCGTACAATTGACATAATCAGTGTTGAATCATTGATAAATAATAGTTCTCTGTTCTGCTTTTGGCGCAGCAGCAGCAACAACATGTGATTCATTCTTTTAGCTTCACAATTATTCACAAATTCCTCCCATGAAGCCGAACAAGACTTAATCAAATTTACAAAATATTCACCAATAACAAGGAAATGCCAGTCGGTGCTGTGTGCTTGTTTTGCAGAAGTAGTGCACGCAGTATTTACCCTCGAATAACATTGAAATATGTCAGAAAAGATTAGAGTAGCCATAAGGATGAGTGTAAAAGTATTGATCTCATATTTATTACAACACAGAGTCAGAGGTGGACAGTTACATTTCTTTACTCGAGAAAAAATACAGACACAACTTCAACAAGTCAATAAAAGTAAAAGTAACTTGTCAAATTATTACTTAAAGGGCGTATGACAGGTTTTTACGATTTTCTAATTTTTACTTTATTCAGTGCATTAATACCTTGTGTAAATACAAATTATAGTTTTACACCAATCAAGTCGCTATTTGTGGAGAAAAGTTGAAAAATCTGTTGACGATTACAGGAAGTGAACAAATCGATGACATCACGCTGGGGAGACAAAGGTTTTGCATAATTTACACAAAATAAACTTTTTTGACCCATTAAACTTAAAAAAATAAAGGTGTTCACATGTGTTTCTCTTTGTCAAATGAACAAAATCTGTGACATTAGAGGAGTTTTGGCCAGTGTACAGTGTGGTTGCTATGGTAATTTCCTAGCGTGATGTCATACTTTACAACCAGGAGTAAAATTTAAAATCTAACAAACAGCTAAAAAAAAACTGGGGTTAAATTTGTAAAGATTTTAGTAGAAATTTGAATATATTTATCTTAACTGCATTTTAGTCAAATGTGTATTTCAACCTGTCATAGGCCCTTTAAAGTCTATATGACAGGTTCACAAACTGTTCTGATTCTGACTTAGTTTGGAGGGAGGGCACCTGTGGCAGTTATTTATTATAGTTTTACATCCGTGACGTTGCAGTTTGTGCCGAAAAAAATACATAAAGTTTCAAATGACAGGAAGTAGGGCTGAGTTCTAAAATCTCTCTGTGATGTCATCAAAAAGCGACGTGCTGTTGAAAATAGAGACAATTTGCACACAACTGACACCATTTTTTGACTGTTTAAACATTCATTCAATAAAATAAAGTTGTTATCAGGTAGTATTATTTGTCAAATCGTAACTATTGTGTAACTGATAGGGTTAGCGAAACGGTGTTCACAGTTTTTTTTTTTTTTTTTTTTACAAATCATTTTAAGTTAAGTTGTGATTGATAACTTTTATAAAGATAAGATGTAAATTGTACTTTGGTCTTATCCTGTTGGGTCCTCCTTGTAAAACCAGTATAAATGTTGTCAACCAAAAGTAACAAGTACTAGAAGCCTGATTGGAAATGTAACTGACTAGAAAGTTCTATATTTATCTTTCAAATGAAGTAGTTAAGTACTGTACTGTGCATTTTTAGTTTTAATGTTTAGTACTCATTTACTTTGTTACTGACCACCTGCTTGAACATCCAGAATGATATCTCAGTATTTTTATTATTTACCTTATTCCAGAAGTTGTTGTGGGCGCCGCCATCTTTTTTCTGTTGTATTAGTTTACTTGGGGCAGACTAGCAGACCTCAGGAAATCTGTGCATTGTTGACTTGTTATTGCACATGTACATTCATCTTTTTACACAAATCAATCTACTTTATATGATGTTTTAGAGGTGAGACTTTTCCCTTGTTCACCATTTGTGTGAACGGGATTCTCGTCAAACCGAAGTGCTTTTACTACAGGAGTGTGGAAAAAAGAGAAAGATTTCTATCAGTTTGGTGACTGACAGGTGGATCAGCCGTATCAAAACAAACATGGCCGCTTACATTGAAAAAAGAAATAAATAAATATCACAGTTGACTGAAAAACATTGCAGATTGTTGCAGACTTAATGACCAAAACACTAAACTCTAAAGTTTGATTTTCTTCTGAATGAGAGATGACCAACTCATTTATTTCACGTGTCACTGAAATAAACTCGTCTGATTGAACGGTTCCAAATTGGAATCAAAGCGTGACGAATGATGTGTGAAGAAATGAAGAAGTGGAAACTGGTCAGGATGCAGTGCTTTTCAGACTGAATTGTATACTTCAGACCAAATTACAAAAGTGCTTTTAGAAAACTGATATTTTTGGTATAAAATCTAAATATATGCAGTCATGGCTGAAAATGTTGGCACCCTTGATTTCTTTCCTATAAAATGTAGTATTTCTCCCCAAAAAGACTTGCTTTCAGTTGTGATTTTTATATTGGTCAACAGAGGAAAGACACGCACATCCAAAATACTATACCAGCGTGCTGGGCTCCAACAAGTGATCAACATGAAAAAAGAAGAAAAAGTCTGCACTGCTGTTGTAGCTCCCCAAGTTTTTTGTTTCTTTGCACACCGTGTTGTTATGTTTCGGGCCTTAGCCCTTCATCAGACATGAAGCAGCACAGACACCTGCATCTTTTATAGTAATCAGTGAGTGTGTGAGTGATTTTACTTTCTTGTTAATAATTACTTCTAAGTGTCAAATTTTTACATATTTACAAAAAGAAATAAAAAGCAACTTAACATATATACACAAATTGTATCAAACATCAGGGTGTTTAAGTCTTGCAATTGAATGTGTCTAAACTGTATCTTAAAAATGTACAAATACTGTGGCCACAGCTTGAAAAAGAGAACACATTAACACCAAAACCGTAGCTATTGTGTTCCCGTGATTTTTATATTGCCCACAACTGTCACTGTCACAGGTGGGTTTAAACGTGCATCACATGCTTAAACAGCCCATTTTTGCAGTTTTGTGTGAAATTATGTCAAATTTGCTTTTTTTTCCTCCGTTTTTTGTTGTTGTTCCAATACACACAGGAAATACACATGCAAAAATGTGGAATCGCAATGCCTTTTGGGGAGAAATACCAAGTATACTAAATTCAGGGGTGCTTATACTTTCAGCCATGACTGTGTATATATATATATATATATATATAAATATATATATTTATTTTTTTGTCGTGATTCTTTATTTTTCGGTTTTAAGCAAGACAGTTATTACACAACAAATAAGTGACTTTTGGAGCGTGCCTTTAATATATACATAAATAACTTACATAGAAGATTTAATAAAAAAATAAAGCAGTGGTCGCACACCTTTAAAATCTATTTCTTTTTTTTTTTTTTTTAGACTAAAAAATGCATCTTTATTTTTAAGTTGCATATATTAAAGGGCCTGTAGCTGAATTTGAACCATGAGACTGAAACATGTTTTGGTTTGAACCATTAGCCCCGCCCACTTCCTTTCATTCAATATTGCACCATGACTCAGAGAAGACTAGTCGTATGCAGTTGTTTCCATATAGTTCTTCTAACTCTCTTTAAAATGAGCTTTTAGCACTTTTGATTGATGATTCATAGTATACAATGTGCGTAATTGGCTGAAAAGAGGTGACCCTGGTAAACATTTATGCAAAGTGTGTTTATAATATGCATGATTATACTTTACAAACCCAGTGTCTTTCCCTGAAGTTGCTTCTATCAAACAATGCGTAAAGTATAGAGAATTTATCTGAACTAGAGTAAATAAAAATCAGGTACAGGCCCTTTAAAACACTATTCTCAATCTTCTAATGCAAATTTTGTCATCTTTCTTGCAGGCAAAAAGGAGACTATTTTATTTTTCATCAAAACACCGTAAACGCAGAAGATCCTCCGACTGAAACTCTCAAAGGACAGAACTGAGGCCGTCCTTTCGGAGCACCATGAAGCTGAAAGATGAACTGAACCCCGTGATAGTCCTGCTCTTCCACCTCGCCGTGGCCCTGTACTCTGTCCTCGCCTTCGTGCCGTCCTGCGTCCTCAGCATGTTCTCCTCCTCCGACCAAATCCGCTACGGCTCAGAGGAGGACCGAGCCAGGAGAACCAAGGCCAGGTCCGTGTCCGGCCGCCCCGAGGGACCCTACAGAGCCGTGGGCGCCGCCAAGAGGCTGCTGACCACGGTGCACCCCGGAGTGGACACGCTGGACAAGATGCTGGAGTACGCCGCGCAGAGGTTTCCGCGCAGGGATTTCCTGGGGACGAGGGAAGTGATTTGTGAAGAGGACGAGAGGCAGAGCAACGGGAAAGTCTTCAAGAAGGTAAAGGATTAGACTTACGAGCATTAACTGTGATGATCCACAAAGGAAATGACTTCTACGCTGCACGATTTGAATATCCAGCCTTGCTTAAAGTGCGTGTGACAGGTTTTCATGATTTTCTAATGTTGTCTTTATTTGGTGTATTTAGACCTGTTGTTAATATAAATTATAGTTTTACTCCAGTCAAGTAGCCGTTTGTGGAAAAAAGTCGAAAAATCTGTAGAAAGTTACAGGAAGTAAACAAATTGATGACATCACACTAGGGAGACAAAGGTTATGCATAATTTACACAAAAAACTTTTTTTTAAATACATGAATTCAACAGAAATAGATTTTCACATGTATTTTTATTTGTAAACTTTAAAAAAAATCTGTGACAGGAGTTTTGGCCCAGCGTACAGTGTGGTTGCTATGTAATTTCCCAGTGTGATGTTATCATTTACAACCAGGAAGTAAAACAAATTAACTAAAAAGTAGCAAAACGGGATAACATTTGTAAAATATTTTAGCAGAATTTGAAATATATTTATTTATCTTAACTGCATTTTAGTTAAATCGTCCAACCTGTCAGAGGCACTTTAAAGTGTATATGGCAGGTTTTTATGATTGTCTAATTTTGACTTTATTCAGTGTATTTAATACCTTTTGTAAATATAAATTATAATTTTACACCAATCAGGTTGCTATTTGTGGAGAAAAGTTGAAAAATCTGTTGAAAATTACAGGAAGTAAACAAATTGATGACATCACACGTAGAGAGCCTTAATTTACACAAAAGAAATTATTTTGTTGAATCAGTATTTAAAGGGTCAAGAAAAGTAAAGGTGTTCACATGTATTTTTATTTCTCAAATAAAAAAAAATCTGTGACATTAGAGGAGGTTTGCGCGGTGCACAGGATGGTTTCTTGGTAATTTCCTACTGTGATGTCATCATTTACAACCAGGAAGTAAAATTGAAAACCTAAAAAGAAATGGCTAAACTGGGGTAAAATTTGTAAAGATTTTAGCAGAATTTAAAATATATTTATCTTAACTGCATTTTAGGTCAGTGAGTCCAACCTGTCATAGTTAGAGGTAATTCCACAACTGTTACCTAGCAACCATTTTCAAAACAAGGTCCAAAATCCATATAAATTATACAATAGTTATGATTTGACGAATGACCGTTTTAACTGTAAATCGTCTCTGTATTTACAACAGCACGTCGCTTTTTGATGACATCACAGAGGGATGCCCTTTTAGAACTCAGCAGCACTACTTCCTGTTATTTTAAACTTGTATTTTTCAAAATTTCTTCACAAACTGCAGCTTCACAGATGTAAAATTATAATAAATATTTACCACAGGTGCCCTCCCATCAAACTAAGTCATAATTACAATGTCTTGAGAGCCTGTCATAGACTTTAGTGATGTAGAACCTTAATTTTTGAGGTTTTGCCAGATTCATAAAATGCAGATGTTATTGTCTAATTTACCGTTTTTGGAGTGTCCTGAGCAACTTCTGCACCAAAAATACATTATTTATCTCATTATATACCATTTTTTTATTATTAAATGGTCCGTTTTGATAATGTTTCAGTTATAAATGGTGTGACATGGTATTTTTTTAACGCAAAAAGTGTGCCACGACTCACGAAAGATTGAGAAACACAGGACAAGTTTACCATTTTGAAGTGTCCTGAATAACCTCTATGACAAAAACAACACAAAATCCATTACTATTGCCAAATTTAAGAACCAGACTGTGCCTTGGCTAGAAAAAGACATGAAAGATTTTGCTTTTTGCTGACTGCTTATAAAATAATTTAGCTTGAAATAAGAACATTCATTTGCACAAAAACTGGGACAAAGCGCAAGAAAAGAATAACTGAGATGAAGTACATTTTTTCCCACTCTGGTATTCCTCATTACATTGTAAAGCTCTCCTTTCATTTGTGCTGAAACATTTTAAAGCCTGATTTGTACAAAGTGTAATATCTGCTTTGGTTACCTCACACTGGGCATTAGCCACAGTTTTGATTGTGCTCTTGGGTAGTTTTTACGCCTGGTTTAGCCGACATTTCCACATATCAGCTCAGGTTTAGCCCACTAATCTTATAAACTGATCAGCATAAGCCGTGTAAACCTCGCTGTCGAAACACTGACTGTATTTCACCAAAAGCACGTCTCAGCTGGAGCTTTTGTTTTACTCTAACTGTACGTTCTGTGTATTTGGGTGCGTAGATGCTTGATAACCAGTAGATGGCAGTATAAACTCACTCATTTCTGTGTGTTTTGTTACTTTCCATGCTGCCTAATGCAAACTGTTCAGTATTATAAATATATTTCAAAATTTGTCCCATTATCCCATTTTGGCCTTTTTTTAATGTTTTTAATTTTACTTCCTGGTTGTAAATGATGACATCACACTAGGACATTAAGAAGCAACCATCACCGGGCCAAAACTCCTCTAATATCCCACTTTTTTTTTTTACTTGACAAATAAAAATATATGTGAACATCTTTATTTTGTTGATGTTAATGTTTAAAGGGTCAAAAAGGTACTTTTTTATTTGGAAAGTATGCTACAACCTTTGTCTCCCTTCTGTGTGTCATTGTTTATGTTTATTTAATGTAATTTTCAACAGATTTTCCTTTACGAACAGACACCTGATTGGTTTAAAACTATAATTTATATTTACAACAGGTATTAATACACAAAATAAAGTCCAAATTAGACAATCATAAAAACCTGTCATTTACACTTTAAATCTGAAATTCCATATTCGTCTAGTCCAATGTTTTTCAAGCTGTCTAAAATCTAAAGCATAGTTTTACATCTGTGAAGTTGCAGTTTGTGATGATATATTGGAAAATACAAGTTCAAAATTACAGGACGTAGTGCTGAGTTCTAAAACAGAATCCCTCTGTGATGTCATCAAAAAGCGACCTACCAAAATAAAAAATACAGAGACAATTTACAGACAACTGACACATTTTTCTGACAGTTTAAACGGTCATTCAACAAAATAAAGGTGTTATCGGGTATTATTATTTGTGAAGTCTATTGTGTAATTTATGCGGATTTTGGAAATGTCTTGTCTAAAAATGGTAACAGTTGAACGTCATATCTGCTGCCCATGTCCAACCAGGAAGTAACATTTTAAACTTAACAAAAACTGTCAAACTGGGGACAAACCGGCAAAAATTTTAGTCAAATCTGAAATACGTGTTGTTTTATGTTTTAGTGAAACGTGCGGTCTAACCTGTCAAGTAGACTTTAAATGACTGGCGAACTAAAGCTACAACTCACAGATAACATTTTTTACTGTTTCTGGTGTTTTAAATAATGAAAATATAGTCAAGCTACTAGCACGCCATGTTTGCTGTTGTGCTAAACTTACATAGAAAACATTAGCCTAAACGATGTAAAAAAGTGAACAAAAAAGCCATGTAAGAAATTGATAAACTGCTGGGTCATTTCTGGTAAATACATTTATCAATATATTGTGTTAGAATATTTCTGAATTAACGCTAAGTTTAGTATTTTGCATCTTAAAAATGTTCATTGATTTAACATTGGGCTAACTGAAAATTCTGGTATGTGTGACGTCACAGCTCAATTGGGCAATAACAGTACTCTTTGCTCCTCCTGTGTCGCCCCCTGCAGGTGATCCTGGGGCAGTACCGCTGGCTCTCCTATGAGAAGGCCCTCAAGGCGGCGGGGCAGTTTGGCAGTGGACTCCTAGCTCTGGGACAACAGCCCAAAACCAACATCGCCATCTTCTGTGAGACGCGCGCCGAGTGGATGATCGCCGCGCAGGCCTGCTTCATGTACAACTTCCCCCGTAAGTCACTCACAACCAGAAAAACACAGCCACTGTCCTGCAACTGAGACACGAACGGAGGAAAGGACACGTTATGTAGTTTTTGTTTTGTTATTGATCAGGACTGTTCAACTTTATTTCAGAGAGGACTAGATTTTTCAGATGGTTTTGTCCTCGGGGCCAGAAACATGTCTGTTCTGAACCAGAACTATACCAGGTCTAAGCCAGGACTGAACCAGGACTAAACCAATTCTAAACCAGGACTGAACCAGAACTATACCAGGTCTAAGCCAGGACTGAACCAGGTCTAAACCAGGACTCAATCAGGACTGAACCAGGACTAAACTAGGTCTAATCCAGGACTGAACCAGGTCTAGACCAGGTCTATACCAGGACTGAACCAGAACTATACCAGGTCTATGCCAGGACTGAACCATTTCTAAGCCAGGACTGAACCAGGACTGAACCAGGTCTAAACCACGACTAAGCCAGGACCAGGACTAAACCAGGTCTAAACCAGGACTCAATTAGGACTGAACCAGGATTAAGCCAGGACTAAACCAAATCTAAATCGAGTCTAAATCAGGACTCAATCAGGACTGAAACAGGACTAAACCAGGACAAAACCAGGACTAAACCAGGTCTAAAGCAGGTCTAAGCAAGGAATAAACCAGGGCTAAACCAGGACTGAAGCTTAACCAGGACTAAACCAGGTCAAAATGTGGTCTAAACCAGGTCTAAACCAGGTCTAAACCAGGACTAAACCAGGACTAAACCAGGACTAAACCAGGACTAAACCAGGACTAAACCAGGACTAAACCAGGACTAAACCAGGACTAAACCAGTACTAAACCAGGTAAACATAAGTATCATTTCCTGCTTAATGGGCGTGTGAACTGAATTTAAATGAATTGTACGCATCAGGTTAGACACAAAAGTGTATATACAGTTTTGCACAGTTTAGGTTGAAGTGCGTACGGTTTTGCCTTCTTCCCTGTGGATGTTATTTGTTGTTATTTAAGTCAATATTTAGCGTGTTTAGTCAAGTGTCTCTGCAGTAAACTGAATTTTGACCCGCACTGAGCCAGAAGGAGGTCAGTGCGCCCTTTCACTTCTGTCATTACATAAGCGTTTCCTCTCACTGTTTATAATCGGACACTTCAGCGTTGTTTAAGGCAATGGGTCTCAAAATTGGATGGGAAATAACCTTTTCTAAATCTGTTTACTGCTGTAATATTGGTCAGATACAGGGTTGTTTCTCTGATCAGGTGTTTTGTGTCATTTGTGCACATATATTTCTTGTTATAGACATTTCATGAAAGACCGTTTGCACAAATACATTATCTTTTTCAATTCAATTCAATTTTTTGTTTTATTTTTTTATTAAAGCTGTAATGCCTAACTTTTTTGGGTGTAAGTTAGTGTATTTTATGTTTTCTATCAAAGAGTATCTTGTAAAGGTAGCACTATTTGACAAAAATGAGACCCCTGTGTGCTGTCTGCATCTAATAATAAAGCATTTTTTCTCGAAGTAAGAGCTAAAAGCAGCGCTCTGATTGGCTGTGCTTGGGTGGTCCTCCCCAGTTTCACTTTGCCGTCTGAGAAAGCAGTTATAAAGCTGTGCACAGGACCGAACATTAATGTGTGTGAATTTTGATGATGTGCCAAAGGGTTTGTGAGAGCGAGGGACGAGTCAGATAGAAAAAATATATACTTCTGGTTCCTGAATGAATCCTGGTTAGAAAATCCTCTCCATCTAACTGTCGGAATTCCCTCGATGATGTGTGATGTGGCTCTGAGAATCTTTTGCGCTGTTTTTAAGTAAATTATATGACAGATTTCTCAATAGTTTCTAATTCTGACTTAGTTTGGTGGGAGCGCACCTGTGGTAATTATTTAAAATTGTTATAAATCTGTGAAGGTGCAGTTTGTAAAGACATTTTGAAAAATAGAAGTCTAAAAATGCAGGAAATTGTGCTAAGTTCTGTGATGCCATCAAAAAGCGACGCGCTATTGGAAAATACAGTCAATTTACAAACAACTGACACAACTTTTTTACAGTTTTAAACTGTCATCCAACAAAATTAAATTATCAGATATAATCATTTGTCAAATCATAACTATTGTGTAATTTATGTGGATTTTGGCCCTTGTGTTAGATAACAGTAGTGAAATGACCTTTATGTCACATTTGCTGCCCATGCCAAACAGGAAGTAACATCTTAAACATTATGAAAACTGTCAAACTGGGAGCAAATGATTAGTGAAATCCTAAATATCACGTGTCTTATCACTGTGTTTTAGTGAAATGTGCTGTTTAACCTGTCATGTAGACTTTAAATCATCGTCAGCCGAGTCAGATGAACATTTCTGACGTCTAAACACGATCTTTAACTGTCTCACTGCTCGATAACACGGCTAGCGTTAACAAGCAACATGTTTTTAAAATGTGTGTAATTACCTCTGAAGCCAGTAGATGGAGCCAAAGCTAAGTTACTCTGGTGTCTCCCAAGGCTGTGATAAAGTTATAATAGTTAGTATAATAGTTAATGTCAATGTCATTGTCAATGTCAACTTTATTTTTATAGCACATTTACAACAACACTAGCTGCCCAAAGTGCTTCACATGCACATCATGGTAAAAACACACAGTAAAGTACAACATTATTACAGTAATGTTCACAGTTCACTTGTGTTAAAAGCCAAAGTAAAGAAATGTGTCTTAAGAGCAGATTTAAAAGACTCTAGTGATGGAGCAGCTCTGATCTGTAGAGGGAGACTGTTCCACAATTTGGGGGCGGCCACAGCAAAGGCCCTATCTCCTCAAGTTTTTAATAGGGATCTGGGCACATTTAACAACAACAGATTTTCTGACCTCACTGATCTGGCTGGGACATGAGCTGTTAAAAGTTCAGACAGGTATTCAGGGGCCAATCCATTTAGGCATTTAAAAATGAACATCAAAATCTTAAAATCAGTCCTGAATTTGACAGGAAGCCAGTGAAGGGAGGCAAGCACTGGGGTAATGTGCTCACCCTTTCTCGTCCCCATCAACAAGCGGGCAGCTGCATTTTGGACCTGCTGGAGGCGCTGTAGGGAGTATAATATAGTTATTTGTTTATTTTTATTTATAAATCATGAGACGTCAAAGTAAAGATACTCAAGAGCATGTTTAAAGGCCAATAACAGTACAAATAATGCATAATATTTGGCCTTTAAAATAAGGTCTGTGTCAGTCCAGCAGCGGTTTGATTTACTCTTTAATAATCCTCATTTCAAACCGGGTCTGTCTGTGTTCAGTGAATTAAAGACGGTCCCCGAAGGACCTGCTCCTCTTCTGTTTCCTTCACTTTATTAAATTGTCACATTCTTACAGCAGAGCACAGCAACGCAATAGTATTAGTCGGTATAAAATGTACCAAGGACTAGACCAAGACTGAACCAGGATTAGACCAGAACAGGGCTGAATTTTGATAGTTGTAATCGTTATCTGGACTTTACGGACTATAAAACGCACACAGAAATACCATTTATAACAAAGACATTAGCGTTATTACATCTACACTTAAGATTTTTATCAATGATGCATTTAATTCAGAACAAAATCTCTATCTATAAGCATTCAGTCGCCATATTTCAATCTTTATTTGGTTGATAATGTATTTCAAACGTCTAAATGTACAATTAAATGTTTGACTAGTCTAGAATTCTAAAATAATCGTACATAACAATAGTAGGACTTAACAACGGAAAGAAAAACTGAGACTGAGCTGGCCCTAAACCTAAAACCAGAACCAAATCAGAGCTAATAAAAAAACCTAAACCAGCACAAAGTCAATGTGCAGTCTAAAATCAGGACTAAACCACAACTGAATAGATGAACCAGGATTAAGGCTTTGTTCCCATTTATAAAACTTAAAATGATCAAGTTATTTTTATTTAAGTTGTATTAATATCATTATTTTCTGTCTTCCAAATATTAATAAAACAATGTATTTTGTCTTTTTTACTGGTTTAGGGTGCGTTCACACTGGTTTTAGCCCAGTTTAATCTTGACTTAGGTTTGGTTTGGTCCTATTCTAGACCTGATTTAGCCCTGGGCTGGTTCATGAGAGCCCAAGGTTTAGTCCCTATTTTGATGGCGTTAATGTGCAAGTGTGAATGTACCTTTATTCCTGGCTTGGTCCTGGTTTAGTTCTGGTTTAGATTTGGTTTGGTTCTGTTTTAATTCTGCTTTAGACCCAGTTTGGTCCTGGTTCAGACCTGGTTTATTTCTGCTTTAAAACTGGTTTAATTCTGGTTTTAATTCTGCATTAGGCCCAGTTTAGTCATGATTTTGTTCTGGTTTCTGGTCTGGTTCACACTGGTTTAGCCCAGTTTAATCTTGAGGTTTGGTTTGGTCCTATTCTAGACCTGATTTAGTCCTGGGCTGGTTCAGGAGAGCCCAAGGTTTAATCCCCACTTTGATGGGGTTAATGTGAAAGTGTGAATGTACCTTTATTCCTGGTTTGGTCCTGGTTTAGTTCTGCATTAGTCCTGGTTTGGTCCTGGTTTAGTTCTGCATTTGTCATGGTTTGATCCCGGTTTAGTTCTGGTTTAAAGCTGGTTTGTTCCTGGTTTAGACCTGGTTTCATTCTGGGATAGTCCTGGTTCAGACCCAGCTGGTACTAGACTAGTCCTGGTTTCTTTCTGGGATAGTCCTGGTTCACAGTACTAGTCTAGTCCTGGTTTAGTTCTGGTTCAGTACAGGTCTGGACGGACAGTTTTGCAGCTACAATAAAGTCTGGTTGTCTTTAAAATGCTAAACAGAGCATTACACAGTGAGGAGCCGGCTCGGTTTTCCAGACGGTTCAGGGACGAGTGGATGTGGTCAGATCCGGACTGCGGTCTGGACTGGGATCTGGTCTACGTGAGGATGTGCTGTTGACAGAGGCTTCAGGGAGCAGCGTCAGTTCAGTCTGTGGCCTCCGTGAACTCATTAGTGAAGACAAACTATGCGACTGCGACTGTCTGCTGCTTCATCTGTGGAAAATAAACGGCTGAAACTTTCAAGCAAATATATAAGGCGACACTACTTTTTTTTTTTTTTTTTTTTTTTTCCAATTATTGTTGTTTTGGTCAGTTTGCTCTCTCAACATATCGGCTTTAATGTGAAAACAGCTTGTCCAATCTGCTCCTAAAGATGTTTTATTGTTCCATTTAATCCACTTCATCCATAGATTTCTATAAGACAAGAGGCTGTTTTCTCCAAATGCATTTTTCTCGCTCGGGACAAAAGGATCATCACTTAAAGTAGATCCCACACACACCAGACTTTACAATCTTGGACTCAGAAGATTTTGACAAAACATACAGAAGGATTTTTTGATACCTAATTCTAAAGCTGATTTTTTTTAAAGTTTTGTGTCAAAAAAAATGAGGCGAAATTTCGACAATTTTCAGTCCAAGCTAGTTTGCTTAAAAACTAAAAACGTGAAAAACGGAACTAGTCTATGTTCCTGGCTTTTTTGCATGTAGTAAAGTCAAATCTGTGTTTCTCCTGCACAGATATATTATAAAAGCATTTATTTGAGTGAAAATGAAACGCAGCGCTTTCTCTGCATCTGTTTATAAAAAGTTTTATCCAACGAGAAGCAGCAGCACGCTACTGTTTGAAAAGTGCTTATAAACTCAAAGCGGTGAATATTTATGACGCTGGGAAAGTAAGCAATACATGTGACTGATGTAAAGACTTTAAAGGAAAGGAAAACATGCATTTTTCATATTGTTATTAGCCTTTAAACGTGCTCCTTAGTACGTTAAGTTTGGCATCTCAAAAAATCTTCTGTTTTCTACGGCGATTACTGAGTTTAGGTGCCATCTACTGGCTGCATAGCATTTACACAAGCTGTGTTTGTGAAGAAATGCGAGTTAAGAGTCTGTAATGATCGTGTTTAGACGGCAGAAGTGCTCAGAGCGAGTCTGGCGATGATTTAAAGACTTAGAACAGCAGAACATTCTCAGATAAGAGACGTATATAATCGGAAAACGTCATCCATCGGAGTTCAGCAGGAGGTGTTTGTGATGGTCGGACAGAGCATTTAACTTTAATGCAACTTCAGATGTGTTTTTGATGACGAAACATTGTTAGAACATGGTTAAAAGCTAAAAAAAATCACTACAGCATAGGGCTGGGCAATACGGTGATTAAAATGGAATCGTGAGCTCGTCCCTGTGACAATCTGCTATTTTTATGACATCGTCGTATCGTGATTGACTGTTTGTCTCTTTAATGCAGCTGTCTGTTCAAACACACTTTTTCTCCTGTTGTTTAGCCTCTGAAGCCTCTGAGCAGATGACTTTATTTACCTCTTACACCTCTAAGTGCAATAATTCAGCTCAATGCACCAAAACGCAACTAAAAGCGACAAAAATGCGACAAAAAGTGACAAAGACTCACTTCATTACAATAAACACTACTGAATGTGACAAAAATGTGACTAAAAGCGACAAAATTATGCTTAAAATGTGAATCGGAATAGAAAATCTAATCACAATCGCAAAACTGGTCAGAAAAAGCACAATTACATATGTTTTTTCCTAAATCGCGCAGCTCCATTAAAGGCAGTAGAAAAAACGTGAACGTGAAAAAAAAGTGAACACAAATCATGATAAAATCGAAATCATTATCTGGCCCCAAGAAAACCGTGATTATAATTTTTTGCCATATCGCCCAGCCCTACTACAGCATAATATGTTCCCCTTTAAAGATTCAAAATAGTAAAAATCCCTTTTGATTAAAAAAAAGACAAAGAAAATAAAAGAACCAGAAAAACAATCCTGTCATTTTAAACTTTTATTTCATTCATTCATTTTTTTCTTCCCAGTCTGCAGCTTCACGGATGTAAAACTATAATACATGTCGCCTCCGGTCCGTTCGGTGCCCGGGCGTTTGTGCAAAGCCGGAGCTCAGCCTGTTGTTTATATCTCACGGTGGGAGGTGTCGCGGCCCCGTCCACTCGTCCGCACGGGGCAGGAAGCGGTGACGCAGGACGGTGATGTCACGCTCGCCCTGTCCCACAAACCCCGGCGTGTCCTCTCGCCCTCGCGCCGCGCCGACGTCCTCACACTTTCCACTCGGCGAGAACACGACGAGGTCTGCACGAGGAGCACGATCCGGGAGTTCAGCGCAGTTTTAATGTGCAGGTTACATAAGAGGATTGAGGTTTAAGAGTCGATATAACTTTTGTTTTTGCTCATACTGAACGAAGAAGTGGCAGTATGTCGGAATTTTGGATAATATTGTCAACTATGTTAAATTTGAATAGTGAGTTTATGGTTTATAGTGAAAAATGCGACAAATAAAGCTGATTAAAAACTAAAATGAAGAAGAGATATGTTGTGAATTTTCAAATAAAGTTTGTTTATGCACTTTTTTGATTATTTTTACACCCATTTCACATTTTTCTGATAATTAAACCTCAACTAATACATTAATAGTAAACTCTATACAAATACGATATGATTTTCTCATTTTGATTTTATTTGGTGTATTAATACCTATTGTACATTTTAAAAAATCTAGTTTTACCCCGATCGAGTAGTAGTTTGTGGAGATTGTTGAAAAGTTGAAAATTACAGGAAGTAAAAACAAACTGATGACATCACACTAGAGAGACTCATTCCATGTGAAGGTTATGCATAATTTATACAAAATAAACCACTTTTTTACCCTTAAAACATTAATTTAACAAAATAAAAGGTGCACACATATATTTTGATTTGTCAGAGTAAAAAATCGGACATTAGCTGAGAGTACAAATTAATTTCCTTGTGTGATCTCATCATTTACAACGAGGAACTGAGATTTTGTTTTGTCTAAAAACAAATAAAAACGGCTTTCAATTTTGATTTTCTGAACATTAACAATAGACTTTTAATCTGTGCTATTTAGGACTGCACAATATATTGTTAAAGTATTGATATCGCAGTATTGTTTGACTCAATAACAACATATATAGCAGTAACACCAAAGTTTTCCATCTGATAGATATTTTCTATAAAAAAAACGAAAACACTGAAAAAGGAAAATCATGAAATACATAAGTCACTTGTGTAGCTCACTTTCCTAATACAGTCCCAGCATCCAAAATATTCACTGCAAAGAGTTTATAAGCACTTTTCACCAGTCTCTGAGCACAGAGCGAGGTCCTGGCTAAAGCTAACAAACATTAGCATGCTAACGGCACACATCCTGCTTCTCGTAGAATAAACGCTCTATAAATAGATGCAGAGAAATCAATGGGGTCTCATTTTCACCCAATGCTTTTACAACATCTCTGTGCTGGAGCAACACAGATTTGACTTCATTACATGCAAAGAATCGGGCACATGAACTAGTTGTGTTTTTCACGTTTCAAACAGTTAAAATCAGGTACAGCCCCTTTAAACCCCACAAGAGGGCTTTCCATTCATTGCGTTCCTGTATATTTCCTGTATTATCTGTCAAGATTTGTCAAATGTATCACTGTTTCTGCGTTGTGTTATCAGTGGTGACCCTGTACTCCACGCTGGGAGGTCCGGCCATCGCTCACGGACTGAAAGAGGCCGAGGTCACACACATCATCACAAGCCGAGAGCTGCTGGAGACACGACTCAAGGTACAGGTCCCGCTCCTGTGATCTTACTCATCATTCATCACTCTTACTTTTCTTTCTACTGTCCCAGTGTAGTTCTTTAGTCAGAAAACATTGATTTTCTTTTGTATTGTAAACTATTGTAACTGCAAAAATCAAGTTGTAAACAATAACAAATATGCAGGTAATTGGTATCAGAAATTCGAAAATCGATTTACATGGGGCCAATAGGAGCTCTGCCTGGAAAAACATGAACGGAGGCAGATGAAATTATGCATGAAAACAGGAAAAATATTACGGTCTAGTCCTGTTGAAAGTTGGCCATAGTGGATCCAACCTGCGAATTAGAAAGTGACACATCATAATTTTTTGATATTTTATACTGAAAAAACATCAGAGCTGACCAAAACAGGCAAAACCCATGTGCGATAAAAGATCATTTAGATTCTTAAATAGAAGGACAGACGTGGATATGGTGAATTTTCAACAAAATGGCAATTCTCTGACTTGTTTTTATCTTGTTTTAGGATTAATACAAATTTACTGAGCATTTATTACTGTTTTATGCAGCACTTTGGAAACTGTTAAATGTGCTTTATAAATTAAGTGGATTGAAAGTACGACTCTTATACAAATATAGTGAACACTGTTTGCGTCCCGCGGGTTTGGAATCTAAAACCTGGCAACCCTGGTCTACCTCGGGGCAGCTGTGGCTATTGAAATACTTTCTGACCATCAAGAATGAACAATGACCGTTCAGTGCTTATGAAGCTTGTGTAGTTCATTAATATGCATTTGATATTCCATGGAACGATGATTGTTCAGTAGATTTGTGTTTGTTCCCCAGGCCATCCTCATAGAAGTGCCCAGGCTGCAGCACATCATCGTAGTGGACGACTCTCCCACGTCATGGCCCGGTTACCCACGAGGCATCAGTGTCCACAACATGGCCGCCATCCAGAAGCTCGGAGCCAAGCCTGAGAATGGTACGTTTCAAGTTCCCACATATGCGCGACTTACTTTTCTAGACGCTTTCAATCCAACTACAGATCTCAAACTATACTTTCTATTGAACTTTGAGATTTTTTAAACACATATCAACCAAATAAAAGTTTAAATATGGTGACTGATGCCTTTTAGATAGAGAATATGTACGGATAAGGTGCATTATAGATGAAAGTCTGAAATAGTTTATTCTTTTTTGACATTTGATTTAATAATGTCACTGTCTCTGTTACAAAAAGATCTCTTATAGGGTACATTCACTACATTAAGATTGATGCTACGCCACAATTAAATCTGAAATAAAACCTGAACAAGACCAGGACTAAACAAGGACTAAAACCAAATACACTGCAGGAGTAAAATGCACTCAATTTAGGGCCTAATAACGACAAATGTGAATGCAATCGCAGCGTCTGTAAAGTCCAGATAATGATTATAGACACAACTACGATTGTTTTTATAGTCAGCTAGTCACAATTCTCAATTTTTATATCCTCAGTATCCAACAGTTTCATCTGGGACAAACCTGAAGGAAAGGTTTTAAATACAGCTGCAACATCGACAGATCGACAAAATCGACAAATGTGACAAGTCGACTGCAAAAAATAATTGTAGTTTGGTTCGTTATCTGGACAATACAGACTCAAAAACATTTTATAATAACAAAAATGTTCAAAAAGAAAGAAGTTAATGTCCTCTGTTTAGAAGCCTTCAGTCACTGTATTTCATCCTTCAACTGTTTGATTTAATGTATATTAAAAGACTAAATGTACATAAGAAATAATCATTTGACCGACTGCTGAAATAATTGTTAGCGCTGCCCTATTTTGACTTAAACAAAATAAATGAATCTCTGTATCGACCACCAATCTGTGGCTCTCAACTCTCAATGTTTGGACACTCTGATCTAATGATTAATCCAACCCTAATGAGTACATGAAAAAAGTGCTGCAGGACGCCTTGAGGAAGAACAAAAAAGAGATTTATGGATGAAGACGTGAAGTTAAAGTTGGTTTGTGAGCAGAAGATGGGTGAAAATAGCTGCATAAATGTCCACGATTGCTTCTATTTGGTAAAGAGAAGTAGCCTTAAAATGCAAAACAAATACGCCAGCTGTTTTTGAATGTTTGACTTTCACCACAAGCATGTAAATGGTGTCTCTGTGCGGTTGTGACACGGCGGGTTGGTTTTCCTGTGTTGGTCGATCGGGTCGTGTGAATGAGCCGGGTAAACATCTGGATCAGATCAGCAGATTCGATGCCCGGCCGAGACAGAGGAACAGCACCGTACTCCCTCGTGCTTTTACAGTGACCTTTGAACCCAGAGACCCCAGACCAGGAGCTAAACTCTGGGAGGAGGAAGGAGAAGGAGAATGTGTAGCTACATGGAGGAGAAGAGGAAAGAGGAGAGATGTTTCCAGCTTAATTGAATTCATGTTTAAGTGATGAGAATGTTAATAGTGGTATTTTCCTGTTTTAAAATACTGTTTTTGTTTTAAAGCAGAGTAATTGTGCTTCATAATGGTGGAGAAATATAATTAGAAGTGGTCACACTCTCCCATCATTAATAGAGGTTATGCAGAGACATCATTTTAATCAAAAAATGCTTCCCAACATTCTGACTTGAGTGACAGAATCATTGAGGTTTAATAAGGGCTATAGAGATTGTGGGTTCTGTTCCTGTGGCTGCTGTAGCGACAATCCTGCAAGTGCAGAAAGAGCAACCTCCTGATAGAAAATAATGTAAAAACAAGGCAAAAAAATCATAGATTAAAGTCTTTAAATTCACTTATAATGGTACATTTGTGGTCCTAATATTAAAAATAACTCTATTGGTGTCTGTCAGTAATCATTTTCTCAGAATTCCCTGTGTGCATAACATTCTATTCCTGTCATTATAATTTATACAGTAAAATGGAAACTGAAAGTCATTTATTGTTGTTGCAGCCACTGTTCAAAGCTTTGCTAGCTTTTCAAAGCTTTGCTAGCTTGTTTAGGGTTGAGGTTAAGGTTAAGGTGCACTTTATTGTCCCCGTTGGGAAATTTGTCCTCTGCATTCGACTCATCCCTCAATGCCGCTGGCGTCTCCTCAGGAGCAGTGGTCGCTGCAGCGCCCAGGGACTCATCTCCAGATGCTAGTCTTGGTCAGGACTACCTTTGCTTTTTTTGTATGTACGTTTTGGGTTGATGGGGTAAACCGGAGCACCCAGAGGAAACCCCCCGGACATGGAGAGAAACATGCAAACTCCACACAGAAAGGCTCCATGAATCAATCTTCTTGCAGTGAGGCTGCCACTGTGCCACTAACGGTTGGCACACTTGGAGATTTAGGACAATTCAACTGCCACACAACATTTTCCTCAACATATTGACTCATTAACTTTCTCTGCTTAAATAAGATGTTTGAGTTCAACTGAGTGTGATCCCAAAGTCTGTATCGGTGTTAAATGTGAGCTGAAGTGTTCTGTTGTTTATCTGGTTTTCTACAACTGTTTACTTGATTTTCCTTTTTTTTATGCCAGGTACAAACTCAGAGTTTATGACTTTTATATTTGTTATAAAAATGTAGCAGCTCTACAGGTATCCATCAATCATTTCCATTGTAGGAGCTTTGCATTTGAGATACAATGTTTTAAAGTTAAGTGGAATATCGTTGTTAAACAGTCTGCAGTGTCTCATTAATGGTCCAGTATTTACAAACAATAGAAACACGTGATAATTGTAACTCAATTTCAACACCGTCCCATCATGCCTTGAGTGAGCGCAGCCCTGTGACTGTCGTGTGTTGCTTCCTTCAGCCTCCCGCGAGCGAAAGCAGCCGCTCCCCTCGGACATCGCAGTCATCATGTACACGAGCGGCTCCACGGGGGCACCCAAAGGAGTCATGATCTCCCACAGCAACATCCTGGCAGGCATCACGGGCATGGCAGAGCGCATCCCCAACCTCTGGTGAGCGGGCACAGATACAGATACAGATATAAAAGGAGCTTTAAAACATGTTCTCTTTCATCCTTAGCTCGCTCATAAGTAGTATTTTGATTGATTCACGTTGGAGCAATCCTGTTTAATCCTGTATTTCTGGCTTTAATGCTCAGAAGTGTTGGATTTCTGTCACTTTTGAGGCATACACATGTGAATGCAAATCAGTTCTGCAGTTTTTAAGTCAAGAAATGCTAAATAAAGGACAAATATTATGCAAAACTGACTTTTTTTGGGCTTTTATATTGTCCCATCATCAAAAACACACATGGAGTTGCATTTTTCAATGTGTGGGATCTGAGAATCTTCTATTCTGTTCTTTAGCCCATTAATCATCGTCAGACTCAACTCCACTACAAATGCCTGATAGCTTAGCATAGCATATCAAACCATTGTGTTTATACAAATGTACGTAATTGCGTCTGCAGCCAGTAGATGGAGCCACAGCTAAGTTAATATGGCATCTCCCAAGGCTTTAATAAAGTTATATTATCCTTTGTAAAAGTATAATTTGTAATATTTGTCCGTTATGATGTTCCCCTTCATCTTTAGTTCATTCAAAGTTGTATTTTGACTGATTCATGTTTGAAATATCCTGTTGATCCTTATTCTTTGCAAAATTTAGACTTCAAGTCATCCACAAGTATAAATGAAAATCAGTTATGCATTTCTGCAAGAAGAAATTCATTTTTACGTTTTTTTGTATTTTACAGTGAAAATAAAATAGCCAAATTATTACTTTTTATGTCATTACCAAAAAAAAAGTTTTGACACCTGGTTCATTTTAAACTCTTTGCAGCAGTCTACATTTATTTCTCATTTATCTAATGCCATCTGAGCATCCTAATTATTCACTGCGATGAGTTTCTGAGCACTTTTGTCGTTCACAGTGAGGAGGACACCTACATCGGGTACCTGCCGCTGGCCCACGTGCTGGAGCTGAGCGCCGAGCTGGTGTGTGTGTCCCACGGGTGTCGCGTCGGTTACTCTTCGCCCCAAACCCTCGTCGACCAGGTACGGGCCAAAGAACAGCATCCAAATGTCACTTCTTTTTTTCGTACAGAACATAATAACGAATGTATGTGCCCTCTCTCCCTCTCTTTTTCTCTACAGTCAACAAAGATCAAGAAGGGAAGCAAAGGAGACACAAGCGTCCTGCAGCCGACTTTGATGGCAGCTGTACCAGTGAGTCGCAAATGTTAAGGCTAGTGTTCTAAAATGGAACAGAAAATGAAAATTTGGTAAATATGGCCAAAAAAGTTGCACAGCACAACTTGTATACGCCAAAGAGTTTCTTAATTTGCTGCCCAACTCACATTATAGCAGAAATAAACAGTAGATATAACTAAGAGCAGACTGAAACAAACTGCTCCACTTTTGAATCTCACATTTTCCTCGCTTGTGGTGCATTTGAGTCCTTGAAAATCTTGGGAAACCCTGGGAACATCCTCCTCTCCCCCTCCGTGGTCCCAGAGCTGTCGGAGGTCAGAGGGCCGGAGTCTGAAACTGTAAACACAACGTGAGAACAAACCCATCACACATTCACACTGAGGCTGCACAAGAACTGGTTTAGATCTGGTTGGGTCTACTTTTAGTCCTGCTCATGTTTTTGAGTCCAAATCCAAAATCCAAATCCACTTTATTTATATACAGTACAGATTGTTGTAAAGTAAACTGTTTCCATAGTGCTGCACAGACATAAAACATCATGTTTTAAACACGTTTTTAAGACGAGACTTAACTAAAAGACAACTAAATTAGAATGGAACTAGAACCAAACCCAGACTAAAATAAGGACTAAAAGAAGATACTTGAGGACTAAAACAGACCAAACCAGGACTATACCTTGGACTGAACCATGTTTATGACTTAAATCAGGACTGACCCTGAACTAAACCAGTGATTATCTTCAACTTAACCTTTCTTTTTTTTTTATTCAATGGTTAATTGTATTTTACAAACAAGAAATAATAAATAAAAAAAATCGGGCCTGACTCGCTTATAAACTGTTAATTCACGTCAAGAGCAGATAACAGGACTTAACCCCGACTAAATCAGAACCTAACCAGGCCTTAAACATGACTTTTATTTTTGTATCTGTAGTAAATTATGTCTGTTTGATATCTTAAAAGCTAACATCAACAAATCAAAGTGGTTTACTCTGTTGAACACTGTTATATAAGTGACTAAAAATCTTGATTTACGGAGATAAAAGCACAAGTCAGAATCCCAGGACCACATAAATAAACCATTAGACCTGGTGTAGTCCTTCTGGGATGATGATTTATTCTTGGTTTAGTCTTCTATTAAAGTGCATATGACAGGAAGAAGAGCAGAGTTCCAAAACATGAAGATATCACACTAGGGAGACACACTAGGGACAATTTACAACCACGAAACACATTTTTCTGACCCTCTAAATATTAATTCAACAAAATAAAAGTGTTCCCATATAATTTTATTTGTCAAATAATCATTTCTGTGACATTAGAGGTGTTTTTGCTCGGCATATAACATGGTTGCTAGGTAACAGTTACAGAATGTCCTAGTGTGATGTCATAACACAACCAGGAAGTAAACATTTGAACCTTAAAAATGGCCAAACTGGGATAAAAAAAGAGTTTATTCTACAGCAGAATCATAAATATAACGATCTTAACTGTGTTTTCGTAAAATGAGTACTTCATCTTGTCATACGCACTTTAACCTGGATTCTCGTCGGTCTTGTCCTCCAGTTTAGACGTTACGTGTCTGGCCCAAAGGATGCATACTTTACGTAAACAGCAGTGAAGGTCAGCGGCGCACGTGACTGAGTTCCCATTTGCAGCACATTTATGAGTGTTCAGTAACACGTAGTCGAGAATCATCAGTGACCCATCACACATTCTGTTCTCAGAGTCTGGCCCTGTCCCAACACTCAAGACAAACCACCCTCTGAGACAATACACTCAGCTCTGATTGTTTTATTATTTTGTCAGTCGTTATTTCATCGAGTAAATTCCTTTGAGCAAGTTTGTGTTTAGAGCTGGCCATAGTTTCTTCTCTGTAATTACTTCCATGTTTAGTCCACATTTAGTTATTGTTTTCTTGTTGGATTCAGTCCTGTTTTAGACCTGTTTTAGTCCTGGTATAGTTCTATTTTCCTTGCTTCACTGTTTGCTTTGATGGCAAATGTGTTGCCGGATCTACTTCCTCAGCTTCACTCTGAGTCCAGCTGTTTATCAGACTTTTTTCGTCCTCGTGCCCTTTCCCCTGTTTGTGTGTGTGAAGTTTTAAGACAGATATTTGTAACATTTGCTGTGAGAGATTAGGAACATTTTGTGGTACATTTCCACATGCACTGTGTCTGGAGTGGAAGAAATCTGGTTAAGTAGAGTTTCTAAATTGGGATTTTCCACTCTAAATGTGAAAATACAGAATTAATTTCAGAGACTAAACTACGACTAAATTAGAATTGAACATAGACCAAACCTGGACCAAAAACCAGGACGAAATCCATACTAAACTCAAGGCTTAATCAGGATTAAACCAGATTTAAACCAAGACTAAACTACAACTAAATTACGACCAAAAACTCCAACAGTAAACCTGACTAAACCAGGACTTAACCAGGACTTAAGCAAGACTAAACCATGTGCAACTAGATCTAAATAAGGATCAAACTACAACTAATCAGGATGAAGCCAGGACCAAACCAGAACTAAACACTTATTTAGAAGTGGACGTAAACCAGGACTAAACTGCCTAAATGAGGGCTGAACCACACCCTTGTCTAAACTGATGATGAAAGAACAACAAAATCAGGGCTAAATCAAGGCAAAACCCAGACTAAACCAAGGACTAAATCAGAGATGAACCAGGGCCAAACCCAGACTAAAGTGGGACTTGTTTTGAATTAAATTTAGACTAAACCAGAAATTAACCAGGATTAAACTACGTCTAAACAAGATGTAAACCAGACTAACCAACTACAACGGAACTGGGACCAAACTCAGACTAAACCTAGGACTAAATCAGGACTTAGTTAGGACTCAGTTTTGACTAAAACAGAACTAAAACAGGACTTAAGGAGGACTAAACCATGATCAAACCAGGACTAGACTAGTCTTGGACTAAACCATGTTTAAACTAGACTTAAACCAGGACTAAACTATGACTAAATTGGGACTGAACCATGAACACTCATTCATTTTTCATTCATTCATTCATTAATTCATTCATTCATTCATTTTATTTTACAAACGGGAAATAATTACAAAACATCTGGCCTGACTCACTTATAAACTGTCATTCACATCAAGAGCAGATAACCAGGTCTAAACCAGATCTAAACCAGATCTTAACCATGTCTAAACCAGATCTAAACTAGGTCTAAACCAGGACTTAACCAGAACTTAACCAGGACTAAACCAGGATTTAAGGTGGACTTTTATGTTGTTTTCTGTAGTTAAGTTATGTCTCTTTAAAATCCTCAGGGACTTTTTGGTTGGACATTGATGAGCACATTTTAGGGGCCCAATAAAACTTGAACTTGAGTTTGTTCCTGTGGTTTTGTGGGTCACTTTGGACTGAGTGGCCCTCTGGGGTCATTTCTGTTATGCAAGAAAAAACACGTGCTAGATTCATTTTCAATTTAAAAGTTTGTGTACAATCGGGACAATTTTAAACAAAGAAGACATGTTTTCATCAGCGGTATTTTAATACACAACAATCATTTCATTGAAACAAATGTGCAAACATGTGCAAGCCTTAGTTTACTGGTAGGATTCTGTCACAACAAAACCTTTAAAATGACAAAACCAGGATTAAATCAAGGTTAATTTGAGACTTATAATGTATAAAATCTGCCTTTTTCCTTTTAAAAACTCACATATTTTCATTAAAATGCAGTGATTTCTGCCAGACTGAGGACCTTTTGTTATTGGGATATATTTAGTTTGTTGCGATATACATTATTGCGTCAGCCAATATCGCATTATCGATACTTTTCAATTTATTGTGCTGCTCTAGTCTGAATCCTTGTTTTAAAATGCTTTTCTAAGGAAGGAAGGAACAAGGAAGTAATAAAAATGTGCTAGAGGGTAATGTGCTAGAGGATAATAACTGCCCTTTTCCTTTTTTTTTATATTCCCAAGACAGTTTTTTTCTATTCCCAAAACAGTTATGTCTTGGGAATAGAAAAAAATAAGAAAAGGGCAGTTATTATCCTCTGTTTATGTCTTAAAATGACACAGAATCCATTAAATGTTTCAATCTAAAAATGGATTTAGACACATTTTCCACTGACGAAAGGTGAAATCCTCCATCTTTATTGCACTGAAGGATGGGTCAAATGCAGAACATAAAATATATGATAGTCTTCAAATGAAATAACTTTGTAAATGTTTCTTTTTTGTTTCTTTCCTGTGCAGGAGATCATGGACCGCATCTATAAAAACGTGATGGGCAAAGTGGAAGACATGAGCTACTTCCAGAGAACGCTCTTCACTTTGGCCTACAGCTACAAACTGGACCAGTTCACCAAAGGAAACAGCACCGCTCTGTGCGACAGGTGGGACTGAACCAGGACTGAAACTGGACTAAACCAGGGCTGGACCACGGCTAAACTAGGACTGAGCCAGGACCAACACAGGGCTAAAACAGATGTAAAACAGGTGTAAAACCGGACTAAAACAGGGCTAAACGAGGACTAAACAACGTGTAAAACAGGACTAAACCAGGGCTAAACCAGGACTAACCCAGGACTAAAACAGGACTGAACAAGGACCAACACAGGGCTAAAACAGATGTAAAACAGGTGTAAAACCAGACTAAAACAGGGCTAAACAAGGACTAAACAAGGTGTAAAACAGGAGTAAACTAGGGCTAAACCAGGACTGAACAAGGACCACACAGGACTAAACCAGGGCTAAACCAGGTGTAAAACAGGACTAAAACAGGGTTAAATCAGGATTAAAACAGGTGTAAAACAGGACTAAAACTGGGCTAAAACAGCACTTAACCAGGACCAACACAGGACAAAACCAGGTGTAAAACAGTACTAAAACAGGGCCAAACCAAGTGTAAACCAGGGCGAAACCTGGACTAAAACAGGATTATACTAGGGCTAAACCATGTGTAAACCAGGACTAAGCCAGGGCTAAACCAGGGCTAAACAGGGCTAAACCAGGACTAAACCAGGGCTAAACCAGGACTAAGCCAGGGCTAAACCAGGACTAAGCCAGGGCTAAACCAGGGCTAAACCAGGACTAAAACAAGACTAAACAAGGGCTGCACCTGAACCAAACCAGGCCTGAAACTGGACTAAAACAGGGCTTAACCAGGACAAGAAACGGGACCAGAAACGGAATCGAAACGGGACAAAAATAAACCAAGCCTGAAACTGGACTGAACAATTTCTAAACCAGGACCAAGTTAGGACCAAAACCAGGACTAAACAGGGACTAAACCAGGACTTCATCAGGACTAAACCAGGTCGGAATCAGGCCTGAACCAGGTTTACATTTTTCCAGAACATAAACGGGAATGAACCAGTTCCAAATCCAGACAAAACAAAGTCTGAACTACAACTAACAAAACTAAAAGTATTGGACTAAAAAAATTGGACTAATCTCGACTTAATCCAGGACAAAATCAGATGTAAAGGTTTAAACGTGGTCTGAAGGTCCTCTCTTCTCTGTACCTCAGTGTTAACAGTAGTATATTTTGCATATTTCAGGATGGTTTTCCGTAAGGTGCGCTCTCTTTTGGGCGGTCGCGTTCGGGTTCTCCTCTCGGGCGGCGCTCCTCTGTCTGCGGCGACTCAGCGCTTCATGAACGTGTGCTTCTGCTGTCCCGTGGGTCAGGGCTACGGACTCACCGAGACCTGCGGCGCCGGCACCATCAGCGAACGTACGGGTTACACAGAGCGATTCACACTTTATTTCACAGAGGCCAGATTTTTTGGATGGTTTTGTCCTGCTTTTGAAATACAAAAAAATGTGACATGAAAGGCTTTAACATCTGCAGAACTGAACCAGGACTAAACCAGGACTAAACCAGGTCTAAACCAGGTCTAAACCAGAACTGAATCAGGACTAAACCAGGACTAAACCAGGACTAAACCAGGACTAAACCAGGTCTAAACCAGAACTGAATCAGGACTAAACCAGGACTAAACCAGGACTAAACCAGGTCTAAACCAGAACTGAATCAGGACTAAACCAGGACTAAACCAGGACTAAACCAGGTCTAAACCAGAACTGAATCAGGACTAAACCAGGACTAAACCAGGACTAAACCAGGACTAAACCAGGTCTAAACCAGAACTGAATCAGGACTAAACCAGGACTAAACCAGGACTAAACCAGGACTAAACCAGGTCTAAACCAGAACTGAATCAGCACTAAACCAGGACTAAACCAGGACTAAACCAGGACTAAACCAGGTCTAAACCAGAACTGAATCAGGACTAAACCAGGACTAAACCAGGACTAAACCAGGACTGAACCAGAACTGATCCAGAACTGACCTAGGACTGAATCAGGACTGACCCAGGACTTCATCAGGACTATAGCAGGACTGAACTGGGTCTGAACCAGGACTAAACCAGGATTAAACCAGGATTAAACAAGGACTAAACCAGGACTAAACCAGGATTAAACCAGGACTAAACCAGGACTAAACCAGGTCTAAACCAGAACTGAATCAGGACTAAACCAGGACTTAACCAGGACTAAACCAGGACTAAACCAGGTCTAAACCAGGTCTAAACCAGAACTGAATCAGGACTAAACCAGGACTAAACCAGGTCTAAACCAGAACTGAATCAGGACTAAACCAGGACTAAACCAGGACTAAACCAGGACTAAACCAGGACTAAACCAGGACTAAACCAGGACTGAACCAGAACTGATCCAGAACTGACCTAGGACTGAATCAGGACTGACCCAGGACTTCATCAGGACTGAAGCAGGACTGAACTGGGTCTGAACCAGGACTAAACCAGGACTAAACCAGGATTAAACAAGGACTAAACCAGGACAAAACCAGGATTAAACCAGGATTAAACCAGGACTAAACCAGGACTAAACCAGGACTAAACCAGGATTAAACAAGGACTAAACCAGGACTAAACCAGGACTAAACCAGGACTAAACCAGGACTAAACCAGGATTAAACAAGGACTAAACCAGGACTGAATCAGGACTGAACAGGTATAAACCGGTACTGAATCAGGACTGACCCAGGACTAAACCGTGACTGAATCGGGACTGATTCAGGTCTTAACCAGGTCTGCACCAGGTCTGAACCAGGACTAAACCAGGACTAAATCAATAATAGATCAAATATTTTCTAGAATTTTTGAAGATTTGACCCTCGGGCCTTAAGTTGAACAGCCCTGGGTTACACTAATGCTATAAACGACATCTTTAATGAGACAGTACTTTTGTCTACTAATGCTATAATCTATGGCACCCATGTTTTATTTTAGATATTTAAAATTGCATTATCGGTTGAACATGACTTGGCTTAACCTCTTCGGATGGTGGTACCTCCAGTGGGCTGGTTGAGGCCCAGTGCGAGTCAGTTGACAGTGGAAACACTTGAAGGCTGTTCTGAGCCGCTCCACAGCAGAACAATGGAAACAACAAGGCTTTTAGATTTTTCTGGATTATTCTCCATCTGAGGCTTGAGTGCTCTGACAATTTCCTTTTGGACCGACCACCACAGCTCTGGACTTACTCGTGATTAAGACAAATGGTCAGCAATTTTATGTAACCATTTTTCACATTTGAATTTTTTTTATTGCTTTTTTTATAGGGACAAGTGTGCATTAGATTAGTCAACACATTACAACACTTGTAGCCAAGGCTAATTTGCAATGTTCGTCCCTAAAAGGGCTTCGGATTATATATATATATATATATATATATATATATATATATATATATATATATATATATATATATATATATATATATATATATATATATATATATATTTTTTTTTTATATATTTTTTTTTTATTTACACAAAGGCAAAGATCAACAAAATCATCTTCAATGTCATCACAAATTGTCTTTTAGTGAGTACGTGTCTGACTCCTCTTTGAAATCTAGTACATGTTCAGAACCTCTCCAGTCCAGGTCCAGTTTCAGCTCTGGGCACAAATAAAAACATGTGCAATAAAGAGGTGGAGCCGGCAGCAGAGGATCTGTTTGTATGTCGTTTACAAATGTTAAATGATTTAGCACAAAAGCCTATGTTAGCTGCAGGATTTAGTTTTAATTGTCTCATGTTTTCATTTATCTGCATAACCTATTCACAAGCCAGTGTAGTCTTTGTGCTGGCCCCAAATCTGTGCATATTCAAAGGGTTTTGTCTGGATTAAAATCAATACCAAACTGTAAAATAGATGCCTGTTGCGAAGGCGGATGAACATGACAACTTTGAATGAAAATGCACATGACGAAAACACTTTGGCAGGCTTGAACTATGACAAACGTATACTTTTTCCCTTGAAACCGTCAAAGTATTTCAGGAAGCTCTTCTTTGGAAACTCCAACCACTTAAAGTCAATACTGCTCGGAAAGTTTGTCTGCTTAATTTTTCTTCATTTAACCTCTGCTGCTCTTGTGTTTGTGCTGCTGCTGCTGCGTGTAATCTGTCGACTCCTTCACAATTATCGCTTTGTAAATCAGGGAGACTGTTTCCCAGAGAAACAACGGAGTTTCCACAGAGTTTAGAAAACAGCTGGAGACGACGGGAGGATGATTAATACTAACAACTAACAATGTGTGCGTGGGTTTAGGGAGTAAAGGATTGTTAAAACTACAATTAGATACAAATGAATCATCGACTTCGTGGCTAAAGTTTAATTCTAAAAGGAATAGATGTCGATAGTGCTGTTGTAATTGTTGTAAATGTAAAACAACAGCGTGTTCTATTTCTCAATTCAAGATATCACTATGTTACTACTTACCAGTTAAGAATTGTGTTTTTGGAGCAACTGAGTCCAGGTCATTTTGATTCATTTATACATTAATCATTGGATTTAGCACCATATCTGTTTCTCCGACCACCACCAACGCACTCACCACTTTTCAATGTGGGTGAAGTGTCTTGCCTACGGACACACTTTCCTTCAGCGCCCCCTGTGGAACCTGGTGTTTCGGAGATTTCCCATCCACGTCCTGACTGGAATAGCTCTTTTGTGCATGTTATAAATGCACTTGTAACTAAAACGTTCCTGATCTGACTGAAAATTAAAGTCCCCAAAATATGACCCCAGTCCCTAGTTCCTAGTCGGCGTGAACACGCATCAAATGGGGACTGTAACGGTAGAGATAGTTAGCGCACTCACTTCACAGCAAGAAGGTTCTGGGTTCGACTCCCGGGCGGCTTGGGGCCTTTCTGTACAGTAGTATTCTGGTGTGTGAATGAGAGTGTGTTGTCGGGCTCATTTCCATCTGTTGTCTTGCATTCAATCTATGACTCTAATCCGTCATGTTTACAGCCTGTATAATATGGTTATTCATTAAAGTCTACATGACAGGCTCTCATGTTTTTCTAATTCTGACTTAGTTTGGTGGGAGGGCACCTGTGGTAAATATTTATCATAGTTTTACATCCGTGAAGTTGCAGTTTGTGAAGAAATTGTGAAAAATAACACTAAAATGACAGGAAATAGTTCTAAAATGAAATCCCTCTGTGATGTCACCAAAAAGCGACATACCATTGAAAATAAAGAGACAGTTAACACTCAACTGATACATCTTTCTGACATCTATGTGGTGTTATAAGCTGTTATTATTTGTAAAATCATAACTATTGTGTAATTAACATGGAATTTGGCTCTTGTTTTCAAAATGGTTGCTAGGTAACAGTTGTGGAATTACCTCTAACTATGTCATATTTGCTGCTCATGTCCAACCAGGAAGTAACATCTTAAACATTATGAAAACTGTCAAACTGGAGACAAGCAGAGCAAATGTTTAGTAAAATTTTAAATATAATCATGTTCATTACGTTTTAGTGAAATGGGACATCTAACCTGTCATAAAGACTTTAAACATGCACTGTCCCAACCAAATAAATAAATAAATAAAAATAAGTCTTTAACATGTTGTCAGTGACATCCACCTGCAGCTCACTCTTAACTGCCTGATCTTTAAGCATTTATTCATTTTAGTGTGATTCTGCACAAACCTCAGAGACACACTAGAATTGGACAGGAAGTACTCTGGTAGTGCAACGAGGAAGCCGTTCCAACTGAAATTCCATTTTTAAAATTACATGAATTGCATTCTATTGTGAACAAAGTGTTGCTGTTATTACTGTTGTGGTATCAAAATCAGCCTTTTCCTTTCAAACTTTTCAGCCTTTTTTGTCCAAATGAAGTTATTCAAAATGCATTTATTCCAAGCCTATAATTCTGTTTTCACCTTAAAGTGGTGGTATTATTCATTCAGGCCTACAGCTTGGTTGTTTTTCCTTTATAGATCTTTAAATCACAATTACAGACGAGTTTGTGGATCCAATCACCACAAACATTAAATGATCAGATCTGGACAGTTCTTTCTCAAACACGCCCTCGCCCAAACATAATCATGTCCCCTGCTCGCCATCTGACATCACGGCTCAAAATGCGAGCACGACCCGTGAAAATAAATAAATAAAATAGAAATCGCCCCCTGTCGCCACGGCAACGCGACCTCACACGCACCCTCGCCATGGAAACCGCACCCCGGAGGAAAAACACGCTCAAACAAAACAAGCCCCGCGCTAAAAGGCTCGAGATGCAGCTGGACGGGGGAAAAAAGCTTTGATTGCTCTGGGGAAAACTGGACGACAAAGTGATTAGACGCGTTCACATGATGTCACACCGATCTAAAGAGGTCACGGTTTCGACTCGAGGCGCGGGGCAGGTTTGCAAACGACATCCCTGTAATTACTTTTCACAAGAGTGTCTGATAAGAGCCTTGTCCTTAGGTGGCCCTAGTCCTGCTGTGGGGACTTGGTTTGGTCCTGTTCTAGTCCTTGTTTAGTCCAGATCCAGCCCAGGTTTAGTTTCGGGTTTGGGGAATGTGCAAATGTGAACGCGCGCTTAGCTGAGCTTCTGAGATGAGATGGATCTAAAAGGGTTTTTCCGCCGTAGAAACCCCTTTCAGTTCCTGGTATTTTTGTATTTTTTATTTTATTTTATTCATTTATTTCGTCGGGACAGTGCAGGTTAGACTAGACAGGTAGTGAACATGATTATACTTAAGATTGTATTAAATATTTTGCCTATTTTGTCCCCAGTTTTCGTAATCTTTACAATGTTACTTCCTGGTTGGACATGAGCACCAAATATGATATAGTTAGAGTTGATTCCACAACTGTTACCTAGCAACCAGTTCGAAAACAAAGGCCAAAATCCATATAAATTACACAATAGTTATGATTTAACAAATAAAAATACCTGATAACAACTAAAGTGTCAAAACATGTGTCAGTTTAGTGTAAATTGTCCCTGTATTTTCAATAGTACGTCGCTTTTTGATGACATCACAGAGCGATTCCATTTTAGAACTCAGCACTACTTCCTGGCCCTTTAAACCTTTATTTTGCAAAATGCTAGTTTTACATATTTTCCACCAAACTACGTCATAATTAGAATATCATGAGGACCATCATATAGCGTTTCAAGAAAAAGAAAGGGAAGTAATCAATAAATAAAAACAATAACAGTGTTTTGTTTTCTTCCAGTGTGGGACTACAGCACAGGCAGAGTGGGAGAGCCTCTCGTCTGCTGTGAGATTAAGCTCAAAGACTGGCTTGAAGGTGAGGTGGACTTAACTTCAGAGTGACTTGCAGTGGGAAGGTTTTGGGTTTGATTCCTAGACATCGTAAAGCCACAACAGTTTATCTACTTCAGCTCAATGTCGAACCTCACTGAAAAGCTCAAAACCTACAGAATTCATACACATTCACTTTTCATTGCCCTGCAAAATATACAGTTTTATCAACATAAGCTTGGTAAATTTATCATTCACACATTTTATTTTTAGGGTTTTATCTTTGAGTTATTGTGCACAACACTAAGCAGACTAGTCTAGAACATAATTAGTTGTTTATTGTGTTATAGTTTATTGTCAACTGGTTTTCTGTTGCAGTTACTCACCACGTTTACATGCATGCTAGGAAAACAGAATTTTTCCATTTGAACCATTTTTCCCACTCACACAACACAGACGAGAATCACCACAAAAGAGGATCTGAGAAGTTAGCCAGCATAAATGGTTAAATCTGACAATATTTTGTTATTTAAAGTCTATATGACAGGTTAGACTTCACATTTCGCTAAAATTATTATATTTAAGATTTTACTAAACATTTTGCTTATTTATCATCAGTTTGACAGTTTTCGAAATGTTTATAAAGTTACTTCCTGGTTGAACATGAAGCAATTATGACATAAATAGAGGTTTCCACAACTGTTACCTAGCAACCATTTTGAAAACAAGGGCATACATAAAAATGACACAATAGTTATGATGTGATACCTGATAACACCTTTATTTTTGAATGATTGTTTAAACCGTCCGGAAAAAAGTTGTATTTTCAGTGCTGTGTCGCTTTTTGATGACATCACAGAGGGATTCCATTGTAGAAGTCACCACCACTTCCTGTCATTTTGATCTTTTATTTATGAAAATGTCTTCACTGCAAGTTCACAAATGTAAAACGAAGATAAATATTTACCACAGGTGCCCTCCCACCAAACTAAGTCACAATTAGAACATCATGAGAACCTGAAACGTAGACTTTAACGTGTTAGAGACGTTTACATTTCTGTTGCCTACGGTTTAGCGTTAGCCATATTGCTTACATACACATTCATTCTGCTGGAACACTCGAAGGTTTGCAGTCGAAACTTGTAATTCAAGTCGGAAATAACGTAGTGTCAAGAGCATACTGGAAATGTAGTGACTATTTTACTAATTATAACAGTTGTTTATTATTAAAGTGGAAACAATAACTCAAAATACAAAATCCAAATAATCTGTAAACCTTGTCCTTGTGTATTTTAGCTGGATACCGGAGCACGGATAAACCTTATCCCAGAGGAGAGATCCTGGTCGGGGGCCCGAACGTGACCATGGGCTACTACAAAACCGACCCCAGAATGCAGGAGGACTTTGTGGTGGATGAGAACGGCCAGCGCTGGTTCTGCACCGGAGACATCGGAGAAGTCCACGACGACGGCTGCCTTAAAATAATTGGTGAGAATTGAAAATAAATATATCATCATATCATCATATTGTCACACTGTCTGGTTCTTTTAATTTGATAATAGTGATGGTTTTGCATTTGTTTTTTGGTGCAGAATTTGATAAGGACACTCCAATGGTACAACAGTCAATTATTATATTATATCTGTATTTGTGAATCTGAAAAATATATCAAAACTATGAAGTATCTGCATGTATCTGACCCAGACTGCACAGAAAATAGTAAACAGTGTATTTATATGGTAGATACAGGGGAGTAGACAGTGAAAGACTCAGAATTGGACATCCACATAAACAATGGACATAAATTACAAAACACTAAAAATACCAAAACTTTCTGACAGTGTGAAAAAAAACACACAAAAAATGTCTAACTGAATATATACTACATAGATGTTTTAATGCCGCACTGTGAAACATTCCAGGCAAAGCTACAATTCCCTGAGCATTTCCTTAGAAACCCACCAAGATGACCACAAATGTAAATATTCAGATATGGTTCGTTTCTAGGAAAACATGCCCATCCTCCTCACTTCCTGTTCACACACATTATCCCTGTGTTTAGCATGTTCTGCGTAAACAGAGTCACATGTTACACACAGCTGGACTTATGCCTGTCCCGTGTTCAGGGAAGTGCACTCAAACGTTTCACTGAAATGACCCTTTGCTTTAATACGACTCAAGTAAACTTAAAGTCCATGTGACAGGTTTTCACGATTTTCTAATTTTGTCTTTATTTGGTGTATTAATAGTTGTTGTAAATATAAATGATAGTTTCACAACAATCAAATGGCCGTTTGTGAAGAAAAGTTGAAATATCTGTGGAAAGGACAGGAAGCAAACAAATTGATGACATCACACTAGGGAGACAAAGATTATGCATAGACTTAAGCAAGACTACTTTTTTTTTTTTATTAATTCTATTAATTCACTCAACCAAAAAAGTGTTCATGTATTTTTATTTGTAAATTTAAAAAAAATCTGTGACATTGGATGAATTTGGCCCAGTTTACAACGTGGTTGCTATGGTAATTACCTAGTGTGATGTCATCATTTACAACCAGGAAGTAAAACAAAAAAACCTCCAAAATTGCTAAAGCGGAAGAAAATTTGTAAAGTATTTTAGCAAAATTTGAAATATATTTATCTGAATTGCATTTAATTGAAATGAGTAGTCCAACCTGTCATAGGCCCTTTAAAGTCCATGTGACAGGTTCTTGTGATATTCTAATTATGCCTGGTGGAAGGGCAACTGTGATCATTATTTATTAGAGTTTGTGAAGTTGCAGTTGGTGAAGGAATTTAGACAAATAAAGCTGTGTCCGAATGTCCACACTGTTCCCTCCACAGGGCACTAAATAGTGGTCACGCCGAATGTACAGCAGAAAAAAGTAGTGCACTAAAAATTTCCCACAATGCATCTTGAAAAGTACTGTACAGCGCTGGTAACTAGACTGGTCGATATAGACCATAATGCATTGCGACAGTCGGAAAAAAAAAACAGCAGAAAGGTCTTTAACAGGACATTTGAGACTGAATGAAGCAGAAAGAGGAGCCGTTTAAACGAACTGTTGAGCCGAGATTATGAGCAAAACACTTTAAACTTTAGTGGCGGAGCTGCTAGCGTTAGCCGCGTACCTTAGCTTGAGCTGTGAATAGATCGCAAATCTCTGGCAAAAAGTTGAATAATCCAGTCCGTTTGGTGATCCTGAACAATCCATGATAAATAAAGCTTGTATGATGATAATTAGTCCATAAATATGTGACTGAGGGCACTATTTAGTCTGAGTGCAGGACTGTGTAGTGAGTGAGGGGTTAGGGAATGAGTGTGGACATTCGGATCTACAAGTTTAAAATGACAGGAAGTAGTGCTGAGTTCTAAATCCCTCTGTGATGTCATCAAGAGGCGACATGCCATTGTAAACACAGAGACAATTTCCAGATAACTGATTCATTTTTCAGACAGTTTAAACGGTCATTCAACATTATTTTTGTCAAATCATAACTATTGTGTAATTGATTGATGGATTTTGGCCCTTCTTTTCAAAATGGTTGCTAGGTAACAGTGGAATTACCTCTAACTATATCATATTTACTGTTCATGTCCAACCAGGAAGTGACATTATAAACATTACGAAAACTGTCAAACTGGGGACAAATAGACAAAACGTTTGGTAAAATCATAAAAATAATCATGTTCACTCCGTTGTCTAACTGTTATAGACTTTACATTGTGTTGTTTAATCTTATGTGAGTGTAATTTGTTTTCAGACAGAAAGAAGGACTTGGTGAAGCTTCAGGCTGGAGAATATGTGTCTCTGGGGAAAGTGGAAGCCATGTTGAAGAACTGTCCTCTCATCGACAACATCTGTGCCTACGCTAACAGGTAAATCACTCAAAAGTGCATCATTAGGTACTGGGTTTAGTCATGGGAACATATTGTGGTTACGGGTGCTGTTGAATAAATGCACAGTCGTGAGCTCGATTCGCTTCACGTGGGAGTGAAAAAATGGACTTTATTTGACTTTTTAAACATTCTTTAACATTGTTCTTCCATCAAAAACATACAGTTGTGTTTAGTCTCACAAGACACCCCCAAAAACAAGTTAAAATGACTTGAGATCAGGATATTGAGCTTCATTTCAATAACTTGAATTAGTTAAGATGTATTTACTTGATGGTCCTACAGTATTTTACATGTTTAAAGGTGTTTCTGACTTGTTTCACTTCAAGCCTAATGATTTGCCAGTGGGGAAAGAATGTTTTACTTCTTTTATTTTCTTCCAAGCTAAAATATCCTGTAATCAATCAGAAATGTATTGAAACCAGTGAAGTATTCTATGTATGCAAAAAGCACACCTTTTCATAAGTCGACCAGGTAAAATTAGAGAATGTGTGTTAAAAAAATGGGTTGAAGTTGTTATAGAATTTTTTCCTTAGTATCAAAGCTGCTTGATCTGTTGCTTATTCCTCTTTCTTCATGTTTCCTTCCTGTCAGTGACGAGACGTACGTGATCGGTTTCGCGGTGCCTAATCAGAAGCACTTTCAGGCCTTGGCCGAACAATATGGCGTCCGTGGATGTTTTGCAGAGCTGTGCAACAACGAAACGATGGAGGAGCTCGTGCTGAAGGTCCTCACTGAGGCGGCTCTGGCAGGTGAAAAGAGGACAATGTTCTGATTTCTGTTGTACAAGACTCTGAGAGGACCAGCAGTGTAGATATTCTTTAGCGCAGGGCTTGACGTTAATCGCTCTCGAATTGGAAATGTATTTTGAATGTTTTTTATTGCCAAGGTAGTAATTACAGTGACATATAGGCTTTTGTTTTTAGTGAACGTACTAAAAGTGGTCGAAACAGAATGCATCACTGACAGTATGGAAGACAATATGGAGACTTTCTGAATGCAGTGAAAAAGTTGGCTCATCACAGAAGTAGCAGATAACGGTTCATGTCTAATTTTGTTCTTTTTGTTGCATTTTTCAGCCCAGTTGGAACGTTTTGAGATCCCCCGTAAGATCCGCCTCAGCCCCGATCCGTGGACTCCAGAGACGGGACTTGTCACCGACGCCTTCAAACTCAAACGCAAAGAGCTGAAGACGCATTATAAAGACGACATCGAGAGAATGTACGGCGGGAAATGACCGGGAAACACCGGAGTGACTTTTTCGAACCTTTCTCCCTTGAAACATCTCCTAAATATTGGTTGTAGAGTCTGTTTACATTACACAGTCCTCCACTAATATGAAAACAAAACACAAATACAGACAATATTAATGGAGGCCTCTGTATATGCATATTAACCCGTCCCTTATACTTGAATAGCTCAAATTTCACATCTTGAAGTGATCCAGGAAATGTCTTATTGTTGTACAAATGTGCCTCACTCCAGCACAAAGTTCCTTCTCCGTCCACTGTTGCCTGTGACCTTTGACCCCTGGACAGAGAGCGTTGTATTGTTTCAGGTGGGAGTTATGAAACAGCCCCATGTGGCGGTCTGTGAAATATCCACTCTTCATCAGTAACACATTTTGGTTTTTCATCCAGAGTCGAAAAGGTGCATCATGTAACTTTTCCGGTGGAGGTTCTGCCACCTGCTTGTCTCCATGAGATGTTCCACAGTATGGCATTACACTTAGCTCTCTTGCGTTTATTTCATTTTCAGGAGTAGAAAAAAGACCTTGCGAAACATTCACACCGTGATCATGGTCAGAGTCATCGCCATGAGCCAAACCTCCACTCAGAAAGTTACATCGTGCACCTTTGTGAACTATGGATTTTATTTATATTAGGGCTGGGAAATGAAGCTAAAGATCAGGAGATGGAGGTTCAGTCTAGTTGTTAATGAAATGGTTGAGTGATTTGAATTTGTTTATTTTTTGTATTAACTGGCATAGATTGAAAGTCTGTATTGTTAACATTCACATTATTACTAAAATCCAGATTGATGAAGAATTATTATTATTATTATTATTTATTATTGTTTTGTTTTTTTCATATTTCCCAGCCCTAATTTATACTGCGCCACTGGTGACACCCAAAGCTTTACAGTGCATTACTCCATACTCAGTGGAAGTAACACACAGCAGATTCATACTAGGCGTGTGGGTGAAGTGTCTTGCCTAAGGACACACCCACACCCGCCCTCGTGTGGCACCTGGTGTTCCCCATCCAAGTACTAACCAGGACCAGACCTGCTTAGCTTCTGAGATCTGAACAGATCCGGCTTTGACGAGTAGCAGCTCATCCTCTTGTGTTTAGGACGCACATCAAGCCATTTGCCCGTGACCTGGACTGAAGAGACACAACAGCAATGTGTCAATGTCAACAGAACGTTTACAGTTTTGAAATGGAGGCGACTGGAGGCAAAATAGGCCTAATAGATATTCAATTATGAACTGATTACAGCTCTATATGGTAATAAAAAAACAACAATATTGGATTTCCAAGGTAGAAATTTCAGTTAGTATGCTTTTATATAACAAAGGATAGAAAAAAGCACTATTTTATGTCCTCAAATTTGTATTTTAACTTCAAAAGGTACAAATTGTGATCAAGCATGTAATGTAGGTCAAATGAAAGACTAGTGTCTGTCCAGTAAAACTTAAAAATCAGGATCTGTCTGTCATTGTCTCCTATTAAACCAAACAAAAACTGTAAAATACAACTGTAAATGCCTTTAAACCAGGCCCTGATTTCACTCACATCAATCTGAGTGCCAAGACCATCTTGATTTTATTCATATTTTGTGATATTCTATGGTTAATCCCAGTTTCTCCAGTGAAATCACATTTTGTTCCACTTCACCTTTTACCTCCAGCTTCCTCCTCCCGAATCAGAATGGATTTGTTTACTGAGTTAAAGAGAGAAAAACACGACTGCTACACTAAGCTTTTGTACTTTCTGCTCCAGCGGTCACTTTGAAAGCCTTTCTGCAGGTCAGGATGTGGCTCCCTCACAAATTCAACAACAAAAGCACAATATCTAATGGTAATATAACTGCTTTATCACTAAATCCATTGGGTATGAATTTTATAATGTTTTATCTCTTCTGTAAATCACTGTATGAACAAATGCACATGTTTAGTCTTGAGAAATGAGTGTTTTATAGTGCAATGTGAAGATGTATGATTTTGGCCCTGATTCTGACATTCTGATTTAAAAGACACAAAAAACACAGCTACAGAGGAGTTCATTTAAACGTAATATTTAAAGGTGCATTGTGTAACTTTTCTCATGGAGGATTTCTGCTAGTCTCAGGTGTTTTAAAGGGGCTGTACCTGTTTTTTACTGTTTTGAAACGTAAAAAAAAAAACGTAAAATCTGTGTTGTCCCAGCATGGATATATTGTTAAAGCTTCTATTCGGGTGAAAATGAGACCACATCGCTTTCTCAGCATCTGTTTATATAGCATTTATTCTACAGGAAGTTGGAAGAGTGTTGTTACCATGCTAATGTTTGTTAGCTTTACTCGCTCTGGACCCAGAAACTCGTAAAAAGTGCTTCTAAATTCATCACGGTGAATATTTAGGATGCTGGGACTGACTTATGTAAAGAGTTTAATATCAACTAGTTCTGTTTTTCACGTTTCAAAACAGCAAAAATCAAGTGCAGCCCCTTTAATAATCAAAACAGTGAATACTTCAACAAATACTTCAACAAAGTTTGTATTGTAAAACATATAAACACATTTTAATACCAATAGTTTGTGTTTAGAGGCACGTTTCAACTGGTTTGCTCTGTAGTGGATTAGGGGAGTCATAAGTGATCCTAACCCTAACCTTACTCTAATTATGAAAAAGAATTATTGTGAATAATGAATGACGTTCCCGGAAGCTTCCATTTTTTTTGACAACCCACTTATGCCACTTTGTTTTGGTGGCTATGCTAGCAAAAGTTTATTTTTTACAATATATTTTTTCACAGTTGGGGTAAGGTTAGGGTTAGGATTAGTTTTAGGAACAGCTCATTTGGTTAAGTTTAGGGCTTTGGGGCAGGTAAGCTAACCGGGTATTGGCAGAACTGCGTTGTGGAAAAAAAGGAAGCTTCCCGAAACAGTTTAGCATGCGTTGATTGGGCAAGAGAGAATGTAGACTCCGATTAAAACGAAGCGGCAAAAAGTAGATATAAACCGAAAAGAATCATTTCTCACCAAACGCTGACTTGATATTGTGACAAACCGCCGCATTTCCAGTGACGATAACTTGAATTTCTGAGCCGACAGACTTGGCAAAACAACGCAAGCGCATATTAGCATCAGCCGTTTCCTGTTTATGGACCCACGGCACTCGCATCAAGACTGAAAATATTCGGTTTCCTGTGAATAATGCATCCAAAGCAACTCAATGCCAACACATTTCATAGAGAGATGGTAAAAGATGCGATATAGAGACGCAAAGAAGTCAAATAAATGCAGAAAAAGCGGAGAAAATATCGGAAGTTGTCTTGTTTATGCTAGCTTTAGCCACGTCTTACAAACTTTAAATTACTGAATGTTTTTTTGTGAATGAAGAAAAATTATAATTCAGGTGGAAACGGGGCTTAGGACGTATTTTTCAGATGGATGACAGGTGCTTATAACCAAAGGAGAGTCATTGTTTTTGATAGAAATAACAAAACTTATGATTTGTTAAGGCTTAACTCCACAAAATTAACATAATCTTATTGCTTTAAGGTGAGACACTGCAGGTGGATAAGGAAAAATAAATACATTTAAAGATATCCATTTGAAACTTCTCCTGTATAAATGTTAGAAAAAAAATGGATTACAGGTTTTTCATTATGTAAAGTTTTCATGCAGAAATAAGGTATTTTATGTGGTAAAACAGCCACAATTGCACATATTTGGAACATTTCAATCTGAAAAAATGGGCAGAACCAGGTTAAAAAATTGGGTTAATTTTGAACGCACCTTAATAATAATCAAAAAGAAAAAATACAGAGAGACAGAGATTTTGGATTTCTTATTTAGTTTTTGCGTAACCTAGATCTGACTGAAAATATCCCTTTTTTTGCCTCTTTTTTTTCCTTAAAGTGAGACACTACAGGTGTAAAAAAAAATCTTTAATTTTAAAAATGTCAATTTAAAACTTCTCCTGTAGTTTACTCACATAAATGTAAGAAAATAATATATCACGAGTTTTTCATCATGTCATGTTTTCATGTAGAAATCAGGCATTTTATTTGTGAAAATGGCCAAAAATACACAGGGACAGAACCAGGTTTAAATTTCTTAGTTCTTTTGTTTTTAAGTGAACTAGACTGAAAATCTTTCCAAAAATTCAAATAAAAATTCAAATTTCAGAAATCCTTCTGTACATTTTATCGACATCTTGCTGAGTCTAAGGTTGTAAAGTTTGGTGTTTGTTTGTTAACAACAATTTTGTTAAATTGATGATCCTCATGTCCTGAGGGGAGTAAAACATTTTAAGAAAACGGCCGTTGAAGTTACAATGTCCCAGAGAGATTTATGAATGAAGTGGATCAAATGGAACAATAAAACATTTAGGAGCAGATCGGACAAGTTTATTGTTTGCAGATGAAAGTCGATATGTTGAGAGCAAAATGAGCTTTGCCTGTAGTGTCTCGCCTTAAAACTTGAATAAATCAGTTTTAGAATCAGATATCAACAAATCCCTCTGCACGTTCAGTCATAATCTTGTTCAGTCTAAAATTGTAAAGTTTGGTGTGTGTAGGAGCTACTTTAAGGCTGATCTTTATGTCTTCGTGAGGGAAAAATGCATTTTAAGAAAACACCCTTTGGAGTTCCAGAGAAATCTATGGATGAAGTGGATTAAATGAAATAATAAAACATCAATAGAAGCAGACGGGACAAGTATGTTGTTTTCACATGAAAGCCGATATGTTGAGAGAGCAAACTGACAAAAAAAAAAGAAAAATTGGGAGCAAAAAAAGAGTTTTGCCTTTAGTGTCTCGCCTTAAATCCTTTCAACCGACAATAATCTTGTCTTTGGAGTTGAAAAATGGCACCACTTTCTAGCGCTATTGTGTTAAAGATAATTTTGTTTATTTATGCTCACAAAAAATATGTTGAACCATGTGCCAGATTTTGCTTCACGCAGATTTTAAATGTTTAAATCTTGAAATTTAAACAGCAAATTCTGACCCGTCCTCCACCTGAATGTTTCAAAATGGACACAATATCATCATTAAACATTACCAAAAGCACTATTTTACTCCTTAATTTCAACACCTGCATTATTCCGTGGCTGAAGATTTCTTCACTGTTGCCGTTTTCTGTGCATCTGTGTGAAAAGTGAGATGTTTTTTTGTCTAAACGTAATGCCTCTTCACAAATGTACAGAGAAGAATCATAACAAACTGTGAGCGTGTCCTGTGTCCGTCCAATTTGTCTTTGGACGAAGACAGTGAAAAGAATAAAGAGTGTTTGGTCTGAGTGTCCAAGTTGTTATTGTTCGAGTGCAGTTTATGAATGTGACGACCGCGCACGGACGTATGCAGTCAGGACCTGCGTTTGTCCTAGTTTAGACATTGTTTTATCCTGGTTAAGGCTTGTTTCAGTCATACTTTACAACCGTATTAGACCTGGTTTAGTTCTGGTTTAGTCATGGTTTTGGCCACCTACTTTTATCAATGTTTAGTTTTTGTTTAGTCCTACTTTAGACCTGTTTTAGTCATAGCTTAGACCCAAATTATACCTGGTTTAGTCATTGTTTAATTCTGGTTTAGTCCTGGTTTTGTCTGAGTTTAGACCCCAATTAGGCTACTAGGTTTAGACATTGTTTAATCCTGGTTAATGCTTCTTTTAGTAGTCTCTTAGACCTGTATTAGACCAGGTTTATTACTGGTTTAGTCCTGGTTTAGAGCACCTATTTAGTCAATGTTTAATTTTTGTTTAGAAAAGTTTTAGTCCTGGTTTAGACCAAAATAAGTCCTGATTTAGACCTGGTTTAGTCCTAGTTTTGTCCTAGTTTAGACCCAAATAAGGCTACCAGGTTTAGACATTGTTTAATCCTGGTTGAGGCTAGTTTTAGTAGTCTCTTAGACCTGCATTAGACCAGGTTTATTACTGGTTTAGTCCTGGTTTAGAGCACCTATTTAGTCAATGTTTAATTTTTGTTTAGAAAAGTTTTAGTCCTGGTTTAGACCAAAATAAGTCCTGGTTTAGACCTGGTTTAGTCCTAGTTTTGTCTTAGTTTAGACCCAAATTAGGCTACCAGACATTTAGACATTGTTTAATCCTGGTTGAGGCTTGTTTTAGTAATCTCTTAAACCTGTATTAGACCGGGTTTAGTTCTGGTTAAGTCCTGGTTTAGAGCACCTGTGTTAGACCTGGTTTAGTACTGGTTTAGAGCATCTATTTAGTCAATGTTTAATTTTTGTTTAGAAAAGTTTTAGTCCTAGTTTAGATCAAAATTACTCCTGGTTTAGACCTAAATTAGTCCTGGTTTAGTCATAGTTTAGACCCAAATTAGGCTACCAGGTTTAGACATCCTGGTTAAAACTTGTTTTAGTAATCTCTTAGACCTGTATTAGACCGAGTTTAGTCCTGGTTTAGAGCACTATTTAGTCAGTGTTTAATTTGTGTTTAGAAAAGTTTTAGTTGTGTTTTAGAACAAAATTAGTCCTGGTTTAGTACTGGTTTGGAGCACCTGGTTTAATCCCTGTTTAATTCTGGCATAGACCTAGTTTAGACCTGTTTTAGTCCTGGTGTAGATCTGGTTTAGTCAGAATTTAGATTCCAATTAGACCTGATCTGATTAGACCTGGTTTAGTCAGAGTTTAGACCTTATTTGTACCTGGTTTAGTTAATGTTTAGTCCTGTCCTAATTCTAATTTAGATTTGGTTTAGTCACAGTTTAGACCCAAAATAGACAAGGTTTATTCCTGGTTTAGTCAAGAGTTTAGACCCCAGTTAGACCTGATATACTCCCGGTTTGGTCAGAGTTTAGAACCAAGACCAGGTTTATTCTTGGTTTAGACCTGCTTTAGTCCTGACTCATCCTCCTGGTTCACTCATAGGTTAGATTTAGTTAAACCCAGACCTGTTTTAGTCCGATCTGGTTCAGACCTGGATTCATTTACTCCTTCTTTCGTTACATTCAGATTGGATCGATAGAAAAATACTTGGACGTCAGACAGAAGAATCAGGCGTTAACCTGGTATTGTGTATTTTATCAAACCAACATACTCCCTTCTCCTTCATAAATCATCAGTGTAATTCAAACAGACACAGAAGCTCAACCTAAATATTGTACTTCTCTTTTAAACAGTGAGGGCAGCGTATACTTTGAACATAACTCTATTTGACATCAGACACTAACCAAGCTTTAATAACATTCAACTTTTCTGACCCACTAACCTAAATGTTACTGAAGCATGCCGCCATTTTACCTTCGAGCAAGACACACGAATAAAATACAGAACATTTTAAAGGACTTACAAATGGAAAAGTAATGCATGAGTAAAAGTAGTAGTATGTCTGATTCTGCATTTAAAAAGTAAAAGCATGATATTATTTGGATGAAACTAGTTGGAAAAACCTAACTGTCACTCATTCACTTTTGAAGAAGTAAGAACGCACGGCAATGGAACTCAGGGCTAACCACTCTGCCGCTCTTAATCCCCGATATCTCATTCGTAATTCCATAAACGACCGCACTTTTTTCCAAAATGTCAAGTTGCTCAAGCTCCGTTTTAACTATAATCAAAGGAAACTATCTTAAGTGGAAAATGGGGTCTGAGCCAAAAGTTTTGTTTTTGTTGCCTCCCCCCTGCTCGCCGCTTCTCCCTGGACTCCCCCCTGGCTCGAGTCGCTGCAACAATACAAACTTTTCATGAAGAAAAAAGGCCTGGACCAGCGTTTCTCAAACTGTGGTTCATGTTCCACTGGATCCTCTTGCTTTATTCATTCGACTTTTTTCTTCCTGGGACCTTGACTCGTTTATTTTGAAGAACCAGTACATTTCATTTTGGATGTTTTCTGTGGCACTGGATAGCGCAGGCTTACATCTCCACAAACCTGACTCGTACTTGGCCTGGAGGAGCCTCTTCCTGCTTGTTTCCATGGAGATGTTGTTTCTCTGACTGTAATATTCCACAGTGTGGCATAAACGCCTCTAATGCCGTACAAAATGCTGCACTGTGTGGCTTCTTACAATTATCTGGGCACGTTTTTTGACAACCAACTTAAAGGGCCTATGACAGGTTGGACTACCCATGTACCTAAAATACAGGTAAGATAAATATATTTAAAGTTTTGCTAAAAATAATTATACGTTTTATCAATTTTATCAATTTTTTTAGTTTTGTAATATAACTTCCTGGTTGTAAATGATGACATCACACTAGGAAATTACTTTGAACGCCGAACTAAAACTTGGCTAATGTCAGAGATTTTTTTGTCCAACGAATCAAAATACATGTGAACACCTTTATTTTGTTGAATTCATGTTTTAGGTGTAAAATAAATTGTTTATTTTGGGTAAATTATGCAAAACCTTTGGAGAGAATGAGTCTCCCCAGTGTGATGTCATCAGTTTTTTACTTCCTGTAATTTTAAACCGATTTTTCAACTTTTCTCCACAAACCATGACTTGATTGGTGTAAAACGATAATTTCTATGTACAATACGTATTAATACAACAAATAAAATCCAAATCAGAATATCGTTAAAACCTGTCACATGCACTTTAAATTTGACGTCTACTCTGCATCTATTGTCAAACATGGCCAACACAGACTGCACCTTATGAGGCGCTTGAACTCTTTTTCTGTTCGTCCTTCCATTCCATTCGAGTCGTTTTTAACATTCGTTCAGCTGAGAAACGTGACCACTTTTTTATAACACAGATTTTAGAAGAAGCCAATGAGATTCTTCGTTCTCAGAGGCATGTTTTAAAGGTCCCATATTCTGCTATTTTGCCCTTTACACAGTAAAATGTGTGATAAATTTATCACACTAAGGGCTTTGTTGATAAAATTTTGCGTTGTGCAATATCCATAACATAACAGTTTCCAAAAAACACCCATTTCTTGGACTGGCCCCCCTCCTTGCAAAAGCAAACGGCTCACTCTGAGATCTGACCCCCCCGAACAGAGAGCAGGCTGCCTCCCCCGCCCAACTCGCGCGCCTCCCCCGCCCAACTCGTGCCGAAGCCTAGAGCGGAGATAGTGCGCATGCACCGTGTGCTCCGGTAAACAGCGATACACAAACACTGAATAAACATTTTATCCGTCCTGATGGTGCGTCGTGCTGAGTCCTACGTCCTGGATCTGACCTGGAGTTTGACGTTCTCCAGTACCTCGACGACGGACGTTGCCGTTTGGTAAATAACAAGCTAACTCTTGATCTGTCGTATCCATCGTGTAATTACTGTGTAGCATTAGCATTAGCTGTTTTTATTCTGCGGCTGCGCGCTTCCTGGAGGCGTGGCTTAAACACCGCGTCATCCTTGTGAAGCGCGTCATCCTTGTGAGGAGCCCCCGTCTGCCTGCTCAGCCGAGGGGGACGGAAAAGACACTTCTCTAGCGAAAGCATGCGGGAATCAATCAAAAAACCACTTTGGGCACAACATACGAGGCTCGAATAGCACTGTAGGAAGGTTAAAACCTCTGAAAAGTCGATTTTGCATGTTATGGGACCTTTAAGGAGCGACTTTTCTTTACTGCCCTCAGACCGTCGCAATGTTGTTCCTCATTCCAAGACACGTAAATATCTGAAGCTTTTTGTCCCTACTTCTGTTCGCCTTTTAAATTCAGGCGCTTTTAATGGGCGCTGATTACTGACCTCAAGGCTCTTCTTTGTTCAGAATTGCTCCATTGTGTGTTAAATGTTGCACAGTTGTTTGCAGTGTGCTTTTTTACCTGCTCAAACTAATTGCCCCTTGTCCACTCAATAAAACTGTCTGAATCTGAATTTTAGCTTAAAGGGCCTCTGACAGGTTGGACGACTCATTTGACAAAAATACAGTTAAGATAAATATATTACAAATTTTGTTAAAGTACTTTACAAATTTGATCACGGTTTAGCAATTTTTTCGTTTTTAGTTTAACTTCCTGGTTGTAAATGATGACATCACACTAGGAAATTACCATAGCAACCATCCTGTACACGGGGCCAAAAGTCATTTAATGTTACAGACTTTTTAATTTTCCAAATAAAAAATATATGTGAAAGCCTTTATTTTGTTGAATCAATGTTTAAAGGATCAAAAAAAGTTGTTTCTTTTGTGTAAATTATGCATAAACTTTGCTCCCCAGTGTGATGTCATCAGTCTGTTTACTTCCTGTTATGTTCAACATATTTTTCAACTTTTCTCCACAAACGGCTGCTTGATTGGTGTAAAACTAAAATGTGCAACAGGTATTAATGCACCAAATAAAGTCAAAATTAGAAAATGATGAAAACTTGTCATACGCACTTTAAGTTACATATTTGCTTTAATGATGCATTGGTCTTTTGCCGGTTTGGACATGGTTTATTTAAAGGTACACCATAACTTTTCTATTCAAGGGTTTGCTGTTATTTTTGCCTGGAATTTTCCACAGTATGGCATTAAACCCGAGCACTAAAGGATGGGTCAAAAATTGTGAAGACAAATTGGCGCCATACAGCACACCTTTTAGCAGAATTGATCAAAGTTATGTGAGTTATACCCCGGTTTAATCCAGCGTTGGACTGTCTGGGGTGGTGCTTGGGCAAACAAACACAAGTCTTGCATTTGGGCTCAAACATTTAAGCACCACGGACCCAGAAATGAAAAAAAAAGGTAAAAATCTAGTTAAAACACAAGCTAAAACAACAGTGTCTGAACAGTGTCCCCCCCTCTGCAGCCCCGTGGTCATGTGACTGCTGACGCTTTTGTCCCTCGTATAAATCTCACTGGGGTGTGACGGAGAGGAGCCAGAATCTGAGACCGTCCTGAGAAAAACCAGGCCCCACGAGCCCACATGAGACCAGAGCTCCAGAGCACGGTGAGCACTGAGGACAACCTGTACTTTCACACGTTGGACTGCATTCTGAATTGATTTAACTTACAGCGTTGTATTTGTAGTCGTCATTTGTTTGAGAGCGGATCTGTTTAGTTCATTTTATTCAATTCAAAACTACAGAAAAGTTACAGAAGTTGCAGTTACAGATTTACAAAAGGAAAAAGCATGAGAACAATTATTTAGATATACTTTGTTGTGTGATTTTAAGAAATGTACATCTTTGTTTACTAATGGCTTTAACCCCTCACTCTGAAGGCCTGTTTTTCCTAAATCGTCTGACTAAAATTTCAAACTGAAGCTGTTTCTGAACCCTTTGGAGCTCAAATTAATGTCTGGACTCTTTGTGAAGCTGACAGTCGGTAGTTTTGGCCTCTGGTGTCGGATTTACTCTAATTAGAAGTTTAGAAGCAACAAACTTTGCAAAAACGAAAACCAAAATTTAACGTCTGCCTAAATTTTCTTGGGCTGGACTGACACTAGTTTGGGCTTTTGTTGGGTTTACTAAAAGTTAGTTTTAGGGACTTGTCATAAAGTTAAAAAGTCCAGGCAGAATCCATATAAAACTCCAATTAAAGTTTGACATTTTTTTGGGTAATTTTTTTTATTTGTGGGTTTGGGGCACAAACTGACCCTGATTCGTCCCAGAGAGCTTGATTTGACTTTAAATAAGAGGGTTACGGCTTTCTTGCAGCTTGAGAGTTTCCTTTTATCAGATGGAGGACAAAATTAAAGAAAGAAAGAAAAAATCCAATGTACTACCGGCGGAACATCTTCATCTTCACGGAATTTTCATGGAATCGTTTTGTTTATTCATTGTTTTCTTTTTGGAGTTTGGATCCAAAACTGGTCATGTCAGATCAGCGTTAAAAGAAGATGAAATATACTTTTATCTGAATTTAAAAAGTGTCATTACTTGTAAATTTTGCATCTTTTTGGAGTATCTTGGACTGTAAATACAATACAAATGTAAAGAGCCGATAATGATAATAATTGACAATGTGCGACTATTAAACCCATTTATTTTGCAGAAACTCAAGTTAAGTGTTACTCGGAGAATGAGACAAAGCTCAGGGGGGACTCGAGCCAAAAAACATCGGGAACTCCTTATTAAATGGTCAGAAAAAATGGATAACCAGAATTATCAGAAAACCCGGTAATTAGACCTGATTTGTGCTTGTGTTTACAGCAAAAAATATCATCCAAGTTATTAGTTTATTAGTGGGTTTTTGGGTAACTGTTGTATTTGGACAGTAAAATACAATTCATTTCTGTAACGTTTCTTTGGCATATAACAGTCTTTGACATTTTCTTGTTCATTTTGTCTTCAACAGATTATTTCGCTCCTTTTCTTGATTCAATGTGTGCATATAAACAATGTCTGTGTTTCAAGACAATCTGTTTTGAACTTTGTAACTTTCTTTCAGTTCTTTTTTCTTTTTTAACTTTCCCGTGTTCAATCAATCAACTTTATACATTATTTCAGACTCCAGGGATCCATAAAGAATGCTGCAGCTTTCAGTGTTTTCCACAAACTGGCATTTGTCCAACAACGAAGTGCATGATTAACAACCTGCAGCTTCTTGAATCTATGTTTACTGTATCTGCGTCAGAAGTGGAGAATACAGCCGAGGAAACTTTAAACACGCCATTAGGACATTTTTGAGCCAGACCATTAGCTACTGCCTCTGAATGCCCTCGTCATCGTCACAGAGATCTCTAATATTTAATCTTATACACAATGGAAAGCTCCCTCCAGGGCCGTCTCCAGGGCTGTGGGGGCCTGGTGCAAAGTGCTTTTATGGGCCCCAATGTGACAAATTAAAGGCACTGCACCTGATTTGTCTTGAAAATGGGAAAAACAGAACTAGTTGATTTCAAACTCTTTGCAGCAGTTCAAAGGTTATAGCTCGTTATACCTAATGCATTTTGACTGTCCTATGTTCACTGTTATGAGTTTATAAGCGTTTTCACAACTGTCAGAGACCAGAGTGAGTTTTGGTTTGGTTTAGTCTGGTTAAGTTTATTTTATAAATATATATAATTCGATGCACACAATGCACAATGGACACTGTGTACAGCAGCACTCTGGCTAGCTCACTGTGTATCTAACTTTCATTAATGCCATAAATTATAAAATAACACGCATGTGGTTTAGGCGGAGAGCAAATGTTGGAATTTGGAAAAGTTAAGACCACCTTCTTTGTTTATAGTACATAAATATTACTTCAATTTATGTTGTTATCTATAATGCCTCAAAAATAGCATTAGTATTAGCATAGAGACACAAATGCCTTCGGTTTAAACACAGAAGTGTCCTCCGGTAAAATATTCACCTCGTTTGTAAAGGTTTTATTGTTCAAAGCTCACTGTCCATTGCCATACCATGTTTTTTGATTTTGGAGTATCTTAGCAAAAAATCCAGAGATGGACAGGAATAGTGATGCTAACAATGAGCTAGCTGAATGTCACCCACTGACTCATTTTGACCCAGAGCATTTATCATTTCTGCACTGAGGCAAAACCGATTTGACTTTATTACATGAAAAATCGGGTTCTGTCCCTTTAATGAATGTATTCTTTAAATGTTTCTTTCTTGCCTCACCTGTTTTTCAGGTCCATCGCCTAAACAAGCTGCACTAAACCCATGGAGAACTCCACCTCGGCCCACCCGCGGCTCCTCCAGATCACCTCCACGCCGCACCACAGCGCCCCCTATGACGGGAACGCATTCCTCTACATCCTCATCGTCCTGTCCTTCTACGGATTCTTCCTCTGCGCCATCATGTTCGGATACTTCCGCTCCAAACGCCGAGAGAAGAGGCGCACCAACATCTTCACCAGACTGGTCCACGACAAGGAGAAGCGCGAGTGGGGGGCCCTTCCCAAAAAGCACAGCCTGACGTTCCCCGCCTCCGTCCCGGGCCTGAACGCGCTGACTCTGTCCTTCTGCAGCAACCACTCGGGGCACCTGGAGTCGCTGGGCGTGCACGGCATGTTCTCGTCCCCGTTGGCGTGCGCGCTGTGTACGGAGCAGAGCAGCGTCAGCTCGCTCTGCTCCTCGCCGGATACTCGCGTGGCCATCGAGGAGGAGCAGGACAGCAGCACGGAGGACGGCGGGAAGGGGAGTGCGGAGAGCAGCGCCGACGATTCTGGATGAGGCCGACTTGAACCTGACCGTCTGGAAGAGAAGGAACGCGACGAAGAGCAGCCTGCGTTCTGCACTTTGGCCGAGAGCAAACTTCTCACAACGAAGATATTTGGCTTTCCGAGTATCGCAAGATGTAAACCTGGACTTTATCGGGTCGAAAATTGGGCTAGATACGGTTCAAATGAGACAAATCCAGGTCTAAAATGAGACTAAACCATGGATACGGTAGTTCTAAATAATGATTAAGTCTAAAAGGACAAAAACAGCCCCTTAAGATTCCGATGGCCCTCTGTCTTTTGTCCACCGTCTGATAAAAGGAAACAATCAAGCTGCTGGATATGTTATACATGAAAAGGAAGCTGCAACCTTCTAAATTTCAGCCAAATCAAACGTTCTGGGATGAATTAGTCAGTTTGTTCTCTGTAAGGATTCTACCTGGACTTTATTACTTCATTACAAGTTCCTAAACAGTTTTTTTTTGGCAAATTAGCTTCAGCTTTGAAAGAGGAATTCTCAAAACCAACAAAAGCCAAAACTAGTGTCAATCAGGCCCTGCTACAAACACATCTTTACCTCGTCATAATCTAGGCGGAATTGAAAATCTGATATTTCTCTGAGCAGAGCTTATTTCCAAATGTAAGAAGACTAAATCGGACACCAGAGTCCACAACTCTAGAGTCTCAGCTTCTCAAAGAGTCCAGTGCTCCAAGGATTCAGAAACAGCTTCAGTTTGGGGCTTATTTTAGACATTTAGGAAAAATTCTGATGGAACGTTCTAATAAATCCAAAGAAATACTCAAACAAGGTATCGTCAGAAGGAGTCGGCGTACCACAGTTTGAGAAACGGTGGCCAAGAAGTTCAGTCGTGGCACGTTCTGCGTGTCGGAGTCTGAGTTGGCTTCTTCGATGTGATTAAGTCCCAAGTCGCAACTCCAGATATCCCGATTTACGTCTCTGTTTCCACACATGTCCTCAACTTCTTTTCTGGTGGAAGATCCATCACTTGCTTGTCTCCATGGAGTTATTTATGCCTGGAATGTTCCAGAGTACGACATTAAAAGGATCTAGCTTGCATTTATTCATTTACAGGTGTAATATCGCAATCTTGTGGATGGTCATGGAGATAGATACGTTTAATGCCGTACTCTGTAACATTCCAGGAAACGAGCAATTATTGTGGCATAGACGATATGGCTGGTAATTACTGCTATTTTGGTATTTTTGCAATATTTTAACACACTTTTTGTCTAACAATTATGTTCATGCCTTAATGTATTTGTCAAACTTCGTGAAAATACAACAGAGACAAAAAAAAGAGACTAAATCAAGGTTAATCGTGAATAAGATTGACTTTTTCCAAACAGTTTTCTGTCCGATGGAGAACAGCGATATATTTCGTTTGTTGCGATAACATCAATTCATTATAACACCTTCAACACCTTCAATAAGTCTATGGAACATTTTTTCTATAATGATGTCTGTCCCTTCAAAACGGAAGAAGCTACTTGGATGAGCGGCGGAACTTATTCACTCAGAAAAAACGCTTATCCCGTTTACAGATTTCAATTTTCTGATAACGCTTTATAATAACTACACTTATTATGCGTTAATAAAACATGAACAAAGACTTCATTCGTAGTTCACAAATAGTTTATTAAGATTGATTCAGGCTCGGTAACTATTTCACTAATACTCCAACCCCAGTTCCTAACCTTAACTAAGTAACTGCTAAACCTGAATTCCGAATGAAATCTTTGCTCATGTTTTGTTCAGACAAATTAAGGTGTAGTTCTTTTCTTTTGCGAAACCCTTCAAAGGCACATGAACTGTCGGCTTCACAGCTCAAATCATGGATCTGTTAGCGTGAAATGGACTTATTCTCTTGCCAGCAGAGGGCGACAGACACTCAATCCCTGCCGTCGTGTTTCTCCTTTCCCTCCTGACGAACCATCAGCGTTTGTGCGACTCGTGAAACCTGTTTTATGGACTAACCTTTCGCTTCGGCCTCGAGTTTTAACGGCGTCAAACCTGGAACAGACTTGAACTAGTTTTGAGTGAATGCACGCAAAAAAAAGAATGTTTTAACAGCTACACTTTAAGTAACCTTCGTAAAGCATGAACAAAGGCTTATAACTACTTAATAAAGGCGTTAAAGTTATTAGTTAGCTGTTAATTAAGTAGTTACTAAGCCTGAATCGTCCTTTATTAAGTCTTTATTCATGCTTTATTAAGGTTAATAAAAGTATAGTTATCATCAAGTGTCTTTTTGTTTTTCTAAACTTATTTTAAAATATAAATCGTGTTTTATCTGCTTTGAGTGCATTGTACACCGTTTTGAGTGTTCACTTTGTAATTTAAGATTTTCAGTTGGTGTGATTTCCTTGTAGCGTGATGGTGAATAAATAAAGAATAAATAAATGCAAACATGAAGCACGTTTTTCCTCTTTCCTGTCGCTAGGGGGCACTGTCGCTGCTCAGAAAGGCGCGCGCAGAAGATGAAAGGAGAAGAGATGAAAGCGCCGCTGAAATGGTGGTATTTTTAGACCTTGTTGCATGAGACTGGAATAATTAATTGAGGGGAAAGTAAATTAATGCAGCAGTAAAAGGCAAATCCTTATTTAAACCGTCCATTTTGAGATTTGTGCGTCAAAGATCATAAAAGATGGATGTTATTTACGTTATGGCAAGTGCTGTGGCTGATTTTGTGTTGGTTTTTGAAGCTCCTTTGTGTTTTTAAATGAGCTGTTTATTCAGTTTCTACTTTGTTTCCGTGGAGATGTTTTTGCTTTGCCGGGAATGTTCCACAGTGTGGCATTAAACTGGCTTGAGCAGGTTGGTCCAGGCTTTTTAGCTGCTGCGTCACAAAGTCTCTCTCTCCCTCTCTCTTTCTTTCCTCTCTTTTGTTCTTTTTATACCCCCCTCTCTTTATCTCTCTCTCTCTCCACTTATTTTCTGTCTCTTTTCTCTCATTTCTCCCTCTTTCATACCCCTACTCTCTCCTCTTTATCTCCTTTCCCTCCCCACTTTCTCTGTCTTTCTCTCTGTCATGTCCTCTTTTCTGTTTTTTTCTCCTTCTCCTTTGTTTTCTGACTCATTCTCCTCTCTCTCCACCTATCTTCTGTCATTCCCTCTCCACCGCCTTTCTTTCTTTCTTTCTTTCTTTCTCTCTCGCTCTTTCTTTCTCTCTCGCTCTTTCTACCTTTTTTCTTTCTTTCCTTCCTTTCTTTTTATCTTTCCTCCTTCTCTCTCCTTTCCAATTTCATGTTTCCTCTCTCTCTCTTTTTCTCCACCCATCTTCCTTTCTCTCTTCTTTTTTGTTTCTCTTAACCGTCCTCTTTCTTTCCTTCTTTCCTTTTTCTCTCTCATCTCCCATTTTATGTCTCCCTTCTCTTTTTCTCTCCCTCCATTCCCCTTCTTTCATCTCCCCTGTCTATTCCCTCTCTTTCTCCCCTTCTTTCTTTCTTTCTTTCTTTCTTTCTTTCTTTCTTTCTTTCTTTCTTTCTTTCTTTCTTTCTTTCTTTCTTTCTTTCTTTCTCCCCTTCTTTCTTTCTTTCTTTCTTTCCATTTACATCTCTCTCTTTCTCTGTCTCTCTGCTCTCCCCAACTCTCTCTCTCCTGTCACCCTTTTTTCTCCTCTCCCTTTTTTTGTTGCTCTCTCTCCTTTCTCCCTTTTTGCATGATTTGCATTTCCTCCCTCTCCATTCTCTCTCTCTCTCTTTTTCTTCTTTTTACAACCTCTGTCCCCCACCCCCCTCTCCTCTCCCCCAACTCCCCCTCTCTACTCACGTCACCCATAATCTCCCCTCTCCGTTTGTCTGTATCCTCTCTCCAGTCCCTCTCTCTCCTCACACACCCTCTCTCCCCTCTGTCTCTCTCCCCCCTCTCTCTCTCTCCCCCCTCTCTCTCCTTCCCCCCGGTCCACAGTGACAGCAGCGGTTATCGGCGGCTCTCTGCAGGGACAGGCTCACAGGAGGACGTGACGCGCAGCAGTGACGTGAGCAAAGCCAGGAGCATAAACCTGTCCCATGTCCAGCGTCTGTGTCGATGCCTGTGGGACGGCACGAGCGCCGGGCCGGGCACCACGTGGTAAAGAGGGGTCGTCAGTGCCATCGACTAACCCGCCCCATCCCAAAAACAACAAACAGACAGCTCATGATGCAACTCAGAGTCTTCATTTTAAAGACAAATATCTTGCGTTTTTTTTTTTTTTTTTTTGCAGTGGTGAAAAGTAACGATGTACAAAAGTAAAAGTACTACACTTAAGTATTTTTAGGTATCTTTAAAGTGCCCATGACAGGTTGAAGTACTTATTTTACAAAAATGCTGTTAAAATCATTATATTTCAAATTCTGAGTAAAGAATTAACCATTTTTATCCCAGTTTTGGAATTTTTAGGTTCAAATTTTGACTTCCTGGTTGTAAATTATGACATCACACATGGAAATTCTGTAAATGTTACCTAGCAACCATGTTATACACTGTTCCTGTGATGTCACAGAAATTATAATTTGACAAATAAAACTATATGAGAACACCTTTATTTTGTAGAATTAATGTTTAAACGATAAGAAAAATGTGTTTCTTGGTTGTAAATTGTCCCTGGTGTGTCTCCATTGTGTGATGTCATCATGTTTTGGAACTCTGCTCTTCTTCCTGTAAATGTCATAGTATTTTTCAACTTTTTTTCACAAACTGACTCTTGATTGGTGTAAAGTTATCATAAATATTTACAGATTTTATTCCACCAAATAAAGTCAAAACTAGACAATCATAAAAACCTGTCATATGCACTTTAAGGCGAGACGCTGCAGGTGAATGGGGAAAAAAATATTGAATTTAAAGATATCAATTTGAAACTTCTCCTGTAGTTTACTCACATAAATGTAAGAAACAAATGTAATACTGTATGAGGCAATTTATTTGTAAAAATGGCCAGAATTGAAACATATTTGGGACATTTGAATATGAAAAATGGACCGAAACAGGTTTAAATTTCTTGGTTCATTTTGTACAAATATTAGTTACCAAAAAAAATACAAATGGGATTTTGGATTTCTTATTTAGTTTTTGAGTAAACTAGATTTGACTCAAAATCTTGTTCAATCCAAGATTGTACAGTTTGGTGTAGGAGCTACTTTAAGGCTGATCTTTATGTCCTGAGGGAGAAAAATGCATTTTAAGAAAACGGCCTTTGAAGTTACAATGTCACAGAGAAATCTATGGATGAAGTGGATTCAATGAAAACGTAAAAGGGGCAGATTGGACAGGTTTGTTGTTTCCACATTAAAGTCTTTATGTTGAGAGAGCAAACTAACCAAAAAACTTTTTTTTTTTTACTTTTTACTTTTACTCCACTACATTTAGGAGCAAGTATGTGTACTTTTTACTCCACTACATTTTTAACTGGACTGAAAAGTAGAAAGCACTTATTTCGGGGGTTGTTGTGAGCTCGTTGATGACATTCTGCCTGAAGGTTTTGAGTTCAAGCTCAACAACATGAAAACACACAAAATTAAAGGAATTAATTCGAATAGACCTTTGTTGACAGTGAAATTAAGCAGAATTCTTTACCAGAATTACATTTAATATGAAAACTGGTCTTATATCTGCGTGGAATACTTTTCACTCTTAAAGTACATGTTCACACAGGTACTAAACACATTTACTTAAATTGATTTTTTAATGTGATACTTTTACTTTAATCATTTTTTGCACCTGTATCTGTACTTTTACTTGAGTAACACAATTGAACATTCACCCCCCACTGCTTTTTTGTCTTGTTATTAACCTTTAAACATGCTCTTATAGTTGAAGTGTTTATGACAGGTTCTCAACATTTTCTTTCTTTCTTTCTTTCTCAAAATGATGACGTCGTTTGGTGGGAGGGCACCTGTGGCAATTCTTTATTAAAGGTCCCATATTCTGCTATTTTGCCCTTTACACAGTCTATTCTAAGGGCTTTGTTGATAAAATTTTGCGTTGTACAATATCCATAACATAACAGTTTCCAAAAAACACCCATTTCTTGGACTGGCCCCCCTCCTTGCAAAAGCAAACAGCTCACTCTGAGATCTGACCCCCCCGAACAGAGAGCAGGCTGCCTCCCCCGCCCAACCCTCGCACCTCCCCCTCCCAACCCACGACGAAGCCTGACGGTGCGTCGTGCTGAGTCCTACATCCTGGATCTGACCTGGAGTTTGACGTGCTCCAGGGCCTCAACGACGGACATGCCGTTTGGTAAATAACAAGCTAACTCTTTTATCTGTCGTATCCATCGTGTAATTACTATGTAGCATTAGCATTAGCTGTGTTTATTCTGCGGCTGCACGCTTCCTGGAGGCGTGGCTTAAACACCGCGTCATCCATGGGAAGCCGCGTCATCTTAGTGAGGAGCCCCCGTCTGCTGCTCAGCCGAGGGGGACGGAAAAGACAGTTCTCTAGTGAAAACATGCGGGAATCAATCAAAAAACCACTTTGGGCACAACATACGAGGCCCAAATAGCACTGGAGGAAGGTTAAAACCTCTGAAAAGTCGATTTTGCATGTTATGGGACCTTTAAAGTTTTCCATCTGTAAAGTTGCAATTTGTGAAGAAATGTTGGAAAATATTATACACTTACACAATTATACACAACTGACAGAATTTTTTGACCGTTTAAACAGCCATTCAACAAAATAAAGGTGTAATCAGGTATTGTCATTTATAGTGTCATTTATATGGCTGTCTGTTTCTACTTTATTTATTGTCCATGTAGTGCTAAGAAGTCCTGTTTGTGAAAAATCCTCTGCCAAATTGTGCGATGTCAAGTTTCTCTGATGAACAACAAAACACTTCTCGTGCTTTCAACAGAGTGTGTTTGACGGTCAAAAGGAGAGAGGATTTTCTAATAAACATTCTTCAAAACAGCATGAATGGAGCATGTTTTTGATGATGGAACATTGTCACAATATGGTTAAAAGCTCAAAAAAGTAGCAGAATATGTGTACCTTACTGCTTAGACATGTGTTAAAAACAATGAAGTCTCGTTTAATGCTAGTAATATAAGCGTATTATATAATATACTAAAGTAAGAATAAGTAATGGATAGACATACAACTTTTGGGGGCCCCTTCGTGACTCAGGGGCCCTGTACATCTCCACTCGCCTGTCCCATGGAATCTTTTACACGTGCAGCTGCAAAGGAAAAAAGAAAAGGAAAGGAAAGGCTTTATGCTCTGTGTTTTTTCTGGTTGCTTGAAACACATGAAAAAGCTACTGAATATTGACGAACAACAAACACGAGAGAAGTATTTTATTATTATTTTATTATCAAAGCCCCGAAGCGTTAGTGTGACAGTTTACACGGCCCTCGGGAGCGGAGCGAGGAGGCTTCGAGCGGCGGTGGTGCGTTCGCTGTCTCTCGTTCCCAGCCGGATGTTTGTGTTTGGCTCCTGTGGGACTCTGGTCTGGACCTCTCTGCGCCCGGGGTCTCCTTCACTCTATTCAGGAAGTTGCCGCAGGCGCTCGATTGGACACAGCGCTCTTGATCTCTGCAGTGAATGATTTAAACACCAGAAGCAGCAGCGACTAAAATGTAAAGAATGTGATTATTTTAAGATTTGACTAAACATTTTGCCTATTTGTCCCCAGTTTGATGTATGTGTATGATGGTACTTCCTGGTTGGACGTGAGCAGCAAAAGTTAAAGGTAATTCTACAACTGTTACCTGGCAACCATTTTGAAAACAAGGGACAAAATGCATATAAATCACACAGTAGTTATGATTTGACAAACAACAATACCAGATTACACCTTCAGTTGTTGATGATGATTGTTTAAACTGTTGAAATGTGTCTGTTTTGTGTAAATTGTCGCTGTAATTTCAATGGCACGTCGCTTTTTGATGACATCACAGAGGGATTCCATTATAGAACTCAGCACTACTACTACTAGCAATAATAGAACTAAAAAAAATCTTATCACAAATGTAAAACTATATATATATTTATATCAGGTCCTATCCCACCAAACTAAGTCAGAATCAGAAAAACGTGAGAACCTGTCATGTAGACTTTAACGTTGGCAAAGCAGGGGCGGACCTAGGACTTTGGGGGCCCAAGGGAAAATTAAGCACAGGCCCCTCCTCATTAAGTGTGACTTTATACTATTATATACTATATATATATATTATATACGTTTTTTATTGTGTTTCTTCAATTGTTCTTGATGGGAATTTATTTATTTATTTTACGTGTGGAGGACAGGTTCATAAATTTGGGGTGGTAAGTGAATTATTGGAAACTTCTAATTCATTTGTGCAAAAGATTTTAACAAGGGGGGTTTGGAGATCTTTCCCCAGAAAAATATTTAAAGGTTGAATGGAGGATTTCTTGCCGATTTGAAAATCTGCGACTGTTAGTCCTTTATTTGAAAAAGCGCATGCGCAGGTTCCCCTCCCTCCCTCCCTCCCCGTTTCTCCTGACTGAACGCCTAGCAAACCTCGTGAACGAGCACGTCCAGCAGCACTGCTCCATGTGCATTTGTTTACAAGACGACTGGTGTCGCTTTCTCACGACAACCTCCGCGAAGAAGATTTAAAAACTGTACCATTATAAATTAAAATTTACCATTACAATCTACTTTGAGTAACACATTAAAAAAAAAAAAAAAAAACTTGTGTTTTACTTCGTGTCTGCTAAGCCATAAAAGTGCACGTTCCAGTTAGTCTACGATAATACATTCCACATACAATAAGCTAAAAAAAGAGTCAGATAAACAGTTACCTGTCCAGCAGAAACTTTGCAACGGAGGCATCAGTTGGAAGCCTGTTTTGCGCTTTCAATGCTCGCCAGCGCGTAAACGATTCCCCCAGAATAACACGCGTTTTGTTTCTTTCCTCTTCAGACTTTCGTCTCTTCTGTGAAAGCTCGAAAACAGTGTTTCTCTTTCGTCCCTCAGCCATTTCGGTACTTCGCGGATGAAAGTTTAGACCTACAATGGCAGAACTCGCCGCTAACCTCCTGCTACATAAACACACTAGCATATCAACCACGCATGCGCGGCCAGGGGAGCGAGCGTTTCCCCTGGACGAGCCTGCGGGCGTGCACTAGCACGCAGAGAATGATTGACACCTGAGCGGACCAGTTATTTGTACTACCCACGAGGAAATGAGATTCTGATTTGTTGCCCGAAATCCTCCATTCCACCTTTAAGACAACAGACTATATTTGCTGCTTGTTTTTTGTGTGTGTCCATTTTAACACGTGTTCCAGCTGATTTAAGCACATGATATTCATTTGTAATTGTATAATGTTAAATTTAATCTAATATTTACCTTTATTAGGCAGGTTAGCTTTTTCATAGTTTGTGATATTTGACGGCTAAAGCTATAACTAATTGAAAATGTATTGTATGGAACGGTCTAAACCAGGGCAACTTAAGACCCGGAGGCCAAATCAGGCCCTCCAAGGGATATGATCCAGCCCTCAACCATCTTCAAGAATATAGAAAATATTTTATCTATTGTTATTGGTTTAGTCCTGGTTTAGTCCTGGTTTAGTCCTGGTTTAGTCCTGGTTTAGTCCTGGTTTAGATCTGGTTTAGACCTGATTTAGTCCTGGTTTAGTAAAACTCTCCCTGTGTTTGGTAATAGAGATGAGCTAAATATTAATTCAGTTTATGTGATTTTGAGCATTTAGTGCTTACTTTGACAAAGGTCTTTGTCAGTTAACAGAAAAATATTATGCATTTTGTGTATTGTTTTTGGCCTTTTGCTCTTGAGGACGTTTAATTTGCCATCTCATGTTTTGAAAAATAAATAAATATGAAATTATTACATTTGTTGCTGCAGTCTGGAAAGACACTTACTTAGTACATCCAGCCCACTAGATGGCGCCAAGCACTTCGCTATATTGTCTTCAGGCGAATGTCCTACTTGTAATTATCAAGTTAGCAGCAGCAGTGATCGTGTTTAGAGGCAGAAATGCTCAGAATGAACAGCAGAAGATTGTCAGATAAGTGACGTAGATGATCCGAAAATACATCCCGGATCAATGTGTTCGGCAGGAAGTGTTTTGGACGCTCGGAGGGTGAGGATTTTTTACTGAACATTCCTCAAAACAGTGTGTATGCAACTGAACGCTACTCCAGGTATGTTTTTGATGATGAAACATTGTTAGAAGTTAAAAACTCAAAAAAGTCAGAATATGTGTCCTTAAAAAGTCTGTGGAAAGTCGTGGAAAAGCTGTTCAAAAGGCGCTGACTGCTCTGTGAGACATTAGTTTGCAAAACCCAACACGTTTCAGGCAACATTTGTGACCCAATTTTACGTTTATAAAAAGGCAAAGTATAAAAGTAAACATTTCCCATAGAAACATTATGTCTCCAACCAACTGCAATTTGATAAGTGATGTATGCAGGCATGAACCGACTGGATTTCTGTACATTAGGCAGACTACAAACTCTATATAGTTTAATAACATCTCAGATTTTACTGTGAACAAAGGGACTCTCTCTAAATCAGAGCACATTCCTGTCTGAAGCAATGTATTTTCCTGTTAACCCTTTCTCCTCCCATCATTTCTCTCTCTCTCTCTCCTTGTTCACAAACACGAGTCAACCTTTTTACCTAATGAGTGTTGCCGTGGTAACCGGAGCAGGGGCTCATTTGCATACGGGTTCCTGGTCTGGAGGGATCAGGGCTGGCAACAAGTCACGAACACGGAGCCAGCAGGAGTCAGGAGCCGGAGGACGGAGAACAAAGGACAACAAGTGTCCTTTTAAGTGTCCTCTGTCTGATGAAACTGAAATAAACATGATGTAAATCTGTGTAATCCAAGGAGAGGTTCATGGTAGAAAACAGGGCTGTACTCAAAATATCGATGTTGTGATGGACCTGCTGACTGCTGCATTAAAGCTGAATCTGCTGATCTCAAAAGGTCAATCACAGGTCAGTTGTGTTCTGCTGTTAAAGGTTCTGTACCTGATTTTTACTGTTTTGAAACCTGAAAAACAGAACTGGTTCATGTTTAAAGTCTTTCCATCAGTCTCATGTATCTCTCACTTGCCTACTGCAGTCCTAGCATCATAAATATTCACCTCCATGAGTTTAGAAGCACTCGCCAGTCTCTGAGCCAAGAGAGAGTTTTGCCATCCCAGGTAAAGCTAACAAACATTAGCATGCTAATGGCACACTTCCTGCTTCAATAAAAGTAATACACAAGTAAATAATTGTGTATTTATTTATTTTACTTATTTAGGCTATTTATTGTGTTCACTTATTTTAGGCTTGTTGTTTTAGATTAATTTATGTCCTAGTTTTACTTTATTAATCCTACCCAATTCTTTAGTTGTTTCCTCATATTTATTTATTTATTTCTTTATTATTTATTTATTTATTTATTTATTTATTTATTTATTTATTTATTTATTTATTTATTTATTTATTTATTTATTTATTTATTCTTTTATTCATTTTAGGCTCTCCAGTGTTTCCTCTGAGGGGCCCTCTGTACCAGGAGCGGTGTTCATCTGTGGCTGCTGGGCCCTGGCTCATGGGCCCCTGGTGGAGGTTTGGTGTTTGCCTCATCTCTCCTCGGGACATTGAGTCTGTGTCCTGTGGCTGCAGGCGACGCTCTGCTCCTGGTGCAGACGGCTCCTCTGATGGCGCTTCCTCAACTGGTGTATCTGCACCCAGCCTATTGTATCTTAGGGTATGTGTGTGTGTGTGTGTGTGTGTGTGTGTGTGTGTGTGTGCGTGTGTGTGTGTGTGTGTGTGCGTGTGCGTGTCTGTGTGTGTGTCTGTGTGCGTGTGTGTCTGTGTGCATGTGTGTCTATGTGCGTGTGTGTCTGTGTGCGTGTGTGTGTGTGTCTGTGTGTGTGTGTGTCTGTGTGTGTGTGTGTGTGTGTGTGTGTGTGTGTGTGTGTGTGTGTGTGTGTGTGTGTGTCTGTGTGTGTGTGTGTCTGTGTGTGTGCGCGTGTGAATGTACAGGTTTGTATATTTGACTGTCTATGGGGGGGGGGGTTGGTTGAGTGGGCTGGGTGGCTGTGGGGGAGGTTGGGAGGGAAACGGCAGGTGGAAATGTTTTTAATGCACTGTAAAGCATTTTATGTATGAAAAGCGCTATATAAATAAAATTTGATTTGATTTGATTTGAATAAAACCCCGAATTCGAGTCAATCATGCTTATTGTTAGCTTGACTTTGTTTTTATCATTTAAAACACCTGAAACAGTTAAAAGTGTTATCTGTCAGTTGTGACCTTAGTTCGACAGAGTTTGTCGGGAAAGTTTCATAAAATTTATTTAGGATAAAAACATCTAAAACATCTGACTTTCCACAGTCACAAAAAACATGAAATATTACACTGAAACCTATTGACGTAGATGTTTCTCTGGTGTGATCTGTTTGCTCGAGTAAATGTTAGGTTTTCACACAGTTTAACAGTTTAAGCTCATACTTAACATTATATTTTAGAGTGTTAGATGTAGTTTGTCCACGTATGTCTTGATGTAGTAAAAGACCAACGTTCGTGCGCCTGAGCAGAAGCATCTAGGCATGCACAGATTTAAATCAAATGCAAATTTGGTACTGATTCAAATTGGGGAATCACACGCTCTATAAATAGAAGCTGTGAAAATGTTGTGGGCTCACTTTGACCCAAATAGATGTTTTTACAACATATCTGTACTGGGGGAACACAGATTTTACTGAATTACATGCAAACAATCAGGCACATGAATTAGTTTTGTTTCACGTTTCAAACTTAATGAATGAATTCAGTTTATCAGACTTTTTATCATTCTACACTGTGCACAAGTACATGGATTCATGGGTTTCAGGGTGATGAAAAATTACCACCATTTCCATAAAAATGAACAATTCACAACAAACTATTAGAGATTTTGAATGATTAAAAGTACTCTACATTGTGCTCACGAGCTGAACCAGAATTAAACAAAATGGACGATCAGAACTAAAAAAAAGACTAATGACATCAGCTTAAAGGCTCTGTACCTGATTTTTATTGTTCTGAAACGTGAAAAACAGAACTAGTTCATTTTAAAGTCTTTACATCAGTCACATGTATCGCTCTCTTTCCTAATGCAGTCCCAGCGTCATAAATATTCACCGCCATGAGTTTAGAAGCACTTTTCACCAGTTTCGGAGCCCAATGCATTACGGACCGTTCAATTAGCATGCTAATGGTGCACTTCCTGCTTCTCTTGCTCTATAAACAGATGCAGAGAAAACATCGTGGTCTCATTTTCACCCGAATAGATGCTTTTACAATATTTCTGTGCCAGGACAAAATTAATTTAACTTTATTACATGCAAAAAAAATCAGAAACATGGACTAGTGCAGTTTTTCCTATTTCACAACAGTAAAAATCAGGTACAGCCCCTTTAAATGCTGGACTATTGTTAGTCCCCAGAGTCTCTAAAAGCACAGTAGGAGGTCGAGCATTTAGCTACCAAGCTCCTATGTTATGGAACCAGCTCCCTGTTCATGTAAAAGAGGCCGACACAGTCTCTACATTTAAGACCAGGCTCAAAACGTTCCTCTTTGAAATAGCTTATGGTCAGGCCAGTTAGGAACAGAAATAAAAACCTACAGTTTTAGCTACGCTGCCCTTGGAGCAATTCTGCTGGGGGAAGTATGGCAGCTTGAACACTATCCTCTGGTTCTTCCTACTTTATCTATCAACAATATTTAATATTACTTCAACTGTAGTCTGTTCATTGCTGTTCACATGTTTCTCTTTCTCTCCACTTCCCCCGGGGAGTGGAGACTGTTTCAGACACTGCGGCGGCTGCTCCAGTGACGACCCCCCCACCCCCACCTGTCTGGACGATCTATGCGCCACCCGCCTGGACAGCTGGATTAGCCACACCTCGTCTGCCTGGACGAACTCCTTCTACTTTAGATGAACTGTTCTTCATCTCCTGCTGGAGGATCTCTCTACACTGGTGGACTGCTCCTCGTCCGCCTGGAGGAACTCTTTAAAGCCACCTCCCTCTTGAGTGGTTCTGGTTCAGTCCAAGTGGATGCGTCAGTCCTAGTTCAGCTGCAGCCTGTCCGTCCGTGGGAGTAGGATCTCTCCTTCACTGTGGTTCTCCCCGAGGTTTCTACTTTTTCCCATGGGGTTTTTTGTAGTTTTTCCTCGCCGCGAAGGAGGGTCAAAGGACAGGGGCATTCTGGGACAGTTATCTGAACTGCTTTTACCTGTGGCCCATCGAGGCAACTGTTGTTGTGATTTTGGGCATTATAAAAATAAATTGATTTGATTTGATTTGATTTAAATCTAAGAGATTTAAAGGTGAATTAGGACTAAATCAGGACTAAACCAGCACTTCTTTGGGACTAACTAAACCAGGACTAAACAAAGATCAAATGTCCAGTGTTGGAGCCCGTACCTGTGACTTGTATAATGTAACGTCACCTAAGCCGTGGACATGTGGGCGGCAGATGGAGCAGACGTAATGAACATTTATGCAATTTAAATATCTCTGGAACTGTGTGTGTTGCATAAATGTAGGCAGGTGAAGTCGGACATTTAATTAACCTGGAAAAAAAAAATCTGCAGATTAAATTGCAAGACACATGTAGACACATAACACTCCATTACATAAAAGTTATTCAAAACATTAGGTCATAAGTTGAAATACGTGCTATTTTCTGTTTATTTTCCTCCACAGTGTAGACACCTTTAGTTGGAATATTTTACTGTTTGTTCTAACTGCTATGTTTTTTTTTTTCTTAAACTGGGCTTTGTGAATCCAACAAAAGATTGTACACAAACTGAACTGAACTTTCAGACCAACTTGGACTAAAACAAAAGTCAAAAAGGGTCTTTTGAATTCATCATTGTGCTTTTGTTGGTCTGTTGTTTAATTGTTTATCAATCTAAACAAAAATAATTCATTTTACTGGTCTAATTTTGGTGCAACATTTAACAAATTTCAACTTTTTTTTTCTATACATTTCCTCTAAACTTAAGCTATTGTAACAAACTTTTCTGTGTCTGTCATATGCAACCCATTTGATAACCCATAATGTAGCCTAATACTGTCCAATTTGTGTGCAATAGTCATGCTGTCTAATCAGCATCTTGATATACCACACCTGTGAAGTGGGAGGGATTCTTAGCAGATGAGAAGTGCTCACTTACACAGATTTAGACAGATTTATGAACAATATTTGAAAGAAATGGGTCTTTGTTTATTTATTTTTTTAAAGTGTTATACTGTATCTTGAGTTCAGTTCATGAAACTTATATTTTTGTTCAATTTATATGTAGTTTATATGGATTTTTGGCTCTTGTTTACATTGCTAGGTAACAGTTGTGCAGTAGGTTCTGTTCTAGAATGTGATGATGTGCTGATTTCTCTTAATGACTAGACCTAAGAACACATACTATTACAACAAAAATCTGCATTTTAAAGATCCATCTGTATTAAGTATTGTTAGCTGACAGAACATTGTGATGTCACGTGAATGCAACCTATAACCTGTAGCCTATCTTTCTACAGGTTATAGAAAGATTTCACGTGGTCCCCGAGAACTCGGGTTTCCCAAATGAGATGTCGGGTTTTTGACTTGATAACATCCATGTGCTTTTATCTCAATAATTGTTTAACAATAATAATTTAAAAAATCAGAGTTTAATAGAGAGCTAACAGTGAGATTTGTTGTTAGAATGCGCAAAAGCTAACATTAAAGGTTGTTTCTATTGGAAAACATTCTATCATATCACATTTAGCGAGCTAACATTACATGTTACATTACAATTAATCAAAGAGTAGATCTTTCTTGCGCAAATAGTAACATTAGTCAATGACCTCACATGACCATGATAATTTGATAAATTAGGTGATTTTCATCCGTCTCCTCAGCAGGTGATGTCAGGTGTTGAAGTCGGGCAGCTGCTTCTCACCCGAGTTCCTGAGTTGTTTTCCCGACTTGTGCAAGCGTTTATGTGCATTTTTCAACTCGGAAAAACATTTCCCAGAGTTCCCAAGGACCACATGAACGCAGAATTTGTCACATCTGCTGCAGAGCCAGGAAGTAACATTATAAACTTTACAAAAATTGTCAAACTGGTGACAAATAGGGAAAATGTTCAGTAAAATCTTAAGTGTAATCTCCTGCCTGATCTGCAGATGGTTCCCGGATGCTGCACTTTTCCTGATACGATTCAAACAGGGACAAATACGACAAGACACTCCAACCATCACTGCCACTGCTCCTGTAGTTTTAGTGTTGTGTTGTTTAACATAGTTGTCTAATGAAGAGTACATTTAGTCTCATTATGCCTCACACACCTGTCCCTTTGGACCTGTCACCGAGGCAACCGTAAGAGTCGGTCTAAATCTGCACCTGCCGAAAAAACACCAGGGAGACACGCACAAACAGCCCAAAGACAATACAGTCTCAAGTAGTGTCCAGGAAACAACCCTACATCAGAGAAACACAACAAAGAAAGAAGAAAAGTACGGCCTGAGTAGTTTTCTGACACCAAACTTGTACTTTTAGTTGAGTAATATTTAGTTTGGAGTACTTGGTTCATACCAGCGAACATCACTTATCAAGAGTTGAGATAAAATTGCTTTCCACTGACTTTTAACTAACAAAGACCTACATCAAAGTAAGCACTAAAAGCTCTAAATCACACAAAAACTTCATTTATATCTAATCTAATCTATGTCATTTTTATCTAAATATCTATTGCAGCACACAGGGAAAGTTTCAGACTCTTGTGCGTCATATTTCAGTTGTTAGAAGATTTCTTTGAGTCCATTCTGTTTGACTTCTGTAGCTAATGACCAATGCTAATCATTGATTAGCAGTTTCTACATAACTCGCCACGACAAAGCCACATTTGCGTTTTAAAATGCAACTATAGTTTTGTACTGTGTAATTTAGTGTTGACATGAACAGTTTATGCAGATTTTCTTTGGAGTGTTCACCTTATTCCTGAAGTTGCCGTGGGCGCCGCCATCTTGTTTCCGTTGTAGTTTACATGGAGCAGGAGAGCTCAACAGAAAATAAGTTTGGACCAAAAAGCCGTTTTCAGGCCGCCACTTGTTTTTGTTCGTGTACATTAAACATTTTAGACAAATCAATCTACTTTATTTAATGTTTTAGCGAGATACTTTTCCCTCGTTCGCTATTTGCACGAACACCGTTAGCGCCAAACCCTTTACCCTTTAACCCTTTACTACAAGAGTGCGGATCATAAACATAAAAAGAGGCAAAAGTGGGCGGGGCGGAATAAGGTGAATACTGTACATTTCTTCTTTTTTTTTTTTTTTTTACTGTACATTTCTTTACATTAGTGACCAGAACCAAGATGGCTCCTGGCGGCGTACACGTGTCTTCTTATTTGAGTATAAGTTTGTTCCTCAGTGTAAATCTACAACTGAAAAAAGCTGTATTGTTTAAACATCTGTGTTTCTTCCACCTAACCTTCAGACATGATTAATATGTAATTTTTCGAAATGTGCAAAAATAACCTGTCATGCACTTTACACAACATATTTCAAGCGTCCATGGTTCAATTTGCAACAAAAAGGTGAGTGTGACTGACTGAAAAAGGGTTAAAGTCTGTATAGAACAGGTTAGAAAACACATTTAAGTAAAACGTTGTGAAGATGATTATATTTAAGATTAAGATTTGTCTCCAGTTGAACAATTTTGGTAATGTTTATAATGTTGCTTCCTGGTTGGACATGGATAGCAAATATGACATAATTAGGTAATTCCACAACTGTTACCTAGCAACCATTTTGAAAACAAGGGCCAAAATCCATTATGATTTGACAAATAACACCTTAATTTTGTTGAATGACCATTTAAACTGTCAGAAAAATGTGTCAGTTAATTTCTTAATTTAACTTAATCTGTATTTTCAATGGTATGTCGCTGTTTGATGACATCACAGAGGGATTCCGTTTTAGAACTCAGCTCTACTTCCTGCAATTTTAAATTTGTATTTTTCAACACTTTCTTTCTTTCTACACAAACTGCAACTTGGTGGCTGTAACACTATGATAAATATTTACCACAGGTGCCCTCCCATCAAACTAAGTCAGAATTAGAAAATCATCAGAGCTTTTCATTTATACTTTAATGCCTATGACTGTGATGTAATGTGAAAACGACAGCACTAATCAGTTCATCTGCCGTAGTCTCAAATAGTGAGTTATTTAAGGTCAGATCGTAGTCACACAGCTGCAGAAAGAGAAATGCCACTTAATGTAGACGGCATCATGTGAAAGGCATCGATAATTTAAAAGTCTAGTTTCTTTTCTGTAAAACCTTAACAACAAAACAAAAAAACATGAACGCTTTAGGTAGAAACCAGTCTGACAGTTTCCTAGTCAACATCAATTACCTTTACATTCTGGGAAAAACACCTCCGTTTCATGAGTCCAATTAGCAGTTCTCTGGCGGTGCGTTCAGTGACAGCTCGTTCACAGATGTGCAGTTATCCAGTGCCAGGGCTCAGAACCTGCCAAATATATTTACACAAATGAACACGTACCAAAGTGTGGGAGATGAACGATAAATCTGATACTGTTACTCCAAGCCAACAGACGTAAAAATGTCTCAGTACGTGCTTAAAGATGCACTGCTTTGTCTGGATGTATTGACCCTTTGCATGTGACGTCATGGAACGCCCACTTTGCCATGACGGACGGCGGAAGCGCTGTTTGTGCGAAGTAAAATGATCGAAATTTGCCCTAAACCTAACTATTAGTAAGCTAACATTGATCAATTTTACACGTAAAATGGTGATATCCTGTTGTGCGGTTGGCTGCACTAAGAGGCAAAGCCGTAAGTCCAATGTAGCCTTTTATCGTTTACCTGTTTATGAAGACAGAAGACGGCGATGGGTAGCAGCAATAAATCCAAAGAACTGGAAGTACTCACGGATTTGCAGTGAGCATTTTTTACAAGTTAAGTCAATGCCAATGTTACAAGTGTATGACATTTTACACGAAAACATATCTGAATATGTGAAACCGTCAAAGTTATGCGGGGCACGGCGTTAGTTATCCAGCCAAGAAATTAACTTGTATGTATGTATATAGACTCAAGCCTGCAAAATGGATAATACATATTACATCCACAAAATTATTATTTGTGAATAAAATATATTGATTATGATGATATTGACACAGAGAGACAGAGACATTGACAGACAACCATTCACTCTCACATTCATTCACTAGGGACAATTTAGAGTTCTCAGTTACCCTACACAGTCATGTTATTGGACGGTGGGAGAACCCGGAGAGAACCCACGGTTGGCCACTGTCCAGGGTGTACCCCACCTAAGGCCAAAAGTCACTGGGATAGGCTCCAGTCACCCGCGACCCCTAACGTGAATAAGCGGTAGAAAATGAATGATATTGACGTTTTGATTAAATCGGTGAGCATGGCAGGAGGAAACAGGTAAGGGTCCATTTCTAAGCTAGCGATCTTCACTTTCTCAAAATACCGCGCTTTGTGAGCGCGTAAAAGTTGTCCTGCTTCCACTGACAACTGAACTGAACATGAGTTAGAAGTAGCCATCGCTTAAGTGACAAAAATAATTGCAATCACTGTGAGTTTGTTACTTTTGCGCTCCCCGTAATTCTGCGCTCGGATACTCTTGCCGTCCATTATGGTGCACCCACGTGATCGTGTGACGTAGGTGCAAAGGGTCAATAGCTGAGTGGTTTAAAGTGTGTCTTCTCTGATAAATGAACACATAAACTAAACTAAAATGACAATGGATTAAAACTAAATATTCAGATTCCATTCACACTTGTCCTTTTTTGGTTATACTTTTATCCCATCTTAAATCTATGAATGAATTATAATGCTCCCTTATAACACAAACACTTGTTACTAAAAACACGATTTCAGAGGTAGTTATCTGGACACTATTTTAAAAATCAACACATTTGGATTAAAGTCCTATTGTAATCTGACTCACCAGCTTAAAGTGTATAGACCAGCGGTGCCAAACTCTGGATTTAGAAAATCAGAGCTGGTCGGGGGTCACAACAGAAACGCACTAAATAAATTTTCCTTATCCACAAAATATTTATATAGGAGATTTTAGTTACCAGAAGTTTTACATACCTTATAAGCCACAAACTAGCTTCAAACTCTGTGTTTTAGTAATAAGCTCAAATTGATATTAATTAAGTATATATTATCAAACCCAATAATTACTGATACATGAGAGATATGAGATTTGTGTTTTATCGGTGGGCCATTTCTAATACAAATTAAAAATCATCTCAGGGGTCACCATAAATCATCTTGAGGGCTGCTTTTGGCCCCCTACCCCTGGAAGGGTATGGACCCTACCCTGCAAGAACAGGGACGCGCATGCAGCCAGGTTCTTGTGTTTAGATTCTATCACATTTTATTTAAATTTTAACTTTTTAATTGGGAAAGCAAATTAAAAAGATAAGTTTGTCGTTTCTAGACAGCACAGAGACGTGGTTGTTGTTCAGGCTATATATAAAATAAAATAAAAATGCTAAAAGTGTGCTAATTTCTATGGTAAATATTATGTTTCATACTTTTACATCAGTGAAGTTGCTGTTTGTGAAGTTTAAAATTACAGAAAGTAGTGCTGAGTTCTAAAATGGAGTCCCTCTGTGATGTCATCAAAAAGAGACGCGCTATTGTAAACACAGAGGCGATATTTACAGCCAACTGACACATTTTTCTGACAGTTTAAACAGTCATTCAACAAAATAAAGGTGTTATTGGGTATTATTATTTGTCAAATCATAACTATTGTGGAAATTATATGGATTTTGGCCTTTGTTTTCAAAATGGTTGCTAGGTAACAGTTGTAGAATTACCTCTAACTATGTCATATCTGCTGCTCACGTTCAACCAATGTTACTTACATTATAAACATTACAAAAAATCTAAAACTAGGGAAAAATTTGCAAAAAAGTTTAATAAAATCTTAAATATAATCGCATTCACTACATTTGAATGAAATGTGCAGTCTAACATATGTAGACTTTAATGCTACTGTCTTCTTTCTCCTGTATTCGTTGTGATTTGTGATGCCGACCCGGGTCTCTCCACTCTTTGATTTTTATGTGCGCAGCATCACTTCTTCGACTTGCGAGGCAGAACGGTCAATGATAAGACGTTGAGGGGAAGTATCGGGTCTCAGCTGCTCGTGTGGGCGGCACCTGGCTGCACTGGCCCCTTAAATGGCACAAAATCAATGCCGCTGTCGTCATTTGTTCCTCGAGGAGCGTTCAGGAGAAACAGTGGCCCTCGGTTGGACGCTCACGCAGACCAGTGTTTACACGTCGGGTTTACGTGTCCTACTCTCCACATTACACCGACCTTAGGGCTGCAACTATCGATTGTTTTATAAGTCGGCGTGTCAAACGGTTATTTCTCTTGTACATTGCAACTTTCTGAATATATTTCTTACCAGATAAAGGCAATAGTGAGGCTTCTGTATTGACAATAATTGCAAATAATGTGCATTATCGATGAAAACCACAGTTTGTTCATTGTATTTTGATGTAATATGCTGTCTTTATGATCATTTTGGACTCTTTTAAGACAGAGTTAAAGACTTTTTAATTTAGACAGACTTTAACTGTTGATAATTATCTATTTCCTCTGTGGTTTTTACTGACTTGTTTTTATGTAGCGCTCTGAGACTCCATGGAATGAAAAGTCATAAATAAAATCTTTTATCTTTTAAGTGCTGCAGAAGAACAAGGTAACATTAAAAAACTCATTACAATTGCTCCATCAGTGCTCATAAAAAACAATACTAAATAGATAAATAAAACCCTAATACAGTAAATAAATATGCTAAAAAATAAATATTAGCTAAAAAAAACAATAATTAAAATAAAAACACAGTAAAATGTGTCAATCAATCAATAAAAGACACAGGGTACCACACAACTCACACGGTGTTAAAAGCCAGAGAATAAAAATAATAAAAATAAGGTGTGTTCTTGATGAAAATCTCAAATTATTAATTTTATTTTCACATTTTGATGTATCTATCTTTATGATAAAACATATTTTAGAATGCGTTTTGTTGGGCTGTCACTAACGAGTAGTAGTAGTAGGAGTCGACTCGTCAGCATTTATTTTTTCGTTTAATCAAACTATTATGAACATGTTTTAAATACATTATTAAACCAAATTAAAGTTAAAATATGGTGACTGGAGGCCTCTAGATTGAAAATAGTGACGTGTTAGTTTATAATTGTTGCTCTTTTTTTAATTATGAATGGTATTTTTGTGTTTGTGTTTTAAAGTCCAGATAACGATTCCGATTCTCAAAATACAACATTTATTTTTATTTTTATTGTCGACTAGTGACGATTGGTCGATTAATCATTGCATCTCAAGTGTTTTAAAGTCTATTCACCTTATTCTGCCCCGCCCACTTTTTGCCAGATACGGACTTTTGTTGTACTTTTGTCGCACTTCCTTTTGACGAGAACTCCGTTAAAGCTAATGACGAACGAGGGAAAAGTCTTGCCGCAAAAATGTTTTATAAAGTCGATTGATTTGTGTAAAATGTTTAATGAACACGAGCAACAACAAGTCAACAATGCACCGATTTCCTGGGCGGCCTGTAGAACTTATTTTCTGTTGAGCTCGTCTGCTCCATGTAAACTAATACAACAGAAACAAGATAGCGGCATGTATGGCAGCTTCCGGAATAAGGTGAATATAGTCCAACGACTATTGAAATAGTCAACGATTATTTTCAGTAACCGATTAGACACAATTATTCTGATTAATTTTTGCAGCCTTAATTGACTTATGTTCATTTCCTGGAGACCAAGCTTAACTCTGTAGTTGCAACGTGTCTACGCTGTACCTGATTTTTACTGTTTTGAAACGTGAAAAACAGATCTAGTTCAGTAATGAAGGATTTATGCCTAATTTCGGTCTCATGAGAGAGGCAGGTCCCCAAAAATGGAGTGTGTGCAGATTTTAGTCATCACGGTGTGATAAATACCTGCCAGTACTGTTGTTGTGTCCTTGGGAAAGACATTTTACCATTTTTGAATGTGTGTGCTGCTGAATGATTGGTGGTTGTTAAGGGGCTGATGACGCAGATTGGCAGTCTCACTTAATGCGCAGAATTGTTAAAAGAGCGTCTGGAAAAGCGATGTATGAGACTAAACAAGGGCTATTCAACAATACAAAATATTGTAGCTCTTGTTATTGATTTAGTCCTGGTTTAGCTCTGGTTTTGTTATTACATACCACAATAGAACTACAATTAAACCTGGAAGATGAACCCAAAATGGCGCTCTATTTATCCCTATGGCGTGTGCTCATTGGCGCATGAAGCCAAAAAGTTTTTTACTTCTGCTGAGGCTGCTATCTTTGCTTTACTTCCTGATACGGAGGGTTTAACGACACTACGTGACGACAATCCCCCATGATGCTTTGAGTGACGTGAACGACCACGCAGCTTGTAATTTTTTGTGTTAACGTTAGCTTGTGTGATTGTAATTGTATTCTTAGACACACGTGAAAGTGTCTGAAATTAAATAAAATACAACTTACTTACATCTCTAGTCTTGCCTTGTCCACGTGCTTCTGTTTGTATCGTCCAACGTGCTCGTTCACGTGGCTCGCACGTGTTTACCATGATGTAACTTGACATAAAAAAAAAAGTCAGTGTCTTCAGAAACAGTTAAAAAGAACATTTCCTTCTATTTTATTAATACTAAAAATAATTAAGTACTGTCTGCAAATAATAATAATATGCTATTATACAAAAAGGCTGGGACCAAGAGGCACTAATCAATCTGGCTCACTGACAGAGCCTTATCCAGTTCATTTAACAGATCCATGCATCCCACTGTCCCGGTCTGGTTTACCTGGTCTCCTGCAGGCTGGAGCTCCACCTCTTGGTCGCTCAACCCACCTGACTGTCATCTGCCATCAGTCCCAGTATTTGAGGACCAGCTCTGCCACAACACTCTGCCAGGCCTTGGTTCACAATGAGGTAAAGATAAAGTTTATCTGCCAAAGTATAAGTTTCTGGGTCATATTTTTGCATTGATAACTACTTGCCAGATTTGTCTGTGTCTTCAGATATTTACCGGGACCTGCCTCTTCTCACCTCCAGCCTCACCTCCAGGAAGTCTAGACCAGGATTAGGTCCTGGTTTAGACCTGGTTCAGTCCTGGTTTATACCTAGTTTAGTTTTGGTTTAAATCTGGTTTAGAGCTGGTTTAGACCTGGTTTAGTCCTGGTTTAGTCCTGGTTTAGTCCTGGTTTAGACCTGGTTTAGTCCTGGTTTAGACCTGGTTTAGTCCTGGTTTAGTCCTAGTTTAGACCTGGTTTAGTCCTGGTGCCACGTTGGACATGATTCTGGCTCCAAGGACAAAACCATCCTAAAAATCTGGCCCTCAGTGAAATAAAGTTGCATGGCCCTGGACTAAAGCATTACAATCATTATTATTATTGACAGCAGAAATAACAGAGAGTGTAGGGGTGACGGGAGCATTTCTGTATGAATGATAATAATAGTTTTGTTGTAATTAAAGTGAAGTTTGTTGAGAAGTTGAGTCCTGTTTCACAATGAGACGATGACTCATCCATTCAGGTATTTAGAGCAAAACAACAGGACGTCATCCAGGACACGCTTCCTTTTCTTCTACTTTCTCGGCAATTCCACGTGAATGGACAAATGTCATGCATTGTTTGTATTGTTAATGTCCTTTGAGCATGCTCTGAATACTTTTACTTTATCTGTTTTACGCCTAGTGTACACTGAGTCCAGTCCGGTCGCGGTCCGGGACCCGCGCGGGTCTCTTGCAGACGCCTGTCACACCAGCTCCGGTTAACTGCGGTCCGTTTTTGACGAAAGCCACGTAGATTCACGTGGTTTCGCGCGAGAGCACTCGTCAAATGACATGAAAGCCGCACCAGACCGCTGCGGCGTCCGGCAAAAATAGACTTCTTGCGGATTCTTTCCGGAGACCCGCGCGGCTGCCGGACCCGCGGCTGCAGAGCTCCGAGGTCGGTGTGACAGGGCGCATTGATTTTAAGCACTTTCTAAGTCTTGCTCGAACCGGAGCCGGACCGGAGTCGGTGTGCATCAGGCGTTAGAGTATACTTTGTTTTAGAATGTACTGAAAACCATACATGACTTTCTTTCAAGCCGGCATTTCCTCATCACTGGTGTTTATTTATTTATTGATTAACCTTTATTTAACCAGGTAAGACCCCATTGAGATCAAAACCTCCTTTTCAAGGGTGACCTGGGGGGGCAAAGTGAAAAATATGACAGTAACACAAATGACAAAAATTTTCCATTTTAAGAAATTAAGACAAAATCTACATTCAAAGGCACTGAACATTTTTGAAAGAATCACGCTCTTCGTTTTTTCAAAATTGTGCAAAAACCCCTAACTGAGACCAATTTGTTTGCACTCCATCTACTGGCAAGAAGAGGGAATTACCATGGGAATACAAGCAAAAGCTAGCTTGCCCTCACATGCTAGTCTGTTGATGATTTACGGACTAATGCATTTTTTGTATTGTTGCCAGTAAACATGCTTAAGTGCATTAAGTTTGGAATATCAAGTTTTGGAACTAAAAAATGGTTTATAAAAAAAATCTAAATGAAGCGCACACACAGGCTTAAAATGAAAAAAGAAATAAAAAAGATTCTCGATGAGTGTCAGTTATCGGACAAACATTACACATCGAGGGAGTGTTTTTGAGGCTCAGAGGGAGAGGATTTTCTAACCAACAAACTATTCAACAAGCTAACATGAATGAAGCTAAATGCAACTCCAGGTATGTTTTTGATGACGGAACATTGCTAGAACATGGTTAAAAACTGAAAAAAAAAGAGTCAAATTTGCATAATATTTGTCCTCTACCTTTGACGTTACCGATCGGGGAATTTTTTTACCAAGTATTTTCTGAAGCACAGAGAAGATGAGTTTGTAAACAGGATTAATGAAACAAGTGTCAATGAAGATAAACCTCCCTAGACATCACAATTTTGTCAAAATCACTTAATTCCTGCTTCTAACAATTCAACTTTGAAGACAAAATGTTCACCTGCCTGTGCCATTTCCTTCTGATTCCTGTATCTGCGTCATTGCTTTAGACACACTTTTCTTGAACACAAATCCATTTCCCGGCTGAGTCTTCTACAAAAGCAAACTGTAAAATGCAGGTGGAACTATCAGAAAGTGGCAGGGTGGTTTTAAAGGCGTGTTTTTCCTTTGAGCTTAGATACGGAGCGCCTTTGAAGAGCGGAGAGGCGAGGCATTTTGAAAAGCTTTAAAGTCTAATGTGTGTGATTCAGCAGAGTCCACGTCGCAGAGCACCAGGTCCATCTGTGTTAAACCTCCATAAACCTGCACTCTGCAAAACAAACACCACAGAGACCTCTCCACGCTCCGTCAGACAAGACTTTTGACAATTAAAACCAGACTTAAAGGGCCTACTGTGAAAAGGTTGGACCGTGAGCCAGTGCACTTCACACGCAACAACACACTATTGAGAAAAAAATATATATATTGTGTAATTTTTCTATAAATTGATGGAATATCAGATGCTACTGACTGAGGAACTGTTAATAACAATATTGTAATCACATACATTTGTGACAATATTAAGGTCAAAACTGTGATTTTTCAGTGTGAGAAATGCAGGTGTGGCATGTGTGATGTGCTTCTCTCGACTTGAGAGCCCTGTTTACAGCATCAACCTCCTCCACAAGAGCTTCTCTGCTTCAGTAAAGTTTCTCTTTCGGGACGGTATCTTTGCTGGATTGAAAGGCAGACGCGCAAAGTCAGCTCATTTGAATAGTCCTGAATATGTATGAGCTCATTTGCATGGTCCATATATGGGTGCTGAAGGTGTGGTCGGGGGGGGCGTGACGTCTGCACGTCTTTAGCTTCAGGTGGATCTATAAAGCAGTGATTGCAGGTGGAGTGCAGAAGGGTTTCATAAATCAGGACTTTGCGTGGCATACACCTCTAGAGGGCACTTAGTATCCTAAGTGCCCTCTAGCACGTGCTCAGTGAAAAAACGACACAATTCGTTATAAATGAGGCCCCTGATCTGCAACTTGGTCTGATAGCGCCACCTGCTTGTCACCACGGAGATACATGAGTTTAAAGGACTGTTATTATGCTCTTGTGCCTTTGCTTTTGGTATCTGGCATGCTTTAGAACCTAATTAGCATAATGTTTGAACTAACATATAACTTATAATGTAACATATTAAAGTGTGTATGACTGTTTTTTTTGCAATTTAGAAGACTTTATTCAGTGTATACCTCGTGCAAATATAAATTATAATTTTACACCAATCAGGTCGCTGTTTGTGGAGAAAAGATGAAAAATCTGTTTGAAAATTGCATGAAGTTAACAAATTGATGACATTGCACTAGGGAGCCAAAGGTTATGCACAATTTTCACAAAATAAAGGTTTTTTTTTTGATCGTTTAAACATTAATTCAACAAAATAAGATGTTCACATATATTTTTAATTGTCAAATTGTAAAATCTGTGACATTAGAGGAGTTTTGGCCCAATGTACAGGATGGTTTCTTGGTCATTTTCTACAGTGATTATTAACTAAGCTAACAGTAAAATTAACTAAGCTAATTAAGCTAAACCGGAGCACTATTTGTAAAGCTTTAAGCAGAATTTGAAATAGTTATCTTTATCTTATTTTTATTTGAATGAGTATTCCAACCTGTCATAGACCCTTTAAGTTAAGTTATTTCTGGTATAAACTCCAAGGATTTATTTATTTAATTTTCAGACAGATCTTTAAACCCTGTTAGATCTTTCCGCCTAAATTAAAAGTGTTAATTATCTGACTCTAACAGTCTGCTGTCTGTTCCTCCTTTGTTTATATTGATCTGTGCTTGTCTCACACCACGTACTTCATTCAAAATGGCTGTCTTAAATCACTTGTTAAATCAATCTCCTTCTTCTTACCAAACATCACTACGGAATTTGGGCAAACGGCTGGGACAGAGCGTCTCCAAAACGGAAACTATGGGTGTTTTATTTGGCAGTCAGACCTGGTTTAGTCCATTATTAGACCAGATTTAGTCCATTGTTTTACCTGGTTTACCAGGTTTCACTGACTTGCAGGTATGCTTGTCGGTTGTCATGGCGACCGCAGGTGTCCCTCAAGGAGCAGAGAGAAAGAGTTTTGAGCGATGCTTGTTTGACTCATCGTACTTGAGTCCTGCATTGGAGACGAGAGCGCTCAGAACAATTTGCACTTAAACCCTTTTTTCCATAAATTGCTCTAAATTGAGCCACGTGGCTCAATGGTGAAGCTACAGAAACATCAACATGATAGAAACGCACGGTCTGAAAATAGCAACAAGCAAAAATGGATTCCACTTTTGTCCAGATTAGTCTATTATGGGAAACTGCTAAAAAAAACAAAAAAAACAAGAATAAATCAAGACTAAACCAGGACCAAAGGCCCAAACCAGGACATAAAGGGGTCAAAAGAAAGTCTAAGTTAGTCTATATTAGTCTCTATGGTTAGGATTTAGCATTCAATTTAAACCAGAACTATGTAGACAAGATTTATCTAAACCAGGACTAAACCAGGTCTAAATCATGACTAAACCAGGACTAAACCAGGTCTAAATCATGACTAAATCAGGTCTAAACCAGGTCTAAATCAGGACTAAAGCAGGACTAAATCAGGTCTATAGCAGGTCTAAACAAGGACTAAACCAGGTCTAAATCAGGTCTAAATCAGGACAAAATCAGGTCTAAACCAGGACTATACAAAGTCTGATTTAACCAGGACCAAAGCAGGACTAAAGCAGGACCAATTCCAGTCTAACCCACAACTATATGGATCAAATCTGATCTATACCAGGACTGAACCAGGACCATGTTTGATCCAGGACTCAATCTAAATTAGGTCTAAACCATGACTATTTGGACAAAATCTGATCTGAACAAGGACTAAAACAGGACCAGATCAAAATGTTATGCGCATGGCCTCAGTTATTGGTGAAACTGTAACGTCTGTTCCACTTCCTCCGGCTCCTGTTGCATGTCAGAGTCAGTGTTATGTCTGTGTAGTGATTATAAATTGACATTAGTTCAGTTAAAAGTCGATAATGTCCTTCCTTTAAAAAGAACGCACTCACACAAGTCTGACCTATGAGTCACTCTCTCTCTCTCTGTCTCCCAGGGTCGCTCTGTCTCCCTTTTTCTCTCCATCTCCTCCCTCTTCTTCTCTATTGTTTTCTGCTTTCTCTCTCCCTCTTTCTCCTCTCTCCCTCTTTCCCCTCTCCCTCTCTTCTCTCTTTCTCTCTTTTTTTGCCCCTCACTCTAGTTCTCACTGGCTCCTTTCTGTCGCTCTTCCTTCCTTTTTCAGATTTTTTACCTTTTTCTCTCTCTCTCTTCTTCTCTTTCTTTGTCTCTTCTTTCGCTCTCTCGCCCTCTGCCCTTCTTTCTCCCCCTCCCTTCTCCTTCTCTTTCTTCTCATTTTTCCCCCTATTTCCCATACCCTCTTTCCCTTCCCTATTTCTCCCTCTCTGTCACCTTTCTTCATTTTTCTCTCTCTCCCTGTTTGATTTCTCCTCTCTCTCTTTTTCTCTTCCACTTTCTCGATCTCTGCCTCTTCTCTCATTCTCTCTCTCCTTGCCCCTCTCTCCCTGCCACCCCATTTCCCTCTCTCTTATATCTCACTGTTTTGTCTTTTCTTTCTTTCCTTTTTCCCCTTCCTTTTCTCTCCTTCTCTCGCTCTTTCCCCCTCTCTCTGTTTCACTCTCTCTCTCTCTACTTCCCCCTCTCTCTCTTTTCTCTCTCTCTAACGCTCTCCTTTCCTTCTCTCTCTCTTTCTTGCTCTGTATCTGTCACAGTCTCTCCCCCTCTCTGTCACTCCCTTTTATTTTCATTTCCTCTCTCTTCCACTTTCTCTCCTTCCCCCCTCTCTTTTCTCTCTCTCTAACGCTCTAGTTTCCTTCTCTCTCTCTTTCTTGCTCTGTATCTGTCACAGTCTCTCCCCCTCTCTGTCACTCCCTTTTCTTTTCATTTCCTCTCTCTTCCACTTTCTCTCCTTCCCCCCTCTCTTTTCTCTCTCTCCAACGCTCTCCTTTCCTTCTTTCTCTCTTTCTTGCTCTGTATCTGTCACACTCTCTCCCCCTCTCTGTCACTCCCTTTTCTTTTCATTTCCTCTCTCTTCTACTTTCTCTCCTTCTCTCTCTCCTTCCCCCTCTCTCTCTTTTCTCTCTCTCTAACGCTCTCCTTTCCTTCTCTCTCTCTTTCTTGCTCTGTATCTGTCACACTCTCTCCCCTCTCTGTCATTCCCTTTTCTTTTCTCTCTTTTCATTTCCTTCTTTCTCTCTTTTTCTCTCCTTCTCTTATCTCTCTGTCTTTCTCTCTCCCTCCCTTTTTTCTCTCTCTCTCTCAGACAAAGTACCATATTGCTGTTTCCTGTCTGTCTGGGAGCACTTAGCGACCGCCGGCGTAAACGGCTTTTAACACGACTTTTCGTCACCGCTGAGAGGAAACGGTCGGCCGTGAAGCTCGGGAAATATCAACATGACAGAAACACACGGGACAGAGTGAAAACAGCAACAAGCAAAAACGTTTCCCCTTTTGTCCAGATCAGTCTATTATGGGAAATATATAAATACTAAATCAATAAAATAGAATTAAACAGGAATAAACTAAGACTAAACTGAACTAAACCAGGACTAAATGAGTTCCAAACCAGGACATAAATGGGACAAAGTCAAGTCTAAACAGCGCTCAACCAAGTCTAAATCAGTCTCTATGGTCCAGATTTAGCATCCAGTCTAAATCAGGAATATATAGACAAGATTAATTTAACCCAGACTAAACAAGGTCTATTTCTGATCTAAACCAAGACTAAACCAGGACCAAACAAGGACTAAATTATATCTAAACCAGGAATAAATCTGGTCTAAATTAGGTCTAAACCAGAAATTTGATTTAAACCAGGAGCAGTTTAATCCAGTAAATTAGTCTTAAATCTGGACTAAATAATGTCCAAACCAGGACTAAATCAGGTCAGCTATAAATCACTTCTTAACCAGGATGACAAAATCTGATCCAAACCACTAAATGAGTTCTAAATCAGGACAAATCAGATCTAAGCCAGAATTAAATTGGTTCTAAATCAGGAGTAAATCAGTTCCAAACCAAGACTAAATTGAGTCTGAATCAGGAGTAAATCAATTCTAAACCAGGACTAAATCAGTCTAAACTAAGACTAAATCAGTTCTAAATCAGGACTAATTCAGTTCTAAATCAGGACAAATTCAGTTCTAAATCCGGATTAAATCAGATCTAAACCACCTAAAATTCTAATCAGGATTAAAGTTGATCTAAACCAGAACTAAATTGGTTCCAAATCAGGAGTAAATCAGTTCCAAACCAGGACTAACTCAAGTCTAAATCAGGACGAAATTAGGGCTAAACCAGGACTACATGGACAAATGTAATAAACACCAGCACTAAACCAGGACCATATAGGTCTAAATCAGGACTAAATCAGGATTCACTTGCACTAAATGAGGTCAAAACTCAGACTAAACCAGGACTCCAGTCAAAATAAACCATGAATGAAGCAGGATTTATTCAAGTTTAAACCCAGAAGTAATACAGGACTAAATCAACTAAACAAAGTCTTTGATACAAAAAAAAACAAAAAACAAATACAAACTAATCAAAGTCTGCATTGTCAATTTACATCAAAAGTACCAATTTATATCAAGCTAATGTCAAATTACAGGTCAGATCTTTGTAGAGGCGACTCCAGCTACAGAATATATAGAATTTATGCTTTCAGTGTACGTTTGAGCAATAAAACCACCTGTAATAATGGAATAAATGCTAATAAATAGATCATTTTAATGTTTAAGGCAAAGCAATAACATCTCCATGGAAACACGCCGGTGGCAGATCCTCCAGAGGCACATTTTTCACAAATTTTGGTCGATTTGATCTTTATGTTATTGATTTAATGCTGCAAAACGGTTCCAACTGTGAGCCTTTAAAGCCTCGTGAGTGCGGTGCAGTCTCTCGAAACGTTCTGATAAAAGTTGCGCTGCGTAGGTTTGCCAGCGTTATACACAAACAAACTTTCACTGGAAACATCAGGAGATATTTATAACTGAAGACACTGTGGAGTATCCAAGGAGACAATAGAGCAGAACAAACCAGGAACTTTACAAAGAACATCGACGACTTCAGGCTGTCAGACTTTGGCACGCTGAGGTTTTTTTCAGCAGCCTTGCACAATCCAATTATCGTCGTGATACTGTAAAGACGAGGAACGGTTAACGTGTGGGGAAACAGGAGACCAAAGACGAGATTTACGTCGTGAAAGAGGACGAGGTGCAGAGGAGGTCAGAAGGAGCGGAGGAAAACGAAAGACAAAAGAAATACAGTGGTGATGGATCTCCCACCAGAAAAAGTAACATTGTAGTTTGAAGTGAAGTTTCACAGACTTTTCAAAAAGCTCTGTCCGTAGAACGTTCAAAAACCAGGCCCTGACTCGCATGTGTCACGGTGAGATTAATCCCAGTTTCTTCATTGAAAATCTCACAATGTTCCACGATTTTTTCTCCATGCATTCAGGAGCGATTCGTTTACAACTGTTGATTCTTTGCACGTACGTCTCAAAACTGACAAAACTCCGCAGGGTGGCAGGGCGCTCCCCTAGAGACGGGGTGAGGAGCTTGGAGTAGAGCCGCTGATCCTCCACGTCGAGAGGATCTAGCTGAGGTTTGGGCATCTGTTCTGGAAGCGTTTATATCGTGGCAGTTACGATTCACGCTAATTTTGGTTCGTTTTCTAACTCTGAACTGGTGTTATTCACGTGTGCTCGCCAAAACCGCCCTGAATTGTCATTGTTTGCGATGTTCGGAGGCTGGCGCTAACTCGAAACGCGCCGGAGCTAATGTATGGAACGGTACCAGCCCATAGAATGCAGCCGTTCTGTTCACGAACACCGTAGAGTAAAACATAAAGCAACTGTCTCGAATTCTTACAAAGTGACATGCGTCGTTTTTAGAGAAATACAAGCCGACTGTTGCATGTTGTTTTCTCACGCTGTGCAGTTGGATCTGATGTGGCATGTAACAGAGCGGGGATGAAAGCGGAACGCCCGGATGTTTCTCCTGCTCCGACAAAGGAAGCCACAATAATAAATGATTCAGGAGGAGATAACTGTGGAGCTACGAGACCCACATGTGTTCGATACAAAGAGAGAAACATCTCTCTGAGATGTGTCACACGGGACCAGCTCGGCAGAACAGGGCTTTTTATGATTTTGATGAAAGTAATGACAATGCCTTATGGTTTCAGAATGATAAAAAACAAGCATAAAACGTTGCCATAGAACAAAACTGTACACAATCAGTCTGAATGAAGAAGTTAGATTATGATTATGGATGATTCAGGTTTAGTACTTAATTAAAGCCTTCAATTTAAGGTGTGTTTTTTGGTGAATTTGGTCTCTCAGCATCAGCTTTCAACAACGAACTTGTCCAGTCTGCTCCTAAGAATGTTTATTATTTAATTTAATCCACTTCGTCCGTAGATTTCTCTGGGACATTGTAACTTTAAGTCTACAAAATGAGGCAAATTTGAATTTCATGCCAAATTTCAGTGAGCTCTAGTTTACCTAAAAACTAAACAATCTCCTCTGTACATTTTTTCTATCTACTACGTATGTAAAATGAAAGACAAAACTGGTTCTGTCCATTTTTCAGATTTAAATGTTCCAAATATGTGGAATTTTGACTGTTTTTACAGATAAAATGCCTAATTTCTACATGAAAACATGACATGATGAAAAAAGTGTAATATTTACATACATTAAAAGATTCTCGGAGCCTCATCACACATCGAAAAACGTCACAAATCGGGGAAATTCAGCGCGGTCGGAGGGAGAGGATTTTCTGACCAGGATTCATGAAATAACACGTATGTTTTTGAATAACCTTTAACCTTTATCATAACCCTTTTTATACTTCCAGTTCCCATTTGATGCCTGTTCCTGGAATTACACACTTTTTAGCTCCAGCTCAAGGACAGGTACTTTCCAGTCAAACCAGGAACTTTTTGTGAAAACTAGTGCATTTTCAACATCAACCTTATGTTACATTCATTTTCTGACTGAGTTTCTGAGAATTAACTTGTAAACAGTAGCTCCAAAAATACAAATTCATAACTAGTAAGTAGTAACTGAAATTGAACAGAGTGAATGACTGTGTTTTATTTTTAATCTCATTGTTTTTTCAAGCGTTTGAGCATCACAGTTTGATGTGCAAAAAAGGACCAGGATGAAGGGAAAAAAAGACTTTTGTAATCCTAAAAATTGAACTGAAGTTAATTTTAGTCGATACACATTTGCAGCCACTGTCGCTGCATGAACACGAGCAATGGGGACTGGGCTCCTCAAACCAAATGGGGACTGGGGGAAATAGGGACTTGGGACAGTTCTTGTTAGAACAGGATTACAAGCTCTCGAAAAGTCGATTTAGCATAATATTTGTCCTTTAATTTAGTTATAAACCAGGACTAAATCAGTTCTTAATCAAAACTAAATCAAGACTAAACCATGTAATTGATTAAAAACTATAAGATTAAGTAATTTTTATGTGCAAATGCGTTAAAGGTTCACTGAACAGAAACATTATCAAATCCTAGAACGTATCTGCACCTCTGTGATCCAAATATGAGTCATTCTTGATGGCTAAATGGCAGTTATCGCCGCGCTGCTGTATCACCCGCTCCCCTTCCCATAATCCATTGCTGCGGTTCAGAGGCTCTCGCGCTGGCTGCACTTCTTAATATGTCCCAGCGCTCAGGAGCAGATGGACCCAAGTCAATGATATTCCTGTGTGATCAATTAGGCTTCAGTTTGTCCACATCAGGCACACGCCCAGCCGAGCATCAGAATAGGCAACAGCAAGGCTTTTGGCAAACGCAAAACACAAAATAAAAGGGAAAAAAACAACAATTGTGTGTAAGAGTTTCATGTTGATGATGACGTAATCTCAGATGGTGTGTGCAAGGGCCAATGTAACTCTACGGATTTACTGTTTTTTACGAAATATCCAAGAAACGTTGAACCTTCTCGTTATTTGTTTCAACTGACAACGACTGCGTGTTTGGGGTTGATGGCACCACTTTCGGAAGTTATTGTTTAATTGGTTGTTTTCACTTTTGTTTATTTTACGCTGACACAGAGGTTTTTGTTTCATTTGAATAGGCCCAGAGACAAAACCAGAGATATGAGCGACAAATCTGCAATGTGACAGTTACACGAGGGTACATTGAGGAGCCGCTTGAGTCTGTGGAAAGAAGTCTATTTTTGGCAGACAAAGTAGCGGTCAGGTCAGTGGGCGAGGCTACCGCGCTCAAATTGAGCCGCCGACTGTAGGCTGCCATGTTTGCAATCTGCTGCTGACCACTAGGGGCTGCTGCGGAAGTAGAATTTTTCAATGCAAGTCAATGGGGAGTTAGACGTTTCAAAACCTACTTTAGGGCCTGAGGCTCAAAATATGGATTTGGTCTCAAACGTTAGCTTACGGCTCTGTGACAACGCTGAGGGGGGTGAATTTTTTTGAACCAGGCTGGTTTAGCCGCTGTGATTTTTTAAAGTTCGTGCATATCTAATGAAGAAGGCGGGCTTTACGCGCCGGAAATGTCAGGGCGCAGCCATTCACCTACGAGTGGGCGGTAACCATAGACGCAACGACGGCAGTACGTCAGCAAAAGGCCGCCCCAAAGTCGCCCTCTCCCCGCCTCCCCACCGAGGGGGGAGTGGTGGAGGCTAACCCGCGGCCATTTTGAATTCTCCATGACTGAGCCACATTATCATGAATGGGGCGGAGCGACAACCGTCTGTCCACTATTTTTATGTCTATGGGTCAGGTGCAGTTTTCAGGTAATTTTATGAGTGTTCTTATCCAAAACCATGTGAATCTGCATGGCATTTGTCAAATACCGACCACAGCGCATCGGCGTTGGTGTAACAGGCAGTCTGCAAGTAACCAGGGCGCGTCCTGAACCAGTTTCACTTCAGAGACAGTGTATTCTACCCCAGAATTCTGACATGCTCCAGCTCAGTATAGGCTATAGAACTGTAAAACATTTCTTTCCAACTAGGGCTGTGAATCAGGGTCCGTCACGATTATGTTCAATCTAATATAAGTCTATACGGCTCAAACAGTCCTTTAAAACGGTAGAAAATACATCTGAACCTCACTGTCTTCAAATTAATGCTTTATGACAGGGTTATTCAACTTCAGGCCTGGGGGCAAAATTGGGCACTTCAAGGGACATGATCCGGCCCTAAACCCATCTTCAAAAAATATAAAAAATATTGTATCTCTTGTTATTGGATTAGACCTGGTTTAGACATGGTTTAGTTTAGTCCTGGTCTAGACCTGGTTTTGTCCTGCTTTAGTCCAAGTTTAGGTCTGGTTTAGTCCTGGTTCAGTTCTGTTCTTGTTACATTTTCCCCCCATATTTCTAGAGAGTTGGACACGTTTCTGGCCCCGAGGACAAAACCACCCAAAAAAATTTGACTCTCTGTAAAATAAAGTTGAATAGCCCTGTTTTATGACATTATGATGAAGATGAACAGCTGACTGTAAACCACTCTTTCAACAAGTGCGGTTCAGATTTGACGTTAACAGGCGGACTGGATCCATCACTCTACAACAGACGAACGGTGCACGCCATAAATATGTTCTTTACTTCGGCATTTCCACGTATTCCCTTTCCTTTGGCCTGTGCCCTGCCCCTCCCCCTCCACACTGCCCCCTGCTGCTCACTGCCATGTCGCCGCAGAACAAGGCTGTTGTGGTAAAAGCCGCTGGGGCCGTGGGTTATTTCTGTCACTCGCACACAGGTAAACAAGCCACGCTCCCCGATGTGTCGCCAACATGAGAGAGGAGCGAGACACGAGGGCGAGAGAGAGGAACGGCAACAGAAATGCTGAAGGCAGAGAGAGAAATATATAATATAGAGAGTGACAGAAAATGGATAGAGAGGGAGTAGAGAGAGGGGGAGCTTCAAAGCTTCAGAGCAAAAAATGAAAGCGCTTAGTCACAATGAAACCTGTTACCATGCGGGTGAGACCTCAGGCTTTTTCTTAATTAATCCTTTTCATCCAGCATCTGATAAAAGGAAACAGGCTGCTGGACATGTAAAAAAGAGAGAAAGCTGGAGTATAAAAAGAGAGCTGTAACCCACTCAATTTAAGTCAAATCAAACATTCTTGGATGAACTGGATTGAGTTTGCTCTCCAAAAGCACAAATAATTATTTGTGTATTAGTATTAGGACTTTTAATATGGATTACGCCTGGACTTTTTGTTTTTACTTTTGTACCTAAAACTAATTTTTAGTTCAATTAGCTTCAGCTTTGAAAACCTGACAAATGCGCAAACTAGTTTGAATCAGGCCTTACCTACAGACTACTTTTTCATACATTTAACAAAGAAAGAAATCTAGACAGAATTCAAATTCCAATATTCCTCTGAGCAGAGCTTGTTTCCAATAGTTTGTGCTCCAAAGGGTTCAGAGACAGCTTCAGCTTGAACTGACATTTTAAGAAAATAACCCCAAAACTTAAGGGGTTAACTATAAATGTATATGCTTTTTTGTTTTGTTTGCCTTTCCAAAGCTTGGTAGAGCTGAAACACATTTTGTAATCATGTTAAATTGATTTTTACACCACCACCTCATCCAAAACATCTCTGGAGTTGTATTTCGCTTCATTCACACTTGTTGTTCTCTCCCTCTGAGCCTCAAAACACTCTCCAGTGCTGTCTTTAAAGGACCAATATTATGTAAAATTGACTTTTTGAGCTTTTGGCCGTGTTCTAACATTGTTTTGCCATCAAAAACATACCTGGAGTAGCATTTAGCTTGATTCAAGTTTGTTTGATGAACAACAACAGTGTGCTCTGAACTCCTTAGACGTAGATGATGCTGACAACATTTATCCCAGAATCTTCTGCTGTTTTAAGTCCTTAAATCATCGCCAGACTCGCTCTGAACATTTCTTCCGTCTAATCACTATACCTACAACTTCGTCAGATCCACTCTTTACTGCAATGCATTACATGTGTGTAATTGCCTCTACAGCCAATAGATGGAGCCACAGCTAAGTCAAAATGGCATCTTCCAATTCAGTTATAAAGTAATGTTTTCTTTGTAAAAGCATTTTATTTGTAGTTCTAAAACATGACGTGTCAAACTGAAGACACTCAAGAGCAGGTTTAAAGTCTAAGAACAATATGAAAAATGCATCATATTTTGCCTTTAAATCCATAAATCATCAAAAACTCTCACACTTCTGCTTCAAATCACGTTTATTACCATTGCGTGTGTACATTAGCATGTCAGGGGCAAGCTAGTATTTGTTTATTACATATTGTGACATCCCTAATCATAGCACAGACAGCATAATTAAAAAGCGTAAGTAAAGGCTCAAATGAAATCCGGTGGGTGTGTTTTTTTTCAAACAGCTGGAGTGGTGAGATTATTTGGGCTGCATTCGTCTCACGGCCTCTGAAGAGATGAGTCATCCCTGATGCAGTCATGAAACACCCTCCCCTCTCCACAAAATAAAAACCAGGAGCATTTCAGTTTCACAAAGCATGATTTTAAGAACAGTGCATTTCGGGGACATTAGAATAACAACAACAGTAATGTACCAAATGTATATCCTGGTTTAATACTGAGTTAAAGCTGTTTCTAATGGCCTGTTTTGTCCTGCTTCAGAACTGGTTTGGACCTGATTCGGTTGAAGTCCTGGGTCGGACCTTGCGTAGGCCTAGTTAGTTTGGTCCTGGTCCTAGTTGTTGAATCAAATGGTTTTGGTCCAGTTTTGTGCAGCTAAAATCTCCTCACAGTTTACATTAAGGCTGTGTTCATGCCTCCAAACACACCGCACCAAAGATAGGACTAAACTGACACTAAACGCAGAACTAAACCTGGGACAGACCGGGATTCAGAGGTGTGCACTTGCAAGTTGTGAGTCACTTTTTTGATTATTTGAGACCTGATAAAATGGACTACGACTTGGGATTTGACTTGGTTTTAGAGTTGAGACGACTTGATGCTTCTCCTGAAAAAAGTAATAATAATAATCGCTTTAGACTACTAAAAGAATGTGTCAGTTGTGTGTAAGTTGTCTATGCGTTTACACTGGCACGTCGCTTTTTGATGACATCACAGAGGGATTCTGTTCTTAAATAGGAAACCGTCCTCTACAAAGGGGATTTGTGGAATCTTTTTCTCCTCTTTCTTTCTTTTTCTCCTTCAGATTTTGGTTGTTTCATTTCATTTATACACACCCTGAATGCTGTTATTTGGATTGTAAAAACCTTTGTTGAAATAAAAGAAAGAAAAAGAAAAGATAGCACTACTTGTACCTTTAAACTTATCTATTGAATAACTATATTAAATAATGATCACAGGCAGACCCGTCAATAGAAATTTGGGCGCCTGGGGCAAAAAGACTTGCATGGGCCCCCCTTTAATATAAATAATTAGGAAGAGGGTCCGTAAGAGCCTGAGCATACGGTTAGCATTACAAATTGTTTACATATGAGTTAATTCAGCCGGAACACTCCGAGATCAGAAATCGTATCTTTCAAGTGGGAAACAACCAACTTCCTAGTCGTACAACATACACCTTACACCACGTAAAAGTCACTGGAAATACGGTGGTTTATCACAAGATCGAGTCAGAGGTTGGTGAGAGATTATTTTCTGTTTATATCTGCTGATTACCATCTTGTTTTAACCAAGTGTGTGTTCTCTCTTGTCCTATCATCCGCGTGTAGCTCGTTCTTAGCCAAAACAGACCACCTGTTACACGGAAAAGGGCTGTGGGAGGTATTATCTCACGTGGGCCGCTTCAGACCCATCAAACGGCCAGGTACGGTTCATTTAAAGTCCATGACAAATCAGACGACACACTTCACTAAAACGCAGTGAACATTTAAGATTTTACTAAACATTTATCCCCTATTTAGTTTTTGTAATGTTTATAATGTTACTTCCTGGTTGAATATGCCTAGTAAATATGACATATTTAGAGGTAATTCAACAACTGTTACCTAGCAACCATTTTGAAAACAAGGGCCAAAATCCACACAAATTGCACGATAGTTATGATTTGACTAATAATACTACCTGATAACACCTTTATTTCTCTCAGAAAATTGTGTCCGTTTTGTGTAAATCATTTCTGTATTTTCAATGGCGTGTCACTTTTTGATGACATCACAGAGGGATTCCATTTGAGAACTCAGCACTACTTCCTGTAATTTTAAACTTTTACATTTCTAAATTTCTTCACAACCAGCTATTTCACAAATGTAAAATTATAATAAATAATTCCCACAGGTGCCCTTCCACCAAACTAACCCATAATTAAGAAATTCTGAAAACCTGTCATATAGACTTTAAGACAGTGGAAACAATTTCAGACAGATCCAGTCCATAGCAAACGCATGGAAACGGGGCTTTGGTGCACTTTTACAACCATTTAGTCTGGTTTAGTCTTGATTTAATCCTAATTTAGTCCAGTCAAACTCACAATTCCCCCAAAAACACAGATCAGAATTTAAGTTACTTTTTTTTCATTTCAGTTTTCTACATGTGATTATGTTTCTTCCACGTAAAAACTGCTGCCACGTGTTGTCTCCATGGCCTCTCGTTTGTAAACCTTTCAGCTCGTTTATGGCCCAGTTACGTGCGTTTTCATGACTCCGTTCTTCGGATCGTTTCGGGGAAAAACAAAGTGATCCTATGTTTTACGATCCCCCCGGTGTAAATGACACGGACACAATCTGAGCCACATCTCCATCTCACAGAGAGCAGAACTAATGCTTTCAACGGTGTCAGTGCGTCAGTCGATTCAGATATAACATTACAACAACAACAATATGCAGCAGACGTCATCACGCAGTAGTACTTTTAGAGACAGGGTTTGGTCCCGGTTTGTTCCTGTTGAGGTTCATTTATGCTCCATTTTCGTACGCAAACAGCTCCGAAATGATGTTACTGTAGTGCAGACACCTCCACTTTGCTAGCAGATGCAACGCAGACTTAATACGTCAAATCTAACGCTCCTTCAGAAACAAATTAATGAAGAAGCTAATCCCCATATTAAAATATGCAAAAGTGGTTTTATTTCATGATATTTATATAATTTCTTTGCTCTTTATGTCGTTTCTCTGCTCTTTTCACCAGTCACTTCTTTGCTCTGCTCACCAGAAGTGCACAAATTCAGAAATCTCAACTATAGTCAGTTAGCCTTTAGCTCAGATGACAGTTTTACACAGCAATTATGATCTTAAAGGTCCCATAACATGCAAAATCGACTTTTCAGAGGTTTTAACCTTCCTACAGTGCTATTTGGGCCTCGTATGTGTGCCCAAAGTGTTTTTTTTTTATTGATTCCCGCATGCTTTCGCTAGAGAACTGTCTTTTCCGTCCCCCTCGGCTGAGCAGCAGACGGGGGCTCCTCACTAAGATGACGCGGCTTCACTAGGATGACGCAGTGTTTAAGCCACGCCTCCAGGAAGCGCGCAGCCGCAATAATAAAAACAGCTAATACTAATGCTACACAGTAATTACACGATGGATACGACAGACAGAAGAGTTAGCTTGTTATTTACCAAACGGCCACGTCCGTCGTCGAGGTACTGCGTCCACGTCAAACTCCAGGTCAGATCCAGGACATAGGACTCAGCACGACGCACCGTCAGGACGGATAAAATGTTTATTCCCGTGTTTGTGTATCGCTGTTTACCAGAGCACACGCGCATGCGCAACATCTCCGCTCTAGGCTTCGTCACGGGTTGGGAGGGGCAGGCGCGCAGCTTGGGCGGGGGAGGCAGCCTGCTCTCTGTTCGGGGGGGTCAGATCTCAGAGTGAGCCGTTTGCTTTTACAAGGAGGGAGGCCAGTCCAAGAAATGGGTGTTTTTTGGAAACTGTTATGTTATGGATATTACACAACGCAAAATTTTATCAACAAAGCCCTTAGAATAGACTGTGTAATGGGGGAATATGGGTCCTTTAAATAAAATACCAAAAGGTTTACACACTGAACAATGCCTTTTAACGAGGCTTTGACCTCTTGTAAATGTGCTCGATGGGTTGGTACCAGCTGACACTCTGAATTATTCAGAACTTGCGTGTTTTGCGGGCTAATGCTAACGGCTATAGGGAAAATACATTAGACTGCTGCCAGAGTCCTTCAAATCATACCAGACCATACCACTAGCCACGTTGCTAAGTGGTTGATAGCATGAGCATCGACCGCCGTGTCTGCTTATTTATATGTTTATGGTTCCAACCGTTTCCACCGTCATGGCTGTGTTCTGGTAAATAACCACCAGAGAGCGCTCAAGTCAGTGAGTGAATTGACCGACATGGGAGAAAAATAAACATGGAGGCACCTGCTGCAGTTTTTAGATCACATTCGTAGTAAAAGAGACAAGAAAATGAGATTTAAAAAATGTATTCGATTGTCAGCTTAATCTAGTCGTTAAAAAAAGGTTGCGCTTTCACTGTTGTGCTATGTTCTGTACTGCCCCCAGTGGTCAGCAGATCCATAAGCTATGAACGACAAACCACAAACAGACCGTATGATGGACAAAACAATGACAGAGGACGGACAGAGTTGCCTCTATGCGTGTCAAACGTATAGAGCATAAATCAACGTTTAGATTTCAGACTGGTTCAATCCTGGTTTAGTTTTGATTAGATTTGGTTTAAAGTCTATGACAGGTTCTCAAAAGTTTCTAATTATGACTTAGTTTGATGGGAGGGACCTGTGGCAGTTTATGCATTATGTATTATAATTTCACATTTGTGAAGTTGCAGTTTGTGATGAAAATTTTAAAAATATAATTACAGGAAGTATGTGCTGAGTTTTAAAAAGGAATCCCTCAGTGATGTCATCAAAAAGCGACATACCATTCAAAATACAAAGACAATTTAGGCCCTGTCCCAACACTCGCACTTCCGCCCTTGTGCCCCTCAATTGCGCGTTCCCACTGACGGGTGCAAGTGTGTAGGGTGTCCCTATTCTCCAGTAAGGTCTTTCGCCCCGCCTTCTCTGCGCCCTTGAGCCACACTTTGGCGAAGCCCGATGAAGTGTTTTACCCACAGTTCATTGCTGCGTGTGACGTTTTGACAAAAAGGCGGAACATGGCGTTGTCCGGTGGTCGGCCCAATCAGCTTGCGGAAAAAAAAGTATTTTTAAATGTAAGTATTGAAGTAAATTATCTTTTATTATGCTGTACAAATACTACCAAAGTTTGTGAAGTTACTCAGAAATATGCTATAAACATCTAATTAACATACAATTTAGGAAAGCTCGGGATCGTGACGTCACATATTACAGAATTATCAGTTATCCCAATGAGATTTTAAATGCTAAATACTAAATTTGGCGTTAATTCAAAAGTATTCTAACGTTATATATTGATAAATGTATTCATCAGAAGTGACCCGGCAGATTATCAGGTTTTTCACTTTTTTACATTGTTTTGGCTAATATTTTTCTATTTAGCACACCAACAGCAAACATGGGGGATTTCCATGGTAACTGATATTTGGTACAGCTTTATGAGGATTTTCAGCAGCGAAACTGCGAAAACAGCAACTGGTGCCACCATGTCGCAGTAATGACACGCTGGCGCAAATCGATGACATAGCCATTACTGTCCCAATTCTGCAATTTTTGCACGCTTGTCGCCTCGAACCCTTACACGCACTTTTACTAAGTGCACTTCACAAAGACCGTAGGGTGTAGTGCGAGTATTGTGACAGGGCCTTACACACAACTGACACACTTTTCAGACAGTTTAAACCATCATTCAAAAAAAAAAAAAAAAAAAGAAAATAGAATAAAGGTGTTATCCAGTATTATTATTTGTCACATCATAACTATTGTGTAATTTATATGGGTTTTGGCCCTTGTTCTCAAAATGATTACTAGATAACAGTGGAATTACCTCTATGTAACATTATAAACATTGCAAAAACTCTCAAACTAGGATAAATAGGCAACATGTAAAATCTTAAATACAATCATACTCTACGTTTTAGTGAAATGTGTCATCTAACCCTGTCGTATAGACTTGAAGTGCACTGTTTATTTGGTCTTATAAGATTTATGGATGTCACACTACAAGGCGAGTTCTATTTGTTCACACGATCACATAAGTTCGTGAATATTAGGCTCAGCACCTGTTTATCGGAGGTTGGCGCAGCATGCTAGTGGAGCTTTTGTATTTGTAGCATTTGCGTATATTTTGCAAGTTACTAAATGAAAACTAAATAAGTAGAAGCTGAGCTCTTCTGCTGCACTTGGAGAAGCTCTTGTGTTTACTGTTGGTCACATGAATGACACAGATTGATCGTAGACGCTGCGAGAGGAGGACTCACTCTGCGACCAAGATGACAAAATGTCAGACTTGCTAGTTATAAATCGCAGCTCGTCTTTGGTCATACGACTGTGCTACGTTTAATCTTTGTCCCTGTCTCACTGTGAGACCCACGACTCAAGATTTCTACCGCGGCTCACGTCAGACTGATATGTGTTTCTCTCTGGATTGAGTTCTACACATTTATCAATCTGGAGAGTCTCTCGCCAAAGGCCGTCGGGAAAGTACATCCTGTCCTGATGAGCATTTGAAGCTGATCGGTCGAAGCTTCACAACAGCGAAACAAGCCGACAAATCAAACGGTTAAATCGAGAGAAAAGCGCAGACTTCTTCCACGTCCTCGAACGCACAGTGCGCTTTGTGTGCACATTTCCCTGAACATAATAGACTCTATACAAACGACAAAATACGCCGGTGCCGTCATGTTTGTTCGGGTTCGTCCATTTGACTTCCGGGCCAGATGGACAAATACAGCGAGAATTCATTTGGTCGATGGAATGGGGCAATCAGAAATCTTTCATCACAGCTGGACAAAACTGTGCAGTGGACACCAGACTTTTAACTCTGTGTCTGGTTTAGTGGTTATTTGCCCACTGACCTAAGACAGCCGTTTGAGAAATCATGATTATTTACTATGATTGTTGTTTAGCGCTGGTCCTGGTTCAGTTCTGACACAAACACGTTGCTGTTGTTTTGTGCTAAATGGGGAACAGCTGCTCAGTTGCCGGGGACAACACATTAACACTAAAACGCGAAATCATAAAACCATTACTGTCAGCCGAAGATAAGGACCGCCGTTTACAATGAACAGCTGATGTTGATAACCTTCTTTATCATGCAGCTGTAACCTTATAGTCACAGTCCCCTCTGCTCACAGCCAACCATTACTATCTTCAACATATTTAAATTTGTACACGTAATATATATAAAGACTTTTCAATACATTTTTATCCAAATAAAGGTTAAATTATGGCAATTGAATGCTTGTAGATGAAGAATATTTAGAAACGAATTGCATTATCGATGAAAATCAGAAATAGTACATTCTTTTTTGACTTTTTGATTTAACAATGCTGTTTGTTCACTTTCCATTCGTGTTTTAGAGTCTGTATAGTCCAGATAAAGATACCATTTATCAAAGTATGATTATTTTAAAAGGCAACTAGTCACGATTTGTTAATTAATGGTTGCTGCAGCCCTAATCCAAATGACCCAAATCATTCAGAGGCAACATTTTTATTTCAACTCATTATAAGTTGGGTATTCATTTTTAGCTTGGCCCTGTGAATATTCTCTTAAAAGAAACTTTGTGTTAATTGGCAGAAAGAAAACTTCTGATTCTGACCCAAGAAGTGAACTTTTTGGAGGCGAGAGAGACAGAGAGAGATGAAAGAGAGAGGGGGGCAGAGAGAGAGGACAGAGCAGGAGAGGGAGGAAAGAGAAAAGGAGAGGAAGGGAGAGGAAAGAGGAAGAGAAAGACAAAGAAAGAGAGAGGGTGAGAAGGAGCGAGACAGGGTGAGAGTGAGACAGAGAGAGGAAAGAGAGAGAGGAGGAGGAGAGGGAGGGAGAGGAAAGAGTGAGAGGATGTGAGAGGACAGAGAAAGAAAGAGGGTGAGAAAGAGCGAGACAAGGTGAGAGTGAGAGAGAGCGAGAGAGAGGACAGAGAGAGGGGGGCAGAGAGAGAGGACAGAGCAAGACGAGGAGGAAAGAGAAAAGGAGAGGAAGGGAGAGGACAGACAGAGAGCGAGAGAAAGAGAGAGTGAGAGAAAGATAGAGGGGGGCAGAGAGAGAGGACAGAGCAAGAGGAGGAGAAAAAGAGAGGAAGGGAGAGGACAGACAGAGAGCGAGAGAAAGAGAGAGTGAGAGAAAGATAGACGGGGGGCAGAGAGAGAGGACAGACAGAGAGCGAGAGAAAGAGAGAGTGAGAGAAAGATAGAGGGGGGCAGAGAGAGGACAGAGCAAGAGGAAGAGAAAAGGAGAGGACAGATAGAGAGCGAGAGAAAGAGAGAGTGAGAGAAAGATAGATGGGGGGCAGAGAGAGAGGACAGAGCAAGAGGAGGAGAAAAGAGAAAAGGAGAGGAAGGGAGAGGACAGACAGAGAGCGAGAGAAAGAGAGAGGGGGGCAGAGAGAGAGGACAGGACAAGAGGGGGGAGGAAAGAGAGAGAGGAAAGAAAGAGAGAAGACATGGAGAGAGAGAGGGGGAGAAGGAGAGAGACAGGGTGAGAACGAGAGAAAGAGAGAGAGAGGGAGAGAGAGGAACGACGGTGTTGCATGTCAGCGGTAATTGGTTTCTGTTTACCAGCGATTCTGCCAAAGACACACCACAAGCAATTAGCGCAGGACGGTCCGATCACAACCTGCCCCTCAACTGAGCGGGCCGAGGGGGCGCTGTGAGGGCCAGGGTCGCCTCTCGGAGCACCCACCTCTTCAATTTAGAGAGGAAGCCCGGGACTAGTTCAGATCCAACGCACCTCAAACAGAGCAACGGTGATTCTACGTTGGACGCAAATTTGTTTAGTGCTAGTGTGTGTGAGGAGGATTGTCAGGATCAGATTGCGGAGGGTTTAGCTGGGCACAGCGTCCTTCCAATACTACGGCCCTTGTCTGTGGAACGGCCTGCCGGATAACCTCAGGGCCGCAGAGAACGTTCAGGTTTTTAAGAGCAAGCTCAAGACCCACCTTTTTAGCCTAGCTTTTGATTCATATATAATTGTGTATTTATTTATTTATGCTATTTATTATGTTCACTTATTTTAGGCTTACTATTTTAGATTAATTTATGTCCTAGTCTTACTCTATTTCTACTCAATTCTCTATTTATTTCTTCAATATTTATTTATTTATACTTTTATTCATTTTAGATTCTCCAGTGTTTCCTCTGTGGAGCCCTCTGTACCAGGAGCGGTGTTCATCTGTGGCTGCTGGGCCCTGGCTCATGGGCCCCTGGTGGAGGTTTGGTGTTTGCCTCATCTCTCCTCGGGACTCTGAGTCTGTGTCCTGTGGCTGCAGGCGACGCTCTGCTCCTGGTGCAGACGGCTCCTCTGATGGTGCTTCTTCAACTGGTGTATCTGTACTCAGCCTCTTGTACCTTAGAAGAAGAAGAAGAAGAATTTTTATTTATAGAGCGCTTTTCCACCTAATAGGCACCTAAAGCGCTTAGATCGTGTGTGTGTGTGTGTGTGTGTGTGTGTGTGTGTGTGTGTGTGTGTGTGTGTGTGTGTGTGTGTGTGTGTGTGTGTGTGTGTGTGTGTGTGTGTGTGTGTGTGTGTGTGTGTGTGCGTGCGTGTGGGCGTGTATGGGTATGTATTGGTGAATATCTGTGGGGGTTTGGTTGTGTGGGGTCTGGTGGTTGTGGGGGAGGTTGGGAGGGAAATGGCATGTGGAAATGTTTTTAATGCACTGTAAAGCACTTTGTGTTACATTTTATGTATGAAAAGCGCTCTATAAATAAAATTTGATTTGATGATTTGATGACAGGGGCGGACCTAGGAATGTGGGGGCCCAGGGCAAAATTAAGCGCAGGCCCCTCCTCCTCAAGTGGGATTTTCAATAACTTTTTTGTCGTGTTTCTTCAATTGTTCTTGATTTAATCTATTTATTTATTTATTTTACGTATGGAGGACAGGTTCCTAAATCTGGGGTGGTAAGTGAATTACTGGAAACGTCTAATTCATGTGTGCAAAAGATTTTAACAGGGGGGTTTGGAGATCTTTCCCCAGAAAAATATTTTAGACAACAGACTATATTTGCCGCTTGTTTTTTTGTGTGTGTCCATTTTAACACATGTTCCAGCTGATTTAAGCACATGATATTCATTTGTAATTGTATAATGTTATATTCGATTTAATATTTAGCTTTATTAGGCAGGTTGGCTTTTTCATAGTTTGTGATATTTGACGGCTAAAGCTATAACTAATTGAAAATGCATTGTATGGAACAGTCTAAACCAGGGCCGTTCAACCAAATCAGGCCCTCCAAGGGATGTGATCTGGCCCTTATTGGTTTAGACCTGGTTTAGTCCTCGTTTAGACCTGGTTTAGACCTGGTTTAGACAGATGCTCGATGCCCCAGTTCAGGTGGAGGACATGACGGAGGCTGAGCAGCAGCTTATCACGGGTCGGGCTCCAGGGACTGGTGGATTCCCATCTGATTTTTACTAAAAGTTTTGGCCATCTATTGGGCAGGACCTGGACTAGAGCCTGGAGCGTGGGACTCTTCCAGTGAGCTGTACAAGAGCCATTCTGGACCTCTTGGCACAAATGGGGGACTTGGCTCTTCTTAAAAACTGGAGGCCAGTCTCACTTCTTGGTGCAGACTACAAGATCCTGGCAAAGGTTTTGGAAAACCGGTTGAAGAACTAGGATTCACTTACACACCATGCTCAGACTTGCAGATCGAACAATAATGGACCATATTTTTTCTACTCAGGGACACTGTTGATACAGTTTTTTACAAAACTGCTGGACATGGACTTAGGGCTTCTGTGACCAGGAGAAGACCTTTGATAGGGTGGATCACTCTTGCTGGTTCAAGACCTCAGCAGCTTTTGGATTTTGGACTTTCACACCCTGGATTAACTGGGTGATGCCCGCTTTGACCCAAGATTGGACAGCCCTTTTCAGTCTCCAGGGTGGTTGGGTGTAGGGGTTGGGCCTGAACTTCACAGCAGAGGGGTTCGTATATGGCCCAAAGAGCTCTGTGGCCCAGCGCAGTAACACAGCTCAGTATGCGGTTCACCAGGAACCAGAACCACAGACTGTGAACTGCTGCTACAGAGACTGGAGCTGGCTCTGCTTAGAGTAGTGTTCCTCTACAGTTCTCTGGTGGGGAACTGCATGTCTTTGAGGGGGTGTGTGCTTTGAGAGATTGTAACCTGCTCCTTCGTCTTTTAAATGTAATTTTTTAAAGAGGGGGGCTTTATGTTATGTATCTCTCTCTCCTTTTCATCCTCTTCTCTTTTACTTCTGGTCAAGATCCGTCACCCGTTTCTTTCCATAGGGATGCTATTGTTTTGCCCTATTGTTTTAACTTATCTGGCATTTATTAAATTACAGGTGTTTTAATTGCTTGAGAAACATGCATTCTTTTTATCAGTGGGGCGCTTCTAAACTAATGATGAGCGATTGCAATATCGATCCGACACCAAAAACATACCTAGAGTTACATTCAGCTTCATTCACGCTTGTTTGATGAATCCTGGTTAGAAAATCCTCTCAGTCTGACCGTCAAAAACACTCCCTGCTGAACTCCCTTGATAAATGACATTTTCCAATATTTGACGTCACTTATCTGAGAATCTTCTGCTGTTTTAAGTCGGTAAATCATCGTTTCTGCCCTAAACACGATTGCTGTATCTGCTACTTTAACTCACATTTCTTCACAAACACTCCATAATAACATTTTAGCTTGTGTAAGCGCTATTCAGACAGTGGATGGTGCCTAAACTCAATGCCGTTCAAAACAACAGAGATACAGATTTTTTTTTTTCTAAAACATGAGATGGCAAACTTAGGTACTAGAGCATGTTTAAAGGCTAATAGCCATACAAAAAAATGCATAATATTTTTCTTAACATTTTTTCTCTCTGCTTGTATTTTTCTAAACTTCCAAGCTAATAATTTGGACAATTTTGAGCCACTTTTGTCATATTTTTGTTTAGTGACGGACTCACCTCTTAAAAAGTTACACAGTGCACCTTTAAAGTCTATGACAGGTTCTTATGATCTTGTAATTATGACTTGGTTTGGGGGGGAGGGCACGTGTGGTAAATGTTTATCCAGTTTGTGCAGAAATTTTGAAAAATAAAAGTTTTAAATGAAATGGAATCCGTCTATGATGTCATCAAAAAGCGACACAAATACAAAGACGGTTTACAGACGGTTTACAGACAACTGACATTATTTTGACATTCATTAACAAAATAAAGGTGTTATCAGGTGTTATCATTTGTCAGATCATAACTGTTGTGTAATTTAAGTGGATTTTGGCCCTTGTTTTCAAAATGGTTGCTAGGAAACAGTTGTGGAATTCAAACAGGAAGTATAAAAATGATAAATACTCTCAAACTGTGGACAAATAGGCAAAATGTTTCGTAAAATCTCAATCACGTCCACTACATTTCAGTGAAAAGCGTCGTCCAACCCGTCATGGACTTCAAGCTCACCCTTTTCTCTCTCACCGAAGTTACATGTTGCACCTTTAATTAGAACAGGCCCATTGAGCGCGCCTTAAAATACCCCTGGCCTTGTTTTCCGTTTTCGCTCTCATTTCTATGTTAATGCGCTCTTTCTCGGTCTGCAGATCACACCCAGGCGCCGGGGCAGGATTTGTGAATGGAGCGAGGGCCGTGCGGGCGATCCATACCAGCTTTGACAAGAATCCAAAAATAGTGCGAGCTAAAGGCCGAGACGAGGGGCAGGGAAAAAAGGAAAAAGCGCTCGCCTCCGCCCGGCCCGACGAGAGCTGTGTCCGGAGGATATGAGTCATCGCAGACTGTCCCTCTGCAGCAAACACAAAGGCCATTTCCCATTACAGTAAATATAGAGAGTATTTATGATTTTAATTGGATTTCAGCTACTCGTGCAGACCACAAAGCTAAGAGCGAGAGCTGCAGATGGGTCCCGAGTCGCCCGCAGCTCCAGACAGGTTTAACTGCAGCGGAATTGGATCAAATGAAGAGGACACATTAAAGTGCGTTTTCATTTCGCTAATAATGTTGATGAAAAACAAGACGCTGCAGGTGAATAGGAAAAAAATCTTAAATTTAAAGATATTAATTGGAAACTTCTCCTGTAGTTTACTCGCATAAATCTAAAAAAGAAATGTATTGCAAGTTTTTCATCATGTCATGTTTTCATGGAGAAATAAGGCGTTTTATGTGGGAAAATGACCAAAATTACACATATTTGGGACAATTCAATCTGAAAAATGGACAGAACAGGTTTAAATTTCTTGGTTCATTTTGTAACATATGAGTTACAAAAAACAAAGGATAGAAACAACGTCTATCCAACATGTTATATTCAAATTATCTCACATGCATTTGTGTTTTTGTAATGCAAGGATTTAATGAAGTTGTTCTGCGGAGAAAAAAAATCACCTTATTTGTTTGCGCTGTCAAATTTTTTCCACTTTTTTGTGCATTTTCCCAATAATTACATACATTTAATCTACAAACAAGACTAAAAAAACGCAACCCGGCTAGCTAAAACCTGACTTTACTTCAAGTTTAATCATCTGCTATGACCAAAGAGGGAACGTTCAGAAAGAAAAAGTAATGAGAAAAGCAGAATGAATGATTAATGAGCATTAGCCGCTGTTCCCAGACGCTGAAACTCCGAGGCTGAGGCTAAAACGCTGTTCCGCTAAAAGTACAGAATGAGTTATGAGCCGCCGTTAGCTTTAGCCTGCAGCTCGTTTAGATAACCGTCGCCATAGGAACTAATGCCCCTCGGTCAAACAGATCCGAGATAAGCTGCAAAAACAGGCTCCGGTTTTATAATGGCCACACACAAGGAAACCTTATCTCACTGAAGGATCCTCGGTGGGTTATTTACGTGTTTGTTCACCTTTTCAGAGACGGGTTAGATGATAAAATGATAACATGTTAAAAACAAAACAAAACGTGATGCATCATGTTTTCACTATCGCAAAAATATATCTCTCTAAAAAAGCGAATGATCTTTATTTAAGTGTTTTGTTATTACAGATATTTGTGGGTTTCAGGTTCTCGTTATATGAATTTTGAGGACGTTTTCCCAATAAAAACTGACTTTTTTGAGCTTTTAGTGATTTTTTTTTTTTGGCTTTTAACCCAATGTTCCATCATCAAAAACATACCTGGAATTGCATTTAGCTTCATTCACACTAGTTTGATGAATCCTGATTAGAAAATCCTCTCCAAAATGCCTTGCTGAACTCCCTCAAGAGAGGACGTTTTTCCGATGACTGATGTCACAGAGAATCTTCTGCTGTTTTAAGACTCGTTCTGAGTATTTCTGCCGTCTACATTAGCTTCTGCCGTCCATTGAGTCATAAGAACTTTTAATCAACGTGTGTAAGCGCCATGTAGACAGTAGATGGCGCCTAAACTCAGTAAGAGCCAGGGAAACACGTGTTTTTTTGTTTTTTTTTAAAAGCATGACATACCAAACTTAAGGTACTCAAGAGCATGTTTACAGGCTAATCATAATACAAAAAAAAAAGCATAATATTTTTCCTTTAAATTGTTAATTGCTATGGCAACGCTTCTAATTTTGCATCATTTTGAAAAATTAATAGGTTTTTGGTTTAGACTTGGTTACATCCTGGTTATGTTGTGTCTTGGATCTGGTTTAGTCCTCGCTCAGTCTTTGTTTAGACCTGGTTGGTTTGTCCTGATTAAGACGAGACAATACAGGCAAAATAATTTTTTTTTTTCTTCAGTTTTTGTGGTTTTTGGTCAGTTTCAGCTCTCTCATGTCTGTGGGATATTGTAACTTCAAAGGTCGTTTTCTTAAAATGCATTTTTCACTCCAAGGGACATCAGAATCACCATTTGAAGTAGCTCCTACACACACCAGACTTTACAATCTGGGACTCAACAAGATTTTAACCAAACCTACAGAAGGATTTGTTAATATCTAATTCTGAAACTGATTTATTGAAGCTTTAGTAAAACAAAATGAGGAAAAATTTGAATTTTTAGGACACTTTTCAGTCCAGTCCAATTTACTTAAAAACGAAATAAAAAATCCAAAATCCCCTCTGTACATTTTTGTAACTAATATATGTACAAAATGAACCATAAAATTTAAACCTAGTCCTGTCCTTTTTTTCAGATTTAAATGTGCATTTAAAAATTTTCGATATTTTTCACACATAAAACGCCTTATTTCTACATCAAAACAATACATCATGAAAAACTTTTAATATATTTTTCTTACATTCATGTGAGTAAACTACAGGAGAATTGATAGATTGATATCTTTAAATTTAAGATTTTTTCCTGTTCACCTGCAGCGTCTCGACTTAAGTCCATGTAGAGTCCAGTTTCAAATCAGACAAAGTTTTGAGTTTCTTTGACCTCATTTAGCCGTGGCTAATGCTGCGTTCATGTGACCCTCGGGTGCTCGGGATTTGGATCAGAAGTTGAGGTTATTAAGCATTCATGTTTGTTTTTGTTTTTTTCTTGAAATGTTGGAATTTTGATGTCACCAATGGTAAAATCAAAGAGTCCGCCCTTTAACTGTGTTCACTGGAGCTCACCAGTAACTATTGTTCCTGTTAACCTCCTTAAAGCTTTGAAAAACATCCTACTATTTAACTTTACGGAGCTAACCTTACATCTTAATTAACCAGTGTCAGGTCTTTCAGGTCAAATCTGTCACCTGTAAACCTTCAATGAAGTACAGTTTAGTCGAATTGCTCAAATATTCAAGATAAATTGACAAATCAGCTGAATTTCGTGACGTTTTTGACCCGAGTTCCCGAGTTGTTTTTCCGCCTTGTGTGAGACCTCGTGTGCATTTTTCAACTCGGAAAAACATTTTACGCAACAGTTTATTCCTTGTTCAGTCCTAGTTTAATCCTCACATTCGCACTGGGCAAATTAGTTTGGCAACTATTGCGGTAAAGACGCCTTGTTTTTGATACTTCTAATTAGTTTATTTATTTTCCTTTCTGTTATTCATTTCAACTTAAAAACGCCAAATCCTAACTTGAATCAAACAGACCAATGTATTTGACTGAACTAGCACACACAAGCTTTCAAATGAGAGCCTGCATTTTGAGCTATCTTTGTAAAATAAAACTAGTTGTACGATAACATGATTTCCAGTTGCTTAGCGTCTCAATCGGAAATCAAGAAAGTACTTTTAGAGCTAGACGCACTCCTCTGTCTTTGAATTTTCACTTCTAGTTGAATAAACTCTCTTCTGTTTTCGACAACGGAGCGAGGCCTGTTCCGTGATTCACAACCAACACAAGCGAGTTGACAGTTAATTATGACTACAACTCACATGTCGACTTAACTAAATGAGGCCGGGATGTTTTACAGTGCAATATAAAGACAGAGAATACCAAACAAACTGGCCAGAGATTGATGAGGACCACAAAGAATAGAACCGCTGGAGACGCAGGCGTTCTGAACTCAAACATTCTCCTGACTCAGTTCAATTTCAGTCGATTTAATCAGCCACGGTTCAGGCCCTTTAAGGTCGACCACTGGCTAAATTGCCGTCCAATCTTTTCTGATGACTAACTGCAGAAAATACCATCCAAAATGCAGGATTCCTGGTTTAATAAGCCCTTGTTAAGATCCAGTTTCGTTCTTTTTAAGGCCACTCGTTTAGTCTTGAGTTAAAGTAGAACTAAGTAACATTTTTACCTTATGAAAGGTCTTTTTTAAGTCCGTGTGGTGGCTGCAAATGTATTTTCGGGGCGTTTGAAGCGCTCGTCGTCGCCCCCTGCTGTGTCTGCGTGGAAAACCAGATGCAACATTTCCTGACGCCGACCCGAAGACAACTCTCCTGAGAAAACCTCGGCTCTCTTTTTTATATTTGGCGACATGAAATGGTTTGTATGTGATTGTACTTCCTTATTTCAGTAAAACAGAAAGAAAAAGAGTGTATTCTCAGGGGAGCTGCAGGGGGAGCTCTGCCGCTGAAGTAACTTAGTTCTGCGTCAAGATCTAGTTTTAGTTCTTTGTAAGACCACTTCTTTAGTCCTGAGTTAAAGTGCAGACTACTCATTTCACTAAAACCCAGTTAAGATGATTATATTTAAGATTTGGCAAAGAAAAATTACAATTTTAAACCAGATATGGAATTTTTTTTAGGTTTAAATTTGTGCTTCCTGGTTGTAAATCATGACATCATACTATGAAATTCTGTGACTGTCACCTAGCCACCATGCCAAAACTCCTCTAAAGTCTGATTTGACAAATAAAAATACACGAGAGCAGCTTTATTTTGTTGAATTCGTGTTTAAAGGATCAGAAAAATGGGTTTTGAATGCAGTCTTCCCAGTGTGATGTCATCACATTTCACATTCTAGTTTACTCCTGAGTCCTAAAATTAACAAAATTAATAATGAGTCTTCCTCATTTGAAAGCCTTATCCTATCAATCACCTGCCCAAACTGGAGAAACCAAAAAGCTGTTCTGTTCATAATAATCTATCGACCTCCTGGTCCTTATTCATTGTTCTTAACAGAATTCTTTGACTTCCTATCAAATTTAGTATTAGACTGGGAAAATATCGTGGTGGTTGGGGATTTCAACATTCATGTGAATGAAAATAATTGCCTCAGTAATGCCTTTAGCGCTTTATTAGATAGCATTGGTTTCACTCAAAATGTAAATGAACCAACCCACAGTCACCAGCACACTCTGGACCTGGTTCTAACTTATGGAATAGAGATTAGTGACCTTAATGTCTTCCCCCAAAACCCAATAATGTCAGATCACTTCCTAATTACCTTTCAGTTTATTCTTAAGGACTATCCAGCTCCTCAGACTAAAACTATAATGAAAAGGACAATATCTGAAAAATCTATTTTAAAGTTCAGAGAAATAATAGAACCAATATTTAATATTATGTCATGTGATCCTGTCGTTAACAGCGCCAGTCCCAGTGCTATTGATAACTCTGTTGACTCAATGGTCAACTCTCTAAAAGCTGCTCTTGATGTTGCAGCTCCACTTAAACAGAAAGTAATCAGGCCAAAACAAGCCTCCCCCTGGTACAATGAAGAACTACATTCTCACAAACAAAGGGTAAGAAAACTAGAGATCCTTACGCGCTCCCACACAGAAGAATCCCTGAAAGAATGGAAAACTTGCCTTCTGTCTTATAAGCAGGCTCTGCGTAAGGCTCAAACCAGATATTATTCAAATTTAATAGAAGTAAATAAAAATAACTCTAGATTTCTCTTCAGCACTGTAGCCAGGCTGACAAACTGTCACAGCGCAGTAGAACCCTCAATACCAGTTACTCTAAGCTGCAATGACTTCCTTCTATTCTTTAACAGCAAAATCACAACTATTAGAGATAAACTAAATGCAATTACTCCCACTATCAGTACTGAGCAAGCCCAGACTGCAAAGCTAGTGTCCCATACAAATCCTTCAGTAATACTAGATAGGTTCACTGCTGTTGATCAGGCAGAGATAACTTCAGTCATTATGTCCTCCAAAACATCAACTTGTATTTTAGACCCAATCCCAAGTAGACTCCTCAAAGAAATTCTCCCCTAATTATAAATCCCATTCTTAATATAATAAATACTTCACTAGAAAGCGGTTATGTCCCTCAGTCCTTCAAATATGCAGTGGTTAAACCACTTTTGAAAAAGCCTAATCTAGACCCCGACATACTGGCAAACTATAGACCTATTTCTAATCTGCCCTTTGTCTCTAAAATCCTTGAAAGAATTGTGATTAAACAGCTTTGTCGCCACCTGCAGGACAATAATTTATTTGAAGTTTTCAGTCAGGGTTCCGTGCATACCACAGCACTGAAACTGCACTAGTTAAAGTCACAAATGATCTGTTATTAGCTGCTGATGATGGACAGGTCTCAATCCTGGTTCTGTTGGACCTCAGCGCAGCGTTTGACACCATCGACCACAACATTCTACTGCAGAGGTTAGAATGTGATGTAGGTGTCAGTGGAACCGCCCTTAGCTGGTTTAAATCCTATCTATCTGACAGGTACCAGTTTGTTAATGTAAACCAGAGATCTTCCCCATGTTCTAAAGTAACCTACGGTGTGCCGCAGGGTTCAGTACTCGGTCCAGTTCTGTTCACTCTTTATATGCTGCCCTTAGGTATGATCATCAGAAAGCATGGCATTAACTTCCACTGCTATGCAGATGACACTCAGCTGTATTTATCAATGAAACCTGATCAGACGCATCAAGTAGACAGACTTAGTGCCTGCGTGAAAGACATAAAAACTTGGATGACTCTTAATTATCTGCTCCTTAACCCTGAAAAAACCGAGGTCATTCTGCTGGGCCCTAAGCACCTGCGAGACTCCTTATCTGACCAGATAGTTTCTCTGGACAATATCACTGTAGCCCCCAGCTCTACTGTAAGAAACCTTGGGGTCCTATTTGACCAAGATCTCTCGTTCAAAGCTCATATAAATCAAGCCTGTAAAACAGCCTACTTTCATTTGCGTAACATAACCAAAATTAGAAAAATCCTGCCCAGAGACGATGCCGAAAAACTCATCCATGCATTTGTCACATCCAGATTAGACTATTGTAACGCCCTGCTTACAGCGTGTCCTAAAAGCTCTATAAGAAGCTTTCAACTGGTTCAAAAATGCAGCAGCAAGATTATTAACAGGTACTAGGAAAAGAGATCATATTTCACCAGTGTTGGAGTCTCTTCACTGGCTTCCTGTTGAGTTTAGAATCAAATTTAAAATCCTCCTCCTGACTTATAAAGCTTTAAACAATATGGCCCCATCCTACCTCAAAGATGCAATAGTAGCGTACCATCCAAACAGAGCTCTTCGTTCTCAAAATGCTGGACTATTGTTAGTCCCCAGAGTCTCTAAAAGCACAGTAGGAGGTCGAGCATTTAGCTACCAAGCTCCTATGTTATGGAACCAGCTCCCTGTTCATGTAAAAGAGGCCGATACAGTCTCTACATTTAAGACCAGGCTCAAAACGTTCCTCTTTGAAATAGCTTATGGTCAGGCCAGTTAGGAACAGAAATAAAAACCTACAGTTTTAGCTACGCTGCCCTTGGAGCAATTCTGCTGGGGGAAGTATGGCAGCTTGAACACTATCCTCTGGTTCTTCCTACTTTATCTATCAACAATATTTAATATTACTTCAACTGTAGTCTGTTCATTGCTGTTCACATGTTTCTCTTTCTCTCCACTTCCCCCGGGGAGTGGAGACTGTTTCAGACACTGCGGCTGCTCCAGTGACGACCCCCCACCCCCACCTGTCTGGACGATCTATGCGCCACCCGCCTGGACAGCTGGATTAGCCACACCTCGTCTGCCTGGACGAACTCCTTCTACTTTAGATGAACTGTTCCTCATCTCCTGCTGGAGGATCTCTCTACACTGGTGGACTGCTCCTCGTCCGCCTGGAGGAACTCTTTAAAGCCACCTCCCTCTTGAGTGGTTCTGGCTCCACAGTCCAAGTGGATGCGTCAGTCCTAGTTCATCTGCAGCCTGTCCGTCCGTGGGAGTAGGATCTCTCCTTCACTGTGGTTCTCCCCGAGGTTTCTACTTTTTCCCATGGGGTTTTTTGTAGTTTGTCCTCGCCGCGAAGGAGGGTCAAAGGACAGGGGCATTCTGGGACAGTTATCTGAACTGCTTTTACCTGTGGCCCATCGAGGCAACTGTTGTTGTGATTTTGGGCATTATAAAAATAAATTGATTTGATTTGATTTGATTTGATCACGTTTGAGAACTCTGCGCTCCTTCTTGTTATTTTCAACATATTTTTTCACTTTTCTTCATGAACTAATACCTGATCGACCATTTATATTGCCAGCAGGTATTATCCCATCAAATAAAGTCAAAACCGGGAAATCACAAAAACCTGTCACATGCACTTTAACTGTGGCTCAGATCTGGTCCAGGCCTGGTTTAGTCCTTTAATTAGACCTGGTATATTCCTTGATTTGTTGTGCGTAAAGATCTTTTAAATCAGTGCAGACCTGCAGTCCAACACCACGGTTTAGTCCTGGTTAAGTCCTGTCTCTGGTTTAGTTCTTAACAAGTATTTTATCTGCACCGTTCTCATTTAAAGTCCATTATTTATGTTTTTATCTGTTTGTAGTGTGATTTTAATACATCTGCACATGCTCTGTGAAGACTTTCAATTACTTCGTGTACAAATTGTGCTCAAATAAACATACACGTTGCCTTCAGAGCTGGTTTAATCTTAGTTTATTCAGTAACCAAGACCTAATTTGGTGTTATATTTCAGACCACACGACTAATTCTGCCGCACAAACTTCCAAACCCAAATGCGACAACGACAAAGTCTCCAAACCGCTGTGGAACCGTCGCCTTTTCTCTTCTTTCCTTTCGTTTTTTTGGGGGCGTTTTTTGTTTTTGGTGTGTGTCTGTGCGCGCGTGCGTCTGTGTGGCATTCCTCGCGCACGCGCCCCTCTGACGTACGTATCTCCCTCTGACGCAGGAGTCACGTGGCGTCTCTAATAGCCCCCGGAGCTGTCCGCGGTGCTGAACCACTCCGAACGGGCAGAGACGCGCTCAGAAACCCCACGACGCTCCTCACGAACTGAAACGCGACTCGAAGGTAAGGTTTTACGCATTTTCGCGGAGATTTACAAATATTGCATGCTATTTAAAAGTAGTAGTAGTATTTGGGGGTGTTTAGACAATAGGTTATGCTTCTTTCTTCTTTTCTTTTTCTTTTTTTTTTGTTTGCGCACGCTTTTCTTGCAACCTGATGCTTCGGCGGTGCAGATGTGGAGGCGTGCGCTGCGTCGCCTCTGACACAAACAACGTCGTTTGTTGTGGTTTCTTGCGCGTTTAGATTTTATTTAATTTGACCTGATAATAGCAGTTTTATTTCTTTGCATTTTCGAAACCGAGTTATGTACATATTAATGCTGCAACGACTGGGGAAAAAAATGAAAGTTTATTTAAAAGGCTCCACGTTACGATGATGGAAAAAATGACCCCAAACAAATGAATTTAATTTACGTGTTTTACCAGTTAATTGACGCACAGAATGAAATGTATTGTGTTTATTTAAAACAGGGGAACTATGAGCATTCTAAGCAACATTTAAAAACAAATCCAATCAGGTTAATTTGCTCTTGTGATATAATTAAACAATCGTTCCTTATGAACTGTTCATATTGCTGAATGAACATTTAAACAAATCAAGCTGCATAATTGACCATTTATAACACAATATTATATCTTTTGAACTATGAAAAGTTATATATTTTGTAAGGATCAAATAACATGTTTTCTTTTCTTTTTTGGTTTAGTCATGTTATGATGGATAAGAACACATATTAACAGCGTATTTCCAGCCGAAAGTCCGTCTTGTTAAACATCAGAGCGTCAGTCTGTGTTGGTTTTCCCGTTAATTGCTGCGTTTGTCACCGCTGCCAAACGCTAAAAACTGCGAAGTCGCGTTTATGGAGAGATAATTGGATTATGATTGGGAAAAAAAAGACGCTCGCAGTTTCAGTTCGTTGTTGTTTGCGCGGATTCTCTCCCTCTCCCTCTTTTTTTCTTTTTTTTTTTACGTCGTTGCCTTGACAACTGCGGTCCGGGTGAGTCACCGCGAGGAGCAATTTGTGTCCAGTGCGCACTAATGAGATTTATACTGCTGCAAGAAACAGCGCCACTAACACTCGGGGATTCAGCCTGTTCAGACCCGCTTTAGACCTGCTGCTGGTTTAGACCCGGTTTAGTCCCGGTTTAGTCTTGTCTCGGGTCTCCTTTAGTCCGTTTAGAGGTTTAGTTCCATTCCTCGTTTAAACCTGCTGTGGCTTAGTTCTGGTTCAGACTCTGATCTGGTTAATCACAGTTAAAAGCTCATTTAGTTCTGTTTGGTTCTAGTTTAAACCTGATTTAGTCCCGAGTTACCTGGTTTAAGTGTGGCTTAGTTCTGGTTTAGACCTGCTTTAGTCTTTGTTTAGTCCTGGCTCAGATCTGGTTCAGTCCTAGTTTATTGGGTCCTTGTTAAGATCTAGTTGAGTTCTATTTAAGACCTCTTGTTATGATTGATTTAGTTCTGGTGTAGACCATATACATATTCCTGTCTCAGATCTGGTTTAGACCTCGTTTTGTCCTGGTTTAGACCTAGTTTAGACCTTGTTTTGTCCTGGTTTAGACTTGATTTAGTTCTTTTTTAGACCTTGTATTCTTGTGTTTGGTACAGATAGTCCTGGTTTGTTTTAGATATGGTTCAGATCTTGTTTAATCCTACTGTTAAAAGACCTAATTTAGTTTCTATTTCTATTTTTATTCTTTCTATTTTCTGGTGGCCTGGTTCTGGTTCAGACCTGGTCATGCCTAAATCCTGTTTCAGATTAGGTACAGGTGTAGTCCTGGTTCAGACCTGGTTCACTGAGTAGTTTCAAACCTAATTTAATGACCGCTTGTCAATTGAACTCAGTTTAGTCCTGATTTACCTGGTTTAATTATAACTCAGTTCTGACCTGGTTCAGTACAGATGCAGTCCTTAGACCTGGTTTTACTGCAGTTTAGTCCTGATTTAGACCTGGTTCAGTTTAGTTCTGTGGACCGGATTTGTGAGCAGCGCTTTCAAACCACAAAGAGGGAAAGAGAAAGAGGCAGAATTAGATGAATGTTTTCTCTCAAAAACAGCAACTTGCAATGAGTGAGAGCACATTCACTTTTTATGTTTTTATATAAGATGTTAATGTTAATCACAAAGAAAGTCGCCGCAACACAGGACTAAACCAGGACTAAAACCAGTGCGATCTAAACAGGAGAGTAGGACAAAATCAAGACGGAGCTGTAATAAAATCAAGTGCCAAACAATATAAACCAATACTAAGACTTAATCTGCATCAAACCAGATTCACACCAGGTCTAAACCAGGACCAAATCACAACGATAAGAAAGGATTTGACACAGACATTACACAATAAATATATTATGTTTAGTTTAATATATATCATAATTTTCAGCAGGTTGAACAGAGAATTCTTAAAATGCAACATTTGAATTACAGTTTAAAAAAAACAACAACCAATCACCAGCAGAGGGAGCACCTCATCAGCAATCTGAATACAAATTTAAACATTTACAGTTTTAAATATTTCCATTTCACATTATGTTTACTGACGCCAAAACTATAAACATGATTATCTTTCTTGTTGTTATTTCCTAAATCAGCACCATTTGAGTCCTGACATGGACTTGGATTGGTTCTGTTTTTGTTCTTGTTTAGTCCTGATCAAGTCCAGGTTTAGTTTTGGGTTTAGTCCAGGATTAACTTAATAACTAGATCCAAACCAGGACTAAACAAAAACAAAACGGGTCTTAACCGGAAGCAAAACGGAACCAAACCAGGTCTAAACCAGGACAAAACCAAGGATAAACCAGAGAGCGAGAGACAGACAGTGAGACAGATCTTGGTGTCAGATTTGATATTTCAGAGTGACATTATCCTCACTCTGCACGTCTCAAAGTGACAGGACGAATAAACAACAGAGATAAGACGCCGTCGCTCCTGTCTCCATTTCACAACAAAATACAAAAAAAGGGAAATATGTGCTGTAATCTAACCAAATAAGCTCTCAATCTTTTATGTTTATGGCCGAGGTTAATTAAGAGTATGATCCAGAAAATTAACTAATAATGAAAAACAAGACTAAACCAGAACTGAATCATGACAAATCTATGACTAAATACCAAGTCTAAACCAGATCTTAATCAGTGGACAAACACAACATTAAAACTAGGACTAAACTTGGAACTAAACATGAACAAGGCCAGGACTAAACCAGGACCAAAGCAGGACTGTCTACATCAGAATTAAACTGGGCTCAAACTGGGATCACACAAGTCAAAGTGTGAACATACTCTGGACCATTTCGAAACCGGTTCAAAAATTCAAAGCAGGGGCGCTGGACTAGGGGGGGTGAAGGGTGCTGGTTTCCCGGGGCCCAAAGCAGGAAGAGGCCCTCAAAAGTATGTGATTTTTTTTTTTACAGAGTTACATTTAATCTGGTATTATTGTAATAAAATGCAAAGTAGAAAAGTAATTGCAAGACTAAAAACAATTTATGCATGAGATCTTCTGAAGGCCACACCCTTTGTTGTTGTTAGCAAATAAAAAAGAACATTAAAAAAGCTGGTAGATAGACAAGATATCTATAAATTAGTGAGTTATAGTTAAGTGTATTCGTAGAAACCATAGGGTGTGTATTCTAGCAACAGTGAATGAAAAATGAACAATAACAACAGAATTTGCTTGGATAAATATACAAAATGATGTATTAGTGGTCCACCGAGAAGGTTTGTATCTCTTAAGTCATTATGTGTACTTTTTGTTTTGTTTTGTTTGTTTTCTTCAGCAAAAATATGACATGGATAAAAATTAAGATGAAATAATTTAGTCGACAAAATGAACACAGTTTCTAAGCACAAGGCTCAAGTCCATGTCAAGTCTGAGTCCATTTTCCAGTCTCTGGTCATCAAAATAGTGACTCAAATCTGACCTGAGTCCAAGTCACGACTTGCCAGTCACTTCTGCACTCCAGCGTGACGAATGTATTTACCACAAGTGGCAGCAGCTTTGGATTGTTCCACTGCACTTTGGCCAGGGGTGGAAGAACTACTCCAGTTTGTTTCTTAAGTAAATTAAAGTACAGATACAGGAGCAAAACAAGTACTCAAGTAAAAGTATCACAAAAATGCTTAAGTAAAAGGGAATCTAGTCACATTTATTTAATATTTGTTCAAAGCTGGAATTTGAACTCAAAACCTTTAGTCAGGATGTCACCATGACCGTGCCCACAAAAATAAACCATCAAACCAGTACTTTTCAGTCCAGTTCTAATGTAGTTGAGTTGAAAACGTTATTTTTGTTATTTTGTTTTGTTATTTTTGAAAGTGTTATTTTTACTTAGTTACTGTGTAGGTAACACTTTATAATAACTACACTTATTCCTGCCTTATTAAAGCATGAACAAAACGTTTATTAAGAATGATTCAGGCTTAGTACCTACTTTATTGAGGTTAGGGTCAGGGTTGCGGGTAGGAATCAGGGTTAGAGTGTTAGTTAAATAGTTACTAAGCCTGAATCATTCTTAATAGACGATTTGTTCATTATGAATTAAGTCTTTGTACATGCTTAGTTAAGGCAAATTAAAATGTAGTTATTATAAAGTAGTACCCTGCAAGTAAATTACAATTTCAATAACTTAGTAATGTAACGCATTACTTTGAAAATACTTGCAACCTTCTGGAAACAGCCTGAACAAGAAGCAGGTTGAACTTTCTCAAAGTGAAAAAACGCAGCAGCTCGTAGCAGCGTGTTTTTCTGTTGTTGATGTTTTGCATTTTGAGACAATTTCAACAACTTATTTGTTGTTTTCTACTGCTTAATCATCATCATTAAAATGTTAAAGTTACATGCGATACGATACGACGAGATATCAGAAGAAGCCAAAAGTAACATTGGAGTTTTTGACGTTCATTTTAACCAATAACACAAAGTTTCCCGAGCTCCATTCAAGTGATATATTTTGATTTGGCTGATAAATCGCTATCCCAACAAACCAAAATTTCCATAATTCAAACCCAGCTCATCAAACTCTAGAACCTGAACAAAAAAAAAATCTGATGTAAAATGCCTCGTTTTCTCTCTTTGTGCAGACGCCGCCATGCCGCTCCCCTCTGCAACGACGAAATCCTCTCAGCTTTGCGTGTCCAACCTGCTCCTCCTCCTGCTCGTGTCGGCGGTCCTGGATCAGTCCGGCATCAGCGCGGCTTCACTGAGAGACCACCGGCTACGAGGCGCCGAATCCAACGCCCCCGCCCCCAGCGAGGACATGCTGAAAGCCCTCGAGTACATCCAAAGTCTGCGCCAAACCGCCAAACCGCAAGACCAACAAAACGCGGACTTTGAGACGTCGATGCTCGGGCAGCGAATCAGCGAACCGCAACCGGAGGACAAAAGCGAAGAGCTGTTGCAGGCTGTTTTGAGCACGCTTCAGCAGACGGAAAAAGCGGAGAAACCCGGTCAAAAAACTCTCGAAAACGCAAAAGTACAAGCGATAACCCCGCATAAAGACATGCCGTTACTGTTCGAAGACGACGAGAAAGACGACGGAAGCGAACGTTTTGACCACGCGGACAATTTTAAACGCACGAACGAAAACGTGGAAGAGAAATACACGCCGCAAAATCTGGCGACACTACAGTCTGTCTTCGACGAGCTCGGCAAGATGAACTTCAATTTCAATGCCAAGCGGGAAAACAGCGAGGAAGACGAGGGTTTGTTTAACACGAGAGACGTAGCTTATGATGAAGGAGACTGGGATCAAGAAGAGGCCGAGGAAAACAGGCACGAATTCGAACGAGCGCTGGATTATCTGGAAGATAACGACCAAGAAAGCGACGGTGGCTTCATAAGCAAAAGATCCGACGACCAAGATGAAGGTGAAATGGCAAACCTGGCGGATTTTTATTTGCTGAAAGTTTTGGAGCAGACGGAAGAGGAGGAGAAGAAGAAAAGAGAGCTAGAAGAGGAGGAGGAGGAAGAGCGGATGGAGCGGAGCGCGGCTGAGTTTAGAAACACCATCGATCCCAAAATGATTTACAGACTTTTGCAGATTTCGCAGAAGTATCAAATCCCGCCAGAAGATCTCGTCGACATGTTGCGAACCGGAGAAATCACCAGGCTAAGAGTTGCGCCGATTTACGCCAAAAAGACGTACAAGAAACCCGAATATTTCAGCAGACGGCTACCGATGAGGCAAAAAACGCCAGACGAAATGAGAACGGAAAGGATTTTAAAGATTTTAGGCTTGTCCGGGGATGAAAACAGCGCCCAAAGTCCGCTCAGAAAGCAGTACAAAAGCACGTACGCTCGACCCGTTTGGCGACAGGAAAGTTTGATCGCAAAACAACCACAGCAAAAGCAAAGATTCCCGACCAAGCTAAAGGACGACTACGACGATACTGAAAATGAACTGGCAACATTCTTGGCGGCGCGGATGTTGTCGAAATATCCCACGTACAAGGGTAAGATGAACCAAAAGAGAGAGGAGACAGAGGAGGAGGTGGGTTCTTTCGAGAGGGCCGTTCAGGACTATTTTGACCAACTGGAATCGGACAGAAACGAAAACAGACCGTCGGACGTGGAGAAGAGAGAAGCAGAGGATTTCGACAATGAAGAAGTGATGAAACTGCTGAGCTTTGTAAATCCCGATGAACAAGATGCCAAAAACACAGAGTAACTGTGCTCGTATTTGTACATAGATGTATAGACATAAACGGCGAAACAGAGAAGTATTCAAACGAGCTGTGATTCTCAAACACCTAAGAAAGACTTAACAAGGACTGAACCAGTTCGAACGAGGACTGAAACCAACGCCAAACTTTGTCAAGTCAACGATGTTAGACACCAGGTTTAAATCGTGATTAAAAATATATTTACGTATATATATAAAAAGCCTAAACTAGGACAGTATCATGGCTAGTCGAACCACGGTCTTAACCCAGGACTAAGGCCAATCCAACCCTGAATTTGACGAGATCTAACCTACACGGCAATCTGGGAATAAAGTAAAGACTAAGACTGTGTTCACACTTGCATATACACCACATTTAAATTGGGACTAAACTAGGACTAAAGCCAGAACTAACTATGGTCAAGGCAAGGCCTAAACCAAGTCATAACCAGGCCTAAACTAGGTCGAAATGAGGCTTAAACCAGACCTAAACCAGGCCTAAACTAGGTCGAAATGAAGCCTAAACCAGACCTAAACCAGGCCTAAACTAGGTTGAAATGAGGCCTAAACCAGGTCTTAGTCAGGCCTAAACCAAGTCTAGTCCCTGTCCAACAGTTTGAGAATCACAGCGATAGATTGTCATTGACAGACGAAGTTATAATCTTAGTTTAGTTTGAGATTTGAGTTGTTTGGAGATATTTTTGACAGAATCCAAGCGTTCTCTGTGCAGGACGTCACCAGCCTCAGCCACTGCAGTGTTTTAGACCCACCTGTGTGTCTGCTCGTTTTTACTGTGCTCTAGTGTCATATATGACCACATCAGAAATAAAGCATTGACTTATATTTTTTCCTTGCTGTCTTTTGCTTCTTTATTGGTTTTGAAAATCTAGAGTTCAGGATTCTTCACTGTTTGGCAAGTAACAGGAGAGAAAAAATAGTAAAAGGAGTAGCAGGAATACTATTATTTGTAGAATTTTAGTAGTTTTAGTTGTAGCTGTAGTAAAAGTAGTGGTAATAAAAGTAAAAGTAGATGAAGTAGTAGTTTTAGTAGTATAAAGTAGTAGTAGTAGTAGTGGTGATAGTGGTAGTAGTTGTAGCAGGAGTATTTGTAGCAGGAGTAGCAGTAATAGTATTTTTTTTATTAGTAGCAATTATTGTAGTATTTTAGTAGTAGTGAAAGTAGTAGTAATATAAGTAGTAGTTTTAATAGTAGTAGTTTTAGTTGAACGAAGTATTATATATAGTATATATGAAGTATTTTAGTAGTAGTAGTAAAAGAAGTTTTAGTAGTAGTAAAAGTATTAGTAGTAAAAGTAGTAGTGGCTGTTTCAGTAATAAAAGTAGTAGTTTTAGTAGTAGTATAAGTAGTTGTAGCTGTAGTAGTAATGATAGTGGTAGTCGTTGTAGTAGAAGATGATAAAAGTAGGAGTAGGTAGGAGAAGTAGCATAAATACAAATAATAGAATTCATAGGATAGTAGGAGTAATTAGCGGTAATACTATAATTTGTAGAATTTATAGGGTAGCAGTTGTAGTAGTATTTCTAGTAGTAATAAGTGTTACAAGTAGTAGTTTTAGTGGTAGTAGTAAAAGTAGTAAATGTAGTAGTATTTAAGTAGTTTTAGTAGTAGGAGTTGTAGTAGTAGTAATAATAGTGGTAGTAGTAGTAGGTGTAGTAGAAGGAAGTAGCATTAAAAGAAATATTGCAATTCGTAGGATAGTAGGAGTAATTGTAGCAGAAATAGCAGTAAAAGTGGTAAAATTAGTAGTAGTAGTAATATTGGAGTAGAAGTAGGAAGATGCTCAAAGTAGTAGCAGTAATACATTTATTTGTAGAATTAGTACGATAGTAATATTTTAGTAGTAGTAATAGTTTTAAGTTGCAAAGTGGTGAAAATACTAGAAGACGTTTTATAGTGGTAGTAGTTTTAGTTATAATAGTTGTAGTAGTTGTTTCTGTAGCTGTAGTGAAAGTAGTAGTAATAAAAGTACAAGTAGTAAAAGTAGTAGCAGTGTTAGTAGCAGCAGTTTTAGTTTTAGCATGTGATGTTTACACTAATGTACTTTTTGTAGTAAATACATACTAAATAGACTTAAAGACTGAAGACAATTAAACATTCCGTCTGAGGGCCCAATCCCCCTTTTACAAAGAGGAAAATTATTGCTCACATTAGCCAAATTGTTAAGAAATAAAACTAGAGACTATCATTTGCAGTTTGTGAAATTGATCTGGTACTAAATACAGACACAAACAGTGCTCTATCATAACAGGCCGTAGCTACAGGATGTCTGTACGTTTCAGAGTTACTGTTAATTCTACAAACCGTATTGTCTATATTCTAATAACAGAATTTGCTGAGATGAGTAAAAAGTCTACAAAATTGTGTATTGGGCCCATTGAGAAAGTTTGTACGAGTAAGGTTTGTAGAGTATTAGTGGCTGGAGTCCATTTTGGAGAAAGCACACACAAACGCTTTTGTAGAAACACATTTATGCATGAAATTCCCTGAGATTTGCAAACAATTCAGCCTAAAGGCACTTGGTAATAAATAATTAAAACATCAATTACTTTTACATGAGTTGAGGCATCATACGTTGTTACAGATTAAAAAAATGTAAAACTTCTCATAAAAGCCCATTACAAAGACAGGTTTGGCTCAGTAGGCGGGTCGGCTCATGTATTCTTCCATCGTCTGAAACGAAACAACAAATGTATATGTCTCAGTTGAGAAAAATCAAGTTCATTCACACTGTTTTTGCAAGAAATTATTTTATAACTTTCGCCTCACAGCAAGAAAGTTCTGGGTTCGACTCTGTGTGGCGTTTGAATGTTTCTTCCAGTGTCTAGGTGAGTTTTCTCAGGGTTTCTCCCATAAACTAAACTCAAAACATGCACAACACACAACAAAAAATGAATATCTATCCTAAGCTTAAAATAGGGTCACTGTAACTTCAAAATTCTGTTTTCTTAAAATGCGTTTTCTCCCACAGAGACATAAAGATCAGCCTTAAAGTAGCTCCTACACACAAAACTTTACAATATTTACATAACATGATTTTGACAGAACAGAAGGATTTGTTCATAACTGACTGTAAACCTGATTACAGTTTTATGTAAAAAAAAAAAAAAAAAAAGAAAAAAATTTTAGACCTATTTTCAGTTAGATCTAGTTTACCTTTAACTAAATAAGAAATCCCAAATATCATTTTCTTTAGCAATTTAAAGAAATTTGGAGGAAAGATTTGGGATTTCTTATTTAGTTAAAGGTAAACTAGATCTAACTGAAAATAGGTCTAAAATTTAAAAATTCCCTCTTTTTTTTTTTTCTGCGTACAAAATGTACAAAGAAATTCAAACTGGTTCTGCCCATTTTTCAGATTGAAATGTCCCAAATATGTGCAATTTTGGCTGTTTTTAGTTTAGTTTTAGTTTAGTTTAGTTTATTTGAATAGGGACAAGTATGCTTCATGAGCTCATGTCACATACTACAACATTTTAGCCAAGGCTAATTTTTAATTTTTACACATAAAATGCCATTTCTTTATGAAAATATAACATAATGAAAAACTTAACATACATTTTGATCTTACATTTATGTGAGTAAACTACAGGAGAACCTTCCAACTGATATCTTTTGATTTGAGTTTTTTTTCTCCTATTTACTGCAGAGTCACCTTAAAATCTATATCACACATTAGATGACACATTTCCCTTTTTTCCGTATTTACGATTTGATTAAACATTTTATTTATTTATTCCCAGTGGACAGTTTTTGTAATTTTATAATGTTACTTTCTGGTCGAACATGCGAAGCAAATCTGACAGAGGTAATTCCACAACTGTTCCCTAGCAACTAAAGGCCTAAAATCCACCTAAATCACACAATAGTTATGATTTGACAAATAATACTACCTGATAACACCTTTATTTTGTTGAATGACCGTTTAAACTGTCAGAAAAATGTGTCAGTTGTCTGTAAATTGTATTTTCAGTGTTGCGTTGCTTTTTGATGACATCACAGTGGGATTCCGATTTAGAAATCAGCACTACTTCCTGCAATTTTAAACTTGTATTTTTCAAAATATCTTCACAAACTGCATCTTCACTTACGTAAAACTATAATAGATAATTGCCACAGGTGCCCTCCCACCAAACTAAGTCAGAATTAGACTTTGAGTAGCGCTACATTCCTGTCACTCTTATTTAATGAATGTCTGGTTAATCTTCACCTCTTGTAAAGTGTCGGCCTCCTCCAAACATCCGCCCACAGCGACTCGGGACGTCTCCAGGACCTCTCCTCCCATCAGGAACTCGTCCAGGATGAAGTACGCCTTCTCGAAGTTAAAGATGATGTCCAGCTCACACACCTGACACAAACAGCTCGGATTAGAAGAAAAAACGTCAAAAAGGATTGCATTTACTCACAACACGGCTGTGATTTTCAAGAGTCTCACGGCAGTAATCCAACATAAATGTGATAAATCTGTGTATTACCTTCGTGCAGTGTTCGAAGTAAAAGTACTGTTTGTATCTGTAGTAGTTTTTTTCAGTGGATACTTTTTAGTTCTACTTCACATCTGAGAGCAGTGTCTGTGCTTTCTACTCCACTACATTTTTTTAACTGTACTGAAAGTTTGTTTAAATAATTTTTATTCATAGATTTTACTTTTAATACATTTTAATATAATATAATTTAATCTATTTATTTATTTTATTTTTTATTTATTAGTTAATTTTATTTATTTATTCATGTATTTTATTTATTTATTATTCATGTCTTTATATGTATTTATTTTCTAGGTGCCAAGATAAAACAGAACACAGAACAGAACTAGAGAGCAGAGAACAAATAAAAGATGAGATAAAATCAAGGGTTATCAATAACACATTTATGGTGAAATCCTGTCTAAAAGTTCTGAGAAACAAACAAAAACTATCACCTAAAAAGTCCAGAAACCAGAGATCCGCACGGGTCTCACAGGACTTAGAATGTGCTTCAAATCAATGCTTGTGTCACACCGACCTCGGAGCTCTGTGGCAGCCGCGTAGGTCTGCGTAAAGAATCCGCAAGAAATCTATTTTTGCCGGACGCCACAGCGGTCTGGCTTTCATGTCAATTAACGAGTGTTCTCATTCAATCTGCAAGTGACCGGCTCGAGTCCCGGACCGCAACCGGGCTGGAGTCAGTGCAGACAAACTCTACGAAATTGATTGACTGAAAAATCAGGACAATTCTTTATCAACATCACAGCCTTTCACTCTTTAAAAAATATTTAAAAATCTGCACACAAAAATACTTTTTACTCTGAAAGTAAAAATTGTAACCTGATACTTTAACATGAGTACATTTCTGCTCCTGTGTCTCGACTTTTATTGAAGTAATAAAATTGAGTACTTCTTCCATCAGTGCGTCCATGTTGTTCACGCTTTTTATGTTAACAGTGATATATTTTGCCTTTTGTCAGTTTTTGTCACATTCTTGTCCGTTTTTGTTGCGTTATTGTCACTTTTAGTCAGTTTTTGTCAGTTTAAGTCAGTCAATAATAGCCAAATTAAAAGCAATGTAACAGAAACAAATCAATAAAAGACACAGAGGACACACAACTCACACAGTTTAAAAACCAGAGAATAAAAGTAGGTTTAAAGACAAGACTTAAAACACGCCACAAATTCACACTTGACTGACCAATATACATATTTTAGAATAGTTCATGTTTCTCACGTTTCCAAAGTATTTATCGAGCAGCTCCACGTATCTGTGTAGAACCTCCAGAGTGAGCAGCTCGTTGTCCTGGTCCTCCAAACCAGCGCAGAAGTACAGACTGGCATATCTGTGTTTGGACGAGACACAAGAGGAGACCAGATACTTAACTCTCTGACAGGTTGGACTAATCGTTTAACTAAACTGCAGTTAAGATAAATATGTTTCAAATTCGGCTAAAATCTTGACAAATTTTACCCCACTTTAGCCATTTTTTTAGGTTTTTAATTTTACTTCCTGGTTGTAAATGATGACATCACACTGGGAAATTACCCAGAAACCATCCTGTACAAAACTCCAAAACTCCTCGCCTGGGATCCAGAATACACACTTCTTCAACACGAAGAGTGAGTCTGGTCACTCCGACATGCATCGAGTCAAATGTTTTTGTCACACTTTATCTAATTAAAGCATTGGTCTAATTGTAAACTAGTCTAATTGTAATGTCTTTTGTCAGAGAAAAAATAGGTTATAAAAGTTCCACAAAGACAAAAATTGTGAAAAATAATGTATTTAAAAGTGAGCAGTTGTTGTTAGCAGAGCATTTAAGCTTATTACTATGATATTATGTCTTGGATTACGCTTCTTCTAAAATCACCAGTTTCACAACATTTTTGTCGCATTTTTATAATTTGCTTTTGTCCCTTTTAAGTTACGGTTTTGTCATATTCAGTCACGTTTGTCACTTTTTGTAGCATTTTTTTCAGTGTTTATCACATTTTTGTCACTTTTAGTTGTGGTTTTGTCAGTTTTCAATACATTTTTGTCAGTTTTTTCTTGCCTTAAGTCGCGGTTTTTGTCACTTTTAATCACTTTAGTCACATGTCAGTTTTTGTTGCATTTGTGTTGTGTTTTTTATCACTTTTAGTGACATTTTTTGTCCATTTTTGTTGCATTTTTATCTAATAAAGGGTTGTGATCAAATTGTGACTTAAAATTGCAATAAAGACAAAAATAATGAACAAAGGTACACAGTTAAACCCTTATTATGAATATTTATTTTTTTCACCTTTTGTAAACGATCTTGAAATCATGCGTTTCAGAACATTTTTGTCACATTTATATCATCATAGTTGTGTTTTTTATCAGTTTTTGTCATGTTTTTGTTGCTAATTAAAGACTGTGATCATCCACCTCTTGTAAACGATCTTGAGGTCCCTCCACTGCAGGAAGTTGCACGTTCTCGGGGCTCGGGCCAAAACCATGAGCATCATGTCGCGGATGATCTTCTTTTTCTCTCGATCCGTGAGCGGCGTGAACCACTTCTGGAGACGCAGCTTCCCCTGGCGGCTGAACAGCAGCAGGAAGCGCATCTGAGGGACGACAACAAAGTGTGAAAGATATGATGTCTTAGATTCCACCTCTTGTAAACAGTCTTGAGTTTTTGTTGCGTTTTTTTGTTTTTGTCGCTTTAAGATCCGTTTTGCCACTTTAAGTCGCAGTTTTTTCACTTTTGGTCACATTTTTGTCACTTTTGGTCACATTTTTGTCACTTTTAGTCAAATTTTTGCCACTTTTGGTCACATTTTTGGTGGTTTAGTCTTGATTTAATCGGGATTCATCCTAGGTTTAGTCCTGGTTTAGACCTGGATAGTTAAACCTTGATACAAATTCTGGTTAAATCCTGGTTTAGACCTTGTAGTCCAGATGTAATCCTGATTTAACCGATTTTTGCATAAATTTATGTGCAGTTTGAATTAGATACATGTAGATTATTCATAGTTTTGATATATTTTTGCCCCACTCCTTTAAGTCGACTAATTGGTCGATAGGGCAGGTCTTTAATTGACAAAGAATTCCTTTGTCGACAATAGATCTAATTCATACAGCCTAGATACAAAATAAAGTTCAAATCAAATTAAGTAGTTTTGTTTAGGATGTAACTAAATGCTTTTTCTGGGAGTTCACAGTTGAAACAAAGCCTTTATATCCTTTCTGGAAATACATTACTAATTGTTAATCGCTAATGCATGTATCCTTTGGTTTTGACCTGGGTTAGTTCTGATATCAGTTCTCTTTTGGTCTTTGAGAGATAGCGAGGCCTGGCGTGACTACTTTGAAAACAATGTATGTACAATTAATTCCAGATGTATTTACGTATTTTATTGTTATTTTTACACAAATAATACAAGCACTTTTACACAATGTTCTCTTGTTTCAGGTGCTCCAGTAATTAGACACATCCCAGACATTCCACAGAGTGAATTTATCCCCGTACAAACACGGACACGCCTGATCTATGGTCAGCGACGCACCACGAACAACAGACTGCACGTGTCTTTCACAAATCCTGCAATAAATTAAGTCAACAATGTCATAATTTACAGCTGCAATCAGCGCTACGAAAAAGCAAGGGTTTTAGACAGAGGTGCAGTCCATGTATAATCCAGTAGACCTGGTTTAGCCCTCGTTTAGTCCTGATTTAGGTTGAGACCTGATTTAGTCCTGGTTTAGTCCAAGTTTAGTCCTGAAGCGTAAATCCTGATTTAGTCCTGGGTTAGTCCTGTCTTAGAACTGGTTTAGTCCTGGTTTAGTCCTAGTTAGTCCTCAAGGGTAAAACCTGATTTAGTCCTAGTTTACTTCTAGATTCGAACTGGTTTAATCCTGGTTTAGTCCTGATTTAGTCCTGGTTTAAAGCTGGTATATTTCTGATTTTATGCAGGGTTTATGCAGGTTTCAGAGTGTAAAGTGTAAAGCTTTTTAATGCCGCATTTCAAGATGTTTAATGCCATAATCAACGTCAAAACAAGACATTAATGCTTTTATCATGACAAAACTACTGGCTTGTAACCGTTCCATTGGGCAGCAGAATGACCAGAATATGATAAACTACTTTATAATATTCAAAAAGATCATTTACATGAAATTTTAACCATGCACATCTATGTTTTGAACTGTAGCTTTTACTTTTTTGATGATTTGAAGTTATTAACATCTATTCAATAAATCCAGTACATCTGGGATTCAAAATACATGTATTTCTATTATTTATTTATTGTTCTGATAGATGCAACTTTTGTCAAAATGTGTTTTTTAGATTTAAAGCCTGTGGGGATTTAATGCATTTTAAGGCCTTATTTTTTGCCTAAATTTATTTATTCCTGGTATAGTCCTGGTATAGTCCTGATTTAATCCCGGATTAGTCCTGGATTAGTCTTGATTTAATCCTGGTGTAGTCCTGGTTTAGTCCTGATTTTGTCCTGGTTTAGTACTGATTTAGTCCTGATTTAATCCTGGTTTAGTCCTGGTTTAGTACTGATTTAGTCCTGATTTAATCCTGGTTTAGTCCTGGATTAGTCCTGATTTAATCCTGGTTTAGTCCTGGATTAGTCCTGATTTAATCCTGGTTTAGTCTTGATTTAGTCACGATTCAATTCTGGTTTAGTCCTGGATTAGTCCTAATTTAGTCCTGATATAATCCTGGTTTAGTCTTGATTTAGTCACGATTTAATCCTGGTTTAGTGGTTGGTGCTTGACCTGATGTAATTCTGATTTAACTACTAAAGTCTCTATATGTAATTTCAATCAGGGCTAAAATATTACTAAACCAGGCCTCATCCAAGAATAAACCACAATAAAACTGATAAATAAACCAGTTAAATGCCACACTTGGATTAAACCAGTCAAAATACACTTTAAGAAACTAAAACCATGACATTTTAAACTTAATAAACCTCCCAGTGAATCCAGTTTACTTTACCAGGTGTAATAGAGCACTTTTAATTTGTGAGAATTACGTGCAGGGTTTGGCTATTTGCATGGATTTGCCAGGATAATTATGGACTCCTACTAAACCTAACAGGAGCTACTTCTAAAACACAACTTCTTACGTGAACATATAGGACACGTTATCTCACGATGCTATTTTACAACCAAGATCAACCCGTGCCACCGCATAGACCTTTGAACGAGGAAGTCTGTTCAGGTAAAAGACGAAAACCGTGCGTAAAAAATGAAAAACGTGCGTAAAAGTTGCGTCCTTTGGCGAGTTAGACACTTGGCACGTTAGCAAATGTTGTTATCACTGCTTAAAAACATCAAACTAAACGAGTCAATGCATTTCTACTCACCATCTTTGCAGAAAAGTTCACCCGAGTTCAAATCCTTCAAGTTTAAGCGTCAAAAACAAACCAGTCGTGCGTCTGTTCTACGTCCAGACCGGGAAGCTCTAGACGTACAGATGATGCTGCGACATTGTTGATATTTCCATGAATTTGTGCGCACCTACCGCTCCGTCTGCCGCCCCTTGCCGACGCTCATTTCGTGGAAGAAGAGGAGGATTAAAAAAAAAAAGTCTGCGCGTAAAAGCACGGAGAGCGCGCAGGTGGAGACGCACGCGAGAGGTGAGGCTGCGCGCGGAGGGAGACAACGCGGAAGAAGAAACGTGATCATTTAGGTACAGCAGCGTGGCATGAAACTGCAGGAACAATTAAAAACATCTTCAATTTTGAGATATCAATTTGAAACTTCTAGGCCTAAAGTTTAAGATTTCAAGGATTCAAAACGTTCAAATAGTTTTCATACATCATGGAATTAAAAGTTGCACTAATACAGTTTACTTCAAAAGACAATACAAACAAAATATACTTTAAAAATATGATGACAGTCAGGGCAAATAAATATGTGGAAGTCTTTTTAAAGGATGTCAACATTTATTGTTAGTAATAAATGAAAAGCAATTGTAATATGTCTTTATGAATGTATAATGTAACTCAACCTGAAATGGGTAAGATTTGTATGACTCCTTTTGTCAAATTAATTTATCTTAGAATTTTTTATTTATTTAAAAGAGCATCTGTAAAATGAAAATGTGCAAGAAAACATTCATATATTGATTGTAAAAAAAATAATAATACATGAGATACATTATTCAAAATACACTGTAGTTTATGATGATCAAATCAGTAGGAAGAAGATTTACACCTTTCTTGACACTCAGAGTGCTTTACTTTGCTTTAATCATTCACTCCAGACTCCAAGGATGGTAAGATACTATTGGAGCCCCAGTTGCCCTGGGGCAGACTAATGGAAGGGAGGCTGATTTAAAGGACACATATACTGCTACAGTAACTTTTTAATCATGTTCTAACAATGTTCTGTCCTCAAAAACATACCTGAAGTTGCGTTCAGCTGCATTCACGCTGTTTTGGGGAATTTTCATTACAAAATCATCTCCCCTTCGAACGTCAAAAGCACTTCCTGCTGAACTCCCTCAATCTGTGACATTTTTCAGATCATATACGTCACTTATCTGAGAATCTTCTGCTGTTTTTGTCCTTAAATCATCACCAGACTCATTTCTGCCTCTAAACACAATAACTGCTACTGCTAATCGCATCATAGCGTCTATTAAGTGCTAACATAACTAAACTGAGCATAGCCCTAGGCATCATCTGCTGGCTGGATGCACTCAGCATCATTACACACAGCAGAGAAAATTCTCTGAAACATTTAGTTTCGAAATATGAGACGGCACATTTAAGGTACTCAAGAGCATATTTAAAGGCTAATATGAATAATGCATACTATTTTTCCTTTAAGGTACACTTTATTGTCTCCGTAGGGAACTTTGAGTGAGTACTTTAAGTGGTGATCCTTATGTCCTGAGGGAGAAAAATGCATTTTATGAAAACGACCTTTGAAGAATCTATAGAAGTGGATTAAATGGAAGAATAAAACATCTTTAGGAGCAGATTGGGCAACCTTGTTGTTTCCTCATGAAAGCCGATATGTTGAGAGAGCAAACTGAAACCAAACCAAAAAAAAAAAAAATGAAGTTTTGCCTGTAGTGTCACAGAGAAACACAGAGAACGACATAACTCATGCTCTGTTAAAAGCCAGACAAGAAAAGTCTTACACTTGGACTGGAAAGAGGAACCAAAACTAAATATGACTCAAGTAGAAGTAAACGTGTCATGTCAGAAAACCACTAGCCTGTGAAGAGCTGTAGAGCCGGGTCCTTGTCCTGACGTGGCCCCTCTCTCCGGGTCAGCAGCGTCTGTGCACACGTGAGGTCAGCGCAGGCTACAAAGAGGAGACGCAGCGGGGCAGGGACCGAGGGGACCGCAGACCGGAGACTGGGACCGCTACAGCCGCAGAGAGAGCTCCATCCGCCGCAGCATCATGTCTCTGTACCGCAACTTCGCCTGGTTCGTCAAGGGCCTCACCGAATTCACCAAGTAAGAATTCCCAACAAAATGTATATGCAGCCAAGCGTAAAATCACTTAAGTTCAGAATTTTGCTCTGGCTCTGAGTAGTTATGACTCGATGACATTTAATTGCTTATGTAATTTAGCTTAAAATAAGAACACGAATTAGCCAATGGGGTAAGTAAAATGATTTTAATCCATTGGAACATAATTTGGCTTGAAGTAAGAAGTACTGTTTTGCAAAGAGTCTGTTTGAACTGTTTGAAAAATAATTTGATATAGTTTAAGGGTCAAATTGTCATGCATTTCTAAACTGCTGCTCTGTGGAGGAGAAGCAACTCCACTCCGAGCTCCTTATCCACCACAATATACAGGCAACTCATAGATCCAAACCCATGAGATGATATGAGATTTTAGCGTGACATATTGCTGGGTTTCACAAGTCGTTACAACATACTATAGGCCAATAATATTCAATACAAATGTAATATCTTGTAGAGTTCTAGGTCTTTTTCCCTGTAGATCTATTTTTCCAAAACAAAATGGCAGAGAGCTGCTCTTAACCGTTGCAAGAACTTGAATTGATCAAATGGTGACAGATGGGGTACAGTTATAAGCCTATAAACCATAAACCGTTCATTTATTAGTGCACATTACACAAAGTTAAACTTCTACAGTACAAATTTATGATGTTATATTTCCTTTGTCAGTGGTAGTGTTAGTTCACAAACTAGGACTTTATTCTGATGAAATGGTGCAGAAACCTCGGACTCGGAGTCCAACATGCACTGGGAACAGGTCTGACTTACTGCCGGCAATGCAAACACAGCTCCTGCTCCGGTCATACAGGGACCGGACTGCCCTTAGCAAAGGGCCCCGGACCCCATACTCCCAGAGCACTCCCCACAAGGCGCTCCGGGGCACACGGTCGAATGCCTTCTCCAGATCCACACAGCACATGTGGACTGGTTGGGCAAACTCCCATGAACCCTCGAGCACCCGATGGAGAGTATAGAGCTGGTCCCCACACTGCTCCTCCTGAATCCGAGGTTCGACTATCGGTCGGATTCTCCTCTCCAGTACCCTGGAGTAGACCTTACCGGGGAGGCTGAGAAGTGTGATCCCCCTGTGGTTGGAACACACCCTCTTGCCCCCTTCTTATACAGAGGGCAAGTAAAGGTATGAAAACTAAATATATTTGTAAAAAGATATAAAAAGATAAAGAGATAAGTTTCTGTCATTGCTACAGCCACACCACAACAGGTCGGGTGTGGGTCTCTATCACTTTTCTGATCGGGATCCCGAAACTGAATTTTGTGCAAAAATGTTTAGGTTTAAAGTGCGTAGCGGTAGTTCAGACATAACGAGACAACAACAAAAAAAGGTTTTATTTTGGATAAAGGTAAAGATAAAATTACCGCATTGATTTGTTTGTCAAATTAAAAACCTGTCTGTGGTGACGCCAAGTTTGGTGGTGGGACTGATTATGGTGTCAACAATCATGAATGATCGTAAAATCGTGACATTTCTGTATGTGATATTGCGACATCCCTAATTGTAGGTCATTATTCCCACTCTTCAGGCTGCACGTTTCCCTGAGCACTGTCTGTGTGATGTGGTGAGATTTGGTGATTGCTGCGCTCTTCCCCTTTGTCCAGTGTCATCTGCTCTCTCTCTGACCCTCTCTGACCCTCTCTAATGGGTTTCTGCATGACACCAGCCGACAGAGCCCTCATTTACCCGCTCTGCTGCCCCGTGCCGTGGCCTAAACGCGCCTCTCTCTCCTGGCAACCACAATAGCACCAGGACAATGGGCCGGTTTGAAGTGGCACACACAGAGCAGGGCTGTTATCGCCGGTTTCCTCCCAAAGACACACTGACCTCTCCATTGTGTCTGTGCAGCGTTTAGGACGACTCTACAGCACAAATCACTTCAGTGCAAACTACAGGCTTGTGTCTGTTGAAAGAGGAGTCAAGGAGGATTTTTTAGTTTAGAAATAAAACCATTATTTAGACGAGAATAATGGTCTGAGATACAACCTCCCTGCAGTTTACAACAGCCTCATAACACCTGGCAGAAGTCACACCAGTCAAATGTCATACCTCAATAGGCCTAAATGAGCGAAGAGTGAAAGTTTAAAGTGCATATAACAGGTTTTTGGATATTTCTAATTATGACTTCATTTGTTGAGCTTTCGTCGGCACCTGTGGGAAATGTTTATCATATTTTACATTTGTTTTCTATCATAGTTTAATACATTATTATTTTACATCATTTAAAATGCCAGAAAAATGGGTCAATTGTAAATTGTCTCTGTATTCTCAATGGTAAGTCGCTTTTTGATGACATCACAGAGGGATTCTGTTTTAGAACCCAACACTACTTCCTGGGATTTTAAACTTATTTTTCCAAATTTCTTCACAAACTGCAACTTTACAGGTGCAAAACTAAAATAAATAATTGACCTCCCACCAAATGTCATAATTGGAAAATTTTGAGAACCTGTCATATGGACTTTATGGTCTTCTGCTGCATTTGGTGTAAAAAGTCTGTAGCAAGTGAAAACTATTATACATTTTTACATGTCAGCAGGTTCTTGTTTTTTTTATATGGCATACAAGTAGAATAGGCCAGGGCTATTCAACTTTAAGGACACATATACTGCTACAGCGCTTTGGGTGCCTATTAGGTGGAAAAGCGCTCTATAAATAAAAATTCTTCTTCTTCTTCTTTTTCTACAGTTACATTTTTGAGATTTTAACCCATGTTCCGTCATCATAAGCACACCTGAAGTTGCATTTAGCTGCTTTTACATTGTTTTGAGGAATGTTGGTTTGAAAATCCTCTCTTTTCCAACCATCAAAAACCCTCCCTGCTGAACTTCGATCACTGACGTTTTTTCAGATCATATACATCACTTCACTGAGAATCTTCTGTCGTTTTAAATCCTTAAATCATCGCCAGACTCGTTCTGAGCATTTCTGCTGTCTAAACACGATAACTGCTACTGACCAGTGTCTCCTAACATGATAACATAACTAAATTATGTAAACGCTAGGCGCCATCTGCTGGCGGCATACGCACAGTAAGTGTCTGGGATTTTTTTTGTTTCAAAACATGAAATGGCAAATTTAAGGCACTCAAGAGCATGTTTCAAGGCTATAGCAATATGAAAATGCACAATAGTTTTCCATTAAGGCCCTGGGGTCAAATCAGGCCCTCCAGGGGATATGATCCAGCCCTCAACCCATCTTCCAAAAATATAGAAAACATTTTATCTCTTGTTATTGGTTTAAACCTGATTTTGTCCATCTATATTTGTGTCATTTCAGTTTCTATTTCATGTTTATTCATCACAGTCACGTACGTGCGGTACAACAGGTTTGGAAATTCTTATCTACCTTCCAGTGAACATAAAGCCTGGTCTAACACTCTGAGGTTTGAAGCTCCTCCTCATCCGCTCAGTTTTAACCTTGAGAAGATTTTAGCGCCTTTCCGATGGCAGCAGGGAGAACAATCTGTGAACAGGATGACACTTCTCTGGGCTCTGCCAAGATTTGTCAAGATATAATACAATGTCATTTTGCTATGACCGCGAAAGCACTTGAACAAAACACACTCAAAATTACCAAATCACAAGTGAAGAATCATCTTTTCCATAGTACACGAAGACAGCATAAATTGTGGTAGTTTAGATGTTTAGTCCCACTTTAAAATGGAATTGTTGGGGATAATGGGTTATTGTCACATCTGAAAATGACTGAGAAACAGATGGAATCTTAGGCCTGTCACAATAACACATTTGCTAGCAAACATATCATGATAAACTATATTATTGAAACTACCTCATGGCACCGACACAGTAATATTACATCTGGTTAATCCCAAACAAAATCCTTCTAAATGTGAAATTTTGTTAAAAAGGTGCTACAATAAAGACATGGCAGAATGATATATGTTTTAATTTGTTGGTGCCAACGATGAGTCATAAACGTCACTTATTTCACTCTCTATTATTCAAATCAAAAAAAGTTCCCCAAAGTGCATGAAAACATGATACATTTTGAGCCCCAAATGTATTGCTGTTTCCATCATACTGTACATTGAACAATAAGTAGATATAGTAATTTGTTCATGCCAACATACATCACATTTCAAGAATAGAGTTAAATTGCAGCTGGTCGGAGACATACTGTGTCTATGGAGAGTGACAAGGGGGTACTTTTTGTACTTTGCCTTTTTATAAAAGCAAAACTGGGTCACAAATGTTGCCTGAAATGTGTTTTTGCCTCTAACGTCTCACAGAGCAGTCATCGCAGATATCTAGGCTTTTGAACGTCTTTTTCACGGCTTTACACTGACTTTTGATTTTTAAGACCTAGACCTGAGTCAGCACTAACAGCTCTAAATCACAAAAAAACAAATTAATATTTAATCTGCCATTTCTAAAGTTCTAGAGAAAGTTATGTAACAACAGCTGAAAAACAAAACAAAAATTTTATTTTAATAATAATTTAATAATTTAAATTTATTTAGCGTTTACATTTGTTTACATTAGCGTCCAGAATTAAGATGGCTGCCAGTGATGGACAGGTCACGTGTCTGGCAGAAACTGATAACTGTGACTCCGGCGGAAGTCTCATGTATTTTCCCTGTAGCGGTTAGCATTAGCCCGCAAAACACGCAAATTATGAATAATCCAGACGGTGTCAGCTGGTACCAACCCATCGAGCACATTTACAAGAGGACAAAGTCGTGTTCAGTGTGTAAACCTTTTGGTAATTTATTTTAGATAATAATTAGTGTGTAAAAAAAAAAAAAAAAAGAAATTCTGGCTTTAGAGCTCACCACAGCACTGAGACTGCTCATATAAAAGTGACAAACGATATCTGTATGAGTACTGATGCGGGCAAAGTGTCTGTCTTGGTCTTGCTGGATTTCAGTGCTGCTTTTGACACTGTTGATGACAGAATCCTTCTACAGAGACTAGAGGACTGGGTGGGCATCATTGGCACCGCCCTAAATTGCTTCAAGTCCTATCTAGAAGACAGGGATTATTTTGTTGAGATTGGTGACTGACTCAGACTGCATGGCCTTGACCTGTGGAGTGCCCCAAGGGTCAATCCTGGGACACCTTCTGTTCAACCTGTACATGTTGCCATTGGGTCAGTTAATACACTACAGTGGAGTGTCCTACCACAACTATGCAAACGACATTCAGATTAATGTCTCCCTGACGGCAGGTGAATATGGACCAGTGCATTCACTTTGTCACTGCATCCAACAGATCAGTGTGTGGATGCAAGTTGAACCAGTTAGACTAGACTGAAGTTATCATCTTTGGCCCAAAAAGACAAAGAGAAAGGGTTAGTAGCCACCTTCAGACTCTCGCTTTAAAACCTACAAACCAAGTTAGAAATTTGGGGGTAATTATAGATTCAGATTTGAATTTTAACAGCCACATCAACTCCATAACATCAACTGCCTTTTACCATCTAAAAACTTTGCCAGAATCAAAGGTATAGTGTTTCGACCGGACTTGGAGAGAATTATCCACGCATTTGTCTCCAGTATATATATATAGCTTTATAAAGCTTTAAACAATATGGCCCCATCCTACCTCAAAGATGCAATAGTAGCGTACCATCCAAACAGAGCTCTTCGTTCTCAAAATGCTGGACTATTGTTAGTCCCCAGAGTCTCTAAAAGCACAGTAGGAGGTCGAGCATTTAGCTACCAAGCTCCTATGTTATGGAACCAGCTCCCTGTTCATGTAAAAGAGGCCGACACAGTCTCTACATTTAAGACCAGGCTCAAAACGTTCCTCTTTGAAATAGCTTATGGTCAGGCCAGTTAGGAACAGAAATAAAAACCTACAGTTTTAGCTATGCTGCCCTTGGAGCAATTCTGCTGGGGGAAGTATGGCAGCTTGAACACTATCCTCTGGTTCTTCCTACTTTACCTATCAACAATATTTAATATTACTTCAACTGTAGTCTGTTCATTGCTGTTCACATGTTTCTCTTTCTCTCCACTTCCCCCGGGGAGTGGAGACTGTTTCAGGCACTGCGGCGGCTGCTCCAGTGACGACCCCCCCCCCCATCTGTCTGGAGGATCGATCTCTACACTGGACGATCTATGCGCCACCCGCCTGGAGGAACTCCCTCAACCCTGGATTAGCCACACCTGTCTGCCCTGGACGAACTCCATCTACTTAGATTAACTGTTCCTCATCTCCTGCTGGAGGATCTCTCTACACTGGTGGACTGCTCCTCGTCCGCCTGGAGGAACTCTTTAAAGCCACCTCCCTCTTGAGTGGTTCTGGCTCCACAGTCCAAGTGGATGCGTCAGTCCTAGTTCATCTGCAGCCTGTCCGTCCGTGGGAGTAGGATCTCTCCTTCACTGTGGTTCTCCCCGAGGTTTCTACTTTTTCCCATGGGGTTTTTTGTAGTTTTTCCTCGCCGCGAAGGAGGGTCAAAGGACAGGGGCATTCTGGGACAGTTATCTGAACTGCTTTTACCTGTGGCCCATCGAGGCAACTGTTGTTGTGATTTTGGGCATTATAAAAATAAATTGATTTGATTTGATTTTGATTCAGTAGGTTAGACTAAAGTATCAGCCTGCTCACTGGCCTCTCCAAAAGAGTCCTGAAACAGCACATTCAGAGCGCTGCTACTCGGGTCCTGACTAGAACCAGGAAGTACGATCACATTAGTCCTGTGCTCAGGTCACTGCACTGGCTTCCTGTGGCTCAGAGAATATATTTTAAAGCAGCTTTGATTGTGTTCAAGTCCCTTCATGACCAAGCACCAAAGTACATCTCTGACATATGAACCATCTTGGACTCTGAGGACCACAGGGATGGGCCTCTTGCTGGTGCCCAGGGTTAGGACTAAACACAGGGAATCAGCTTTTCCGTTTTACGCAGCCAGGATCTTGAATGATATTCCTGATGTTGTCAGACAGGGGCCTACACTGGCTGGTTTTAAAGTCTAAGCTAAAGACAGTTCTGTTTGGTCGTGCATATGACTGAGAAGTTTATATGTATTCTGTATTTTTAAAACTGATTTTAATATAATTCTTTATGTTTTTGAGCTGTGTTTTCATGTGTTCTTAATGTGTATTTTAATGTTTGTAAAGCACATTGAATTGCGCTTTGTATGAAATGTGCTATAAATACATTTTGCTTGCTTGCAAGTGCAGCGCTAGTACCGCACACAGAAAAAGTTTCAGACATTTATTGGTCATATTTCAGTTGTTAAATGATTTCTTTGAGTCCATTATGTTTGTTCTGCATGCTAATGACCAATGCTAATCATGGATTAGCATTTTCTACATATCCCACTACAACAAAGCCACATTTGCGTCTTCAAAATGCAGCTTTACTTTTGTACGATGTATTTTATTGTTGTATAATTGTCAGAGCCACAGTTGACAATAAATATCGGGACTGTTCTGATATCTGAACAATTTATGCAGATTTTATTTAGCGTTTACATTTGTTTACATTAGCGTCCAGAATTAAGATGGCTGCCGGTGACGGACAGGTCACGTGTCTGGCAGAAACCGATAATTGTGACTCCAGCGGAAGTCTCATGTATTTTCCCTATATCAGTTAGCATTAGCCCGCAAAACACGCAAATTATGAATAATCCAGACAGTGTCAGCTGGTACCAACCCATCGAGCACATTTACAAGAGGACAAAGTCTCGTTACAAGTCATGTTCAGTGTGTAAACCTTCTGGTATTCTATTTTAGATAATAATTAGTGTGTAGGGTTAGGGTTAGGGTTAGGGTCATCTGAGCTAAAGGCTAACTGACTTGAAATTGAATTTGTACACTTCTGGTGTGCATCTAGTGACCACAAAACATCTTCTTGTACATGTGACTGGAGAGGAGAGCGGAGAAATGACATAAATATCATGAAATAAATCTTTTGTATACTTTAATATGGGGATCAGCTTCTCCATTCATTAGTATGTGGGGAAGAGTTCGATTTGACGTAAATCTGGATAGCATCGGCTAGCAAAAGGGTGGTGTTTGAGCTGAAATAGAGAATTTTGCATCTATGAATGTCTATGAGCCTAACTGTTCTTCTTTGCAGAAATCCGTTCCTTGCTGCGTCGAAGCGTTTCGTGGAGAAGGATCTGGAGGTGTCTCTGGCTGGACGAGTGTTCATGATCACAGGAGCCAACAGCGGCATCGGGAAAGCCACTGCTACGGCCATCGCTAAGAGAGGTGAGGGCGGCTAACGCGAGTGAAAGTGAGTGAAAAAGCGCGATTAGACTCACAGTTTAGTACTTTGGCTTTGGAAAAAGATTCAGCATTTTTCATATTGCTGTTAGCTTTTAAACATGCTCTTGTGTGCCTTAAATTTGCCATCTCATGTTTTAAAAGAAAAAAAAAGTCATTATGAAATTACACTTACCCGGTGCATCCAGCCAGCAGATGGCGCCAGCACTATATACAATCTAGTTAACTCTTTTCAGCGCAAAACTTTTGACGCGGGTTAGCAGTAGCAGTTATCATGTTTAGATACAGAAATGCTCAGAATGAATTTAGCGATGATTTAAGGACTAAAACGGCGTAAGATTCTCTGATAAGTCACGTAGATGATCTGAAAATATGTCCTGGATCAATGGAGCTTGCATGAAGTGTGTTTGACGCTCGGAGGGGGAGGATTTTCTGATAAACATTCCTCAAAACAGTGTGAATGCAACTGAATGCTACCTCAGGTATGTTTTTGATGACGGACCATTGTTAGAACATGGTTAAAAGCTCAAAAAGTCACTGTAGCAGAATGTTACACATTAATCTAAAATGTAGCGTAAATGATTATAATTATGATGTGACTAATCATTTTGCCAATCTGTCAAGTTTATTCACCTTATTCCAGAAGTTACCGTATGCGCCGCCATCTTTTTTCCGTTGTAGTTTACATGGGGCAGGCAAGCCCAACAGAAAATAAGTTCTGCATGGAATAAAAAGCCGTTTTCAAGACGCCTGGGAAATTGCTGCTGGTGTACATTAAACATTTTACACAAATCAATCTACTTTATATTATGTTTTAGCGGAGAGACTTTTCCCTCATTCGTCATTTACATGAACGGGGTTCTCACAACCCCATTGTAAACAAGAGCCCATAAACACAATTACAATAAATAATACCTGATAACACCTTTATTTTGATGAATTATGGTAGAACTGTCAGAAATATGTGTCAGCGGTCTATAAATTGTCATTGTATTTTCTGGGGCTTGAGTCGACTAAAGAAATTCTTGGTCGACTAAAGCCACCAACTAACCGATTAGCCGAGAAGGAAGCGTGGAAAGTGTGAAGTATCTCCATGTATCCAACCCAAACTCCACTCAAAAGACTACAACTGCACAGGAGACATGTAAAAACAAATATGTATATAGAAACGTATTAGTCCATTTATATGTTAGAGGTGTTTAAATAAGATTAAACTCATGATTCAAAATAAGTCAAAAAATGCAAGGATCACAGCCCTGGTATTTTCAATGGTACGTCGCCTGACATCGCAGAGGGATTCGGTTTCAAAACTCAGTACTACTTTCAAAATTTCTTCACGCTGTATCTTCACTGATATAAAACTATGATGAATATTTATCATTTACCACCAAACTAAGACATAATTAGAATATAACATGAGAACATACAGACTTTAAGAAGGGCTCGAAGGTTTTGTAGGAGACTCCCAAAAGTTGTTTCTACATAATATAGATTTATAATATTGACATATATTATAAACTAAATAAATAAACATTACATAATAAATTCCATATAAATACATTGTGGATTGTACTTTAGAGCAGTGTTTTTCAACTCTTTTTGAGTCATGGCACACTCAAAACTTTCCATGGCTCTCCAACAACTAAAACATTGCACCATTCAAGGGGGAAAAAGTGGTATTTACACACATCTGACAAAGCAAGCAAGCCAAGGCAAGGATTTTTTGAGTAGCTTTTGTACCTGTTAGACAAAGAAGAGTTAATTAAAATAACGCTTTCAGTCTTTAACATTTTCTCTTTCCTTTTTGTCTTGGCCACATTAGTTTGCCATGGCCATTTTTTGCATAATTTTCCCTTTAATCATCAGCTGTTAGAAGGAAATCATATCACTCACAGAAATCCACAGAAAAGAAATAATAAGAAAAAGAATAAAAAATACTTTCTAGATCCTGCTTTATCTCTCTTTCAGGTGGCACAGTGCACATGGTTTGTCGAAACAAGGACAAGGCTGAAGAGGCCAGAGCCGACATAGTGAAGGAAACGGGAAACAAAGTGAGAAGCCAGTGTTTGGATTGACCTCAAGCTACATCACAAGCACCTGCACGACTGTATTTTACCAGAAGGACAATATAAATGTGATTTATGTGTGTTTTGGTTCACAGGAGGTCTATGTGCACATCCTGGATCTGAGCGAGACTAAGAAGGTTTGGGAGTTCGCTGAGGGCTTCAAAAGGAAATACAAGACTCTCAACGTCCTGGTAAAATCATTCTATATATTGCTACACTTTTCCTTCTCTTTTATTGCCTAATTTTCCTGTTGACCCTTTAAAATACAATTATCAAAATGTTCAAAATGACAGAGTCGACTGGAGGGAAATTAGACTACAACATTCTACAACAAGATTACTGACATCAGAGTTAAATGCTGAAGGTTTTGTCCATCCTGAGCAGGGACTTCCATACTTCCCCCTCCCCAGACACTTCCTGCAGCTCTTCAGGGAGGATCCCCAGGCGTTCTCAGGCCACAGAGTCATAGTCCCGCCAAAGTCCTAGGTCTTTGCCGGGGCCTCCTCCCTGTGGGACATGAACACCTCCCTAGGGAGGCTCTGGAACAGATGCCTGAGCCTCAACTGCTCCTCTCCATGTGGAGGAGCAGCAGCTCTACTCCGAGCTCCCCCTGTGTGACCGAGCTCCGATACAACGATAGCGTCACTGTACACGCTGCAATCTCACGCACATTTGCCATGTCAAAGATACGGCAGTCTCTCAAGCTGTTTTTAAATCCATAAATTGTCACAGAGAATTGATGCCTCAAATCATAAAAAATACGTGCCAACATTAGCACATCGAGATAAGATAGATTTTGTTTATTCCGCCATGGTAATTCCCTCTGCTTTCAGTAGATGGTTGCTAACACAAATCCTGATGAGAGGATTGCTTTTTATCTGCTTCACAGATATTGCAGAAAGACAGAAAGATGTGTGCTTCATTATAATGCTAAGATCTAAAAGATGAGATTGAGATTCCAAAGAAAAGTTACTCAGGAGCATGTTTAAAGGCCAATAACAATACAAATAATGCTGACTGTGTGCCCTTTAACTAAAAATAAAATGAAATGTTCTGCGTTAAATGTTCTGGCTGAAATATCCCACTCCTCTACAGTGCTCTTTCCACTGGTCGTGTGATTCATTCCTGACTTTCTCACTCATTTACACGCACAGATTAACAACGCTGGAGCCATCATGAGTCAGAGGGAGGTGAACGCGGAGGGGCTGGAGAAGAGCTTTGCCACCAACGTCCTGGGTGAGTCACAAAGAGCCCGACCAGTGCACTTTCCATATGAAAATGTAATCTAGTTTTATTCTGTTGATGAACTCGGGCTGTCTTTTCAAATGTCAGGTTTTTTGTCAGTTTGCTCTCTGGGGCTGTCATTTACGATTATTTTAGTAGTCAGTAAGTCAGCGATTTTTTTTTTGATTAGTCGACTAGTTAAACAATTATTTCTATTGTACATTTAGATTTTTTAAAATACATTATCAGTCAAATAAAGGTGGAAATATGGTCCCTAAAGGACCTGTGGCCCATCGAGGCAACTGTTGTTGTGATTTTGCACATTATAAAAATAAATTGATTTGATTTGATTTAAAGGCTTCTAGACTATTCTAGAGAATGTTTATGAATGTGTGTATTGTGTATTATTGTCTATTATTATTATTAAGTGTATTATTGATGAAAATCATAAATCAATGATATAACATTTTGAAGTATCGATAAATCTTTTGACATGTGTTTTAGAGTCTGTATAGTCAGTTAACGATTACGATTATCAATCATGATTCGATTTATTTTGTATAGTCGTTTAGTCATGATTCGATTGATTGTTTCAGCTTTACTGTCAACATACAAACTTTCATTATTACTTTATTATTATTATCAATTACCAACTTGTATCCATAAATTTATATGGGACATTGTAGCTTCCAAAGGCATTTTTACATTCTCCCAAAATGCGTTTTTGCACAGAATAATACCAAGAAATAAGTCCCTATAATCCCCCAGTCCCTATTTAGTCAGAGGAACCATCCACACAGCAACAGCTGCTGAGAGTGGTTCTAACTGGCTATAAAATTTGAAAAATATTCAGTAATACAGTGTTTTTTCATTCAACCAGCTCCTTGTTCATTCATTCATTCATTCATTTTCTACCGCTTATTCCCGTTAGGGGTCGCGGGTGACTGGAGCCTATCCCAGTGACTTTGGGCCTTAGGCAGGGTACACCCTGGACAGTGGCCAACTCGTCGCAGGGCTAACACAGAGAGACAGAGACAAGGACAGACAATCATTCACTCTCACATTCATTCACTACGGACAATTTAGAGTTCTCAATTAACCTACACAGTCATGTCTTTGGACGGTGGGAGGAAGCCGGAGAACCCGGAGAGAACCCACGGTAACACGGGGAGGACATGCAGACTCCACCCAGAGAGATCGTGTGATGTTGGGGTGGTTCAGAATTCGAACCCACGATGTTGGGGTGGTCTGGGATTCGAACCCACGATCTCCTTATTGAGAGGCAGAAGCTCTAGCCGCTCTGCCACCGTGCACCCCCCAGCTCCTTGTGAGCTCTGTAAATCTGCACAAACGATAACATGAACAGTAAAACACAACTATTCACGCTTATTATAAACTTAAGTTACTACTTACTTGTTAAGAATCTTATCTTAACTAGAATCTTAATCTTCGAGTCACTCTTGTTGAGTTATTTCTCTTTTACTTAATGAAACATATTTCCCAATTAAAATTACTCAGTCAATTGTAAATGCACTTGTAACAAAAAGGCTCCTGGTCTGACTGAATAGTAAAAAAAAGTCCACAAACTGTCCATGTTGTAGTTCCTACTTTGTGTGAATGTTCATCAAATGGGAACTGGAACTAAAAAACAGTATCCAGAACTGAAAATGGTTCCTACAGTGGAAAACCCCTATAGAGACATAAAGATCATAAAGATTCATGTAGCTTCTGCACACACCAAACTGTACAATCTTAATATTTTGACAGAATGTACAGAATGATTGATATCTAATTCTAAAACTGTTTATGTATTAAAGTTTTAACAATAAAAATGTTTGTGAAATTTGAATTTTTACACCAATTTTCAATAACATCTTGTTTAGCTAAATACTAAATAATCTCTGTATATATTTTTTTAAAAGTATGTGTTTAAATGTCCCAAATATGTGCCAGTCTTTATGCCTTATTTATACATGATAGCATACATGACAAAAAACTTGTAATACATTTCTTTACATTTAGAAAAGTAAACAAGAGAAAAAGTTTCAAATTCATAACTCTACTTTTATTATGTTTTCATTTTCACCTGCAGTGTTTCGCCTCAAGTGATATTTTACTAAGCAATTACGGGATTGAAATCGGAAACAAAACAAACATTTAATTAACTTCTGCTCTGCGGTGTTCGTTCTGCCTCACAAAAGCTGCTTGTCTAATCTGCAGGACCTTTTAAAACATGACTCATAAAACATTATTATCTCTTCTGTTACCTTGTTACAGCACACAAACCACGTTTCACGTATTAATTATTTCAATTAACCAAATAATCTTGACTTTTTTCATAATCAAGCAGCTCTAATTCGTAGCGTGCATGTGCATGTAATGTAGAAAGAAACTACTGATTTATTCAACTTTAAATTTGACAATAATAAATTCAAATTGTGTCCTAACCTAACCTATTTGTCTTTGTTTAGTTAAGAATGTATTTAAGTTTATTTTCTATTTTTATTTTTCTGTTGAATGTCTTTATTTAACATGTTGAGTATTAAATCTTTAGAATATTTCTGCTAATTTAGTTAAGTGAGTAAAGCTGGAGTACCTAACTTTTTTTTTGTACATTAGTCATTTTTTTTGTTTGGTTTTCTCAAACAAAAGGTCAAATAAACCTGCCCAATGTATCTTTTGGCTTGGACATCTGTTTAAAGTGTCTGTACCTATTTTTACTGTTTTGAAATGTAAAAAAAACAAAAAACAGAACAGGTTCATTTTAAAATTGTTTGGTTTAGGAATGTGATCTTGTGTAATTGATGATGAATACATTCGGTCCAACTCTTTCATGTTGTAATTCTCTCTTGCTCCACCAGGGGTCTACATCCTGACCAAGAGCCTCGTTCCTCTGATAGAGAAGAGCCCAGATCCCAGAGTGGTGAGACACTGCTCCTTACCTTTTTACCTTTTACCCAGTGACTTATAATGAAAAGCTAGAGAGATTGTCGCCACGGTAACCCATAGTAACTAACATGAGAGTCAATGGTGGGTAATAACATTTTCTCCTGTAAAAGCTCAAAACACAACTAAAATGTGAAAGAGCTGCAACAATCTGATAACAAATATTAAAGTGTTCAATATTTAGAAAAGAAAATTAAATAAACAGTTATAGAAAACAACAGAACACCACCGCTATGCTCACATATATTATACATTATATATGATACAGACTTTGGGATCAAACACAGTTGAACTCATTAACTTAAAGCAGAACTAAGTAACTTCAGTGAAAGAGCTCCCCCGGCAGGTCTCTACACTGCCAGTAAAAACACAAAAAAACACCAAAATCTTTTTCCTTTTTTATTCTCTTTTTATTGAAATAAAGAAGTACAATCATATAAAAAAAAATGTATGTCACCAAATATAAAAAAGAGAGCCAGGAATTCTCTTAAAGGCTGGTTTTCCACACAGAGACAGCAGGGGGTGACGATGGGGGCTTCAAATGCTCCGAAAATACATTTACAACCACCACACGGACTTACAAAGACATTTTATGAGGTAAAAATGTTACCTAATTCTACTTTAAATGAGATGTTTCTGAGTTCAAGTGTCGAGGAAATGTAATTGTTGTGCGGAGAAACTACTTTCAATTTGAATTTTGCAGTATAAAGTTAATTTGAACAAAACACGGCGCCACGGCCAAAAAATAAGCCAGAAAAAGCAAAGAATGTTAGCAAAAAATATGAGCCATTTTCTGTCATTTGATTGAGTGACTTAAAGGACTTGAAACTGAAAGTAGAGGACTTGGACTTTTGGACCATTGACTTAGGACTTGACTTGTACTTGCTTGTCTTGACTTGGGACTTAATGGCTTGTTCCAGCAGGACATAAAGCTTGCCAAATCAACATTCAGGTGATTTACTGAGGCAAATCCACAGGAAGTAATGAACAGAAAATACACAACTCACCTGGAGACACTTTGCAAAATCAGCTTCGTCTCACAGTCGATGTTGTATTTGATTGAAGAGATTGTTTTCTTGTGTTTTCAGATCACGGTGTCTTCTGGGGGGATGCTGGTGCAGAAGCTGAGGATAGGAAACCTCCAGTCAGACAGGGGGCGCTATGACGGCACCATGGTCTACGCCCAGCACAAGGTGAGACAAACTCCAAATCTTTCTTTCTTCACAATTTCATAGTTGGAACCAGGACTTACTGTGGATGACGAGATGGATGTCAAGATTGTTCGTGTTGTTTGTTAATTGATAATCGTGATCATTTGGGTCACAGCGTCGTAGGAAGTAGAAAATAATAACGTGACTATTTAAGAAGCAAAATTATTGAAGTATTTATAATTCAATCTATATATTTTTAAAAAAAAAGTCTGATTGTAAAGTTCTTTTTATCTGGCTGTTTTTATTTTAATGTCATTCAGACAAGTCACAGATTTCACTGTTAATAATGTATATGTCCTTAGTTTGATATTCTATTAGAAAAGACGGAAAGTCCTATTTTCTAGTCCCAAAAAAGTATTGGAGTTCCACACAAAGTAAGAATGTGATATAGCTGTAGATACAATGAAAAATATTATGAGGTTAACATTTCTGTAAGTATTTATCTAGTACTAAAAATCTGGATTTTAGCCTGATCATACATGTATCTGTTAAAGTCTATATGGTTCTCATGATATTCTCATTATTATGACTTCGTTTGGTGGGAGGTGGGAGGTGGGAGGTGGGAGTAAAATTACAGGAGGTTATGTTGAGTTCTAAAACGGAATCCCTCTGTGATGTCATCAAAAAGCACCGTGCTATTGATAATGCAGAGACAATTTACAGCAGGGGTGCCCAATATGTCGATCGCGATCTTCCGGTCGATCGTGAAGGTAGTGTGGGTAGATCGCATGGAATATTAAAATATAGCAGACGTCGGCCTATCATCCGTCATCAACGTCAGATATGACAAACTCTGGTCTCAAAAAAAGCACCTTTTAAATTAAATAATCAGAAGTGGCCATAGCTCCTTGCCAGTTCCCAATTCTGTCAGATCTTGTAAGCTAAGCAGGTCGGGGCCTGGTCAGTACTTGGATGGGAGACCGCTGGGACACCAGGTGCTACAGGGGGGCACTAGAGGAAATGTCATTGGATCCTTAGGCAAGACACTTCACTCAAATAGCCTGGTATTCACCTTATTCCTGAAGTTGTCGTACGCGCCGCCGTCTTGTTTCCGTTGTATTAGTTTACACGGAGCAGACGAGCTCAACAGAAAATAAGTTCTACATGGACTAAAAAGCCGTTTTCAGACTGACCAGGAAATCGGTGCGTTGTTGACTTGTTGTTGCTCGTGTTCATTAAACATTTTACACAAATCAATCTACTTTATTTTAGCGGTGAGACTTGTCCCTCGTTCGTCATTAGCTTTAACGGAGTTCTCGTCAAACGGAAGTGCGTTTACAACAAAAGTGCAAAAAACTGCAAAAGTGGGCGGGGCAGAATAAAGTCAATAAAAGTGGTGTGTGCTTGAATGATTGGTGGTGGTAGGAGGGGCTGATGGAGCAGATTGGCAGCCTCACTTCGGTCAGTCTGCCCCAGGGCAGTTGTGGCTACAACAATAGCTTAACCAAGTTGAGAAAAAGTTAAGTGAAATGAAAGAGAAAAGTGGAAGACTTATAAAGTAGCAGTTAAAGTAAATGGTACAGCATATTTACAGAATAAAAAAGTAAGCAATTACAATTGAATGTATGTGAATATAATCATAGATATTAGCAGGATTGCATGCAAGGCTGAAGTTCTTTTTTTCTTCCATAAATCAATTCAAATGGTTTCTAATGACGTCCAAACCTCACTATGAGAATGTGTGTGTGTGTGTGTGTTGGATCCTGTTTGAGATTCAGGTCAATCAAATACAGAGATTAAATACTGACTGTAGCTCCCATTTGTTACAAGACGACTGAGGAGTGACTAATGCAGCTCAAGCGTCAGCAGCATTGTGAAAAGGTCTTGACAGGTTTTGAACAAAGCCTGCGAGACCTCGGCCAAGGCACTGGTTTATTGTTCAAAATTATGATCTACTTCAGCTCTTTCATCAAGCAACAAAACCAATTCAATCTCACAATGTGAAAACATCAGCTAAAAACCATCATTTGTTCACCTGTATTTGTCTCTGAATGCATGGGGCGTCACAGGAAATTGGTTCATGCTCCAGCCAAACAAATGCTAATGTAAAAATGTACTGACCCTCTCCTGTTTCATTGTGTTATTTTAGACCAGGATTATTCATTAAGTGCTCTATAACTTTTTTCTTCTTAAAATGGTTCTTTTTTCTTTTGAATGAAGTACTTCAAACATTTAATATTTAATCACCAATAAATGTTTCATCTGTACAATGGCGTGTATAGCATAAACCAGGAGTGTTCAAACTATGGCCCGGGGACCAGATGCAGCCCGCAGTAAATTTTTGTTGGACCAAATTACCATGTGTACCATGTTTTTAATATTATTATACAGCAACTTTAAAACTCCATGAGCTCAGTGAATGAACATTTATGTGTGAGTGAAAGACCAAATATGAAGTGTTGAAGCCTAAATAAAGGTGTGGTTGCCCAGTTTATTCTCTGTCATATACTTTTATCTGATTTGTTCACAGTGTTCCCCTTTAGTCTCTGAATGTTCCAAAATGCGGCGATCTATGGACAATGTTTGGACACAGTTGGCGTAGACCTGTTAGTTCATGAACGTGCTGCTGTTGGCCCTGTGTCGGGTTAAGATCAAGCACATATTTGTAATGCAGTTTGTAATGTAATTCAACTTTATTTGGCTGAAATGTAATACGAAAGGCTGTAACAACATCTGCAGAACTGAAACAGGACTAAACCAGGTCTAAACCAGGTTTAAACCAAGTCTAAACCAAATCTAAACCAGGACTGAACCCGGACTACTGTAAACTAGGGTTAAACCAGGTTAAAACTTGGTCCAAACCAGGACTAAATAAATAACAAGAGATAAAATTAAATATTTTCTATATTCTCAAAGATGGTTGAGGGCCGGATCATGTCCCTTGGAGGGCCTGATTTGGTCCCCAAGCCTTAAGTAATGTTAAAATTTTGCTAAAATGTTTACAAACTTTTACCCCAATTTAGCATTTTTTAAAAAGGTTTAAATGATGACATCACACTAGGAAATGACCCAGAAACCATCCTGTACAGTGCACCAAAACTCCTTTAATGTCACAGATTCTTTTTTCATTTGACAAAGAAAAATACAAGGGAACAGCTTTGTTTTATTAAATATGTTTAAAGGGTCAAAAAAGGGGTTTATTTTGTGTAAATGATACATAACCTTTGTCTTCCTAGTGTGATGTCATCAATGTGTTTACTTCCTGTAATTCCTTCCTGTAAATATGTTACAGGAAGGAATTACAGGAAGTTTTTTCAACTTTTCTCCACAAACAGTGACCTGATTGGTGTAAAACTATAATTTAGATTTACAAGAGGTATTAATACACTGAATAAAGTCAAAATTTAAAAATCATAAAAAGTCATACGCACTTTAAGGTTAGGGTTTGTCTTTAATGCAAAACAATGTAAACTTGTCATGTTACATTGAAAAAGGGGTTGCTTGAGAAAATAGTATTTCATCTCTTCCCTGTGCCAGTCATATCACTGCTAGCTCAGCTCTTGTGATCTTTGCCTACGTCAACAGATGTACATCACTCCCTACAGCGTAAGCATAGTCAGACTGGACTAGACTGGAATGCACAGTCGCAATGTCTCAGTGTTCATGTCTCTGATGGTAATAAACTTCTCCTGCATTAGAACTCCAGCCTCATGCCTCTTCATTCAACTCTCGTGCTACATTTATTCCACAACAGTGGTCAGGAAATCACAGATCTTTGTCGTTTTGGCATGGCCACCGTTCGTTTACTAGAAGGGACGTGAGGGGCCTCCCAGTGAAGCCTGCGGATATTCAGTATTATTGATATCGATACTGGGACTGAAAATGTTGATTTGCCGAGTCACTTATCAAAAGTCTTGTGTTTTTCAGAGGCAGCAGGTGGTTCTGACAGAGCAATGGGCCAAAGCTCATCCCACCATCCACTTCTCTGTGATGCATCCCGGATGGGTCGACACGCCAAGTAACTATCCACCACATCACTTTATAAATCAGAAACCTGTTATTTTGTCAGAAAAGAGTTTACTGTTCTAACATCTAAAAGGAGCTGCTTTCCCTCTCAGATAGGAGCGAGGCAAGTATTCTGCATTGATTACATTATATTTTTATGAGAAATATCCCCCAAAAAATCCCACAAATACTGAACCTTGATAATCCAACCCAAAACCCCTTTTTCTTCTTCTTCTGTTCTATTGGCAAACAACTAAAAGGTACATTACCGCCACCAACTGATAAGGAGTGTGAACGCCAACGTCTTACTCAAGGATCAAAAACTTTAAATGAACAGAAAAGGAAAAAATAAATTTATTTATTAATTTATCAAAAAATATATTGAAATAGATGTAAAGTAAATACCTATATAGAAAAAAATAATAACTCTCTAAAAAAAACAAGACAAAAAGCAAAACAAATCCTATTCATTAAATCAGTCTCTCTCAATATCGTAATCAAGATGTTGAAGCTGGCACTCTTTGGATGTTGGTGAAGAAAGTCCACCAGGTCAAGTTTCATTTCCAGGTTGTCGAGCCTGCCCTTCATTTCGTTTCTTTGAGTCAAGCCCCTGCTCAAGGAAACACAGTAGAATGTAGAGTTCTGTCATGAGTTTATTCCACTGTCATTTCCTCATATGAAAGGGTTTGTTTATTGTCTCTGCAGCTGTAGCCAACGCGATGCCAGACTTCCACCGCTCGATGAAGAGCAACCTGCGCACTCCGGAGCAGGGAGCGGACACTGTGCTGTGGCTCGCTGTGTCTGAGGCCGCCACCAAGAACCCCAGCGGACGCTTCTATCAGGGTACAGCACCCCTGTTTTCATGTGCAGTATTTAACATTCATAGGTCACAGGCTGTCCATTAGAAATGCTTTAAGGTGGGTTATAGGTTACCTTTAAGGACACATATTGTACTACAGCCACTTTTTTGAGCTTTTCACCAAAATGCTGCGTCATCAAAAACATATCTGGAGTTGCATTTAGCTACATTAATGTTGGAATTAGGAATGTTGGCTTGAATATACTCTCCGACCGTCAAAAACACTCCCTGCTGAACTCCTTTGATCGCTGATGTTTTTCCCAATTTCATACGTCTCTTATCTGAGAATCTTCTGCTGTTTTAAGTCCTTAACAATTGCCAGACCTGTTTTGAACACCTCTAAACACGTTCACTGCTGCTGCTAACCTGACCATAGTGTTTCTTAAAGTGATAACATAACTAAATTCTGTATAGCGCTAGGCGCCATCTACTGGCTGCATACACTCAGTGTTCATTTAGTGCATGAAAACAAATTTGGGATTTTTTTATTACATTACATGCATTACATACTGTTTGTATGTGTATTAATACCTGATGTAAACATAAATTATAATTTAACACCAATCATTTGTGGAGAAAAGTTTATGCAGAATTTACACAAAAGAAACCCCTTTTTTTACCCTTTAAACATTGATTCAACAAAATAAAGGTGTTCACAAAGATTTTTCTTTGTCAAAGAAAAAATCTTTGACATTAGAGGAGTTTTGGTGCAGTCTACACAGTGTTATGTCATCATTTACAACCAGGAAGTAAAATTGAAAAAAAAGATTTTAGCAGAATTTAATGTAAATCACGTGTTTGATTGACAGACCGTGCGGTTGTGCCCGCCCACCTGCCCCTGGCCTGGACTCGCAGCTCGACTCTGGAGGAGCAGAAACTGGTGGCTCTGCTGGACGACATGGCCAAGACCTTCCAGCCGCACTGAGAGACACTGAGACCACGCCGCTTCAGCTAACGAAAAGCCTCATCAGGATTTACTGTTAACGCGACGACGGCCTCCAACGCGACCAAGGCGGCTTTTGAGTCCTGGGAAGTAAGACGCACTCATCTATAACAGCTTTATGTTAAACCGAAAGACTAATTGTGTAAACTTTTTTTTTGTCTGGTCTAGTCTCAGCTCTGTTCATTTGACCATCATTTAGATTAGTTCAATTAAAAATCCAACTGCAACTTTAGGTTTTGCATTTGTATCTAACAAAATGTTGCAACAATTGTCTTTTGTCAACACTGGGTCTTTATTGTTGTCATCTTAATTTGTAAATTAAGTAAAATTTGCATTTTATTATGTGTTCAAGTACAAACAGCGTATTGCATTCACTAAAATCAGTTTTTTATGAGAATAATTTCTGTTTCTCTGAGGAGTTCTTGTTTTAATGAGAAAGGTTTTTGTACTTAAGAGAAAAGTTTCTGTTTTTATGAGTAAAATAAGTTCTGTTTTTATGAGAAATGTTTTTCGTATTCATGAGAAACGTTTATTTTTATGAGAAAAGTTTTTGTTTTATGAGAAAGGTTTTTGTGTTTATGAGTAAAGATTGTTTTCATGAGTAAAGTAAGTTATTTTTTCATGAGAGAAGTGTCTTTATATGAGAAAGGTTTCTGTTTCCGTGAGTTTTTATCAGTAAAATATATATTTTGTCTGAGAAAAGTTTGAATGAACATCATGTTGGTGATGGAAGCCATAACCACAACAACCAGGATCTTCTTTAATGTCTCGGTTGTACCTTACTTGAAATCAAGTTTAAAGCTTATAATAAACTGAATAAACCGTAAAGAAATGCAGTAGCTGCTCTTTAGGACATCATGAAACATGTCATTCATCGGATACATCTGTGAAACGAGCATTTAGCTGGTCATTGGAGCCACCAATAGTTAATATGAAAGTATAAAAGTAATTAAAACAAGGTCTGTTTTATTTGTTAAAAAAAAAAAAAAAAAATTCAGAAAAATAAACTTTTCTCAAAAAAACAAAAAAAACAAAACCCTAACTGAACATATTTTCTTCATGAAAACAGAAACTGCTCTCATAAATATTGAAACTTCTTATTCAAGTGAATGCAGTATGTTTGTTAAGGAACTGTTTTAAGTGTTTAAAATGTGTATTGTTTATTCATAAATTACAACAATAATTGTCATATGCCTTTTGTTAATTAAAGAAGACTCGCAAGTTTTTTTCCCCTTTTCTACGGCAGCGTTATGTAATTATAGGCCTTTTTAAATTATCAAGCAACGTCACCACAAGATTTTATCATTTATGTGTATTTTATTCAATTAAAAGTTGTATGGTTTCGGGTTTAGTTTTTTTTTTTTTTATCAAGTTAAGCATATAAGTGATGCTGTTTGTCAAAAATATTTGTTTTTTTGTCTCTTTTTTTGAAATAATGACACAATTGTTGGAATTGGAATTTCAAAGAGATGCTGCTTTTGAATGAACTGTCCTTTGTTGTTGTGGCTTTATTTTGTTGTCAAACTGATGGGAATCTGTTTTGACCAAAGCCACTCACACATCTCCAACATAAACGCTTTCACTGTAAATAATATGTGTCGTTTTTTGTTTTCTCTAAGAGTCAAGAAAGCAGCATCCGATTTGTTCAGGCTTTGCAATAAAACAAAGTATTTACAATTCATATGTGCATCATTTGTACTGACCAGAGTAAACCTACTGTAAGCTTCAATAAACTTGCTATTAATTTAAATATTTCTTTTTTTTTACAATGACAGAAAACACATTTGAGATGGACGAATTAGCCATATTATTATTACCACCAAAAGATGAAGAGAAAAACAGATTCTTTCATTAAAGCGATACCTGTTACATTGGAGAGAATACTGGATCAGAGTGTCAGTGGCAGGGGCTTTTTAGACCTGGTTTAGTCCTGGTTTAGACCCAATGTGTGTTTTGGTTTAGAACAGTTTTTGCAATTCTATCAGAGATGCTTTGAAACTGGTTTAGTCCTGGCTTAGTCCAAGTCTAGTGAAGATTTTGTAATTCCAGTCAACCCGAGTTGCTTTTTTGGTTTAGTCCTATACTAGTTTGGACCTGGTTTAGTTTTGGTTTAGTCCTGGTTTTGTAATTGTATCAAAAGTGCTTTTGAACTGATTTATTCCTGGTTTAGTCCTTGTCTATGGTTTAGTGCAGCTTTTGCTATTTCTGTCCGCTAGAGCTGGTTTAGATCAAATTAAGACCTGGTTTGGTCCTGGTCTGTACGTGGTTTTGTTCTGTTTGTTTAGTGCAGTTGTTGTAATTCCTGTTCCATCAGAGGAGTTTTTGAACTGGTTTAGTCCTTGTTTAGTGCAGTGTTTGCAATTCCTGTCCATTAGAACTGGTTTAGATCGAGTTTAGACCTGCTTTGGTCCTTGCCTGGACTTGGTTTTGTCTTGGTTTAATGCAGCTTTTGTAATTCCTGTTTCATCAGAGGTGTAGACCCACTTTAGTCCTGGTTTAATGCAGCTTTTGTAATTCCTGTTTCATCAGAGGTGTAGACCCACTTTAGTCCTGGTTTAATGCAGCTTTTGTAATTCCTCATAAAAGAGGTGCTTTCAGATTGGTTTAGTCCTGGATTCTGTTTTTATTATTATTATTGTTAGTATCATTGTTAGTATCATTATTATTATTAGTAGTAGTAGTTTTAGTAGTAGTAGTAGTGTATAATCATCGGCTTCTTCAGAAAGTTCATACTTTACTGTGATTGGTTAAAATCCAGTGTCACCAAAAATAGCATATGACCACAGGGAGGAACTCAAAATATAAAACTATAAAAATGTAAAACTATTATTTTGCCAGAGCACCTATGTGGGTGTCATCTTCACACAATAATAAAGCGTATCTGGCCTGCAAGAGTAAATTGCCCTTATGCCCTCATAAAAATATAACTTTATAACCTTAAGACATTAGGGAGGTTGCAATTCCTTTACTTTTTGCTTTATGAATATAAAATGTATCTTTTATGACATTTGGGGCTACGTAAAGTGAGCAGATTATTTTTAAAAGGCCACTTTCCAGTTTTGCACAAGAGAGGATCAATTGTTATTCTTCTGCCCCCTAGTGAAAATATTCTGCAAGTGTTTTTATTCACAAATTATACATCGCTGTGAAGAAAGTTTGACCTTTTAGATTGTAGGAGAAATTGATTTTTATTATGTCATTCTGAAAAACACAGGCAAGCTTAAAAAAAAACAGTTACATGCTACAAGTCTGAAGGTTTTCATTTTTAACCAAAAAAAAAAAAAAAAAAAAAAAAGCAGAAGTCGTCTTATTCAAATATTCATTATTCAGAGCGAGCAAGTTGTAAGGAAAAAACTTTCGGTCAACAAACTGTGGCTAATTGCTGCAGTAAGCTAACAACTAGCTAGCAGACTACGAAACTTCACGTGAGCAGAAAAGCTATTATTGAAAATGTACGTTTGCGTCTTTGTATTAAACGTTTTGTGGCCTCGTTTGGCACTATTTAAAAGGTTTACAGACAGTATTTTCCTCAATTGAGACAGAAATATCTTTTAAAGCGGGTTCATTTATTGTTTAGACGGGTTTGAATGATTACGTGCTGGTTCTAGCTACTGCGTCACATCGTTCGGACCATTCCCCTTTAGCCGCGTTTTGTCCGCTCCGCTCAAAGTTGCAGAAAAGTTGGATTTTATGGCACAGGTGAGTCTCTGTTGTTCCTAATGACTTTGTACGGGTTTATTTCAGAGTATGCTTTGGACAAACTGTGTTGTGGGAGTTGTTGGGAAGACCAGGGATGCTTATAACACTTCTAGCTAACATCTGTAACGCTAACCCAGTCAGTTTTTAAGCTACAGCTCTGAAACTGTTATATACTAAGCCTACATTTGTTGGCGTCAAAGATACTCAAAGCTAATCAGTTCTGTGGTGAGTAATGAGCATAAGACCTAAAATTGCATTTAAACTTGAAGCTAATTAAAGCACTAAGCCGAATTTTAAGTTTTAAGTTACGTGGGTTTTTTGGGCTCAAAACAACCGCGTTATGGACATCAGTTACCACATAGCTGGTTTGCCTCCATTGTGCCATTGAACTCGTAATGTTTGAATTTTTCTAAATCCCTATGGCAAAAACTGGTGAGCTCCATTTAATTATCGGGAAAGTAATCACAGACAGCTTGAGCTAACGGGACCAATGCAGCAGACTAGCGCACTGCAACTGGCATTTTAACGGCTCATACTTTTTAACCACAACGGATAGACACAAGCTGTTTTTACAAAATCCTGACACTTTTAGCTTTCCAATAAGCTCCCAGAACACTCGCAGGGCTCTCAAGTCTCACGCATTGGCCGTGAGATACACGCAATTCACCTCTATCACATGCCACACCTCGCATTTCTCACTCTGAAATATCAGTCCAAATTTTGAAGAATTAAACCTTAATTTAGTCACAATTGTATGTGATTAAAATTGTGTTTTGTGGTGTTTTAGCAACTCCAATGAGTCGGTAGCATCTGAAATTTTCTGTGGCAGACGTGCTGAAACTTTTCTGAGACTACTACGGCTTGATGGCGCAGAAAACACAACCGGGAAAAGGTGTGGAGACGGACAGAGGGACAGATCCCGCCTGCAGCTGAAGCAGAGGTAAGTTTGTGCAGACACTCCAGCGCCAGTTCTCTGACTGTACGTGTGTCCTCCTGTCTCTCTCCTATGTCCCACCAGTTCTCCTCTGGCCTGTGAGTGCAAGTCCTTCTGTCTCTCTCCCTTCTTCCGCCCATTCTCCTCTGTCCATGTGAGCGTGTACTCCTGTCTCTCTAGTGTCCCGCCTGTTCTTCTCTGGCCTTTGCGTGCGTGTTCTTCTGTCTCTCTCCCATGTTCCGCCCGACTTTCCCTTGTCCCACCCGTTCTCCTCTGGCCCGTGCGTGTCCTCCTGTCTCTCTCCCGTATCCCGCCCGTCTCTCCCTTGTCCAGCCCGTTTCCTCTGGACCGTACGTGCGTGTCCTCCAGTGTCTCTCCCGTATCCCGCCCGCCTCTCCCTTGTCCAGCCCGTTTCCTCTGGACCGTGCGTGCCTGTTCTCCTGTCTCTCTGCCTTGTCCCGCCCGTTCTCACTGGAGCTGTGGAGGAACGAAGACATAGCACACACAAAGTTTGTGTTCGGAGGAGACATGGTAAGTTTTTTTGAATTGCAATCTGATAGTCACATAGAGTTTAATGAGCAAAGTAATTAAGATGTGGCTAAATGCAAAGGTACCATGTAAACTATGGAGAGGGTCCCAGCCTTTAATAAACCGCTCCAATGAGGGGTCCTTCAAGGTGACCATGTGATTGGCTCCAACAGTGGCCCGGTAACAAAAAATGGGCATTTTAATGCATATTTCCCAGTGTTCAAACATAATAATAATAATTTAAAAAACACTGTCTTAGTCTATTTAAAATTAAAGTTTGAGATATGTTATATTCTAACTGTCCCTGCTAGAGTAACCTGTTTAAATTTCAAAAAGCAACCAAAAGTAGTAAATTGACCAGTTTACATAACAAGGAGCTCAATTTTTTCCGCATTTACCATGTATCCCTTGTGCATGTTGTAGATTGTCACTGCCCATATGCCCATAGCAGCCAATGATGCAGAGGTATTCCTTGCAGCATGTGATGGTGCATTGTCATGCATGAAGATGATTTTGTTTGTACCATGGAAGAAAGTGGTTGGTCAGAAACTCCATATACTTTACAGACGTCATTTTCACATCTTTAGGAACCCTAAAGGGGCCGACCAACTCTTGCCCCATGATTCTGGCCTAAAACATGACTCTGTCCCCTGCTTGCTGACATTGCAGCCTTGTGATCGTCCACCAACCATCCATCCACCATTCCATCCATCTGCACAGCACTAATCAGTGTACAAGACTGTTTGAAAATGAGCCTTTATGTATTTCTGGGCCACTGGAGCTGTTTCTGCTTGTGAGTTTTGGTTAAGAGTGGCCCAATAGAAAGTTAATGCATAACTGCAGCCTCTGGAGGATCCTACACCTTGAGGTTTGTGGGACTCCAGAGGCACCAGCAGCTTCACATACTGGTTAGCTGCTTTGTAATGGCATTTTAGCAGCTGCTCTCTTAATCTGATGTATTTGTCTGGCAGAATCCTTCCTCATTGTGCCTTTATCTGCACGAATCCGTGTATGCTCTGAATCAGCTACAAATCTCTTAACTGTGCAATGATCACGATTATCAAGTTTTCGTGAAATATCTAAGGTTTTCATACCTTGTCCAAGGCATTCAACTATTTCACGCTTTTTGGCACAAGAGACATGCTTTTTCTTTCCCATATTGATTGAAAACGGTGGTCTGCTTAATAATGTGGAAAGTCCTTCTGAAGTAGTTTTTCCTTTAATTAGATTTACCTGACAAACTAATTGGCTCAGGTGTCTGAGATTGATTTCACTGACCCAAAGAGCCCTGAGACACAATAACATCCACGAGTTTCTCTGGAAAACAAAAACAAATTACTTTTATGACACTTAAACACAATTTGCATAATAAATAATTGGAACGTGGTGTGTATTATACCTGAGTAATTATAGTATAATAATTCTGGACTATAATGACCAAAATTATACAAAAAGTGCACCATATAACTGGAAATGGGGTCATATATATTAAAAAATTTCTGGGGGTGGACCCCCAAATTCTGGCCACTTCTGCTTAAAATTGTCTGATTAATAAATGATACATAGGGATACTTTCGAAAAGTCGACCATCAGAACTGCTATTTTAATATTATTAGAATTAAAAATAATCTATAATGAATCAAATAATCAATCAGCCTGTTCACCTATCCCCTGCCCAATTGCGCTTAACCTGATTGAGTTCACCGTCTATGAAGTGAACCACGGAAAAAACAGTGATGTCTTTGCATCAAAGGACTCAGTGATGAATTGTTTGTTCCATAACGTCAACATTAATTAATGACTATCAATAGCATAGTTTAAAATCATTTTATTTTGTACAATAGGAATTATTTCAAGTGTGAAAGCAGAACACAATGCTTACATTCATGAGAAACTGAGGCCAAAACGTCAAGTGTTTTGTTGTTTAATGTTTTATACAAAAAATAAATGAAGAAAAAGACACATGTAATACAAAGATTAACTTCTGGGAAAATGCAAATTAAGAGAAAATAAAACATTCTAAACCTGTTTTTTAAGGGAGTTTTATAAATAGCTTTTCACAAAAGCTTGATAAAGTTTACTGATTCAACATCAGAAGTGAAAGGGGCTGAAACATTTTTACGAGTTAGAAGGTTAAAGTGGTTATACATATAAGCAAAAGCATGATCATAACTTCAGTCGATGTTGCAGTAACTTAATGAAACGTAATATTCTGTCGACTGAGAGGAGAAAATAACCCTGTAACCCAGTTTTTACGCTTTTGTCCAAAAATGAGGAAATTCTAACTAAACAACAATTTCAACTTTGCGCCGAAGGTGGCGCTGCTGCAAATGATTGATGGACACAAAAACATCAAACATTGCTGGATAAATTTGGAGGGAAAATGTCTAATTGGACGTTTTGCGATTTGTGTTTTATGCCTCACAACAACTTAATTATAAACAAAGAAAAAAAATCAAACTGTCCAAAAGTAGCGTTATAGTCATTTGAAAACAGTTTCATTCAAATGTAGCGTGATTAAGATTTAGTTTTTGAGCCTTGATTACAAAGAAAACATCCTTTTTGGGGGAAAATATTCAATAAATATTTTAGTACATATAAATACACACTACTGGAATGTAACTACACTAAAGGCAAAGCATCAGTTCAACATTATAAGTTTCATTTTTTGCTGATTTACAAAGAAGCTACATTGAATCTGTCCTTTATTTCAAGTTGGAGAAAGAAAATTAGAAAAGTTATTCAAGCCAAAGGGAAAAAAAGACTGATAATGTTTGTGCAATTCAGTGCAACGAGTAATGTTTTTGATTTCAACGTGTTAAAGATGAAAATGTAGTGAGAAATATACAACACCGTGCAAAAACAGACAACAATTCATAACAAATTACAGATTATGGAAGAAGAACAATGCAACAGATTGATGTTTTTAGGGTTGGCAATATTGATTTATATTGATTTTTCTGAATAGAGGTTATGTAGAGAGATTCTTTTAGTTGAAAATTAAGAGGTAAAAGGTGATATTTATCAATTTGGCAGACATTTCATATTTGTCTGATAATTAAACCTCAACTAATAAGTTTAAACACATTTTAGCACATTTCTGTTTAATTGACATAATATCGTCTGAATATTGTTATCGGGAAACTCCCATACATATCGAGATTTGAGATATTCATTTTGTCAATATCGCCCAGCCCTATACTTTTAACAATATTCATTTTGGGGTTCAAGCATTAACCCTAAAAAGTTTAGTGTTGTGACGCTGAAGCAGTTGTTAGTTTGGGAATTCACACTCAAAATCTGTTTATTATCAGATTTTTGGAGTTTTAAGACCATTGAATAACAAAATCTGATGCGAGATCGTGTTCCATCTGATTACCTACATTAGATTTTGCTTGATGTCATTTAAATAATCTTAATCCAGAAATCACTCAAAAATCATATTTCCGTGGAAATATACACATAAAACAAACAATTCCATGGAACAGAAATGTACCTCATTGATTTTTGCACACTAATGCACATGAACAAAAATAATTGAGACTTTTAACAAATCTTAAAGCAAAATTCCGAGTCTTTCTGAGCAATTTAAAAGTCAGAAACATCTTTTACAAATCAATTTTTTGCAACAAAAGAGGTACCATATCAGAAGGACGCAACTCCTTCATTTCATTTTATTTCAACTAAAATAGTTAGAAAAAGCCACGTGAACAAAATGGACCAATTATATAAAAAAGAAACTTACTAACAACATGTAGGGATTTGTTTTTGTTTAGTCCTGGTTTAGACCTTGATCAGTACTACATTAGTCCTGGTTTAGACCTTAGTTTAGTCCTTATTTTGTTGTTAATAGACTTGTATGTGTGTATTTTTCTGATTGTCCTGCATCTGTTCTGAACTTTAAATGTTACTATTACTACTACTACTGTCCTTTTAGCAAACAAGGGTTAATAATGCATTAAAGCAGAGTTAAATGCAAAACTCCTGAGTGATTTAAGGCCTACGAGTGAAAAATAAATGTAAAATACTAAAGGAAAAGGTTTTTAAGCAAACTACGGCTGATAATAATAATGTTACAAGGCGATTCAATTGCAGTGATTGGGCTTTAGTAATGATAAGCTAGTGTTTTTCACATACAAGCGCACGTCAATATATAAATATATATATAAAAGACACATTTTCAGTCTTTCAAATGAAAAAATAATTGATTCAGTACATACACAAGTTAATACTGCTTCTGCTATTATGAGGAATTCATGGGAACAATAGAGTTCTTATTAAATATTTGACATTTCCGATAAATAAATATGTGTATCAGGCATTATTTTAGTAGTCGGCTTGTCAAATGATTCTTGAATGAAATCCCGCTGTGATGTCATCAAAACGGACGTGCCATTGTAAATACAGGGACAATTTACAGACCACTGACAACTTTTTGACAGTTTAAATGGGCATTCAACAAAATAAAGTTGTTGTCAGGTATAATCATTTGTCAAATCATAACTATTGTGTAATTTAAGTGGATTTTGGCCCTTGTTTTCAAAATGGTTGCAGATGTGGAATCACCTCTAACTACGTCATGTTTGTCGTCATGTTCTATCAGGAAGTAACATTTGAAATGTTACAAACACTGTCAAACTGGCGACAAACTGACAAACGTTTAATGAAATCTTACATATAATAATGTTCACTACGTTTTAGTGACATGTATCATCTAACCAAATATTTCAAAATAAAGCATATTTTTGTTAAAAATTAGAAATTGTTTTTATGTTTTTTGATATTTTGATTCAATAATGCCCCGGTCTTTATTGTAAAAAGCTTGTTTTGTTTGTGTTTTTAGTCAGTCACAATTAGTTGATTAATCATTGTAGCCCTACACGAAGAATATGACGGCAAGCTAAAATAAGTAAATGTTGTATAATTAACACAATTTAGATCCAAATTTATGAAAGTTTACTGTGTGTACTGAATCATGTATTTTAAACTGAAAAACAAAAGTAAACATCTCTATACCATTCTTATTTATTGAAATGCGCTTGTATAAGGGAAGAGTTCATGTAACAATTTAGTTTACAGTGCAAGGATATTTAAAATAGTCAAGTAAAGAAGCTCAATAAGAAATATAAACATTATGTAAACACTAATATCAACGGCATCCCTCTGAAACGGGAGAGACGCGTACATGCACACACGCGTCATTGTGCTTAGAGTCAGTTCAAATCAAGAGCCGAAAGTCACCGAGAGACAGAAAAACACACGAGGCAAAGGCCGCGTTCACGTTCTACAAACTGAAATGTCAAAAGCTCAGGAGGAGGGCAGGAGTCGGTGTCACCACAAAGGGTCAGACGCCATTTTGGAGGAAAGAGAACATGCCGTGATGTGTGTCATTGTTCTTATGGTTTGTGGCGCTTTCTACTGAGAATATAGACCCAAGCAACAATTTTACCGTATTAAACGTCTTTGTAAGTCCATGTGGTGGTTGCAGATGTATTTTCGGGGGGTTTGAAGCTCCTGTTGTCACCCCCTGCTGTCTCTGAGGGGAAAACCAGCTGCAACATTTCCTGACACCGACCCGAAGACAAAAACCCCGGCTCTCTTTTTCATATTTGAAATCTTTTTGTATGTGATTGTACTTCCTTATTTCAATAACAAGGAAGGGGAAAAAAAGGAAAAAAATATATACTGGAAAGTTCTCCGGTAGATGCTAATGTAGCCACGCAGTTATAATGATCATGATTAGACAACAGAAATGCTCAGAACGAGTCTGACGATAATTTATGGACTTACAAACAGGGCAGGAGATTCACAGGGCCATGTCACAAATCTAAAATAAGTGTTTTCGATTTTCGGAGAGCAGATTTTCTAAACAGAGTTAATCAGACTTACATGAAAAGAGGCCGAATGCAACTTCTGTTATGTTTTTGTCGAAGGAACAATGTTAGAACACGGTTAAAAGCTCAAAACAGTCAATTTAGTGTAATATGTGTACTTAAATAGTCGAGTTGTCAGGATTAGTTGATTAATTGTTGCAGCCCTGCCAGTTTGCTTGTCTCTATGTAGTTTATGTTTAAAAGAAGATTTAGAAGTCAACAGAAAATAGAGTGAATGGTTTAAAGTCTTCCCTATCAGAACTATAAGATAACTGTTAATGAATGTGGATTGTCCATTTGGAGATTTCCTTTTGAAATACGTCTGTTGGCCCTAGAGTAACACTGACCCCTGCCCTTGTGATTTTTTGACATTAGAACGTGAAAGCTCGTTGCCTCATGGTCAGAGTGAAAGAGGGAGGGGGGCTGTACAGAGTGGAGCGGGACCTGTGTCAATGCTCAACCAATCAGCGCGCAGAAAATCCAGTTGCTAAGCTGCAGCCGACGACCTGCGTCATGTCCCAGATCTGTGAAGATAAAGATGATAAAAACATGCCATCAGAGCTTACAAATACAAGTACAAATAAAACTTAACAAACATGATTATATTTAAGATTTTACTAAACATTTTGCCTGTTTTTCCCCAGTTTTTGTGAAGTTCACAATGGGACTTCCTGGTTGAAAATCAGCAGCAAATATGACATAATTGACTCTATGCATAACGTTCGACGCGACCCAACGACTGCTCCTCCTACCAGCAAAGTAATTTCCGGTCCAGTTTGTAACACAGCTGATGCGTTGCATTTGGCCTAAAAATCTGAACTACGTTATGCTTTTTAAGACACCCCTGGGACCTGCCAAAAATTACAATAAATGATGTCCATAGACTTGTGGCTTCCCTCTCCTTCTCCCTTGAGTAAGCAAGAAAAAGGATTTAAATTGTACTTTTCCAGCTACATCCACAACTACAAGTGTTAAGTGGGATATGCTAATGAGCCGTGCTAGCGTTGCTGACACGGTAACATGTAACACTTTAAATGACTTAGCTATCTAGCCTTTATTAACAACCTGTTTTCACAAACACATACTTTTTTCTTGTAACTTTTGGAGAGCTATAAGTATTCTGATGAGAAAAGCAGCGGAGTGCTGGACCGGAAATGACTTTGCCGAGTCAATTAGAGGTAATTCCACAACTGTCCCCTAAAAAAGGAATAGTTAGGAACTGATAATGTGTAATAAATAATGTCTGATAACGTCTTTATTTTGTTGAATGATCAATTAAGCAGTCAGAAAAATCTGTGTAAATTCTCCTTCCATTTTCTTATTAAGGCTCATTCAACCAGGAAGGCAAGGTAAGTTTATTTGTGGAGCAGAATTTGTACACAAGGCAATTCAAAGTGCTTTACACAACAGAATAAAACTAAATCTGAAGAATTTAGACAAGGTTAAAGGACAGTTTCAAGACACAACTTAATTTATCTGCACTCTTCTCTTTTAAAATATTTTTTATACTGATTTTGCATGTCTTAATATGTTTGGTGATTTTAAAGGACCCATATTCTGCTACAGTGACTTTTTTGAGCTTTTAACCATGTTCTAACAATTTTCCGTCATCAAAAATATAGAGTTGTATTCAGCTGCATTCACACTGTTTTGAGGAATCCTCTAACTATCAAAAAAACTGCTGAACTCCCTCGACTGCTCTGGGACGTGTTTTCAGATTTCATATGTCAGTTATCTAAGAATCTTCTGCTGTTCGGCAGACTTGTTCTGAGCATTTCTGCTGTTCACTGCAACTGCTAGCCTGATAATAGTGTGTCACACATTCTCTTAACATAAGTAAATTGTGTATGCACTAGGTGCCATCTGTTGGCTGGATGCATTTTTTTTTTTTTTTATACAGGAAATGGCAAATTTAAGGTACTCAGGAGCAGGTTTAAAGGCTAATAACAGTAAGAAAAATGCATAATTTTTTCCCTTTAAAGTAATTTTATTCTGTTGTATAAAGCCCTTTGAATTGCCTTTTGCGTATTGTGCTATACAAATAAACTTGCCTTGCCATTCAGGGATCAACGAAAGTCAAAATGGTGGACTTGCCGTCTTTATGAAGTCAAAACAGTAACTGGATTTGAAGCCTTCTCTTGTTTACCTTTACCACACGGTTGCTCCCACAGGTAACCATGAGCCCTCGGGTTGGATCCAGGTCCATGTGTGCGATGTTGTGTTTGCCCTCGTGGAACGTCGCCAAAGGAGAGCGACTGGGGCGAAAGAAGAAGAGATGCATTTCAGCAAGTCACTATAGGCTAAACTCTTTATTTCATTGATTTGTGTGTGTGTGTGTGTGTGCGTGTGCGTGTGCGTGTGCGTGTGCGTGTGCGTGTGCGTGTGTGTGTGTGTGTGTGTGTGTGTGCGGTCAGAAACGTCTGTAGTGCAGAAAACACCACATGCTTGTTGTTGTTGCATGAAAAACATGCAGTATATGCATGTATTCTGTGCAACTCTGTCAAAATAAAAACTAAACAGCGACAAAACTTTGACAAAAACATGACCAATTTCAACTGAAGAAAGAAAGTCATGGATAAAAATGCTGCTGTGCTGCTGTCACAATGACAAATTTTGAAGTGCGGTATATTGCTACAGAAAATATCACGATAATATTGAAACGACTTTATGCCACTGACAGCAAGAAAATCCCACCCTGATGTGGAATGTAAAAAGTCCAATATGTCCAATTAAAAAATATGAGCTGCAATAAATAAAAAGAATGAATCAGCTTTTTTGAAATTGTTTTGAAAAACAAGAAAAGGTTCCCCGAAGTGCACACAATAAATATTTTGCACCAATTATATTGTTCTGTCTATCGTATATTGAACGATAAGTTGATATAGTAATTATGGGGCCTATTTTCAACGTTTTCATTAAAAAAAGGATGGAGGACATATTTAGTTTGTTGCGGCAGTGATAAATGTCATGCAACCCTAGTTTTAACTTTAACTTAAAATGACAAAACCATTATTTCTTTTTGTTCAGGTGAGACACTACAAGCAAAACTGTTTGTTCACTTTCTTTTCAAAGGCTGTTTTCTTAAAATGCACTTTTTCTCCCACAGAGACATACCGATCAGCCTTAAAGTAGCTCCTGCACACACCAAACTGTACAATCTTTGCGTCAAGATTTTGACGAAACATACAGAGGATTTTTTTTTCATATGTAACTCTAATACTGATCTAGTTTTAAGTAAAAAAAAATGAGGCTTTTCTACAATTTAAAAAATAGGCAAAATTTGAATTTTTAGGACAATTTTCAGTCAAATCTAGTTTACTCAAAAACTAAATAAGAAATCCAAAATCCCTTGTGTAACGTTTTTTGTAACTAATATACGTACAAAATGAACCAGGAAATTTGAACCTGGTTCTGTCCATTTTTCTGATTTAAAGTTGATGCACTTACTCTTCCTCTTTGATGGAGTCGAAGCAGGCGTCACAGACTCTCACCGGAAACTCGAAGCCCATGATTGGAAACGTCGACTGCTTCGAACTACATTTCCCACAAACCGCTTTGCCGCACTTCCTGCAATGGTGCTACAAACAGGAACCAAACATCATTAGGAGCATTAAAATAATGCGATTGCAGAATAACTACAGGTTTCTACATATTTATATTTCATGTCAGTAAGGTAAAAACGTACACAACTGGCTAATAATTCAAGTTCAAGTCGTTATAACTAGTATTTTATAACCCTTTTACCTGTCTGAGTCCAAGCGTCTTGGTGTCCCACATCTGTTTAATGTTCCAGAAAAACGGTTGCTCACATTTCTGACACGAGTCGCTCTCTAACCACTGAGGAGCCTGTAATAAAAAAAAAAATGTAAGGACAGAAATACTCCGTGCAATTAGGGCTGCCATAATTATTCAACTAATTATGACTAGTGGACTATAAAAAAATAATCTTAGTAATAATTTAATAATCATAATTGTTATCTGGACTTTACAGACTCTAAAATGTATACAAAAATAATATTTTAGAGTCCATCTAGAAGTCTTCAGTCACCAAATTTCAACATTTTACATTATTGGTTTTATAATGAATTTAAAAAGTCTCAATGTACAGTAGAAATAATAATTTGACTTGTCGATCACCAAAATAATTGTTAGAGCCCAGCACAAAACATGAAATACTAATCAAAGCTGGCACAAAAGCATTTTATGAAATAAAGCTTAGGTCTGTCATGACTAACATGTAAATCAACTGTTTTTGTTGCCTTCTCCAATAAAATATATAGATTGTTTCCCCCAAATGGAGCTGCATTATTGGGAATTCCCTCGAATGTAGACTATATCTATTCTCCTGGATGAGTTTAAAGTAGAACTGAAGTCAAGTGACTTCAGCGACAGAGCTCCCCCTTTAGCTCTCTTGTGAAAATACAAGCTTCATTTTGTCTGTTTTTTCCCTTCCTTACAATCCCATAAAAAAACATTTATTGTCGCTAAATATAAAAAGGAGAGCAGAGGTTTCTCAGGAGAGTTGTCTTTGGCTTGGCATCAGGAAATGTTGCATGTTTTACGCACCTTTAATAATGAAAATGAAAATTTTACTTAGTTCTGCTTTAATGGACAAATATTTTGCAAAATTTACTTTTTTGAGCTTTTAACCCTGTTCTAACATTGTTCCATCTTCAAATCAAACATACCTGGAGTTTCATTCATGCTTGTTTGATGAATCCTGGTTAGACGATCTTCCCCCTCTGACCTTCACACTTGTTCTGAATTCCCTCAATGTTTTTAAGTGCATAATTCATCATCAGACTCACTCTGAACATTTCTGCCGTTTAATCATGATCACTACAACTATGTCACAGCTCGACAACACAGCTAGCATTACGAGTAATGCATTTTTAAATTTGGGTAATTCCCTAAAGTTACTCTGGCATCTCTCAAAGGAAAAATATTATAAATCATTTTGTTTTGTTATTAGCTTTTAAGCATGCTCTTGAGTACTTTAAGTTTGTCATCTCTTGTTTTGGATTAAAAAAAATATATATATATATATATATATATATAAACTAAATGAAAATAAACTAAATGAACATCTGGATCGGTTTGCCCTGGCACTAAGTGTAGGTGCCATCTATTGATTGCATAGCGCTTACACAAGTTATGTGTATGTTATGTTTCTCAAGGGACTGCGTGAGATACTAATCAGGCAAACGGTTGCAGTGATCGAGTTTATAGACGGCAGAAATTCTCAGAACAAGTCTGGCGATGATTTAAGGACTTAAAACACCCAAAGATTCTCGGATAAGTGACGTCAGTTATTGAAAAAACATCACTGATTTGTGAGTTTCTGAAGGTGTGTGTTTTAAACTTGATTAATCAAACTAGCGTGAATGAAACTAAATGCAACTCAGTGTTTGTAATAAAGGAACATCGTTAGAACAGGGTTAAAAGCTCAAAAAAGTCACTGTAGCAATCATGTGTCCTTCAAGGCTGTGACGAAGTTGTATTGTTCTTTGTAAAAACATTTTATTTTTAGTTCTAACACATGATACGTCAAAGTAAAGATACTCAAGAATGTGTAGAAAGGCCAATAACAGCACAAATAATGCACAATATTTGTCCTTTAAAATGTGTACTTTGACCAGAATTCTATTAGTAAAATATGAGTCGCAAATCTAATCGCAATGTTTTGAACTAAATCAGATCACATTGGATTGTTTACACTGTAGAAACACAAAGTTACCTCTTCTCTCTGGACGTCCATGTTCCACACGGCGATGCCTCCGTCCGCCGAGCACGACACCAGCTGTCTCGTGAGCTGTAGATACCTCAGCGCCTGGACTCGCTCACTGCATCACAACAGCAAGAAGCCGGTTAGAGGGAAGATTAAAGTCTATATGACAGGTTTTCATAATTTGTTTTTGTAATTATATATTGTGGATTCTAGCTGCGACTTTACGCGTGAATGAAAAATGGCCGGACAATTCATACGTTTCGATTTCTTTACTAAAAACATGCTGCATTCTGATGTCTCTCTTACAACACGTTAATAACTGGTGCTCTGGCACGTTATTCTTTTACTTGCTGTTCATTTTAAACGTAACAACCTTTTTGCGCAACACAGGAAATCAACGCCATCTGCTATGACATATCTGCTGCTAAGAACCAATATATGGCAATATAGGAGCAAACAGCCTCAAACAACATGCAAATGCAAATCTGTGCCACTCCATTACCAACAATTAAATCAACATTAAAATACAATATTATTTTAAACAAAGATTCAACAAGTTTGGTGGGATAGAACCAGTGATAAATATCTATCATGTTCAACCTATATTACTAAAAATGACCAAAATTACTAAAACTCAAACTAGAGACAAATGGGCAAAATGTTTAGTAAAATCTTAAATATAACCATGTTTTAGCGAAATGTGCTGCCTAACCTGTCATATAGACTTTAAGTTAAAGAAGTACGATAAAAACAATATAGGGCAGCATCCTTAAAAAAAACAAAAAAAATCCATTATAATCTATTTAAAGGAGCTGAAACGGATTTTTACTGTTTTGAAACGTGAAAAACAAAAGTAGTTTACTTTAAAGTTTATAACTTTATTTTTGAAACAATTTAAAACTTGACAACAGACCAAAAAAGACAAAAGAAAGAATAAACTGTATAAATTGGTGTCATTTTTGTCACTTTAGGTCGTATTTAGTCGTGTTTTTGACACTTGTTTCAGAACAAGTTTTGACAAATCTTTTTTTAGCAGAATAAAACTGGATATTTTTACGGTCGGTGGAAGAAATTATTGCACTTTAAAAATTGCAGCCTTTGCGCTTTGCTAATTGCGTCTATTCAAACAGGGATTTCGATTCTATTTCAATTAATTGCGCAACCCTACATTTTGCCATCATAAGAATCATTCCAAGGCGTTCTAAAGTGAACCCGTCTGAGAGGCCCGTCGAAATGTGGCTCTATTGTATATTCACCCTTTTAAAATACATTATTAGTCAAATAAAAGGTTAAAATATGGTACTGAAGGCTTCTAGAAATTGATGAAAATCAGCAATTGTTTATTCCATTTTGACATTTTTAGTTGATGATGTTGTCATCTTTGTTCTAAGAGGTCTTTTGACGTGTTATAGAGTCTGTATAGTCCAGTTAACGATAATTATTGTATTGGATTATTTTTTAATAGTGTTTATAGTACAGCCCTAGTGGATTCAATAAACACCTCATCCTCATTGTCGTGTAAAGGAGAGGCCAAAAAGATTTGTGAACTGGACTGAAATGAAATGGACTAAAATGGACTTTGAGCTTTCCAATATGATTCAAAAAATGGGGTCTTGCAGACGAATTATTAGTCCGACATGGCAGCAAAGGATTTTGGCATGATATTAAACAAATGACTTCAAAACAAGACAGAATGAACTAGTCAGAAAATCAGAAAATGTACAGCCAGTCTATGACCATGACTGATTTTACTGGCCTTTTTAGGGAGAAACTCAAATAAATCCTGGTTTATTAGAGCCCAGAGCCCCATTTAAGCCTTGGTTCAGCACGACTCGCAGATATCGGGGCGGGTTGATCAGAGAAGAGGAGATAAATAAAAAGGAGGGCCAGCTGCACCTGACACTATAACAACCTGGTTTTGACAACAAAGAGGTTTTACGATTGTCTGGCAAAACTTCAGGTGGTTATATCTTAAAGTGCGATACATTGCTGAAGAAAATATAAATGATAATAAAGAAACTAATTGATGCCACTGGCTCGACAAGTAACTAGCTATTTATTCAGCTGTCTACAGCTTAATTCTTATTATAGCACAGAAAATAACACTACTACTACATACTACATACTAATGCGAAGAAAAAGTGCAGAAGATAAATACTGACACCCAAAAAATACTGTTCCATTTGTTATTTATTGAACAATATGTTGTCGACACAGTGACTATCCTGACCGGCATCGACAAATTGATTATTATGGAATTGTTTTGGAGATACAGTGCCTAGAGGTGGGCATTAGAGCAGAATTTAGATAATATTGTGATTGTGAAAGCTTATTTGAAGATAAGATTAGTGCCATTTTAAAAAGTCACTGAAGGCTTTCAGTCAAGTCTTTGTATAGCAATGTTTTCAAAAGCAAAATGTATTTTTCTGCTATCAAAATTTGATTCCACCCCTCCTTTATAAAAATCCAATAGACATTATTTTATTTGTTATGTATGTAGATGATGGTGACAAAAATGTAAATACTTTTTGACAATTTTCCAAAGTGAGATATCCGTTTTTGCGATTGAACTCTCCAAATATTGAATGTATCATTTATTAACAAATGCACAAGAAGAGCTGATTTAAAGGACTGATTTATGCAAAAATGTCTTTTATGAGCTTTAAATCATGTTCTAACATTGTTCAGTCATCAAAAACATAAGTCAGTTCATTCACGCTAGTTTGATGAGTCCTGGTAAGAAAATCCTCTCCCTCCAACTGTCAAAAACACTGAATTCCTTTTTTGCGTTTTTTGCTCCAAGAATCTGCTTTTATGTTTTTAAGTCCATAAATCATTACCAGACTCGCTCAGCCTGTCTGCCGTCTAATCACGATCATTACAACTGTATAACCGCTCAGGACTGCTCACATTATAAAACATTGTGTATGTACAAATTTGTGTAATTGCTTCAGCAGCCAGAAGTTGGAGCCAAAGTGAGGTTACTCTGGCGTCTCCCAAGGCAGTGATAAAGTTATATTGCACCTTGTAAAAACATTTTATTTGTCGAATCTAAAACACGAGATGTCAAAGTAAAGATACTCAAGAGTTTAACGGCTGATAAAAGCACAGATAAAGCATAATATTTGTCCTTTAAACATAATTCAAATAAGGGTATATGGTGATATTTCTACACTTTTGTGATTAATTTGACAGACATTTCACATTTGTCTGATAACTGAACCTCAACTAATACGTTAAAGACATGTTTTGACACATTTCTGTTGGATTGACATAATATCGTCTGAATATTGTTATCGGAAAACAAATAGTCATTCATTTTTGTCACCCTAATAGTGTCAGTATATTTTGCGTGATGTTGCGCTCTTACTGGTGTCCCTGGAGCAGTAGCGTCCGTCCTTTGCGTCCACCGATGTCCCACATGATGACGCTGTGATCGGACGCTCCTGAAAACAGCAGCCTCTGAACCGGGTCCCACCACAACGCCGCGATACTGCCTGCACGGACGAGGAACACACTCAACAACAAGCACTGACATACTATAACATACTACAATAGGGATATTCAGCTGGATTTTACCCAGAGACAGATTTTACTGATGGGGCCAGAAATGAGCCCAACACGCCCAAAAAATACACAAAAAATGTAATACGAAAGGCTTTAACAACATCTGCAGAACTGAACCAGGACTAGACCAGGTTCAAACCAGGACTAAACCAGGTCTAAACCAGGATTAAACCAAGACTAAATCAGGTCTAAACCATAACTAAACCAGGACTAAACTAAGACTAAACCAGGTCTAAACCAGGATTAAACCATGACTAAACCAGGACTAAACTAAGACTAAACCAGGTCTAAACCAGGATTAAACCATGACTAAACCAGTACTAAACTAAGACTAAACCAGGACTACACTAAGACTAAACCATGTCTAAATCATGACTAAACAAGGTCCAAACCAGGACTAAACCAGGATTAAACAAATAATAAAAGATAAAATATTGTTTTAAATTTTTGGAAGATGGGTTGAGGGCCGCCTCATAATCCTTGGAGGGCCTGATTTGGCCCCTGGGCCTTAAGTTAAATAGCCCTGTGCTATAATGTGATATTTGCAAAAGAAAAAACGTCATCAGAATGTTAAAAATTCTGTAAAACATATTTTCTACGATTAACCGACTTCAGATCAAAATGCTAAAGGTTTTTTGTTTTTGGAACAAAAAATAAGCTTTTTAGACTTTCCAGTGTAAAAATGTCAGTAAATTTGCTTTTCTATTACAAAGGAGACAAAACCAAGACAAAATCAAGGCAAATTTAGATTAGACTTTTTCAATATTAAAAACTACACAATTCTGTCAGATGAAGTACATCGGTGTTATTGCGATGTATTAGTTTGTTATTGTTATATATGAGAAAAGAAGAATACTAAGACTAATAACAATACTCATAACCGTAATCATAGTACAAATAATAATAAATATAATGTGATTTCCCATTTAAAAAGTTTGATTTCATAAAAAAATGGTGATCTATTAGACACTTTTAATCAAAGCGAAGTAAAGATTTCACTGTTGTTTGTTTATTTTGGTGTCAATAATCTTGAGCAATTGTCATATTTCTTCTCACAATATTCAAAACTAACACTAAAACAAATACTATAACAATGCTACAGAAATATGCAGAAGGCAAATTCATCAAATGCTTAAAGTGAATATCCTTTTCTCTGCTGAAATGATGGGAGTTGTGGTGTGACTCTGGCTCCACCTTGTGTCAGTCAGTGCAACTACAGTCAAAGATCAATAAAAATTTTCATCTGATTTGAAAAAAGGGACAGAGAAGTGGAATTTTAGCATTCATTCATTCATTTTCTACCGCTTATTCCCGTTAGGGGTCGCGGGTGACTGGAGCCTATCCCAGTGACTTTGGGCCTTAGGCGGGGTACACCCTGGACAGTGGCAACTCGTCGCAGGACTGACACAGAGACAGAGACAAGGACAGACAACCATTCACTCTCACATTCATTCACTAGGGACAATTTAGAGTTCTCAATTAACCTACACAGTCATGTCTTTGGACGGTGGGAGGAAGCCGGAGAACCCGGAGAGAACCCACGGTAACACGGGGAGGACATGCAGACTCCACCCAGAGAGATCGTGTGATGTTAGGGTGGTTCAGAATTCGAAACCACGATGTTGGGGTGGTGCGGGATTCGAACCCACGATCTCCTTATTGAGAGGCAGAAGCTCTAGCCGCTCTGCCACCGTGCACCACAATTTTAGCATTCAGAAAAAAAGTTCAGAAAATTTGATATTTTAAATATGCTCTCATTTGTAATGTATCGTGTGCATCTCCAAGTGAAATTGTCATGAATTTCAATTATTTAACAAACTACAATCCAAATGTTGTCATATAGCCCTATTACTTGAAAAAATAAGAAAAAAACCCTACTAGTCTAAAACTTTTTGACCCTGAAAAAATATTCTTTCAAATATTGAATGATAAATCAATATAGTAATCGTGACAGGTCTAACCCCCAGTCTATTCACCATATTCCGGAAGTTGCTGTGGGCGCCACCATCTTGTTTCCGTTGTAGTTTACATGGGGCAGGTGAGCTCAGCAGAAAATAACTTCTACATGGACTAAAAAGCCGTTTTCAGGCCGCCCAGGAAAACGGTGCGTTGCTGACTAGTTTTTGCTCTTATAATATAATATATATTTTATAATATTCAAAAAGATCATTTACATGAAAGTTAAACCATGCAAATTTATGTTTTGAACCCAATCTTTTACTTTTTAGATGATTTGATCTCAGTTTTTAACATCTACATTCAAATTCAGTACATCTGGGATTAAAAATATATTTGAATGTTAAATTCCAAAGTAAAAAAATTGTCATAAATACGCACTTCTACTTAGCTGATACAGCAACTCTTGGAGACACAAATGGCGATAATTATTTGCTCTTATTTTTATTATGTTTATAGTTATTGTTCTGATGCATACATTTCTTTTAAAGATGATTTTTAGATTTAATGCCAGTGTGGATGGAATTTATTGCTTTTTAAATGCATTTTAAGCCCTTATTTCTGCTTAAATTCATTTAATGCTTTTTAATGCCTCATGGAAACCATGGTGTAAAGTCATTCTGACAGGTTCTTAAAATATTCTGATTATGAATTAGTTGGTGGGTGGGCATCTGTGACAATTATTTACTATAGTTTCACATTTTTGAAGTTGCAGTTTGTAAAATAAAAGTTTAAATTATGGGAAGTAGCCCTGAGTTCTTCAATGGAATCCCTCTGTGATGTCATCAAAAAGCGACGTGCTGTTGAAAATACCAGGACAGATAACACTCAACTTCCGCATTTTCTGACAGTTTAAATGGTCATTCAACAAAATAAAGTTGTTATCGGGTATTATTTGTCAAATCATAACTATTGTGTAATTTATATGGATGTTGGACCTTGTTTACAGTGGTTGCTAGGTAACAGTTGTGGAATTACCTCTAACTGTGTCATACTTGTTCTCATGTCCAACCAGGAAGTAACATTATAAACTTTACAAAAACTGGGGACAAATGGGCAAAATGTTTAGTGAAATCATGTTCACCACATTTTAGTGAAATGTGTCGTCTAACCTGTTATACAGACTTTAACCTTAATTTAATTTAACCTTTAAAAAGTTTTAAAGCCTCAGTGTACAATATAAATAACTGAAAATGCTTAGTCCATGTTTCCTTAATGAGAACAATTTGCACACACCTGCACTACAGCATGAAAAAGCTGAATTAGACAGAGTTAGGGTTAAAATTATAATAAAAGCCACTTGCATAATAAGTCTACATGTTTCCTCAAACCACAGACAAACATGTCACTTGAATGGATCGAATGGCGTTGTTTTTCAAAAGCTGTGTAACAAATTTTAGCTGACACTTATTTGGCAGAATCACAAAACTGGTCTAATTGTTGTCTAAAAGTAACGCACGACACACACTTCTCCTTTTCGTCGCACACAGATGTTTCGCGGCGGGTGCTGATAGTCGCTACAGCAACGCAGGTCTTGTGCCTAAGAGATAATTTTTTTTCTTTTTTTTTTACATAGCCCTGTTTTTTGTTTTGTGAAAATGTTTCACGCTGCATTCATGTGACGGAGGAGAGAAGGAAAAAAAAGCCTCAGACGGTGGCCATTTTTCCCGAGGCCAGTGAACACAACATAATAAAGTCACGATGGCGGATATTTGGAACGAGAGAGGAAAACAAGCTTATCTTTACTTGTCAATGATTCGTTAAATAATTGTGACTAGCTGACCATAAAAAAATACTTGTAAATTGATCTAAACAGACGGGCTATTCAACTTATTCAGGCCCTCCAAGGGTTATGATCCGGCCCCAAACCAATCTCCAAAATATAGAAAATATTATATCTCTTGTTACTGGTTTAGTCCTGTTTTAGTCCTGAAAAGTCCTGCTAAGGACCCCGTTTGGACCTGGTTTTGGCCTGCTTTAGACCTGGTTTAGTCCCGGTTTAGACCCAGTTTAGACCTGGTTTCATCCTGGCTTCGTCCCGGCTTAGGCCTGGTTTAGTCCTGGAGATGTTGCTGAAGACTTTCATGTGAAACTGTTTTCATATTTCGTTGGCATGTTAGACACATTTCTGGCCCCGAGGACAAAAACCATCCAAAAAAAATCTGCCCTCGATAAAAAAAAGTTGAATAGCCCTGATCTAGAGGCCTTCAGTCACAATTTTTAAACGTTTTTTTGATTGATAATGTATGTAAAAGTCTGTATACAATAGAAATCATCATTGGACTAGGAAAATACTAGATACTATTAAAATAATCTGCATTTTAGAGACACCCACGACGAATAAACAGCCGTAATTGTATCATTTTATTCACTTTATTCACGTAACTTAAGTGTCAATGGCTTCTTTATTCTATCCGGTCGTGGCGTTTTTTATATTTGGTTAATTTCTATTGCCCGCTCCTTAAGTCTGACAGATGTTTTCAGTTCTTTTTTCTTCAGACTCAAACCTGGTTGTTGCACTTACCTTCGTGCCCCTTTAGCGTGGTGACGGTGGAGTAGGTCTGCTTCTCCAGTTTGAGCAGCGTGATCTGTCCGGAGCAGTCGCCCACAAAAGCATGCTGCGTGTCGTGGTCGTATCTGAGCAGGCGTCATTTAGGGCAAACAGCCATGATTTCAGTTAAAGTCGCACCAAATGTGTCAATTCTGTGGAGGATTTTTGGAAGTGGATCTAAAGGTATCTGTTTTAGATCAGTATTGTATAATTAATAATAATAATACAATAATAAAAAATGTATGGCACTTTTCATGACACTAAAAGGCAGTTCATAGTTCAGGACAGACAGAAACACAAATAAAACAAGAAGAGGCAGTTCACAATAAACAAAATGTACAGTAAAGATACATGTGTGTAAGAGCTATGTGAAAAGATGTTATATTTTTTCTAGTATTGCTCAGTTGATTGAGCAGCTTTCAAATTGGTGACATTTTTTCTTATTAATAAATACAAATGGCTTTTGATTCTGAATTTCATGAAAGAGAGTTGTTATTATGGAGCCCTGAAATGATGCCCTACATTGTGGATTTGTGGAGTGTGGTCATTTCCAGGAAATGAATGAAAATAATAGATAAAGAAATAGATAAAGGATCCTGTTGAACATGTTTTAGTTTAGTTAGTTTACCTAAAATACGACGACTAATGGAAGGGTATACATCATTTTTTGAAAAAGTTTACTATTTTTGTGTTAAACTGCAGCGATTATTAATTAAGATCTGGAATTTTATGTTGAAAGTCAGAATAAGGCAGAATAAACTGAAGAATGCAGAATGAAATGATTGTCCACTGTGAGGAAGAAGATAAGTGGATAAAGCTCTTTTCGTCGAGCGCAGGAGGCTGAAGGATACTGTAGACAGGAGGCCCATGCGGTGAAGTAGTGTCGCCCGAGCATGCTGCCGCTCTGCGTACACATCCAGCTCACGCTCTTGTCGTGACCCGTGCTCACCACCCACTCGCTCTCCAGAGAAAACACCATGTCCGACACGCGGCTCTGATGGGCTGGAAAACACAACACACTTAAAGTCAATATGACAGCTTTGATTATTTACTATAGTTTTACATGTGTGAAGTTGCAGTTTGTGAAGAAATTTTGAAAAATGGAAGTTAATAATACAGGAAATACAGCTGAGTTCTAAAACGGAATCCCTCTGTGATGTCATCAAAATGCGACGTACAGTTGAAAACAGACAGACAATTTACAGACAGTCATTCAACAAACTAAAGTTGTTATCAGTTAGTCAGTTATTATTTGTCAAATCATAACTATAATGTAATGTATATGGATTTTAGCCCTTGTTTTTAAAATGGTTGCTAGGTAACAGTTGTGGAATTACCTCTAACTATGTCATATTTGCTGCTCATGTTCAACCAGGAAGTAACATTCCTGGTTACTTCCATAAACATTACGAAAACTGACAAATCTGCAAAATGTGTAGTAAAATATTAAATATAATCATGTTCACTACGTTTTAGTAAAATGTGTTGTCATATAGACTTAAATCAACAAGGATCACAGCAACACGAAGACCGAGGATGATGAAGTGAGATGTAAAGACATTAGAAGCTTTCAGATTCAGTCTAAAGGCGAGAACCTACAGGCAAAACCCATTTTTGTCTTGTTTTTTTGTTCTCTCAACATATCAACTTCGTTTTTATTGAGTTTTACGTCCGCTACAGGAGAAGTTTCAAATGAGTATCTTTTAATTTAAGATTTTTTCCTGTATACCTGATACGTCTCAATTTAATTGTTTAAGCGTTCCCCTCTGTGTCGTGTTTTTTGTTTGTTTTCTGTTTTCATAAATTAATGAAATAGTGAAATTAATGGCAGATAAATTGAGATGAGGGCAGACAAAAAAGTGTCGCTCTTGTTATGCTTTTAAAAGTTTGTTTCATCTTGTAAAGGCAGCACTATATGTTGTCTGCATCTACTTATAAGATGTTTTATCGATTGCAAAACCGAAAGTAAGGGCCGTCTGAAAAATATGCTCACAAGCCTAAAAATGTGTGCATAAGAATAAGAGCAATGCGTCAAATCGGCAGAGGGGGAAGAATTCTTTTAAAATACATTTTAGGGCTTAATCTATACATCACAAATCGGCAACTAATTTAGTAGCGGGATAATTGTTACCAGGCTATGCACAGACTCCAAAACATGCCATGTGCTGAAAGAAGAGGTTTTGTAACTCGAACATGTCTAGAATTACATAAAAATTACACAGGAAACATTGACATTTAGTGTTTTAGACTGAAGGTAGTTTCAAGTGACATCATTTTAGCTTTGTCTGGGTGAAATTGAGTAAAACTCTTAAATTCACAGGCCTTTTGCGATCTGGACAATGGATTATGAAAAGCTGTAATTATCCCATCCGTTTGGTCCTTAGTTGATTGATTGATAACTAGTTTTTAAAGCATGTGTTTTAATTTTTATAATTTGCTGCTGCAGTGGGAAAGAGCATTTACACAGGGGAAAGGCGAATGTCACATGAGGAGAAACCCTTGAAGAAAAAGAAGGAAGGAAACCCAGAGCTTTGTGATATTCGGGTCAGTCCTAGGAATTTTATACAATGAACATTCATTTTTCAGTAGTCATAAATGACCCTTGAATTCAACATTGTGACATTCCAGATATTGAGATTTTAAGAAAGAAAGTCACACACATTCTTTCAAATGAAAGTTGAGGGAGTTTACTGTATTTGTGAAAGTGGGTCAGACATGATCCAACACAAGGAACAAAAGGTTTATTGGTAAAAATGAAAGTGAAGGCTTCTTCCTGTGATCATGTTCTCTAAAAGTCAAAGGTTTTTCATGTGAGCCCGTCCCAGTCATCAGCCTAAAAGCAGTGGTTCTCAAACTGTGGTGTGTGAGACCATCTGATGAGACGCACACCTCTGTTTTTAGCACAATTTAAAAGGAAAAATATCAAGCATTTTTTGTATAATGTTTTAGTCCTTAAACTTACTTTAAATCAAAAAAATCTTTATTTCTGCTGTTTCTGCTGTGGCACTACCGACTTTAGAGGCAGAAATGCTAAGAACGAGTCCGGCTATGATTTAAGCACTTAAAGGACACATATTCTGCTATTCACCTTATTCTGGATGTTTTTATGGGTGCCACCCATGGAGCAGATGAGCTCAACAGAAAATAAGTTCTACACAGACTAAAAACCCGTTTTCAGGCCCCAGGAAATTGGTAGCCTGACCAGCCATTCCCACTCTCTTTCAATATAATTAAATTTGGGAAGAAAGTGGGTATGGGCCTGATCGCTGAACCCCCTACTTCCTCTATTTTGTGGAAGCCGAGCCAATCAGAGCCGTGAGAGAAGGACATCACATCCTGTGTGTTGTGATTACAAGCAACAACAAGTAAGATGGCGTCCACGACAGAGAAAATGTTCGTGGCTTCTCTCTTTTAAAAGACCAGGTCAGGGCCGCCGCTTCCATAAAGCACGTAACGCACAGCGCGTAGGGCACCAAGTGCTCTGAGGGGGCACCACATCGGCTGTGCCGTGACCGCCTGGCCGTGGCGAAAACGAGCGGTGCCCACGCGGCGCCGCGTTCCGTTCCGGCGCCGCGTTCCGTTCCGGCGCCGCGTTCCGGCGCTCGCCAAAGTGAAGCGCATGCACGTAATTTAATAAAACCGCGACGCCAAGGGCTCTCTCTCTTTCCTCCTCGGCTCCTCCCTCAGAGAACAGGGATGGCCAAGACCCCAGGCAAAGTTTGAGAGAATGATGAAGACGAGAGAGAGTCAGCGGAGGAGCCTATTACCTGCCACTCTGCAGCTAACGTCTGACTCTGAGGCGTTTAGGGGACATTTGGTGCGTGGGCTTTTATTGCACTTAATCCGTGAATAAATATGATGCCAATGATACATTCACAATGACAACAGTTCCTGTGCATTTCTTAAAGCTGAATAAACTATTTTTATTCATTTTTTGCAATAAATAAATAAATAAATTGTAGTAGTAGTAATCATTTACAGTTACGAATATTTCGTTTCTTTTACCCTTGAACTCACCACCAATTGGCACAGAAGCTCTCTATGATGACTTCATAAACAACTTTGCAGCTAGAAAATGTAGACGTACACATTTGTAGGAGCCTGTTAATGTTCACATATACTTCACTTGTTGGATGATTCTATCTATATTCGTATTTGCACTTTTATTGGGTGGTATTTGTTTTACACTTGAATATTTAAGTTTTATTTAGTTATTTAAGATATTTATTAATATTTTTTTGTTGGCAACTTACATTTCCATCTTGTGTTTATAGTACTATATTTGGTGTATTTAATTTAAGATAATAAAATGAACATGGTAAGAAATGAAAGTAATTGTGGGTTTGGTCATTTAATGCGGGGCGGGGCGGAGGGGGGGGGGGGGGGGGGGGGGCACCATCAAGACATTTTGCATAGGGCACCAAAAAAGCTAGCAGCGGCCCTGGACCAGGTCACTAAAACCACCGCGAGAGGAAGCTTTACAGCTACACACCATTTTGGACTGACAGCCACAGACAGCTCTCTGCTGCTTTTCGCGCATAAACCGTCTATTAGTGGTGCTGTCGTCATGTCCTGTTTTTGTCTGATTGACGCATGTTTGTCCCGCCCTGCTGAAGTCAAATTATGAGGCGGCATCTTCAGACTAATCAGCAGTATTGAATAATACATGAGATTAGAATGGAGGCCAGGCAAGGATATCAGTGCATTGCAATGTTGTTGCACGAGTACATTATACATTTTACACAAATCAATCCACTTTATATAATATTTTAGCGGCAAGACTTTTCTTTCGCTCATCATTACGACAGGAGTGTGGATCTGTGGCAAAAACAATTATTACATTAAAACAGCAGAAGATACTAAGATAAGCAACGTCACTTCTCAAAAAACACATTCATCGAAGGAATACAAGTGTTTTTGAGGGTTGGGGGGAGAGGATTCATGAAAATATTGAAAGAAGGTAAATTCAACTCCAGGCATGTTTTTCATGACGGAACATTGTTAAAACATTGTGAAAAGCTCAAAAAAGTACATTTAGACCTTTAAGTAAATGATCCTATGTTTAAAACAAGGATATCCAACTTTCTTCTTGTTATTGCTTTTGTGGGCCTTGCTATGAATTTTAAAATGTAAATATTGGTATCGGCACCAGCAGCAAGACAATACTTTAGTGCTGTCTACGTCTTAAACATATCAAATATCACCATCAACTCAAAAAAGAAAAAAAATCCCTATCAGCTCAATGTCTAGATGTGGCACATAACAAACCAAAGACAAAGAGTTGGTACAAAGTGTAAAAACATTTGAGAGTCACTGGCCCGAGGAAATGGACACACCTTTGTCAACAAACTATTGCTTTGATATTTACATAATAATACACACACACACTGTACATTAAACACAACTAACTTTGAACTCATTTTTACTTGAGTGCTGAATAATAATGGCAAAACATACTGACATAGAATTTATAAAATAGGTGCGCACACTGCAAAAATTCAATATCTAGAACAGCTTAAAATTACCTGAATTCAGAAAATAAATCTTATTTATGAGTAGTTTTGTCAAGAAGAGATTTAATTGCTGATGTGACGTAGAGAGTTTCCCTGGTTTCAAGAAATTTCTTATTGGTTATAAAATAATTTAGCTTAAAATAAGAAAATTATTTGCCAATGAGGTATGGAAAAAAATCTTACCTCAATGGCAAACAATTTGGCTTGAAATAAGAAGAAATGACCTGAAACAAGTCAATAATCTAGATCCAGGAAGAAAATGCATCTTAACTATTCAGACTTGTTGAAATTAAGGTTAATATCCTTAATTCAAGTCATTTACACTTATCTAGAAAAGTTTGTTTTGCTGTGCAGTTGTTAAAACGTAGGCTCAGTTTAGTCTTGCAAAGCTTAAGATGGTAACACTTTTCATCAAAGGTCACAAAAAATCCACAATACAATAGAGTTCATTGTTCTCTGAGAGGTCAAGAATTCAACAGCAACAACTCCATACGTTATAACAGAAAGAAAGAACAGAAAGGTCATTAACCTTGAGTATTTCCTGCCTTTTACTGTTAGTTCTTTTTGGTTCTACTCACTTTCCAATGGACCGTAAATACAGAAGAACAAAAGGATCTATAAAAACTCTCACAGTGAATACATTAAATACTTATATTGTCATTTCCCCATTTTGTCTGCTCCATTTTCAAATTTAAATGTTTTTCCATTGTGTGCAATCTGTGTCTAATTAAAGGAGCGTTTATAGGAAACAGTGTTAATTTCATCATTTAATTTAACCATTTAATCAAAGTTTTTATCAATGTCATATTTTTGCTAACCAAAACTGAATAAAAACAAAATAAAAAGTTATCATAAAGACAAAAATTATGACTAAATTAATATGCATTGCCGTCGGCTAAAACTAAAACTAAAAGTATTAATATTAATAATTAATAAGAGAAACTAAACATAAATGAATAAAAGAGACAAGTGGAGAGAAGGTCCTAGTTCTACTTTTCAGTCCCAGAGCCTCAAACAAACATAAAAAACAACCAAACTCATTGTCCAAAAACAGAACTTTCAAGAAGCAAAAAAACATATAATAAAAATGTTTTGTTTTTTGTTTTGTTTTAGTTTTGTCAGGAGGTGTGCAGTTAGCATGCTAATGTTTGTTTGCTTTAGTGTGACGGGAAACTCATCCTAGTCTCTGAAAGTTGTGAAAAGCACTTAATATGTGGTGAATAATTAAGATGCTCAAAAGGAATTAAATAAGTGAGGGATTTTTGTGGACCCGAGCAAACAATTTTAAATTAGCTAGTACTAGTACCCGTAAATCATCACCAGACTTGCTCCGAACTTTTCTGCCGTCAAATCCCGTTCATTAAAACTGTGCAATTCTATCAGCATGTCGAGGCAAGCTAGCTTTTGTTTATTTCCTCATGGTAATTCTCTCTGTCGCCAGAAAATGGAGTGCAAACACCTGACCGAGAGAAGGTAATGTGTGAAAGTAATATGTGTTTTGAGTTCTAAAACATGAGATGCCAAATTTAAGGTCAAAGAATATTTGTCCTTTAAAGAGCTAGAAGAGTCTTTTAAATGAAAGAAGGGAAAAGGATGTTACCTGGGTAAGTCTTGACATGATTCATTTTGTTGAAGTCTTCAGATATAAGAAACTCCTAAAACAGAGAAAAACAATTTATCTTTACATTGAATAAATAATAATAATAATGTTACACAAATGTTACAAGCCAGTCTTTGCTTTCCTTCATTGACAGAAAGGGCATCTGATATACAAACCCATGCCCAGGGGTGAAAGTTCATTTCTTTATTTAGTAAACATGTAGGGGCAAATTTTGAATTTTTACACACATTTTCAGTCTCATCTAATTAAATAAAGAAATCCAAAATCTCCTTTGTACATTTTGGTAGCCGGTATGTGAACAGAATGAACCAAGAGATTTAACCCTGGTTCTGTACATTTTTCATTTTTAAATGTCCCATATATTTTGGGCGTTTTTACACATAAAATGCCTTATTTTTACATGAAAACATAACATGATGAAAATCTTGTTATTTTCTTACATTTATGTGTGTAAACTACAGAAGATGTTTCAAACTGATATCTTCTTGTGTATTATCTTTTTGACATTCTGATTTAACTTTGAGACGGTCTTTGTAATAAAAAAAAAAAGTAGTTGAGTGTGGTGATCCAAAAAAGGGATAAGCCAAAAAGGATAGAATGTAGGTTTATACTGTATGTTTTAACAAAGGGCAGATTTAAGCTTTTCTAGTGACTTTTATTCATTTCGAGTCATCAGCTTCCTTTACGTACCACAACAGCTCCATTGTCTTGGCCGATGAAGATGCGTCTGCTGTCATGGTGGTACGACATACACGAGCAGGGAGCTGAAACAACACCATTCACAGTCAGAGTGCTTTATTCAGTTAACATGATACCAGTAGAAAGTAGGGTCACTTGTAGTTCTGTTTTTGTCACTTTCAGTCGTACTTTTGTTGCTTTAAATTATGTTCTTGTAGCTTGTAGTTGTTCTTGTCGCCTTTAGCCGCATTCTTAGCTAGCTACGTTCTCACGTTCACTAATTTACAAAAAAAAACTTTGAGAGGGTAAATGGGAAGGGAAAATTTTGTTTAAAACTTTTGCATGACATGTTTCCTTTAACAAAAAGTGCATTTGTTGTCAAGCATTGGTGTATGAACGTATAAAACAGAGAACATTGAGACAGAGATGCAGTTTGACTTACATGAGACTGTGTGGTAAATGCTGGGCCAGTACTGTCCACTGTCTCGCTTCAGCCAGACTCGGATCGTTCTAAAAATAAAACACAAGTCAGAATGGTCAATGAACATTACAGAGAGGGCTCCACTGGAAACTAGGGCTGCACGATATGGGACAAATATCTAATTGTGATTTTTTTCTAACTTGTACTTTGTACTGCGATTCCAATTGGATTTGCATCATGTTATATTAAGATTCTATTCAAAGTTCACTTTTCAAATGCACCAAAACCCTGAAATAGACCTTTAAAGTGACAAACTAATAAAATAATCACATATTTCAGAACATGTTTGCACAGATCTACATTTTTATGCAGAATACAATAACAAGTAAAAGAACAAATTAATAAATACCTGCAGCCTTTGCAATTTGATTATTGCGCTTTCGTTTCAGTTGTGATATATTGCGCAACCCCGATTTATATAACATTATTGCATCAACAGAGTCAGTATTGTTCGCTTTAAAATTGTCGTTTAATGTACAAGAAACAAAAAAAGAAGCTGCACAAGAAGCCCACAACTTCTCTTTTCCAACTTTCCAGCTTTGCACACTTTATGCATCATCGTCATACACTTTTTTATTTATTTATTATGATTTTTTTTTTTTTTACAATTGGCTTATTAATTATTCATCCTTAAATGACCAAACACAGCACATACATCAATCAACAACAGTCACCCCATAATGACTTGATTTTTTTCAGGGAACTACTGTAACATTACGAAACCCATCTAGAATCAATGCAGTAAAATAACAACTTGGATTTAATCTCTCCGTGTTTACAGTGACTAAGCTGCAGCACGTGAAGCTCAGGTCACAACAGAAGCCTTTTATCAGGATTGAAAACGGCTGTAAATCGACTTAAGAAACTCCCGCTTGACTAAAGACATTATCTGTGCATCGAATAGCTGACTAAAATGTGGTGTGGGATTAGAAAAGGCTCTAGAATAGCAGGGTTGTAGTTGACTAAAGAAATTCTTGCTCGACTAATGACCTGCTTTATCGACCGATTACTCGACTAAAAAGGGGTGCGGTAAAACTATCAAAACTATGAAGTATCTCCATGTATCTAAGCTGAACTGCTCTCAAAAGACCACAATTATACAGGAATTCATGCAAAGACAACTACTTATACAGAAAAGTACTAGGAAACCGTGTTGGACTCTAAAATCTTCCACTAACTCACTCCGTATCTTCTCTTCTATGCTGTTTTTTTCCACATAAGTCCTTCAAATCTAAATAAAATAATTAGTCGACTAATACAATTGTTGGTCGACTATGACACCTTTGACCGATTTATCGAATAAACGACTAAAGGATTACAGCTCTATAGAAAAGTGATCAAAAGTGCACTGAACAGTCAGGAAAAGTAGCCTATTAGCATGTAAGTGTATGTTTGTATGAAAAAAAACCCCAAAAAAACCAAAATGTGTATGTATATATATATATATATATATATATATATATATATATATATATATATATATAAAACCTAACCCTAATCCTTACCCTAACTAAAAAGATATTGCTAGCATAATCACCAATGCAAAGTGGCGGTCTGTAGCGCAAGTGGGTTTGGAGCCGTAAGCGAGCCACACCAATTTAGCACTTTTCACGGCCCAAATTGGATCCCTTAAATGGGCCGGTACGGTTCACTTTAGACTGTTTTGACATTTTCTTTACCGCACTAATCCGCTACAAGGTGAACCAGTCGAAACGTGGCTTCAGAAAATAATGTATAAAGGCGAAGTGTTGCTTTTAGATGTGTGTGAAGCAGCTAGGTTGAAAAAGAGAAGCTGTGGGTTTCTTGTACAGAAACGTGACTAAAACGTGCATCATACTGTAACTATTATAATAAAGCTAGCAATAGTGACTCTCCTAACAACAACCAACAATAAATAAGGGCTGCACAATCTATCACAGTCGAATCAAAACCACAATTAAAGTTAGCGGAACAGTCAATCTACAACAGCTTTATGAATGACATAACATTAATGGGAGGAAACGTCAGCAGCAGTAAGTTTATTATGTTGATGTGTTTACTATTCCCTACAGCTCACGGCAGTAACGATGTTGTTTGCCAATTACTGTAAAGTAAACAATCCATTGTGCTAATACTACAGCTGTTCAAACTACAGCAGAAAGAAAGAAAAATGTAAGAATATGATGTTAGCTGGGATTAGAGGTCGAGATGTTTATACATTTGCAACTGTTACATATCAAGTCAATTGTGAATGAATTCAGTCTATTACAAATGACCTCAAAAAGAGATGATTAAAAAGTATTTGAACAGAAGCGACTGGAGCAATCTTGTGTAAAGTGATATTTCTGATGATTTGTGGTTATTTTTATGGTTCATTCACGGTTTGTGCAAAACCTGAACCTCAACCAAGCACATTTCACCCAATTCCTGATGCATTGTGGAAATATTGCCTGAATATTGTTACCTGTATAATCCAAAGAAATATTTTTTTGCCATTTGTTTTAGTCAATATCACCCACCAGTAGTTGGACTATTATATTTAGTTTAATACGGCTACACATATCGTGATCAAATCAATGCAATGCAATTAGAGTTGGCGCAAAGGTTGCAGTTATTAAGATAACAGAATGTCCTCTGCAAAGAACAAAATATCTTATCGTTTTATAGAAAAATCTTCTAACTGTATTTTGACCTCTTAAAACATATTCTGAAATTCTCCTGAAGTTGTTTATAATGAGCGCAATGGACAAAAATCGTAATTTTCATCGTAAAGGGTGCTGGTTTCTTTGGGGCCCAGGGAAGGGAAAGGCCCTCAAAAACACGTTATGTTCTTTCTCAGTTGCTTTTTCTAGCTATATTGATTTTTTTGGTTCAGTAAAGTCCTAGAGAGACTAAATACAATTTTCCGTGAGATCTGAGGAGCCAATCACCCCTATAAAACAAGAGGAAGTCATTGCTCAGGTATTTACAAACTAGTGATAATAATTTTCAGTCAGTATATTTTCTGTTTGTAATAATACGTTTTGAGATGTCTGTGAAATTGGTCTGGTAATTACTATAAAAACAAACTGTGCTGTATCATTTCAATTACAAAACTATAAATTATCAAGATATGTATGTAAGATGTATATAGAAACTATAGGGTGTATGTTCCAGCAAAAGTTAATAAAAAACAACAATAAATAATCAAATTTGTGGGGATAAATAAAATATACAAAATTATGTATCAGGGACCCACAGAGAAGGTTTGTGCCTAGGGCCTAGAATTGTGTGCTATGCCCCTAAACGCAAACGCAATAGTTGTCAGTTATATTTTTTTCAGAACATGTTTGTAGAGGTCGAAACTACAGGTAAGACAAGACTTTCTATAAAAAAGACAGGATATTAACAGAGGACATTGATTCGAGTTTTCTAAACAATTGCTGCCTTTGCGATTTGATCTATGCGCCAACTCAAATTGCGACTTCAATAGCGATTTATTACGCAGCGCTGTTACGTTACAATATTACTTAGCCAATTGTGCACAACTTAGCACAACAACTATGAGTCGCACAAACTGCAACTGCATCCATACTCATACTACTTTCAATTGCACTAAAAAAAGATTACAGCGTTTTGCGTCTTGTTTTATGCTTCCTTTTCGACATTTCTACATCCCGAAAATATACAACATTGACCAGTAAATCCAGTAAATAGACGGATCCCGCGGTGCTTGTGCGGTGATGTGACGCTTCCGTTCGCAGCTCCGTCCTCACCTGTCCTCGCTGACCGTAATAACGCCGTCCTCTTTCGGGATGAGGACGGCAGCGTTGACCGCGTCCGTGTGGCCCTCGATCTTGTTCAGCAGCACCGGTCTGGCGGTCTGGGGCCTCGAGTGGATCTCCGCAGCCATGGTTCAGAGAGGAGCACCAGTGTTTTCCTTTGGTTTTCCCTTCCTCGGTCGCCAGCGCTGGAGGAGGATCAGCTGACACGGGCAACGCTGTGGAAAGAACGCTAGAGGGGTCTACGTCATGGTGACCTCCTAGTGAAGTACGACAAATTCCAGCAGCCATGTGTTTACTGCGTGATTCTTCTAACTCAAAAAATGTTGGAACATTTTTTAATTTTACTCTGTTAATTTGAGTTTTATGGTTAGGGTCTATTTTAGTTTTATCTAATTGAAAAAATTTTGAATAAATATTCTTCCATTTTTAAAATACAAATGTTGACTATTTATCTCAGTGTTATCACTAAGATCATATGGTAATGTATTTGTCTTTCAATTCTGCATTGGTTGGGATATTGTGTACTTTTACTACTACTTTTACTGTATGTGTGTGTGTGTGTGTGTGTGTGTGTGTGTGTGTGTGTGTGCGTGCGTGCGTGCGTGCGTGCGTGCGTGCGTGCGTGCGTGTGTGTTTTACTGGCACCTCTACACTGTGCCCATGGAGTTGAAAAACAAAAAGTTTCAAATTTGAGTTGCAGTTGATACATAATAATATATATATATATTTATATACATAAATATATAGAATAATTATCTGTGGCTGTGAGTGTATGAAAATGCAAATAAAGTAGTGCTTTGAGAAGTGAGGTAACATATTGTTAGGCTAAAATAAATATTAATATTCATAATTCAAAACTGCAATTATTTGTCAATTTAAGGACTTTAATCAGAACCGTTTATGATTACAATATTTGCTATTATAATTGTTCTCTTTCCAGAGTCACAATATGGCGGCCACTATTGCCCCGGCAACAATATGTAAATTCCTCTAGCTCTCTTTATACATCTGTGGTGTTACAGCCGCTGTCTACAGTTTACCGTAAACACTGCATGGTGGCGCACGGGAAACAGAGTCGTGATACTTCCTAAATCACCGCTCTGTAAATAATGCCGTTTCTTTGCACAAACCTTAGACGTTTTATATAAGTCCTTTGTACAATCAATGATTCAAACGTGGGTGAGTTTAATGGAGTAGAATGTGTTGTGAATTAGAGTCTAGATTTTGTCCCCAGGAGCAAGCTGAGCAACAAATTGTCCATTATTGTACAGGATAAGTAACTTTATTCAATCTTTAATGAAAAAAATAAAATAATTCACTAACACTTAAAATTAGGATCACAGTGCCATATTCTATTGCAAAATCAAAACTTACTAAACTGCACATAAATAGCTGATGCAATATGATAAGGTAATAATAGTAATAATAATAATAATAATAATAATAATAATAATAAAGGTCCAGCTTAGTACAAACTATACATAATCTGTTACCTGGTCCAGTTATGTGTGAGGAATGATTGTTTATTTCAGTAGAAGCAATCAACAGTAGCATGTATTGTTTTGTTAAGCCACTAGAGGGCAGCAACAATTACTTCCTCACTGGGAAAGCTTAGTGCTGCATTAGAGGTGAGAATTTTCTGAACCTCTACCTCTACTTTTATATCATTTATGAGGGTGTTTACATGGTCTTTCCCCTTGTGTGCATCAGACAGTAAACATGGTATTTTTTCTTCATTCTGTCATTATAACATCATATTTTCACATAGTACTTAAAATATATATGACAGGTTCTCAAAATGTTCTAATTATGACTTAGTTTGGTGAAAGGGGACCTGTGGTAAATATTTATCATAATTTTACATGTTAAGTTGCAGTTTGTGAAAATGGAATCCCTCTGTGATGTCATCAAAAAGCGATGTGTCATTGCAGAGACAGTTAATACTTATCTGACAGTTTAAACACTCATTCAATAAAATAAAGGTGTTATCAAGTATTATTATTTGTCAAATCATAACTAATTTATGTAAATCAATCAATGTAAATTCAAATTGGTTGCTAGGTAACAATTGTGGAATTACTTCTATGTCATATTTGCTGCTCATGTTCAACCAGGAAGTAACATTATAAATATTACGAAAACTGTCAAACTGTGAACAAATAGGTAAAACATTTAATAAAATCTTACATAGACTTTAATTAGTCAGTTGTAACAATGTTTTAATTCAACATAAAACACTTAAAGCAGTAACATAATGTACTTTGTTAAGCTCTCTGTTCTCTCAGTGCAATAAAAGAAGAATATTGTGAACTTTATAATGAATCAAGGAAGTCGTCAGCGAAGTTCAGCATGTATTTGAGAGCGGTCAGGATCAGTGTGTCCACGTCCTCCTCATTATCAAGCTGGCTGCTGTAGTTCTGCACAGGGAAAATGCAGTTCATGGGGATTCCCACTGTTGCACTGAACTCGCCCATCTGCAAGAAAACATGTAGAGACATCATACGGAGCTCATCCTGGTGTCTACATGGGGGATGTAGGAATACATTATAAAAGTAATATTATTGTTAAAGGTGCACTGTAAGGGTTCACCACCTGCTTCTCTCCATGGAATTGTTTAAACGTATCTATCTACATCGAAACAAGCAGGTAAGATAAGAGAACCTGTGAAATTCCTGTGTATAAGCGCATAAGCAAACAAGAGGCAACAGTGGGACCAGTACACACCTTCTGTTTCAGGTACTTGCTCCTGAAGACATTCTTTACATCTCTTTGGACCTCTTCACACATTTCATCAATGTGTGTGGCAATGGCCACCTGAGGAATTCCTGCAGACACCACAGCAGCTTTAGACTTGTGTAAATACAAATGTTCTATTCTGTAGGTGACGAGTTCAGCAGTGATGATATCTGGTGTAAGGAGGGATTCGCTCAAAGAAAACATTACTTAGTCACTGTAAAAGGCATCATACAGTCATACATCATACAGCAAGAACAAAATAAACTGCACTTGCTTGTTGTTTTCAGATCCCCTTTAATATATAATAATATTCTGCATTTAGTCCTCTTGTTTTATTGACTTTACTGTAGAATGTACTCTTCAACATAAAATTCCTCCTCCATTTTGCCACTTTGGTGCAGCTGAAGATTTGTTGTTTCACTTTTCACACTTCACTGAAGAATCCTCCCTTAGAGCCACAAGTCATTGTTCAATTATCTCATCATCCCTGTCAGTGCCACCTGACAGGGTGGAGTTCTTACCCAGATCTCGAGCTGCTTCTCTGATTTCCTTCATCTTCTGAAGCGTGGAGGACTTGATTTCTGGAGAGTTTGCAGAGAGCACACAAACCAGAAGGTGCACTTTGTCGTCTGCAGAAGGACTGGGGTTGTAGAACTGAGTGTTGCTCTCTGACAGTGCAGAAACAGGGTTGAACTGGAACATGACAAAAAGAGACAAACTAAACTACTGTGCCTTATACTTCACTATCTCTGAAATACACACTCTCTTTGTCCAAAGTGTTAATGTTTTTTGAAGTAACAGGGGGGTCCTCCCTGGAGAAACTTTAATATAACTAACCACATTTCCAGTAATTAAGTGCACTTTTGTGTGTCCTAGCTGGTAATTCTATCTATCTGCCTCCCCCTCTCAGACATTCGCCATAGCGTCCTGCGAGCATCACCCGCTCCACTGCACCTTTTACACCACACTTCAACACTTATTACACCACTGACTAACATTCACACAGATGCACCACAGTACACGTCGTGTCCTCCCCTTTTGTTGCAGCTCCTTGAGCCAGGGTCGTAACAATGTGGTGAACCAGGTCTGATTATCACACAGTGACATAAGTCATGGATTGCACATATAAACAGTGCTTTTACTGTCAATCACAATATGCACAAGGGGCACTTGGTAAATGTGTGAAAATGATCAGGTCATTCAGCTCATTATTATTCACACAAACTACTTCCTTTGATTGTTTAATTGTCCAATTGAGTAAATTAAAGGCTCATCCAAATCAGGACTTTTACAATATGACGTCAACAAAATATATATTAAACCTTCATAATAAATTATAATTACATTATTTTATTATTTTGGCCAATAAAAGTCACAAGTGAGACGAGAGCTAATTTTTTGTTAAAAGTCTATCAGACATGGCCTGACCCCTGCAGGTCGCCTCTTGGAAGCCCCTGTTGTGTCAGAGCAGGACCTTCTTCATAAATATATTAATGTACCTTGTATCCGTCCCTCACGTGCCCCAACATGGCCAGTTTGATGTCTTCAGCTCGAACTCCAACATCTTCACCACTTTCCAGACCCATGATGTCGTTGAACACAAACGGATAGTACTCTTTTCCCACTTTTTTGATTTTTTGGGTTTTGTACTGCACAAAAGACAATACAAATCAGAAACTATATACCAGTGAACAAAGACAATTAGAAAACACAGATCTTGTGAGTTTCAGAGTTACTTAGTGTTCACAGATACCATTTGCCCCTTGGGCTTATTAAAGTTTTCTGAATCTGATTTACCTGAACAGTGAAGCTCTTGCAGCTTTCATTCATGGCGTTGGTTGGACACTGAATATCTGGTCTGCCGCGGACCGCAGTGCTCACTGAGTTCGCAAAGCTGGACTTCCCGGCTCCCACAGGTCCATACAGCAGAACACGCACATGATTCACCTCATCAGTCGAAGGTTTGAACTCCTTCATGAGACTGAGCAGGTCCTGTTTGCCTCTGAGCACAAGGTTATTATTGTTAAGGTTTAAGGTGTAACAAGGCCACAAAACCTATTGCTATTGAAACAAGGTATAAAATCCTCATCCAGCCAGCATAAGTCATCCCACCAGCAGAACATTACACCACTCAGCCTCATAAATGATGTGCTAAAAAATCATATCATTGGTTTACTCTGATGGTGACAAGCACGTGACGTCAATGACAGGGACTAAACTGAGCCTAATCCCAGAACAACATCTGGTCTAAACCAGGAGCAGTAAATGAATTATGTGACCTTTTACCATTTGAACAAAAACACACACACCCCAAGGTTATGGTTAACATGAAGAGCAGCTCACCCCCAGTTGACTTTCCTCCACGGCTCCTCAAACACTGCAGAGACAAGTTTGAGTGAATCCTGAGAGTTTTACGACACAAAGAGAAATGTCATTTAAAAAAGAGAATCTTACATGGAGAAGGAGCTGGAGCTGTAAACACAAAGTAAACAGAAAAGAGAAAATCCAAACAAATAATAGAAGTCAGTGGAAATGGTGCTTAACTCCAAAATATAATAACAAATGTGTGCTTTTCTTACGTGTGCTTGCGTTGTTTCCCATAGCTTTTCTGACCTGTAGATCAAAATCCAAGAGAAAAACAAGGGCAGAATTATTCAAACATCTATAGAAAAAGCCACTGAATGAAATGTATTTATCAAGTTGTAGTGAACATGTATTGTTTCAAGTTTCCACTCCAGAGAAATATCTCAAAATGATTCTAAAATGAATGCCAATGAGCCAGATTCACTGTAGTTTTTCCCTTGTATTGATTGATTTTAGACGGTTGAGGCTCCATTAAGCCCTGTGCCACTGCAGCTAACGGGCCTTTTACCTTGTGCACAAAAAACAGTTTCTATTGGACTGAACCCACTATTCTTCTAAAATGTTTATTCCTGTGTTTGTGTATCGCTGTTTACCGGAGCACACGGCGCATGCGCACTATCTCCGCTCTAGGCTTCGGCACGAGTTGGGCGGGGGAGGCGCGCGAGTTGGGCGGGGGAGGCAGCCTGCTCTCTGTTCGGGGGGGTCAGATCTCAGAGTGAGCCGTTTGCTTTTGCAAGGAGGGGGGCCAGTCCAAGAAATGGGTGTTTTTTGGAAACTGTTATGTTATGGATATTGCACAACGCAAAAAATTTATCAACAAAGCCCTTAGAATAGACTGTGTGAAGGGGAAAATAGCAGAATATGGGACCTTTAAGTACATTGCAGCGCAGAATGCGCCATGGCAACGGGTCCCTGCACAGGCAGTAAACACCTCCGGAAACTCCCAGAACAACCAATGGCTCTGGCTGCATCTCGGCCAGCAGAAGATTCTCTGATAAATGACGTGGATTATTTATTATAAAAGCTCAAAAAAGTAGCAGAATATGTGCCCTTTAAAGCAGTGTTTACCAACCAGGAATTACCAGGGGGTACTTAGAATGGTTTCAGGTTTTAAATACATTTACTTTTATCTGAATAAAAAAAGTGTCATTAGTAAATTTTATATCTTTATGGAGTATCTTAGACCATAAATATAATTAAAAATAAATAAATAATAATAATAATAATTAACTATATTCAGCCATTAAACACATTTATTTGCCCGAAACTCACGTTATGGGGTACTCAGAGTTTGAAACAAACTTAGGGGGTATGTGAAACAAAAAAGGTTGGGAACCACTGCTTTAAAGAAAAGGAGCGTCAGCAGGATTTTAAGATACAAAAAATGGAGATGGAGGAAGTCTCAAGACGTGAATCTGTGTGTTTAGCAGTCAGTCAACAGGCAATGCTGTAGTGCCTGCATTTTAGTTAAATGTGTAGTCCAACTTGTCAGAGGCACTTTAATGTACACCTGGCAGGGGCAGGCTGTTTATGAATATATGCATTATGCATTAGTGCAAGATGGATTGTACTTACATTCGCTGTGTAACGCCCATCGTGATATTCATGATTGTTTTGTAACATTAGTATTGACTTAACGTTACCTTGTAAAAAGTGCTCAGTGAAAGCTTTGAGTGCTTCTAGTTCCTCTGGTTTATCACTGCTAATCATCCCTGACCCTTCCAGTGTTTGTAAATGAAACATCATGTTCCATTTGCCTGGGACTATCCCATGTCTTAGCTCTAATGCATTTCCAGTGGGGGGTTAGCTTTAGCCTCCAAACATCATAAACTATGAAGAAAAACCAGGGCTGTTTTCACGACTGACAACCACTGGAACACACACGAGTAACACCAGAGCCTCGGTTGAAAATTTTACCCGTGTAGAATTGCTTTGTGTAGTTTGTTACCGTTAGCGATTAGCGCCGAAATTAGTATACAGCTAATGACCTTGCAATAAATATGTGTTAAATCTACCATCATTCTGGACAACAGTTTGGCAGGAAAATGTATATTTTGTTTCACCAAATGCCACAAATCTTTTAAGTTAACAGTTTTAAGTGAATTTTAGAAACTGTAATGTAATGTAAAAATGTAATGAGCATATCAGCAACAACCTCTTGTTTGCGCTATCTACAAATGTCAAAAGTACAGTTTGTGTGTGACGACACATGCAATGGGTCAGTGGTGCGTTGAAGCCTCACCCTTATTCAAAATCAAATCAAATCAAATTTTATTTATAAAGCGCTTTTCATACATAAAAACGTAACACAAAGTGCTTTAGAGTGCATTAAAAACATTGCCACATGCCCACATTCCACCGAAGCCCCCCCCTACCCAACCCAAACAAACAACCCATCTAGACAGTCACACACACAAAGACAAGCGTACGCGTGCTCACACACACACGCGCTCACATACACGCACCGCACACGCACGCACATACACCAGATACATACACTAAACATTTAGCGTAGAGTTGTAGACTTTTGTATTTGTTACCAGCAGCTTTTTCATGTTTTAGTTGTGTTTTGAGCTTTAATATCGTTACTCACCATTGACTCTCATGCACTTTTGTCACTCACAGTTAAAAATTCAGAATGCTGTGAAGTCAACACATAACCTCTATAGGACTTTACTGAGCACTGGAGCCTCAGTTGCAGGACAATACAGGATTAACTCACACATGCAGGAATCAGTCAAAATACAAAAAAGCATTAAAGCTGATTTTGCACAATATGTCCTCTTTAAAATAAAACCTCTGGTGCTACTGAACATGAAAGATTAGCCAATTTATTCATCCAATGATCTCTGCTCCAGCCGACACTCGACTAAAACACAAAGCCTTTTAAAGATGTCAGGATTAAACGTTTTGAGACCTACCTGCAGCAGCTCTGTCGTCTGTTAAATATTAAAGTAGTGACAAGAAAGCAAGGCAGCAGCTTTATACTCACGGACCCCTCCCTCACTCTTGCGGAACACTTTACTTTCACTTTTGTTTTGAGTGGACTGCAGGGGAGGGTCCAAGAGTCCAAGGTTTATTTCAAGTTAAACATTAATTCAGAATAAATAAAACCCATGTAGAAATAAGGTGAATTCAAATTTTCAAGACTGAGGATTACTTCGTCCTGTTTGTATTTGTATTCTCTTTTTTTTTTTTTGAAGCTTTGAGGTTGCTCTCGTCCGGTTTTGAGAATCACACATCCTGCCTATTACCTTTAGCCACATGCATTTTACTAATGCTCAATATTAATTGAGTTTGTGTCTATCCCTTGAAAATACCTTTTTTTGTGTTTGGTATTTGTCCTTCTAATTATACACTTTAAATTATATTCAAACTGTATACCCTTACTCAGAGTAGATTCCCCAAGTGACTTTTTAAACTTTTCTTAAATTACTACTTTGTACTTTTAGTTGAATTATACTATTTTGAAGTAAGGGTCCTCTTACATGTTCTGCAGTATATTCTACAGTATGTTCACTTCCATAAAGCTGTACTTGACATTTTTAGCTTAGTTACTACTCCAAAACTAAAGAAAAATCTAAAAATGAAACATCTCACTTGTGATTTATAGCAGACTATCTAAAAGCCTAAACACAGAATGACTGCCTGTCTTTTCGTTGCATGTGATTTCCTGTAAATGCAGAGTTTCCGCTCAGAGCCCAGTGGGAGGGGTCTCTCTATATAAAGACTCAGACGAGAGAGAAAGTGTGCAGTGAAGCTCAGAGCACAGTCATGCTGTTTATCAACCAAAGGATTCATTCAAGGTAAGGGACATTTTACTGTAATGTGGACGTTCATTTAGCTGCGTCGTTTAGATAAATCAGCTACAACTAACACAAACTAAAACTTAACTTGGAACATTTTTTTTATTTATGATTGTTTTTGTTGTTTTTAATATTACCAGTATTTTGCTGTTTATGTATTACTATTGCATGGTGTTTTATGTTGTTCTCTCTTTTATCAGCAAGCAACATGTCCAACGAACAAGGGGAGAATTTAGACGGTGCTCACCCTGTAAGTAACATTGTACATTGTTATTACAGTGATGTCATTATTATTAATACACAGGACACTTTGTATACAGAACCACAATACACTGTGAAACAACAACCCTTAACCTCCAGAGATTCTTCATCCAGATGATAATCTGTTTGCAAATACTGTTAAGGTTTTGGACAATGCTTAGTGTTTGATATGATCAATCAAACCTGACTGTAGCTGCACTCATGGAGACTTCAACAGAGAGATCATTAATGACATTGATTCTAAATAGACAAAAGCTGTATATTTTATGTAATATTTTCTTTTGTTCTTTTGGATGTTGCCTTTCACCAGGTACCACTCTGAGTCACACAACTTTCATTTATTTCCTTCAGTTCACTCTTCAATTCATTTGTCTTTGTCTCATTATTTTATGTTTCAGCCACAAGAGGAAACAATTGAACCTGAAATCCTCCTCCAGGAGCTGAAGACTCTGCATCCCAATGAAGAACTCTATAACTGTATGAATATCATCACACTTTAATTTATTGCTTTTGAATGATTAACATGATTTCCTATAAAAGAGCACCACTTTTATTTATTTGTGTCTTTAAATTGTTGCTACATGTACCAAAAAGTGTGTATATTTGACAATGAAATGTAGGCTTCAAACTGCAAAGAATTTGAGCTCTTGGGGAAACGTGCGCATTTTTCCTCTTATCTTAAAAATAGATGCAAAACAAACGGTAAAACAAAAAGCTCTTTTAATCCCATGTCATGTTTCACACTATAATATAATACTGTGCTCTGATTAGACAAAGTAACAGAATACAATACAAAATACTTTTGAATGCAAGTATTCTGTAACTATATACATTTTCAAAGTATTCTTCCTAACACATGCCTCAAGTGTCATTTTAACTCCTCTGTGTGTCCAGCAGAGGTCGGATCTGGAAAGTAAAAAAGATGTGAAAGAGTTTTACAGAATGAGCAAAAGAAGATGTATGAATTAATAGAAAGGTTAAACCTGCAATATTGTTGTAATAGCATTGTTTCTTCTCTCAAAGGTGCACAAAAAGTTACAGAGGACTACAAACAGAACCCAACCATGCCTCGTGATAATCTGAATAATCTGATAAAAGCCATAAACAAAACATTACAAGACAGAAAATCCTTGGGCCCTCAAGGAAACGGTAAACTTTTCAATGACCTACATCTAACTCGGGTAATACCACAGAAGTGATGGGCGATGCCACTAATTTTTGATTCATTTCAATTAGAAATAAAACGACGGTAAATATCATGATACCAATACGATACCAGTGAGATTTGTAAAATGCACTCCACGACTATAAACAAATTTACCTTGGCTATATAATTATTTTTTTTTCAACCTTCCAAAATATATTTAATCTTTGCAAAAAACCTAGTATATAAACAAACAAAAAATGCATTTCTTTTTAGATGGGGGGAATTTAAGTATTGAAATTTTTATCTATACTTTTCAATAAGTCAATCAATATAATCAATATTTGGTATCGATCCGCCCATCACTATACCATAATGATTAAAAAAACAAACACTTTTATTTCTTCACTTGTGACTTTTGTGAAAAATCATTTTAAAAAATCTATTTTTTTCCAGCTTCAAATCAGTCTTCATTTTTCTCAGTAAGCCTACCTTCATTAGGCCTACCTTCTTTAGGCCTACCTTCATTAAGTCTACCTTTATGGCATCCCAAAAAGGCCAAAGTCTATCCTGTGGTCGCGGCTCAAACGTTTGGAGCTCATAAAGAGATTCTGAAGAGAATCAGTGTGGAAGAATGTAGAACCCCAGCAGACTGTGATGTGGTCGTGGTCTTCTGTCCCGTCACCTCTCGTGTGGGGTCAGACGTGGACGACGCCATGAGGAAAATCCCAGGTAAATATGCTGTGGTTCGTTTGAACAAGGTTTATTGCCTCCAGATCACATCCATAGTTTTCAGGGCCATTGGCAGCAGAAATTTGAGGGCCCGAGACAAGAAGCCTCACTTGTGCCCACTAATGCAAATTAAGAGGAAGAGGGATCAATTCTAAGACCTTGGGGCCCGGGACAGGTGCCCCCTTTGACCCCCCTGATGGTCTTCATCGACAACAGTCCTTCATGTTTTCCTGTATACCATAGGCCACGAATTTTTATGGGGTGAGATTTGTTTCATATTAATTTATTGACGCAAAAAGAAAGATTAATTCAAAATCCCAGATTTTTTCACAATCCCTGACTTGCATTTATGGATTTATGCACGCAAAATTAGATTTGCATATATATATTTTTTATATATATATATATATATATATATATATTGAGACAAAGATTACACATTCTGTGAAAAATGTATGCACAGCTTTACATTCACGGAAAATCCAGAATTATTCAAAAAGTTACACTTGCATGCAAAATCTTTTCACGTAAATTCTCAATTGTAAAAATTAAGTTACATTTTATTTTGAAATCTGTAGTTTTGCATGTGAGTGTGTGACTTTGCATTTGTGGATCGCTCACCACGTGCATTCATCCTCTGATCTCGCCGAGGATCTTTTTAACACAAACATTCCGCGTTTCTGCACTCTCTCAACTTCAGAAGACAGCGCTGTTCCTCTGGTAACCACTAGGGGCAGTGTTGGTGTTTTTTTTAGCCTTTCCCGGTTCCGTCACATACAAATGAATGAAGTCAATCCCCTTATTAAAGTATATAAAACTTGTTATTTCATGATATTTATGGCATTTATCTGCTATCCTCACCTGTAACATGTAAAAAAGAGAATGGTTTGTGGTCGCTAGATGCTCACAAGAAGCACAAAGAATTCTCAACTTGAAGTCAGTTAGCCTTTAGCTCACATGACAGTACACGTTATTTATTTAAAATAAAATCCAAAATGGATTACAGTAATCATAACTTGCGTGTTTTGTGAGCTAATGCTAACGGCTATAGGGAAAATATATGAGGTCGTGTTGCTAAGTTGTCGATAGCATGAGCAGTGAATGCCGTGTCTACTTATTTAAATGTCTATGCTGAAATACTATGCTGCTAGCTAGAACAACGATAAACATATGTTATGTAACCCATCCAGCGACTTCACTCTGGTCTCTCTCCGCCATTTTTTTGGGTAATAAAAAATAAAAATCCGGAAATGCCCTTCTACACAGTTAAAGTTGGTCAGCACTGCCCCTAGTGGTTACCAGAGGAACAGCGCTGTCTTCTGAATGAGTTGGGAGAGTGCAGAAACGCGGAATGTTTGTGTCTGAAAGATCCTCGGCGAGATCAGAGGATGAATGCACGTGGTGAGCGATCCACAAATGCAAAGTCACACACTCACATGCAAAACTACAGATTTCAAAATAAAATGTAACTTAATTTTTACAATTGAGAATTTACGTGAAAAGATTTTGCATGCAAGTGTAACTTTTTGAATAATTCTGGATTTTCCGTGAATGTAAAGCTGTGCATACATTTTTCACAGAATGTGTAATCTTTGTCTCAATAATACCCACATTCACAGAGGGGAAGAATGCACAATTTAGATGATCCACAAATGCAGACTCAAGCTCTCACATGCAAAACTACTGTTTTATAAATAAAATGTAAATGAATTCAAATAATTTGAAACTTAATTTTTCCAATAGAGAATTTGTGTGAAAAAATTCTGCATGCAAGTCTAACTTTTTGAATAAATCCGGATTTTGCGTGAATCCAAAATTCTGCATAGATATTTTTTACAAAATGTGTAACATTTGTCTCATAAATATCCACATTCACAAAGGCGAAGAATGCACAATTTAGGTGATCCTCAAATTCAGTATCAGATTCTCGCATGCAAAAACACAGATTCACAAAACAAAAATATGTTTTATTCACAAATATATATATGCAAATCTAATTTTGCGTGCATAAATCCATAAATGCAAGTCAGGGATTGTGAAAAAATCTGGGATTTTGAATTAATCTTTCTTTTTGCGTCAATAAATTAATATGAACCAAATCTCACCCCATAAATTTTCACTAATCTGTGATATTTTGTCATCGGATTGGCCTCCCATTTACACCACAACGAGCTGTGTGTTCTATGAATCTGTGTTCACTCTGTGCTCCACTGAAAACAAAGGGAGAGATGGTTTTGTTGGGGTCGGGGGGGCTGAAATCCTAAATACTAGACAACCCAGTTTTTTGTGGAGAAAGCAGTGCGCAGCCACGATCTGTGCTGTGAGCAGAAGAGTGCAACCGACCGATGATTGGACAATATAACTATGTTACATTTAAATCTATACAAGAAACTGCACAAAATCATGCACAATGACTTTTACTTTAGAGTCCGCCAGAATTGCCTCAGAAAAGCACATGGTCTAAAAGTTTTCTCCATAAAGCAAACAGGATCTTAGATTAGTTCTGCGTGTAGTACAGTGCGTCAGAAGGGAGCACAGCACCGTCTGCTGGACAGATACAGATACTGCAACTTTTCTTACTTAAATTTGTTTTCTTCACACCTTGTCATTTTTGTCTAAATGTAGATCAAATTTGGTGTGAATAAAGTGTTTTCCTGACCTCAGTTGTCGTGTGAACAGGGCCTTAAAGTGCACATGACAGGTTTGACTGAAAACGAAGTTTATATTTGAGATTTTACTTAACATTTTGCCTATTAGTCTGACAGTTTTTGTTTTTAAGTTTATAATGTTACTTCCTGGTTGAACATGAGCAACAGATGTGACATAGTTAGAGGTAATTCCACAACCAGACTGTAAACAAGGACCAAAATAAATATAAATTACACAACAATCATAATTTGACGATAAATAATACTGGATAACTCCTTTATTTTTTTAATGACAGTTTAAACGGTCAGAAAAATGTGTCAGTTGCCTGTAAACTGTCTGTGTATTTTCAATGGTACGTCACTTTTTGATGACATCACAGAGGGATTCCATTTTAGAACTCAGCATTACTTCCTATAATTGTACTTTTATTTTTCAAAATTTCTTCACAAACTGAAACTTCACAAATATAAAACTATGATAAATATTTACCACAGGTGCCCTCCCAAACTAAGTCATGATTAGAAAAACATGAGAACCTGACATATACAGACTTTAAGTGGCATAATCCATATTACAGCACGATGAGAATCGTCCATGAGGGTCTATTTTTCCTAAAACATCTGACTAAAATGAGCCCAAATTCAAGCTGAAGCTAATCTTGAACCCTTTGGAGCACAAACTATTGTCTCCTGTCTCTGTGAAGCTCTGGCCTCTGATGTATGAGTTACTCGAATGACACTTGGAATCAGAGGAATATCAGATTTTCAATTCCGCCTAGATTTTATTTGTTTAATACATGATGAAGTTAAAGTGGCGTCTGGAGGATGATGTGTAAGAACGTATTATGTTGATTTGAGTAAAAGTAAAATTATCTACCAATGGAACAAGATTTTTTTTTTTACAGACAATAGGTCTTGTTCCATTGGTGAATAATTGATTCACATATCATGTCAAATCCACTGAAATCTAAATATCTGTAATAGAAGTAATTTTAATTTACCAATTAATTTTTGCAGAGTACCAGATGGAGGACAAAAAAGAATAAATTAAGAGAGTAAACCCAACACATTAGTGGCCTCTCATCACCATATCTATGAACATAAGTGAGTTGGTTTCAAGGAGAAATGCCAGATTGCTCAAATGTGCAGCTTAATTTATACTGGACTTCATAACAAGACAATAAAGAGTAACAACATCATAAAAAGTGACACATTTAAGTTAGTGTTTGGTCTTTGTTTTAGTTGAAGGTGTTTTTCTAATTTGAGTGTTTGTTTTTAGGTGGAGCAAAGGAGAAAGAAGTGATTCTGGTGGTGATGCATCATTTAAGAGACGATAATTCTCTGTCAAGCGTCCAGCTGAACCATGGACATCAGAACGTCATTAAAGATGTTCATGTTCTCTACCATCAAACCAAGAAAGGGTTAATAACATCCGCAAGAAATGACAAGGCCATACAGGACCTCAAAGACTTTTGCAAGACTTTAGCAACCGTGATCGTGGGTTCGAATCCCGGACCACCCCAACATTGTAGTCTCGAATTCTGAACCACCCTAACATCACACGATCTCTCTGGGTGGAGTCTGCATGTTCTCCCCGTGTTACCGTGGGTTCTCTCCGGGTTCTCCGGCTTCCTCCCACCGTCCAAAGACATGACTGTGTAGGTTAATTGAGAACTCTAAAATTGTCCATAGTGTGTGAATGTGAGAGTGAATGGTTGTCTGTCCTTGTCTGTCTGTGAATGAATGAATGAATGAATGAGAGTGAATGCGGGACAACAGATGGAAATTAGCCCAAGGCTACAATCTGGTGTGTTTACAGCATGTATATCATGTATGTTCATTAACATGCACTGTCCCAACAAAAAAAAATAAAAATAATTCAATCTTATGTGAATACTTGTGCTTCAACTGTAAATGTTATGATACAAATACAAAATATACACTTCATGTGAAATATGCATAAAGTAGCAATTCTAAGTTACACTCAGTTTGGTTTGTTTGAGTTATAGGCTAGACGGGCGGCCATCTTGGAGTAGAGAAAGAACAAAATTCTAATAGAAAATGACGTAAAAACAGGGCGATAAAAGTCACAGTTGTTTTCCTAGTAATGCATTAAACTCCCTTTGTCTGTCATTTATGAAATTGAATATTCACCTAAAACCTCTTGTTTGTATTTTATGCAGAATTAAACTGTGTCGATACACAACAAGAACTCGTCACTATTGTGTTTAACTATTTAATTGAAATAGAAATATGTTTTTTCAAGACTATTTCTCATTATTTTGGTAGAACACGGGCATTTGAAGAAGTACAAATATGATTAACGCCAATCAGCAAAGTGTTTAATAGAAAATTATAATTTAAAAATATTGACTTAATTGAGGAGGCGCACGGGTTGGGCGGGGGAGGCAGCCTGCTCTCTGTTCGGGGGGGTTGGATCTCAGAGTGAGCCGTTTGCTTTTGCAAGGAGGGGGGCCAGTCCAAGAAATGGGTGTTTTTTGGAAACTGTTATGTTATGGATATTGCACAACGCAAAAATTTATCAACAGAGCCCTTAGAATAGACTGTGTAAAGGGGAAAATGGCAGAATATGGGACCTTTAATAATTATCTTGTAATGAATGACATTTTTGATGTTTTCCAGTCAGGCTTCAGATCATGGCACAGCACTGAGACAGCTCTTATAAAAGTAACAAATGACATCCGTCTTAGCACTGATGCAGGCAAAGTCTCTATCTTGGTCTTTTTAGATCTCAGTGCTGCCTTTAACACTGTCGATCATAAGATCCTCTTACGGAGACTTGAGGACTGGGTGGGCGTTACAGGCAACTTGGTTCAAATTGGTTCAGGTCCTATTTGGAGAACAGAGAATATCTTGTTGAGATTGGTCAGTGTGTCTCAAACCGCATGTCCTTGACCTGTGGGGTGCCCCAAGGGTCAGTCCTGGGACCCCTTCTGTTCAACCTGTATATGCTACCGTTGGGTTCATTGATTCACAACAGTGGAGTGTCCTACCACAACTATGCAGATGACACTCAGATTTATTTCTCACTGACAGCTGGTGACAATGGACCAGTAGATTCACTTTGTCACTGCATCCAACAGATCAGTTTGTGGATGCAAAACAACTTCCTCCAGCTAAAGACAGAAATAATTGTGTTTGGCCCGCAGAAACAGAGAGAACGTGTCAGCAGTCACCTCCAGTCTCTCTCCTTAAAACCTTCAAATCAAGTGAGGGTTAGGTGTAATAATGGACTCAGACTTGAACTTTGACAGCCACATCAAATCCATAATATTAGCAGCTTTTTACCATCTGAAGAACACTGCTAAAATAAAAAATATAGTGTCTAACCCAGACTTGGAGAGACTTATCCATGCATTTGCATGTAACGGCCTGCTCACTGGCCTCTCCAAACGAGCTGTAAAACAGCTGCAGTACATCCAGAACGCTGCTGCTCGGGTTCTGACTAGAACCAGGAAGTACGACCACATTAGTCCTGTGCTCAGGTCTCTGCACTGGCTTCCAGTGGCTCAGAGAATAGACTTTAAAGCATCTTTGATTGTGTTTAAGTCCCTCCATGGCCTAGCACCAAAGTACATTTCTGAATTGTTAGTACCATACGAACCATATCGGACTTTGAGGACCTCAGGGACCGGCCTCCTGCTGGTGCCCAGAGTCAGGACTAAACATGGCGAATCGGCGTTCCAGTTTTATGGAGCTAAAATCTGGAACATTCTCCCCGAAGATGTGAGACAGGCCCCTACACTGCCAGTATTTAAATCTAGGCTTAAAACTGTTCTGTTTAGCTGTGCATATGATTAAGGGAATTTGATCCCTATTTTATTGTTTCATGTACATTTTAATGTATTTATTTATGCTCTTTGTGATTGATTGTGATTGTATTGTGATTTTTAATGTGTTTTTATGACTGTAAAGCATTTTGTGTTACTTTTGTATGAATTGTGCTATGCAAATACATTTTGATTTGATTTGATTTGATTCATTTCCTCAGTATGACTTGTGAGTGGTTGTGTCAGGGTCACCATAGTCAAAGTGGTCCTTTAAGTTTTGTCAGTGATTGTCAAACAGCTATATCAAACACAAATTGTAGTCTGTGACAGTCTCAGTGTTAGTCTGTCTTAGTCTACACTATTTCTAATAGAATAACCTCACTAAAAACATAGAACAAAATAAAATAACTTGTTAATACATCGTACATCCATCGTATGGACAACTAATGTATGCGCGTTTCCCATCATTCCTATTGATTTGTCTATTCGTTCAGTTCAGTTCAATGAAAGATGGCGCCAGCAGTGTGCATGGCGATACGTCTCCCTGCTGCACTGAGCACCTTGGTTTTTACTCTGCATTTTGGTGGTCTAGCCGTGAGAGTAAGACCTTATTGCCGGTATTGCCCTTAATTGTAGCAATTTTTTAAATTCTTGGTAACTTAAATATTCATGTTTGTTGCCCATCTAAGCCCTTGGTCAAAGACTTTATAAATGTTTTGGAATCTTGTACAAATTGTGACTTCCCCTACCCATTAAAAGGGCCATACCTTGGACCTTGTTTTATCATGTGGTCTAAATGTGAGCCTAACAGAAATTTGTGAAGCAGGGATATCTAATCATTTCCCTGTACTTTTCTCACTCACGCTGTTTCTGCAAAGTAAATCGTGCAAGCCATCAACAGTGTCTGCGGTTGTGGTTGTGGTTGTGGTTCTTGTTACAATGACTATACCTGATGTAACTATGAATATTGATGATTATTTGTTTGTTTGTTTGACGCTACATGTGCAGGCATACTTGATTCACTTCAATCACTTCTTTCATAATGTGGCAAGACGAGCGGTTGCTAAGGGGTTAAACTAACAATTTAACCAACTGACCCGCTTTAGTCACCTAATTGTTGAACAACAACGCCACCCTGTTTTGGTAAGGACCAGGGAACCAAGATAAATTTACCCCGCTTTAAGGTCACACAGGTAAGTTATTGATAAAAGAGGCAAAGGTCCATAATAATTACATAGGCTTTATTTATAACTTATTTCTCTTAGGATTCTTTATATTAAATTAGTGGTTGGTTTAGAACATTTAATTTGCAGTGACAATCATGAACTCACTTTAGTGTCCATTCATACCGTTACAACAATACGTCACATGTTGCCTGCCAGACAAAAACCAGGGCGTTAGTGCCAGCGCGCACAGGGTTTACGCAGTAAAATAACTAAATTTGAACATGAAACAAAGGCGAGCAAAGTAAAGCAAAGCAGCAGAGGTAGATCTGTCTTGCCACTGATCCACTGCAGTAGCGACTGAACCACCTGAGACCACCTAGAATGGGAATTTTGGTTAGAAGTTACCTATAGTGAAAAGTTTTGTTAAGCAATGGCGATCACGCACCGCCATGGAGGACACAACGGCGCACAGTCCAGGGCTTTTACGGCCAGTGAGTAGGGCAGTTAAGCAGCCGTGACCCACAAACAGGACCAGAGACTTAGACCACACTGACGGAGGGCTGGCGTAGCCTTAAGCACACCACCAGCAAGCAGCGAGTCTATGACCAAGCGTGCCATTAGCGACTAATAAGTGAGAAATATGAACGCGCACTTTTTACCTGGCGCACTTTTTACCTGGCGCACTTTTTACCTGTCTGCGCAGACGACGACACTCAAGTCACTCGCAACATGGCACGGGGCTCGGGACCACGCAGCGGCACTAAAAGGAGTCGTGATTTAGAGTGGATTTTGGACACGTTACAGATCATATTTTGGAGCGCATGGATTTACAGAGGGTGTGGAGACCACCAAAGCACCCAAGGAGGAAGCGAGGACAGAGGAAGCAAAGTCGCTAGGGGCGTGCCTATATACCCTCTGGTACAGTGTCACCTAGTGTTAAATAGGGTAAATGCACACACTACCACAATAATAAGAGCTTTTTCAATTACATGACTAACTTTGACTAATGCATCAGCAGTCGACCTACTCTTCCAAAAACCAGTCTGATACTTACTAAAGAGATTGTTCTTCTTTAAATAATAAGCAATTCTGGGAACTATCAACATTTCCATCCAATATTACTTACCTACATCCAATTCACAAAGGTGGGCCAAACTAGCTGACACCAAAGTGATATCTAAGCATGACAGCTTGTTCTTATAGACATGCATTCTGGTACCTTTGCTAAACAGACTAAGTTTCTGCTATCCATAAACTCTTCAACAGCAGAGCCATTCCTATCTGTATGATTACTTCCCCACAAACTGTTGTGAGCGTTAAAATCACCCCACTAAATCTCTTTAAAGTGACCTGAACCACTCATTTCATCAGAAGTCTCAGGCATTAAGTTCTGGCATGGACTGTAATAGTTAATTATCCTAACAGAATGCTTAAAACTTCCACAATAACACACTCATGCTTAGCCAGAGGAAGAATCAATTTATAGGCTAAACCATCCCTAACGAAGGTGAGGCAGCCTCCTCCCTGACTCCCAGCTTTATCACATCTCACAGGGCCGTACCCTGGAAGAACAAATTCAAGGTGTGGATGAAGCCATGTTTCTTGGATACAAATCAGGCTTATTTTCCAGATCACTAATCACTTTTTTAAATTCCTGCTCATTGGCTATTAGACTCCTAGCATTCCAGTGGAATGTGGACAGTGCCGTTAAAAAAATATTCAGAATCACCATAATTCAAAGGATTGAGAATTTGTTGTATTGTACAGCATTCTACGCTTGTCATACCCAAATACTGTTTCACTGCTTCCACAATTCCCTCCGTTCTCCATAGGTTTTGGTTTTCTCTGTCTGTCTGTATGCATTAATACAAGCCTTTAAGAATATTTGAGGCTTGTCTGCATCCTGATATCTTTGCTATACCACTGAAAACTACTGAGCTTCTACTGGGCCTAGAATCTGGCGTCAATTTAATTGAATACCTTTGTTGCTCACAACAATGGATCAAGCCTCTCCTGAAAATACCATACTGCACGCGCTACAGCAGCTAAAGCTCGAGATGATTTTTCACTTTGATGCCAAACTGGACAATGTACTTTAATCTGTTGGCTCAGTCAAATGCTCTCTTAAAACGCTTAGCAATCAAGTTGGTGACCTCAAGTTCAGAGTAAGCTCAAACCATGACAATATGTGGATCTGGAGAATCATGTGAAAACCCCAGAAAAGCAAAATTCTTACCAACGCAAAAGATGGAGGACGCCGAAAACTGGAGCAGTGCTCTAAACCTCCGTGTTCTACAAATCCTTGAGGGTGCAGAGGGCTGGGATGTGGTCAGCTTCATTGGCATGCTAATTCCTCTACTTCTTGGCAAAGACAATTTCTCTGCTCCTCTCTCTATTGAACGGGCTCACCGCACTCCAGGTTCAATTAAACAGAATACCAAGGCTGGTCCCAGGCCAATTCTGGTGAAGCTGCTCCACTTTAAGGACAAGGTGAAGATTCTCCACCTTTCCCGTGAAAAGAGGGAGCTAATGTATGAGATATGAGACACAAAGGTGCACATTTACCCTGACTTCAGTGCAGGGTTGATGTCAAAACACCGAGAGGTTGACACAGTGAAGACAAGGCTAACCCCCAAATTACACATCATGCGTCTCCGCTCTGCTGCGCCACGCACTGCGCAGAACTTACGCAGCCATCAAAATGAATGAAGCCCGTTCCACATCCCGCGTAAGCGCTACGCAGGTCTGCGCCTCGGCTCCACCACTCCGCCGCTCTCCCACAGAATTGCGGATGAAGTCTATTTTCTTCTGCGCAACAAACAGGAAAGAGAACACAAACTACATCTGGGTTTCCAAAACAAAAACTGTTAACTCGGACCACATTTTGTCCAAATAATGGCATGTATTAAACTTTTTGTTTTTAAACTTTTTGCCCAGAAGGCACATGTTTACAATCAATACCACCAAACATGTAAATGGTTGTAAATCTGTTAAGTACAGTTTTAGGCTGTCATTTTATTAATGCTCTATTCATGCGCTATGTTGACACGGTGAAAAAAGCGATTGTAGTTGCACAAACGATAAACTTTCAGTGAATCTGCATGTTTTCTTTCCTCTATATTTGGAGCGCTTTCTGATTGCGCATTCTCGCGAATCCCGCTCCTCGGGATTTCGCAGCCCTGCTTTGCGCAGACAGGCTGAAATTACATCCGGTAGGCGAGGGTCTGCACACTAAATCGGAGGTGGTCTGCGGCGCAGCAGAGTGGAGATGCATGATGTGGATCATTGCGCGGCTCGCGCAATATTTTCTAATAATATACAAAAATAGAGTGATCAATCGTCTCCCTAAATATGGCGCAAATAACACTTATGAATACACATTCCCATCCTATTTTCTGTTTTATTCCGTGTCAAATGCATGAGTAAAACAAATGCAGAAGCTGGGCGAAAGTCTGTGGCAGGCAGTGGTGTACATATGATCACTAGAAGTGCGGATTGTGGATTGTGGAAGTGGATTTGCATATGTAGAAGATCAACATGCAGCAAAAACATTGCGCATGAGACAACATTTGGGCAGTGCAAAGCAAAAAGTGACCGCTCACATGCAAACCGCCACAGGTGTCACAGAAGGCGATGACAATATTGCCACCTTGAGCACCATCACAAAAGAACTCTCAAAACAAGTTGCCGAAATCCAAAGTCAGCTGGTAAAACTAACTGCCAAACCACCAAAACTGAAAACCCAAAACTCAAAGAAGGCACCCAATGCAAACCCCAAGGAAAAACGAAAGTCAGAAAAAGAACCCACAGAACAAATCAACAAAACTCAAAGTTCGCCACCCAAACCATGGTATTGTTTCCAATGTGGAGAAGATGGCCACATAAAGCCGAACTGTGAAAATGAACCAAATCCAGCTTTAGTTACAGAAAAGCGGAAACTGCTTAAAGAGAAACAAAGAAAGCGGGAAGCTGAAAACCCCACTGCTGCTAGCGAACCGTTAAACTAAAAACAGTCTCTATTAGGGGGCAAATGGGGACTGTAGCTAGCCAAACATGTCCCACTAAAGCAAAGTACAAGGCTTACCTTAAACAGTCGTTTACAAAACAGCAACAGTGTAGCCTGCCAAAAGGGTTAGTTGGTTCTAAATGCACAGCTGTAGTTAGCATTTCTGGTGTTAATGTAAATTGTCTTGAACCACTCTATGACCTTTTAGAGGTAGAGGGCGCTGCAGGACAGCCAGTCCCTTATTTAGGTTATATAGAGGTTTGTATTACTTTTCCAAAAGACTTTTTAGACACAGATATTGACATCCCAACCTTGGCTCTTGTTGTTCCAGATGCTCACCCTAACAGTCAAACACCAGTGTTAGTGGGGACAAATACACTTGATGTTCTTTATGAGAAATATTTAGACATTAAGACACCCGAGCACTTACCCGGTCCTTATGGGTTTAGAGCACTTTTGAAGACTCTTGAAGTTAGACATTCACAGCATAAAGATGGAAACATTGGGTTAGTTACGTTAATAGGTAAGGCAACAGTTGTCGTTCCATCGGGCCAAACTGTAGTCTTAGAAGGGTCTGCTAATGTTCGCTGTATCTCACCTGATACCTGTGCAATAGTTGAACATCCCACTCAGTCTTCGTTGCTAGGTGGTCTTTGTGTAAAAAGCTGTTTGATAACTCTTCCTTCTCGAGCTCCCCACAAAGTGCCTGTAGTGATAACGAATGAAACAGAACAAGATATTATCATTCCCTCCACCTGTGTTATTGCAGAGCTTGGAGCATTCCATTGTGTTTTGTCCCAACACAATGTCACAAATGCAAAAGAGTCAAATACAAATAAAGAGACAAACCTAACTTTCAATTTCGGAGATTCACCAATACCCCAGGAATGGAAAGAGAGGATAACCAAGCAACTCAATAGCATGCCGGAGGTATTCGCTCACCACGACCTCGACTTTGGGTGCACGGGTAATGTGAAACACTCCATCAAACTTCACGATCCAACTCCTTTTAAGCACCGAGCACGCCCCATACACCCTCAAGACCTGGAGGCCGTGCGAAAACACCTTCAAGAGCTGCTCACAGCAGGTGTTATAAGGGAGTCTCAGTCGCCCTACTCGTCTCCGATTGTTGTGGTGAGAAAGCGAAACAATGATGTACGTCTGTGTATAGACTTCCGCAAACTTAACTTGCGAACAGTTAAAGACTCGTATGCCCTCCCGAATCTGGAGGAAACATTCTCGGCACTATCAGGATCCAAGTGGTTTATGGTCCTCGATCTTAAATCTGGATATTACCAGATTGAGGTCGAGGAAGCAGACAAAGAAAAGACCGCGTTTGTAACACCACTTGGATTCTGGGAGTTCAATCGCATGCCTCAGGGTATAACCAACGCCCCGAGCACTTTTCAAAGGTTGATGGAGCGTTGTGTTGGCGATATGAACCTAGAACTGAGGTCATTTTTAGGATTCTCGGGCTACTATAGACGCTTCATTAAAGGTTACTCATCCATAGTACGCCCACTCAATGACCTTACGTGCGGGTATCCACCGCTCCGCAAAAAGTCCAAGTCAAAAGAGCCAGCTCAGACCTATTATGATCCCGAACTGCCATTTGAAAGCCGATGGACCCCTGACTGTCAGATAGCTTTTGATTCCATCATCGAAAAGCTAACAACAGCCCCTATCTTAGGCTTCGCAGACCCAAAGCTACCCTACTTAGTCCACACCGGCTTAGGCGCAGCACTCTATCAAGAGCAGGAGGGTCAGCTCAGGGCCATTGCTTTTGCCAGTCGTGGGTTATCCAAGAGTGAAGCACGTTATCCAGCTCATAAATTAGAGTTTTTAGCACTCAAATGGTCAGTTACGGAAAAGTTTCATGACTATTTGTATGGTGGTCACTTTACTGTTGTAACAGACAGTAACCCGCTTACATACATACTGACTACGGCTAAGTTAGACGCCACAGTGTATCGGTGCCTTGCAGCTTTGTCTAACTACAACTTTAAGCTGCAGTATAGAGCGGGTAAGCAGAATCTAGATGCAGACGGGCTTTCTAGACGCCCTCATGGTGAACTTGTTAATGATGTACAGTCAAGGAAAGAACAGGAACGAGTGAACCAATTTGTAGAACGTCATCTAGCTGACAATGACTCCACAGAGCTTGTAGATAGAGACGTTATCCAAGCAATCTGTCAAAACCATCTTGTTAAAATCAGAGATGACAGTAATGACAGTGGTGTTACACTCATAGAGTCACTTTCCATTTCAGCCCATGCGATTCCAGACACTTACCTTTCAGAAGAGCAGCATGGCTTACCAACAATTCCTGCTTTGTCCAACACAGAACTAAAAGACAAACAAAGGATGGATCCAACAATCAGTCAAGTGATTGCTCAGATTGAACTCGGTCTGACACCTCCACCTACCTCCAGAAAAGAGCTTCCAGATCTCCCTCTCTTACTCCAGGAACTCAGTCGATTGGAGATGCACCATGAGGTGTTGTACAGAAAAAGATAAGACGGAGACCAAGTAACCTATCAGTTAGTTCTTCCTGAGGAGCTCAGAGCTTCTGTTCTCCAAAGTTTGCACAATGATATGGGTCACTTAGGTATTGACAGAACCCTTGATCTGCTCAGAGCCCGATTCTATTGGCCTCGAATGGCAACATCAGTTGAGCAAAAGATAAAAACATGTGACCGCTGTATCCGTAGAAAGAGTCCTCCTGAGAAAGCAGCTAGCCTTGTCAACATAACCACCACACGACCGCTAGAGCTAGTCTGCATGGACTTTCTCAGTTTAGAGCCGGACAGCAGTAACACCAGTAATATCCTAGTAATGACAGATCATTTTACTAAATTTTCTCTTGCCATTCCCACCCCAAATCAAAAGTCCAAAACTGTCGCCAGGTGCCTGTGGGACCAGTGCATCGTCCACTATGGTATACCTGAGTGCCTTCATAGCAATCAGGGTCCTGATTTTGAAGCAAAACTGATCAAAGACTTGTGTGAGATTTCAGGAATAAAGAAAATACGGACTACCCCCTACCACCCACGGGATAACCCCGTAGAAAGATTTAACAGAACGTTACTCAGCATGTTAGGAACGCTTGAAAACAAACAAAAATCCCACTGGAAAGAGTATGTTATGCCTTTAGTACACGCATACAATTGCACGCGTAGTGATGTGACAGGGTTTAGTCCTTATGAATTAATGTTCGGCAGAAAACCCAGATTGCCAGTTGATCTTGCTTTCGGACTTCCCTTAAACAGAGATCAAAAAGTGTCGCATTCACAATACGTTCAAAATCTCAAAACTCGTCTGGAGGAAAGCTATAAGTTAGCTTCGAGAAATGCACAAAAAGTGGCAGACAAGAACAAGGCCAGGTTTGATCGTAAAATCACAGTCTCTGACCTTGAACCCGGGGACAGGGTTTTAGTCAGAAATGTGCGACTACGATGCAAGAATAAACTATAAATGGGAGGCAGACATCCATGTTGTCGTAACACGAGCAGGCAACCTGCCAGTTTACACCGTAAAACCTGAGTCAAAGCAAGGTCCCTCACGAACTCTACACAGAGACCTTTTGCTCCCCTGCAGTTTTCTCCCTGTTGCCACAGACGTACCTGAGCCAGTGCTTGTTAGTCGTCCTAAGACTCTTCAAACTACTGCCACAGAAATCACTGATCTTGACGAATCTGTTGAAACTGACAATGTCAATGACTTTTTCATCCCATGGGTTGAGGAATCCCCATGTCAAGAGATTTACCACTGTACATGAATTTTCAAAACCCCTGAACATGACAAAACCACCGGACATGACAAAAACATTGGATTGGAGAGTACCTGATTGTGACTTACCTGGAACTGTTATTAATGCAGATATGGATATGGACAGAGATGAAAACGAGAGAAATGCAAATGAGGATGAACCTTTGGAAAACTTACCAGGTGTAGACCAAACTAAAGTTGAGAGTGGAAATCCACCCCAAACACCTGAGAAATCTGAGGAAAATGAAGCAATGAGAATACCTGAAAGTACTCCTGAGGATTCAGTTGAGGACCGAGGAAATGACTTACCTGAGGAAATGGAGAACAACGATCCTATAACCAATCAACCATTGAGGCGATCAGAGAGAAACAGACAACCACCCATGAGATTGGACTATCCTAATCTTGGAAACCCATTGGTAACTGTTGTGAAGTCTCTGGGTGTAACCCAGTAGAGAAAACGTGACTTATTTCTCTCCTTATTTTTATGTACTCGTTTTATTTTGAAAACTATTATTTTGGTAAGAGGAAGTGTGTCTCTTCTCTCTTCTCTGTTTGGTCAGTCACGTTGTGTGATAATGACTTTCTTATTTGTCAAAAGCGAGTAAGTCCCGCCTTCTGAAGACGCGATCTCAGTTTTACATTAGTTTTTCGTTCTTTTACGCTCTGGACACACGAGAGAAGTTGTGTGGATGATCCTTGATGTGTTAAGCTAATATATCATCTTGGTGAGTGTATGCTCATGTGAATCAATGAAAATATGGTCAAATACTCTAATGGTAATTGTGTATATTATTTTAAAGTGTACTCTGAGTGTGAACCGGAGAGTCAGCGACGGTGTTTGTTACCGTGCTCATGCTAAAACATCGTCTTGGTGAATTGACACGTGCTTGCTACTGTAACATGTGGAAAGCAAGAAAATGCTAATCGCGAAGCTAATGCTAACCGCGAAGCTAATGCTAATTAGCGTGAGTGGTAAACTACTACTTAAAATCCATGTGAAAATTATTTCTACTTGTTTTATGGTTTTCTAAAGCAAGATTTTCGTTGACAGCATATGTCACCACATTGTTATTTTGTTCTGGACGGTTTATGATCGATTGTTATGTGTATTTGGCAACATTTTTATGCAAAGTAATGCTGATCTATCTAGAAGTTTAAAGGTGTACCATTGTATTCATTCTTTTATTAACTGCTTGGTAGTGAAAATAATTTCATTTCATTTCATGATTTACAAAGCTTTAAAAAGGGTTAAAAGTTAATTATTTGATTGTTTAAAAAGTACATGGTTATATAAGGAAGGAGATAAAAAGAGTAATTCATATTATTGTTATTACATGGATTAAAACCAATTTCATGTGCAACAATGATATTTTGAGTTTAAAACATGCATGTATATTATTTATTTTAAAAACTAATACAATAATTGATACTTGATAAGAACTAAAGCTATAGCAACTGTGAGAATTAGAGGTTGAAACCAGATTTGCTAGCTGTATACTATAATATTGGTTATTGTTATGCAGGCTAGGTTTTTTTTTGGTCTGTTAAGAAGACTCCGGATTGGATACTGGATTCTCCCTCATCGGAGATGGCGAGCCTGTGCTTAGATCCCAGATTCCAGAACCCAGAACCACATCCAACTTGTGTTTCTTCTCGTTGAATCTTCATTGTGGTAACCACACGAACTGCCACAACTCAAACGGAGCCCTTTTCGAACCTAACTAAAGAACATTGACTCTGACTGAAGGACTTAATTATTGAGCTCAATAGGACTTGGGATTATTCAAATGGTGTGATCAAACTACTTGTAAATTATAGAGTGCCGGCTGATAAATTGTAATTGTTTTGTTTTCATTTTATTGTTTTATTTCAATACAACTCTAGTTGTTGCTCATCTCTGTCTCCAGCCCTTTCATTTTCTCACTCACCATAGTATTCCTATTGTAGCCCTTGAGAACCTAGTGCATGGTCCAACATACTAGATTACTAATTTCACTATTCTTGAGTCGGGGGTTACACGTATATTCACTACAAATTGATCACTGATTGTCCGAAAGCCTATCCGCCTAATGCTCAAATTTAGGAGTTCACTTGAATGCAGCATCATGTGAACAGTGCATGCACAGCGCGGAGAGCTGTGCTTAATTGACTCTGCTCCGACACAATGGAGAGAAGAAGAAAGAGACTGTTGTTCATCAGTTTGTGTGCGTAAATGGACATTTAAGTAAGTTTCATGATTATGTTGTTCATTTATAGAGTTTAAGTGCTTAAGTTTGGATCATGTTGTCTCTTTGAAGAGAGTTCATCACCCACGTTAGTTCGGTTAGTAATTAGTGCATTTCCTGTAGTGTACGCACCACGTTTCCCGCATTGTGGAATTATTTGTTGATGTTAAGATACCTATGTGTATTGTTACTTGTTCTGTGCATGTATATGGTGTGTATTTAGAGGAAACATATACTTCATTACACTGTAATTGCTGTAATCACTTTATTCTTGTATTTCTTATTTACCTCAGCTAAGTTATTTATGTCAATAGTACTCATTATCTTTCTTTGTCTTTCTGTTTATTTAGAACCACACACACACACACACACACACCAACCCTGCATACATGATTCCCTGTACAACTGTGATGACCTGGTGCAAAGGAAATAAAGCAGATTAAGGATTCTCTGGCCGGAATATCTCTGTAGTGCTACCAACCTAAAAGAACCACTATCTATTCCTTACACTGATACGTAACAGTCATTACCCTTGCAGTACTTTAGTGCTTTCTCTCGCTTTAGAGACCAGTACAAACTTTACATCCCTCCTCTTTCCCCGCAGTCACTTCTGAGCGCTGCTTTGAGCTGTCACCCCTTTTTCCTCTTTACACGGAGTGCAGACAGCGCAGCAACGGAGTCTGGGTTTAGGAGCAGACTCGGACAGATGCGTGGGTGGATCAGGTTTATTCGGGGGTCACTATATGACCACTAAACATTTTTATTCTGGTCTCAAGCTACAAAATGTTCTTTATTTGACGTTAATTGGCCTCATATTCGCGGAGAAAGGAGGCAAAACGTTGAATGAATGAAAGAGCAAAAGACGCAAATGTAGCCGACGCACAGAAGCGCCACAAGCCAAACAAGTCAAACTCGCTCTTGCAAAAGACAAATGTTATAAATGTACATACAAAAATATAGGTTTAGCTGTCCTGGATTAAACATTTGCAAACTGACAGTTTTGGAGGAGAAAGAAGAAGACAAACTGCTTGTGAGGAGTGCAGGGCCTGTGCAGCAAAACTCTTGGGCTTGGGGTTAGGGGGGGCTGAGGGGGCACTAAAAATAAAATAAAACCACACCATGCAACCTAGAATGGGCCAACCAGCTATTTATTACACCTACTATCCACCAGAATACAGGCAAACATGCACCAGATCAGTGTGTGGACATGTAATTACATATATATATATATATATATATATCCCCAGAGTCTCTAAAAGCACAGTAGGAGGTCGAGCATTTAGCTACCAAGCTCCTATGTTATGGAACCAGCTCCCTGTTCATGTAAAAGAGGCCGACACAGTCTCTACATTTAAGACCAGGCTCAAAACGTTCCTCTTTGAAATAGCTTATGGTCAGGCCAGTTAGGAACAGAAATAAAAACCTACAGTTTTAGCTACGCTGCCCTTGGAGCAATTCTGCTGGGGGAAGTATGGCAGCTTGAACACTATCCTCTGGTTCTTCCTACTTTATCTATCAACAATATTTAATATTACTTCAACTGTAGTCTGTTCATTGCTGTTCACATGTTTCTCTTTCTCTCCACTTCCCCCGGGGAGTGGAGACTGTTTCAGGCACTGCGGCGGCTGCTCCAGTGACGACCCCCCCACCCCCACCTGTCTGGACGATCTATGCGCCATCCGCCTGGACAGCTGGATTAGCCACACCTCGTCTGCCTGGACGAACTCCTTCTACTTTAGATGAACTGTTCCTCATCTCCTGCTGGAGGATCTCTCTACACTGGTGGACTGCTCCTCGTCCTCCTGGAGGAACTCTTTAAAGCCACCTCCCTCTTGAGTGGTTCTGGCTCCACAGTCCAAGTGGATGCGTCAGTCCTAGTTCATCTGCAGCCTGTCCGTCCGTGGGAGTAGGATCTCTCCTTCACTGTGGTTCTCCCCGAGGTTTCTACTTTTTCCCATGGGGTTTTGTAGTTTTTCCTCGCCGCGAAGGAGGGTCAAAGGACAGGGGCATTCTGGGACAGTTATCTGAACTGCTTTTACCTGTGGCCCATCGAGGCAACTGTTGTTGTGATTTTGGGCATTACAAAAATAAATTGATTTGATTTGATTTGATTTGATATATATATATAAAAGTTATTATAGAAATTACATTACAGAAATGTAGACTACACCACTGGACTGCACGAAGATGCACGTGAGGGAATGAGCCAGGGGAAATGGAACACTCAAACGAAAGGTACTCACAGCAAAAAAACGAAAAGTACGAGGAATACAAGAGTGGATGATGATGTTTTGCGGCTCGCTCCTTATCTTTGGTTTGCTGTTTTTTAAATGCTATAAAAATAAATGTGATTGATCGACTGATTGATAGATCAATGTTATTTTTGTTTTTTGTTTAGGCCACTTACATTTGTAAACTGCAGACAGAGATTTGTAATAAGATTTTCTTAATTTCATATTTCCTTGTTTGTTAATTGGTAATGTGGTTGTCTTTGTGTGTGTATGCGCGTGCGCGCATGTGTGTGTGTGATTGGGAGTTTGAATGTTTGGTGCTCTCATATTTGCCTCTCCATAATCACTCTTACCTACAATTTTCCTTCAAATGTTAGATGGGTAAAGGTCTTAAAGTAATCCATGAGAACATTAGAAGTCTACTTCCCAAAATTGATCTTTTGAGAGCCTGGCTTGCTTATAATAATCCTAAAATAATTACACTATCCGAAACATGGCTAACTGAAGATACTACAGATGATGGCATTAAACTTGATGATTGTGTTTTATATAGAACCGACAGAGGTTCTAGAGGAGGTGGCGTTGCCACCTATGTCTCCTCTAATCTTAAATAATAAAAAAATACTCCCATACAAACCCATACACATTGAAGGCTTGTTTATTAAAGTCACTCCCCATGAAAATAAACACCAGATTATTGGTAATAGTTATAGACCACCCTCTGCCCCAAAACTAGAGTCCGTAAAGTCCGTACTATTTTGTCACTAGGCAGCTAGTGAGATTATTTTGATGGGTGACTTTAATATTAACTGGAATGAGCAGACTTCCTTCACTGAACCCAATTTGTTTAATGCTGCTTGTTTAATGCTGTTGACTCAACTCATCAAAGATCCCACCAGAATGAGTCAAAACACCGAAACTATACTGGACTGGATTCTAGTCTCCCATCCAAAAGAATGACTGAATCTGGTGTTCTTTCTGATTGTTTCAGTGACCATTCAATTGTCTATTGCATCTGCAAAATTTACGTGCAACGCTTACCGCCCAAATACATCAAGGTGAGGAAAACAAAGCATTTCAATAATGAACTATTTAATCATGATTTACTACAGATAAACTGGGACAGGTTAAGGCTTATTCCGTTTGTCTTGGGACTTCTTTTATTCTGAGTTTATGAGAGTCTTGGAGAAACACACCCCCTGGACTTCCATTACAGTGAAAAGCAAACCATTTACCTTAGGTGAATACTGAACTCATTAGTCTTTATAAATGTACAGATAGCGCCTGGGACAAGTTCAAATGTACCAAGCTGGCAGATAATTGGGATGAAGACAAACGCTTGAGAAACTATTGCACAACACAAACAAGAAATGCAAAGTCTAATTACTATAGAAATTGGCTATCATATAATCTTTATAACCCCAAACAATTTTGGAGACAAATCTATTCACTGCTTGGCAAAACTGATTGTACAACTACAAATATGACAATCAATAATGATACTTCTAATGACCCTGTTGTGATTTCTAATGCTTTTAGCTTGCATTTCTCCAAAACACTGCAGAATTTGCCTCCACGGGTTACTTGTAAACTTTCCTCCAGTAGTGGCCCCGGGCTTGATGGCATTGAGGCCAAGTTCATCAAAATTGCCGCACAAGTTCTATCACTTATTTCTTCGTTTTCTTTAGCTACTTGTCAAATGCCCCAGGCATGGAAATGTGTGAAGTAATTCCTTTACACAAAGGAGGTGATATTCAAAATTTGAACAATTATTGACCAATTTCAGTTATTGTGTGGTAAAATGCTTTGAGAAAATTATTTTCAATCAAATCTCTGATTATTTAGCGCGTTATAATCTCTTATCCCAGTGCCAATCAGGTTTCCGAAAATACTTCTCAAAAACCACAGCACTTTTAAAGGTCCCATATTATGCTTTTTTGCCCGTTTCATAGTCTACCCTAAGGGCATGTATGATTTGCGTTGTGCAACACCCATAACCTTATAGTTATAAAATAGCACCCATCTCTGGATCTACCCCTCCTCCCTGCAAAGGCACACAGCTTGTCTGTGAGCTGCTCCTGCCTCAGCCCCGCCTACACAGATGTAACCCGCCTCTCCTGCCCAACCCATGACGCAGCCTGAGTGGAGATGGTGGGTGTGTAAACTAAAAACGTGAGGAGTGCGCCGGTAGAGAAGTTAGCAGTGCAGGGAATAAACATTTTATCGATCATGGCGGTGCTTCGTGTTGGGCTCTTATACGTCCTGGATCCAGAATCTGACGAGGAGTTTGAAGCGCACGGAGCACAAGAACCCCAACCACTTCAACTGGACATCTTTTTGGTAAATGATAAGCTAACACTACTATCATTCATATCTATCATGTTATTACTGTGTAGCATTAGCTTGTTTTCATTCATGTTTAGGGATACCTGCTAAAATTGTCAGGCTGTGCCCTCAGAAACAGAGAAGGTATGTCGTCAAGAAAGAAGGTAATTGCTAGAGTGTGTCATAAATTACAATTGTTATTTCTCAGATAGAAAACATGCAAAAAAGAAAGTGATGCCAATTTTTTTCTTCAAAATGTATGTTGCCATTGTTACACAGCTGGACCAGTATAATTTTTGGAGTAAACATTGAAGATGCCCCATTTTTTCTTCCTATGAGAATTGTCTCATACAGACAGAATGGCAATTTAGATCCATTTATGAAATGCCAGTTTTGTCCACTGTTTGTCTGAAATCAAATGGCTACTGGCGATATTATGTAATACATGGGGTAAAATATCTATGAGTTGCTTTGTCAGTTTGCATGTAACCTTGAAGTAAAATACAGACACTTGGTTATGTACATTACAACACTGAATCCTGTTTCCATTTGTAGGTTGTAAGGCGGGTTAATTTGCTGCCCTCTTCTCCTTGTACTATTCATCGTGGCTTCAATGTGAGCTGCCTCAACATTTATGTGTTACAAAATATTAACATCTATCATACACAATAGGGACGAATACATGGAAGAACACGAGGAGTAAGTGTATGTGTCATTTGTAATAAGCTACAGTGTGGTTTATTTGTTAGATACATGTCAAAAACATAAAAAAAACAATGCAATATAACAATAAATACAATATTTTAAAAATTCAAATATTTTTTATAATAATCACAGCAAACACGTTTGTCCTTTTTCAGGTGTCTCAGATTTGTGACCTATAGAAGTTTTGAGCTGGTGTTGGGGACGACTCTGTGCCAGGATCTGAGTTATTATTCCTTGTTGTTCAGTTCTCCAGATATGCCAGGAATGTTCTGATCCTGATGGGCACTATGTTGGTTTTCTGCATCCTTATCAGATCCGATCCCTGCTCGAATGAACCAGAAAACATGTGCAGCGTCATTAACTGTACGCAGAGGTCCTCAAGCACAGGGACAGACTTTAACTGCTCAACAAATCTGCCAGGCTCCGGGAGAACCACAGTGATGACAAGCTGCATCAAACTTGGAGACATAACCAACAAAGTGTAAATAGTTACTAGTTTTAAAATAACTTATTCTTTTATATATATATGTTTGTGTTGTGTTTATGTTTGAAAAGAGTTTCTCACTTACCAGAATGTTGGTTTTCCTTTTTTATTTTGAATATGACACTTTGAATAAAGCCTTTCCTTTTGGAGTTGCCTGTCCACCTTTGCATTTTCATTGAATTACTGCCAATTATAATCTGCAAACAAGGACGTTCCAATTGTAAAACAAAGTTGCAATATAGATCACAAATATATTTTTTACCTGCACAGCATCCCCACAAATGGGTGGACCACGCTTTTGGGTGTATATATATATATGTGTGTATATATATATATATATATATATATATACATATATATATATATACAGTGATCCTCGTTTATCATGGGAGTTGCGTTCCAAAAATAACACGAAAAGTGAAATCCGTGAAGTAGTCACAGCTTTATTTTTATTATTTTACAATGCAATACTGAACTATGGAATGAAACCAATTGTATATATATATATATATATATACACACATATTGGGATACAGTTTTAACAGTATCAATAATTTTAACGGTTCATAAAATATTATTCTCTAATTTGATTAGGATAATCAACATCTGATTCTGACATACTGTGTCTCAGCGTGTGGGTAATTACTGATGTTCATAATCTCTATAATCCTTGCTTGTGATGTGTTGTAGGGTGTGAAGTAGTGTAGCACTGAGTGGCTAAAATGGCAGGGAAGAGAGGCTCGGAGCCAATTCCAGTCAAAAAGTGCAACTTCATTTACAGTGCCACCCAGGTATTTACAGGTCAGACAAAATCTCCCAAATGAGGCACACGCCTGCCTTTTATATTCAGGCCAATCCAACTGGCCTAGTCCACTTAACTGGAACTGTGAACATCATTACAATTTACAAATTACAATTACAGAACCAACCAGAATCATTACAATATCTGCCCAAACAGTAAATAATAACACAGGGTTATCAATTTCAACAACAGAATCTATAGGATCTACGAAAGACTGATTAAACAGTACGAAACCCCCTCTCCAGATAGTACCTTCTGGTGATGTCACCAGTGACATCACCAGGACAGAGTTTAAAAGCCAGGAACAGTAGGGCAGCTCTCCCTTTATCCTTCCCCACCACATGGACCAGGTAAGCAGGAAAGAAACTGAGGACAAAATACTTTAAACTAATGCAAAATTAATAAATTGTTAAACCGAAATGTCTAAGTGTGGTTTTTAAATGAACACTGAATTAAATTAATTATACTGAATGGAAAAACTAACTAAGACTAACACAAACAAGACCCGGGATATGTGAGTGTAGCTTAGCAGTAACTTATATTGTGTGTATTGTGTGTGAGGTGCGTGTGTGTGCAGACAAAGGGACAAGATGAGTGTATGAGTCACTTCGTCACATAGGGTTGTTTTGCGTTGCGTCACATACCTTTACTTCTGACGTGGTGTAACTTCAGAGTACCTGCCGTGGTGTATTACTGCACCACGTGGAGTGTAGCCCACGAATGCGGCATGGGCTAGCATAGCGCACGGGGGCGGGGCTGTTGACGTGAGGCCGGAGCATAGAACTATAATAAAACCTGGAAGATGAATCCAAAATGGCGCCCTGTTTATCCCTATGGAGTGTGCTCATTGGCGCATGACCCCAAAAAAATGTCTTACTTCCGCATTTACTTCCTGATACAGAGGCTGACATCTTTGCTTTACTTCCTGATACGGAGGCTGCCATCTTTGCTTTAGGGCGCCACGTGACGACAATCCCCCATGATGCTTTGAGCGACTTAAACGACCACGCAGCTGCAAGTTTTTGTGTTAACATTAACTTGTGTGATTGTAGTTGTATTCTTCATGTTAGACACACGTGAAAGCGTCTGAAATGAAATAAAATACAACTTACAGGTATCGCTAGTCGAGCCTTTTCCTCGAGCTTCTGTTTGTATCGTCCAACGTGCTCGTTCACGTGACTCGCACATGTTTGCGGTGACGTCACTTCATATAAAAACGGTAATTTCTGAGATTTTAGAAACGGTAGAAAAGAACACTTACCTCTATTTTCTTTAAATACCGATAATAATTCAATACTGTCTGCAATTTTAATGTGCAATTTTAGAAAAAGGCTGGTTCCAAGAGGCTGAAGTACCTCGCATGGCCACTAATCAATCTGGGACCACAAACAGAGGGGGCGCACCTTATCCAGTTCATTTAATACATCTATGGGCCGGAGGAGCACGCTTCCTCAACAGGAGGGTGGGGGCTGAGGACACCAATGCTGCGTCTCCTCTGGTGTCAGCATAGACCGTACATATCACGGTCTATGGGTGTCAGGCCCCGTTGGTTGTGAGAGGGCTCCACCCCTTGTTTCAAAGGATTATATCTACTAAATGCACGGATGAAAGAAAAAAATACTTTGGGGGTGTTTTTGAGGTACAAGGAACACTAGTAGAAGGTTAAAAGCTCAAAAAAGTCGATTTTGCATAATATGGGACCTTTAATACTCAACTGACAGTCATTCAATAAAATAGAGGTGTTATCAGGTATTATTATTTGTCAAATCATAACTAATTTATGTGGATCTAGGCCCTTGTTTTCAAAATGGTTGCAAGGTAACAATTGTGGAATTACCTCTATGTCATATTTGCTGCTCATGTTCAACCAGGAAGTAACATAAATATTACGAAAACTGTCAAACTGTGAACAAATAGGTAAAACATTTAATAAAATCTTACATAGACTTTAATTACATAAAACACTGAAAGCAGTAACATAATGTACTTTGTGTTAAGCTCTCTGTTCCCTCAGTGCAATAAAAGAAGAATATTGTGAACTTTACAATGAATCAAGGAAGTCGTCAGCGAAGTTCAGCATGTGTTTGAGAGCGGTCAGGATCAGTGTGTCCATGTCCTCCTCATTATCAAGCTGGCTGCTGTAGTTCTGCACAGGGAAAATGCAGTTCATGGGGATTCCCACTGTTTCACTGAACTCGTCCATCTGCAAGAAAACATGTAGAGACATCATATGGAGCTTATCCTGGTGTCTACATGGGGGATGTAGGAATACATTATAATAGTAAGTGTTTAAATGTAGCTATCTACATCGAAACAAGCAGGTAAGATAAGAGAACCTGTGAAATTCCTGTGTATAAGCGCATAAGCAAACAAGAGGCAACAGTGGGACCAGTACACACCTTCTGTTTCAGGTACTTGCTCCTGAAGACATTCTTTACATCTCTTTGGACCTCTTCACACATTTCATCAATGTGTGTGGCAATGGCCACCTGAGGAATTCCTGCAGACACCACAGCAGCTTTAGACTCATGTAAATACAAATGTTCTATTCTGTAGGTGACAAGTTCAGCAGTAATGATATCTGGTGTAAGGAGGGATTCGCTCAAAGAAAACATTACTTAGTCACTGTAAAAGGCATCATACAGTCATACATCATACAGCAAGAACAAAATAAACTGCACTTGCTTGTTGTTTTCAGATCCCCCTTTAATATATAATAATATTCTGCATTTAGTCCTCTTATTTTATTGACTGTACTGTAGAATGTACCCTTCAACATAAAATCCCTCCTCCATTTTGCCACTTTGGTGCAGCTGAAGATTTGTTGTTTCACTTTTCACACTTCACTGAAGAATCCGCCCTTAGAATCAGAAGTCATTGTTCAATTCATCCCTGTCAGTGCCACCTGACAGGGTGAAGTTCTTACCCAGATCTCGAGCTGCTTTTCCAATTTCCTTCATCTTCTGAAGCGTGGAGGACTGGATATCCGGAGAGTTTGCAGAGACCACACAAACCAGAAGGTGTACTTTGTCGTCTGCAGAAGGACTGGGGTTGTAGAACTGAATGCTGCTCTCTGACAGTGCAGAAACAGGGTTGAACTGGAACATGACAAAAAGAGACGTAACAGGGGGGTCCTCCCTGGAGAAAGTTTAATATAATTAACCACATTTCCTGTAATTAAGTGCACTTTTAGTGTGTCCCAGCTGGTAATTCTATCTATCTGCCTCCCCCTCTCACTGCAGACTCGGACCTTCCGCGTAGTGTCCTGCGAGCCACACCTGCTCCACTGCACCTTTTACACTACACTTCAACACCTATTACACTACTGACTAACATTCACACAGATGCACCACAGTACACTTCTCACATCACTGACAACAGTAACACCATAGAACTATAATAAAACCTGGAAGATTAATCCAAAATGGCGCCCTGTTTATCCCTATGGAGTTTTTTTTACTTCCGCATTTACTTCCTGATACGGAGGCTGCCATCTTTGCTTTAGGGCGCCACGTGACGACAATCCCCCATGATGCTTTGAGCGATGTGAACGACCACGCAGCTTGCAAGTTTTTGTGTTAACGTTAGCTTGTGTGATTGTAATTGTGTTCTTCATGTTAGATCACACGTGAAAGCGTCTGAAATGAAATAAAATATAACTTACAGGTATGCTAGTCTAGCCTTGTCCACGTGCTTCTGTTTGTATCGTCCAACGTGCTCATTCACGTGACTCGCACATGTTTACCGTGACGTCACTTTATATAAAAACGGTAATTTCGTGGATTTTACAAACGGTAGAAAAGAACATTTCCTTCTATTTTATTTAAATACCGATAAAAATTAAGTACTGTCTGCAGTTATAATGTGAAATTATAGAAAAAGGCTGGGCCCAAGAGGCTGCAGTACCTCGCACGGCCACTAATCAATCTGGGACCACAAACAGAGGGGGCGCACCTTATCCAGTTCATTTAATACATCCATGAGTAACATGCTGTATTATTGTTTCCAACATTAAAAAGAAGAGTCTCCACTGTGAGCTCTAAAGCAGTTCAGTTGTGTCCTCCCCTTTTGTTGCAGCTCCTTGAGCCAGAGTCTGACTATCACACAGTGACATAAGTCATGGATTGCACATATAAAGAGTGCTTTTACTGTCATTCACAATATGCACAAGGGGCACTTGGTAAATGTGTAAAAATGATCAGGTCATTCAGCTCATTATTATTCACACAAACTTCTTCCTTTGATTGTTTAATTGTCCAATTAAGTAAATTAAAGGCTCATCCAAATCAGGACTTTTACAATATGACGTCAACAAAATATATATTAAACCTTCATAATAAATTATAATTACATTATTTTATTATTTTGGCCAATAAAAATCACAAGTGAGACGAGAGCTAATTTTTTGTTAAAGGTCCCATAACATGCAAAATCGACTTTTCAGAGGTTTTAACCTTCCTACAGTGCTATTTGGGCCTCGTATGTTGTGCCCAAAGTGGTTTTTTGATTGATTCCCGCATGCTTTCGCTAGAGAACTGTCTTTTTGTCCCCTCGGCTGAGCAGGCAGGCGGGGCTCATCCCATGGATGACGCCGGCTTCCCATGGATGACGCGTGTTTAAGCTCACGCCTCCGGGAAGCCAGCACGCAGAATAAAACAGCTAATGCTAATGCTACACAGTAATTACACGATGGATACGACAGATCGAAGAGTTAGCTTGTTATTTACCAAGCGGCAGCGTCCGTGCGTCGGTACTGGAGCACGCGTCAAACTCCAGGTCAGATCCAGGGCGTAGGACTCAGCACGACAAAGCACCGTCAGGGACGGATAAAAGGTTTATTCCGTGTTTGTGTATAGCTGTTTACCGGAGCACACGGCGCATGCGCACTATCTCCGCTCTAGGCTTCGGCACGAGTTGGGCGGGGGAGGCGCGCGAGTTGGGCGGGGGAGGCAGCCTGCTCTCTGTCCGGGGGGGGTCAGATCGCAGAGTGAGCCGTTTGCTTTTACAAGGAGGGGGGCCAGTCCAAGAAATGGGTGTTTTTTGGAAACTGTTATGTTATGGATATTGCACAACGCAAAATTTTATCAACAAAGCCCTTAGAATAGACTGTGTAAAGGGCAAAATAGCAGAATATGGGACCTTTAAAAGTCTATCAGACATGGCCTGACCCTCCAGGTCGCCTCTTGGAAGCCCCTGTTGTGTCAGAGCAGGACCTTCTTCATAAATATATTAATGTACCTTGTATCCGTCCCTCACGTGCCCCAACATGGCCAGTTTGATGTCTTCAGCTCGAACTCCAACATCTTCACCACTTTCCAGACCCATGATGTCGTTGAACACAAACGGATAGTACTCTTTTCCCACTTTTTTGATTTTGTGGGTTTTGTACTGCACAAAAGACAAAACAAATCAGAAACTATATACCAGTGAACAAACACAGATCTTGTGAGTTTCAGAGTTACTTTGTGTTCACAGATACCATTTGCCCCTTCGGTTTATCAAAGTTTTCTTAATCTGAGTTACCTGAATAGTGAAGCTCTTGCAGCTTATGGCTTTTGTTGCACGCTGAATATCTGGTCTGCCGCGGACCGCAGTGCTCACTGAGTTCACAAAGCTGGACTTCCCGGCTCCCACAGGTCCATACAGCACAACACGCACATGATTCACCTCATCAGTCGAAGGTTTGAACTCCTTCAGGAGACTGAGCAGGTCCTGTTTGCTTCTGAGCACAAGGTTATTATTGTTAAAGGTTTAACGTGTAACATGGCCACAAAACCTACTCTTATTGAAACAAGGCACAGAATCTTCATCCAGCCAGCGTAATTCATTCCACCAGCAGAAAATTACACCACTCAGCCTTTCAGCAAAATAAGCAAAGCATGTTACAGTCATTGCCTTCATGGCACAACGATTTATCATAAATGATGTGCTAAAAAAAACATATCATTGGTTTACTCTTTACTCTTTTACTTAAGTCAATGACACTTATGGTGCGTTGACAGGGACTAAATTGAGGCTAAACCCAGAACAAAACCTGGACTAAACCAGGAGCAGTAAATAAATTATGTGACCTTTTACCATTTGAACAAAAACACACACACCCCAAGGTTATGGTTAACATGAACAGCTCACCCCCAGTTGACTTTCCTCCACGGCTCCTCAAACACTGCAGAGACAAGTTTGAGTGAATCCTGAGAGTTTTACAACACCAAAAGAAATGTCATTTAAAAGAGAATCTTACGTGGAGGAGAGGGAGCTGGAGCTGTAAACACAAAGTAAACAGAAAGCAGAAAATCCAAACAAATATTAGAAGTCAGTCAAAATAAAACAAACAAATATGTGCTTTTCTTACGTGTGCTTGCATTGCCTCCCATAGCTTTCCTGATGTTGTAGTCTGTAGTTTAAAATCCAAGAGAAAAACAGGGGCAGAATTATTCAAACATCTGCAGAAAAAGCCACTGATGCATTTATCAAGTTGTAGTGAACATATTTTATGATTTCTTACAATAAACAAATCATGAACTTCTTGTCAAAGACAAGGCAGACTTTTAAAGGAGACATATTATGCTTTTTAGAGATACTTAGTATTGAACTATAACATCAGAAGATCATCTTTTTACATTTTGTTAATTTTAAACCACATCATTGAGAAAGTGTTTGGAAACAGAAACAAACAGCAGATTGTGATTTAAGTTCCTTTATTTTTGAAAAGTGGCTACATGACATTTTAGACTCAACATGTGTACACTCACCCCTCCTTGAACCGCCACCTTAACGTGGTGGAGGGTTTTGAGTTCCCGAATGATCCTGGGAGCTATGTTGTCGGGGGCTTCATGCCCCTGGTAGGGTCACCCATGGCAAACAGGTCCTGGATGACGGGTCAGACCAAGAGCGGTTCAGAAGCCTCTTATGACGAGTACTACATCAAGGTTGTGTACGTCGCCCGGATTGGCAACACCGGGGCCCACCCTGGAGCCAGGCCTGGGATGGGCGCTCGACGGCGAACGTGCCTGGTGGCCGGGCCTTTCCCCACGGGGCTCGGCTGGGACAGCCCGAAAGAGCGATGTGGGGCCGTCCTCCCGTGGACCCACCACCTGTGGGAGGATCCGTAAGGGGCCGGTGCAGAGGGATCCGGGCAGCGGTCGAAGGCAGGGGCCTCGACGACCGGATCTCCGGACACAGAAATTAGCCCTGGGGACATGGAATGTCACCTCGCTGGGGGGGGAAGGAGCCTGAGCTTGTGCGGGAGGTCGAGCGCTACCGACTAGATATTGTCGGTCTCACCTCCACGCACAGCCTGGGCTCTGGAACCCGTCTCCTCGAGAGGGGCTGGACGCTCCATTTCTCTAGCATTGCCCGTGGGGAGAGGCGGCGGGCTGTTGGGGGCTTGCTCATAGCCCCACAGCTCAGCCGCCACGTGTTGGAGTTTACCCCGGTGAACAAGAGGGTCGCGTCCCTCCGCCTTCAGGTGGGGGACAGGTCTCTCACCGTTGTGGCGGCCTACGGGCCGAACAGCAGTGTAGAGTACCAGGTCTTCTTGGAGTCCCTGGGAGGGGGACTGGACAGTGCACCAACCGTTATTCTACTGGGGGACTTCAACGCCCACGTGGGCAACGACAGTGACACCTGGAGAGGGGTAATCGGGAGGAACGGCCCCCCTGATCTGAACCCAAGCGGTGTTCAGTTATTGGACTTCTGTGCTAGTCACAGTTTGTCCATAACGAACACCATGTTGTTGTCTTGTGGGACTCCTGAAGCAGCTGACAGGTACCGGCAGGCCAAGCGCTCTGCAGCCCGTGTGGTCGCAGAGGCAAAAACTCGGGATTGGGAGGAGTTGTGAGGCCATTGTAACCCAGGTCATAAAACGTCATAAACCCAACAAAAATAATAAATCCCTATATTACCGGTCAGTGAATGCACCACGTCACACACGCACCACGTTACGTACACGCCGCGTGGCGCCAGCCAATCGCGTTCGTCCCAGCGCCTAATACAAGCACCTTTGCCTCTCCTCCACTCAGTACGTGAGGAGCTGCCCGAGAAGTCCGCTAACCGACCGCCGCAGACAAGTTTCCGGTGTGCGCTGTGTTTTAAAGTGGAGTTGGCCAGGTGTGCCCAGTCAGGTCTTGTTAGAAGAATATATATTATCTACTATTATTTTAGATTACAATGTATTGTTTGTGTTCTTGTTTAACTGTATTAATCATATGCTTTGAGTTGCAGTAACTCTCATAATCTCTAAAGATACATGCAATCAGTGGAGTGCAGAAGTGAGTGACCCACTTCTGCTGCGCTGCCGCCTTAACGAATGTCAACTTCATGATAAACTGATTTATTTTCCTTATATGGATTTGTTTAGGTACATGATGTATTTTTCCACTCTCTGTCATTGTGTGTTCCCCTCTCTTTAGGACAGAGAGTGACATGTAACTAGGGGTGTGACAAATTAATAAAAGCATGGTGAAGCGGCAGAGAACTCAGAGCGCACCGAGTGAATGTACTCAGCAATGTTACTGGGTCTTTTCTCTGTCCGCTCTCCTTGCAAGCAAAACTAAATACTCTGTCTTGTCTTCCTTTCCTTGTGTGTTTACAGTAAGTTGGGTTTAACCAGCATCCAACAGGTCTAAAACACAATGGCGAGCTAAGACCAGCCTGGAAACCAGAACCTCAACAATCAGCTCAACGATACAGTCTCCTGCGGTCTGGTAGGGGCTGTGTGCAGCCAAGTCCCCTCCCACACACACACCAATTCACCTGCTCGAGAATCCTCAACCACATAAAACGCGCTGATGGACAATGACAAGAACTTGCAGTCAAATCTAATGGACACCTCACAATAATTCAAATTCTGAGAATTCTGAATGAGCCACAGTTTTCTTGTGGGAACTTTCCTTGGACTATTGATTGTATTCTTTTGTGACATCTTGTTGTTGGTTGATTGAAATATTCATGGGTGAAAAACACTTGGTTAACTGAGAATTATTATCATTTGAAATCTGCAGATTTGTAAATATTGGGTTTATGTTGTATGTCAATTTTCACAGTCACTGTTAATATACGGCACCAGCCACAAAATCTTAATTGTTGTCTGTGTATTATTACTGCCACGCACCTCCGAATCGGTCCTGCTCTTCTGATCTGGCCTATTTACAAATTACAATTTAAGCAAACAAATTTTTTCTGGCATTCCAACATATATGCTACACCATGGGGGAGGACTATCGGTCGGCCTAAAAGAAATTCTTGCAAACCATCCGATGCCTCAGGAGGGGGAAGCAGTGCTTCACCAACACCGTGTACGGTGTGGGTGGAGAGCTGTTGACCTCGACTGGGGATGTGGTCAGACGGTGGAAGGAATACTTTGAGGATCTCCGAAATCCCACTGTCACGTCTTCCGAGGAGGTAGCAGAGACTGAGATCTCGGAGGCAGACTCGTCCATCACCCTGGCTGAAGTCACTAAGGTTGTTGGCAAGCTCCTTGGTGGCAAGGCCCCGGGGGTGGATGCACCCTGAGTATCTTAAGTCTCTGGATGTTGTGGGACTGTCTTGGCTGACACGTCTCTGCAACATCGCGTGGCGGTCTGGGACGGTACCTCTGGACTGGCTGACCGGGGTGGTGGTCCCTCTGTATAAGAAGGGGGACCGGAGGGTGTGTTCCAACCACAGGGGGATCACACTTCTCAGCCTCCCCGGTAGGGTCTATTCCAGGGTACTGGAGAGGAGAATCCGACCAATAGTCGAACCTCGGATTCAAGGAGGAGCAGTGTGGTTTTCGTCCCGGTCGTGGAACACTGGACCAGCTCTATACTATCCTATCTATACTATCGGGGTGCTCGAGGGTTCATGGGAGTTTGCCCAACCAGTCCACATGTGCTTTGTGGATCTGGAGAAGGCATTCGACCGTGCCCCGGGGCGCCTTGTGGGGAGTGCTCCGGGAGTATGGGGTCCTTTGCTAAGGGCTGTCCGGTCCCAATATGACTGGAGCAGGAGCTGTGTTCGCATTGCCGGCAGTAAGTCAGACCTGTTCCCAGTGCATGTTGGACTCTGCCATGGCTGTCCTTTGTCACCGGTTCTGTTCATAATTTTTATGGATAGAATTTCTAGGCGCAGTCAGGGCGTGGAGGTCTATACTCACAGACCGCCCCTCCCTCAAGTCTTTTAAAAACATCTAGAATGACTTTACTTTCTTTTTGTTTTGATAGGACTATTCAGAATAAATGACCATATCTGGGGTAAATAGTTTAAAACCCACAATGAAAGAAGGGGAATTCAAATTCTCGACACTTAGGATTACTACTTGTTCTACTACTTAATTCTACTTGTTTTTATTTAATTTATCTCTATCTTTTTTCTTTTTTTAATTTGTCAAACTTTGCGGTTGCCCTCATCCTGTTTTAAGAATCACACATCCTGTCTATAATGTTATTGTTTTAACTGTGCATATTTACATAAGAGCCTTGTATTTTCAGTCACATGCATTTAACTAACATTCAATATTAATTCAAACTTGTCTTTTGTCCTATCGACATAAGATATTTGCATCAACAAATTCCCAGTCTTAAATACATATTTTTATATATTGTTTGAAGTAACAGTCTCTTGAGTAAAAATTTTAGTTCCTCTTCTTGCTGTGAGTAAAAAACTGACAAAAGCTTAATGTGGACGATATGAAATGATTGAACATTTGTGTTTTGTGCACCACCCCTTCAGATATGATTGAGTTTTTCTCAAGTTTGTGTCTGTCCTTTAAAAATACCTGATTTTGTGCATTATTTGTTTTTCGGGCACTGTGCCAACTGCACTTTGGATGCCCCACCCCTCCATCTCACAACCCTGACTCGTAGAGCCGCATAGCATACTCCTCATCTGCCTGGAGGAAGTCTTTCTACACTTGAAGAATTGCTCCTCATCTACCTGGAGGAACTCTCTCTACACTCGATGAAGTACACCTCATCTGCGTGGAGGAATTGTCTCTAAACTAGATGAACTGCTTTGTATTTGCCTGGAGAAAATCTCTATACACCAGACCAGGGGTGTCAAACATGTGGCCCGCGGCCAAATGCGGCCCTCAAGGTGATTTCTGGTGGCCCCTGAGATGATTTTTCATTTGTATTATAAACAGCCCACCAATAAAATGCATAGGACCCATCAAAACTACAACTACCATAATGCACTGCAGCATTTGCACCTACATGGCCCCTGCCTCCGCTGCTCCTGGAGCGCAGTGCCGAGAATTGAACCCAGCATTCTCGGGTTCGGACATCCGGGTATTAGAACTTGTGTGACGCGTGCTTGGTTTGGCAGCCACGGGCAAAGGGGAAAACATCAGACCGCAGTCCATGAAAGTATGGCATGACTGGAATAGAAAATCTAAAGGCACCATGACCCCATCTGAAGTTAAACGTTTTGCTTATGTGTGACACAAGAGCAACCAAATTTGGACTAACCACAACTGTAGATCCCTGCAGCAAGTCACAAATAACTTGAAATGCTGTAGTTAGTTCTTCTGTTTCATAGCAGCCAGCTTTAAACACTGACTGCAGGATTCCCTTCACGGTGGGACTGTTTAGTCCTCGGCATTTGTACGCAAACAGTACCAAACTAGAAACTACAGGTGCTAAAGTCCACAACCTGAATCCTCACAATGATCACTGTGGATGAACTTCCACTTCCAAAAAGTGTGAGCACTTGATAGACAAAAATGAATACTTTGACAATGTGCCACAACTAATAGACTTCAGGAGAGTGGAATATGGACCTGTGCCATGACCAGGTGAGTCGTCTTTAGCTTCGTAGCAGTTCCTGGTGTTTATTCTGTTGTTGTGTGCTGCTTGGGCTCATTTGTGGTGGTTATTCTGGGGAATATGAAGAGTAGAGTGGAGTTTACCATTACTTTCCATTGTAGTTTTGTAATACGGAAAGGGTTTTATTTTAAGTGCTGTGTTGTGCTTTTATTTTGGACTGCATTCCTTCCTGTTTTTATCTGCCTCTACCGCACTTTACGAGCACTCAGCACTTTAATGCAGCACACCTGTGGACGCTGACCACACACTGCTTTTATAGGCCACTGGAGAGGAAGAACGGTGGGGAGCCGGGCGGCAGGGGATGCTGCATCCGTGCTGAGCGGAGGCTCGCCCCGCACGTGAGACCGTGACGCAGATAGAGGACGAGACAGAGAGCAGACGGAGCCGGAGCAGGAGAAACAATGCACACGCACCGGGGACCACGAGCACGCTGGAACCGCAAGTGTTATGAGGTGACCGACACTTGTCAGAGAGAAATAGCCTATGGCTAGCGGTGTTTTGGGGCGCACACTACTGATTGCTTGTGTCCGCGTAGGGTTCCAGTGCCAGAAGAGGAGAGCCAGCCAGGAGGTGAATCGAGACGTGAAACACGCGCAGGGGCTGAGGAGGACTCCGCTAAGGTTTTGGACAATGCTTAGTGTTTAGATCTGATCAATCAAACCTGACAGTAGCTGCACTCATGAAGACTTCAACAGAGAGATCATTAATGACATTAATTCTAAATAGACAAAAGCTGTATATTTTATGTAATATTTTCTTTTGTTCTTTTGGATGTTGCCTTTTCACCAGGTACCACTCTGAGTCACACAACTTTAATTTATTTCCTTTAGGAGTCACTCTTCAATTAATTTGTCTTTGTCTCATTATTTTATGTTTCAGCCACAAGAGGAAACAATTGAAACAAGCACCACTTTTTTTTATTTGTGTCTTTAAATTGTTGCTACATGTACCAAAAAGTGTGTACATTGGGCAATTTAGGCTTCAAACTGCATGGAAGCATGTGTGTATTTTCCCTCTTATCTTAAAAATAAATGTAAAACAAAAAGCTGTTTTAATCCTATGTCATGTTTCACACTATAATATAATACAACTACTGTGTGAAAGTATAACAGTGCTCTGATTAGACAAAGTAACAGAATACAATACAAAATACTTTTGAACGCAAGTATTCTGTTCCTAATTTTCAAAATATTCTTCCTAACACATGCCTCAAGTGTTATTCTAACTCTGTGTCCAGCAGAGGTCGGATCTGGAAAGACTCAAAGAGAAAATGAACAGATAGTTTAACAGAATAAGCAACAGAAGATGTATGACTTAATAAAAAGGTTAAAATGTTGTATTGTTGTAATATCATGGTTTCTTCTCTTACAGATGCAATAACAGTTGCAGAGGACTACAAACAGAACCCAACCATGCCTCGTGATAATCGGAATAATCTGATAAAAGCCTTTAACAGAAAATTAAAAGACCATCAAGCAAAAGGTAAAAATTTGTAATTATTCAGACCTAAAATCTACCTTGAGTAATCATGTGTAACTGGTTTTTGGCTCAATAGTTCGATCCAATTCCAAGTAATACTATGGTAAATATCATAATATCTTTCTAAAATACATTGAAACGCCTCAGCTATGAACAGTTTATACTCTGGTTATATCATTATTGCCTTTTAACCTTTGAACTAATATGAAAAGAAAATATAAATATAAATATATATATTTTATTGTATTGATATTTTTGCACAAGTATCTATACTTTTTGCCACCTCTTTTCAATATATATATATATATATATATATATATATATATATATATATATATATATATATATATATATAAGGAATGTAGGAAAATGTGTTGTCAATGAAAGCTATATATATATATATATATATATATATATATATATATATTTCGTATCAATCCATCACTATTCCATAATGATAACACACACACTTTTTTCTTGTTACAGTTGTGAATAATCATGAAAGAAAATCTATTTTTTCCAGGTTCAAATTGGCCTTCATTTCCCTCATTAAACCTACCTTCATGGCCATCCAACAAGGCCAAAGTGTATCCTGTGGTCACGGCTCAGACGTTTGGAGCTGATAAAGAGATTCTGAAGAGAATCAGCGTGGAAGAATGTAGAACCCCAGCAGACTGTGACGTGGTCGTGGTCTTCTGTCCAGTCACGACATATGTGGGGTCAGACGTGGACGACGCCATGAGGAAGATCCCAGGTAAATATGCTTCAGTACGTTGGGACAAATTAGCCTCCAGATTACATCCATAGCTTTCATTGACACATATTTTCCTACATTCCTTAAAGTGCAGGTTACACGTCTCAGAATGAGACCCAACTCATTCTGGTGCAACATATTTCATTTTGGTAGAAACATCTGCAAAATATAAAACAAAATCTCAATGCAGGAGATCGTTTGATGCATGACTCTGCTGCACTTAAGGTACTTCTTCTGCCCGGCATCAGCAATAGTTGGCGAAAGTACCAGGCTGCCTCTACTGGTGACATTGAGTATTGCACTTGAAAAAAGCTCAATATGCAATATGCTACACGCAATATGAAGTGAACAGTAGTTACCGTAAAATGTGGGCTATAAGCCGCTACTTTTGTCTCATGATTTCAACCCTGCGGCTTATACAGCGATGCAGCTAATTTATGTATTTTTCCATGAACGGCCTCTAGAGTAGAGTTTAGATCGGGCTCAAAAATTCAAGCCCGACCCGCCCGAGCCCGCGCCCGTACTGTCCGAACCCAACCCGGCACGATTCGACCTGAACCCGACTCGGAGTCATTTGCTGCATGATTTGACCCGACCGGCCGCACACGTATGTCCGAACCTGAACCGAGCTCACGCACGTGTAGAACCGGAGTTACGTAAACTGAGTTCCGTGCAGAGGTTTAAAGGCAGAATAAGTAACTGCTGTTTAGTGTTCTACCTGCACCAACGGGACGTCTCCTGTACCAGACGGGCCTGGTCCGTTTGCTGACGCCGGTCCACATGAGCTCTCTCCCTCTCTCCTTTCTTCTCTCACTCTCTCTCTCCTCCTGCTCTTTCTCCTCCGTTGCCCTCTTTTTTTCCTCTTTCCTCCACTCCGTGCAGCAACCGCGCACTTTCAGGCGTCTTTTCTTACGTAACATATTTTGATCACTTTATTAGGGGATGGGGAGGAAAACAACACAGCACTGGCTGCACACTGCGCTCTTTCGCCGTGGAGCGCATGTTAACCACGTGCGCCTCTGCCACGTGCATGCCTCTTCCCGAAAACAACTTTGTACATATATAAGCCGCACCTGACTATTGTATGTACAAAGTTGTTTTTCTTTGTAAATATGGCTGTTGCGGCTTATACTCAGGAGCGCTCAATAGTCCGCATTCTACGGTATATTTCTCATTTTTAAGCCCATTTAAATACAATCATGGGGGCAACCATTTTATCTTCTCAAACTCACGGCCCGCGGGACAAATGCGGCCCTCAGGGTGATTTCTGGTGGTAGTAAGGGAGGGGACATGTAGACACTAATGCTGCAGTGCATTATGGTAGCTGCAGTTTTAACAGGTTCTATAAAACGTATTGGTGTACCATTTATAATACAAATAAAAAATCATCGCCTTAAATGTGTCACTTGATGTAAATTGTTTCAATGGTACATTGCCTTTTGATTACATCACGTAAGGATTCTGTTTTAGAACTCAGCACTACTTCCTGTCATTTTAAACTTTTATTTTTCATAATTTCTTCACAAACTGAAACTTCACAAATGTAAAACTATGATGAATATTTACCACAGGTGCCCTCCCACCAAACTAAGTCATGATTTGAAAAACATGAGAACCTTCATAAATAAACTTGGCATTATCCATATTACAGCACAAAGAGAATGATCCATAAGGGTGTGTGTGTGTGTGTGTGTGTGTGTGTGTGTGTGTGTGTGTGTGTGTGTGTGTGTGTGTGTGTGTGTGTGTGTGTGTGTGTGTGTGATTCCAGAATGGTTGATTTGACTTAAATGAGTGGGTTACATCTTTATCTTTAATTAAAGATGTGCCCAGATCTTGATAGTTTCCTTTTACACTGCAAAATAATATTTAGGTAAGTTAAAAGGACTTAAATTAAAAACTTATTATGTTTATTTGAGTAAAATTATCTACCAATGGAACAAGATTTTTTTTTCTTAATTTAAGCAACATGAGACTCTTTTTTTTTTTCCCCAGATTTTACAAGTAAAGAGTTATCTTTTTTAAGAGTTATCTTTTTTAAGGACAAAAGGTTATGTTGCATTGGTAGGTAATTTTACTTATCAAGTCAAATCCACTGAAATCTACTATCTGTGTCTGTAACTGAAGTAATTTTAACTTACCAATTCATTTTTGCAGAGTACCAGATGGAGGACAAAAAATAAAATAAATAATAAATAAAAGATTAAACCCACAACATTAGCGCCATCTCATCAACATATCTATGAACATAAGTGAGTTGGTTTCAAGGAGAAATGCCAGATTGCTCAAATGTGCAGCTTAATTTATACTGGACTTCATAACAAGACAATAAAGAGTAACAACATCATAAAAAGTGACACATTTAAGTTAGTGTTTGGTCTTTGTTTTAGTTGAAGGTGTAATTTGAGTGTTTGTTTTTAGGTGAAGCAAAGGAGAAAAACGTGATTCTGGTGGTGATGCATCATTTAAGAGACGATAATTCTCTGTCAAACGCCCAGCTGAACCATGGACATCAGAACGTCATTAAAGATGTTCATGTTCTCTACCATGAAACCAAGAAAGGGTTAATAACATCCGCAAGAAATGACTAGGCCATACAGGACCTCAAAGACTTTTGCAAGACTTAAGCAACATAATAATTCAATCTTATGTGAATACTTGTGCTTCAACTGTAAATGTTATGATGCAAATACAAAATATACACTTCATGTGAAATATGAATAAACTAGCAATTCTAAGTTACACTCAGTTTGGTTTGTGTGATTTATAGACTAGACGGGCGGCCATCTTGGAGTGGAGATTCATTTTCTACCACTTATTCCCTGCCACCGTGTGTCAATACACCATACGGACACAGCCACTCATAATCATTCTGTTTATTTCATAACCATTACTTGATAATAGTTTATATACTAAAATAAATTTCTAAAAGTCTTTTTTCACATTAGTTTGGTAGAATATTAGCGTTAGACAAAGTACACACAAAAAACAAAACAAACACAAAAAAGTTCAATTGACAAAGAATGTAATACAAAATTATGATGTGTATTTGTGTGTGTTAAGTAATATGAGAACACAAGATGGATGCCGGAGCTGGACACTGGTTAATATGGGTTACCATGACAACGTTCTCTCTAGCCCTACTTACATGACTCAGTGGGTAAAAGTTCTCAACATATCACCAACAAACAGGAAGCTGAAACCCATAATGTGGCTGTGTTTATTTTTGATTTTTGTGTCGTGTTCTGACAAGCCACATGGGGGCAGTAGAGCTTCCTTCTGTAAAGGCAGCAGCCAGTCCCAAATGTAAATGAGTTTTAGGTTTATCATAGTTCAGCCTTTCATGTTAGTATGCAAGATATTATCATTCGGACCAAGACGATAATGTTGACTATATATATATATTGATCAGCTGAAGTTTTTAAGTCTATCAGTTTGTCAATTTATTCTTTGTGCTTCATCTTTGTGAGATCCATTTCCTTCACTTACACTGCTGACCGACCTGTCCATTAAAGCCTACATTAGAAATGTATTTGTACATTTCATGGTCATCAATATTTCATGTCTTTGTTTTTTGCGTTTCACTACATGCACATCAGTCGTGATACTTCCTAAATCACCGCTCTTTAAATAATGCCGTTTCTTTGCACAAACCTTAGACGTTTTATATAAGTCCTTTGTACAATCAATGATTCAAACGTGGGTGAGTTTAATGGAGTAGAATGTGTTGTGAATTAGAGTCTAAATTGTGTCCCCAGGAGCAAGCTGAGCAACAAATTGTCCATTATTGTATAGGCTAAGTAACTTTATTCAATCTTTAATGAAAAAAATAAAATAATTCACTAACACTTAAAATTGCAAAATCAAAACTTACTAAACTGCACAGAAATAGCTGATGCAATATGATAAGGTAGTAATAATAATAATAATAATAAAGGTCCAGCTTAGTACAAAGTATACACAGCCTGTTACCTGGTCCAGTTATGTGTGAGGAATGATTGTTTATTTCAATAGAAGCAATCAACAGTAGCATGTATTGTTTTGTTAAGCCACCAGAGGGCAGCAGCAATTACTTCCTCAAAGGGAAAGCTTAGTGCTGCATTAGAGGTGAGAATTTTCTGAAATGTACCTCTACTTTTACATCATTTATAAGGGTGTTTACATGGTCTTTCACCTTGTGTGCATCAGACAGTGAACATGGTATTTATTCTTTGTTCTGTTTATTAGATGTCATGATAACATTATATTTTCACATAATACTTAAAATATATGACAGGTTCTCAAAATGTTCTAATTATGACTTAGTTTGGTGAGAGGGGACCTGTGGTAAATATTTATCATAATTTTACATGTTAAGTTGCAGTTTGTGAAAATGGAATCCCTCTGTGATGTCGTCAAAAAGTGATGTGTCATTGCAGAGACAGTTAATACTCATCTGACAGTTTAAACAGTCATTCAATAAAATAAAGGTGTTATCAAGTATTATTATTTGTCAAATCATAACTAATTTATGTAATTTATGTGGATATTGACCTTATTCTGCCCCGCCCACTTTTGCAGTTTTTTGCACTTTTGTTGTAAACGCACTTTCGTTTGACGAGAACTCCGTTAAGCTAATGACGAACGAGGGAAAAGTCTCACCGCTAAAATGTTACATAAAGTAGATTGATTTGTGTACAATGTTTAATGAACACGAGCAACAACAAGTCAACAATGCACCGATTTCCTGAGGCCTGAAAACGGCTTTTTAGTCCATGTAGAACTTATTTTCTGTTGAGCTCGTCTGCTCCATGTAAACTAATACAACAGAAACAAGACGGCGGCGCGTAAGGCAACTTCCGGAATAAGGTGGTGTTGTGGAAATTCATGTAATAAGTCCAAGGAAAAAGGAGCACTGTCTCTCTCAAAAAGGTGGATTCTTTATTCTAAGATGCATCGAAGAATAACTGTTCCCAGACAGATGTTCTGTCTCAACTACACGGGTGATCAACGGAGCAACGACGCATCAGCAAGAATTAATAACATCAGCAAGAAATGACGAGGCCATACAGGACCTCAAAGACTATTGCAAGACTTTAGCAACATAATAATTCAATCTTATGTGAATACTTGTGCTTCAACTATAAATGTTATGATGCAAATACAAAATATACACTTCATGTGAAATATGAATAAACTAGCAATTCTAAGTTACACTCAGTTTGGTTTGTGTGATTTATAGACTAGACGGGCGGCCATCTTGGAGTGGAGATTCATTTTCTACCACTTATTCCCTGCCACCGTGTGTCAATACACCATATGGACATTTATTTCATAACCATTACTTGATAATAGTTTATATACTAAAATACAAAACACAAAAAAGTTCAATTGACAAAGAATGTAATACAAAATTATGATGTGTATTTGTGTGTGTTAAGTAATATGAGAACACAAGATGGATGCCGGAGCTGGACACTGGTTAATATGGGTTACCATGACAACGTTCTCTCTAGCCCTACTTACATGACTAAGGTGGTGTTGTGGAAATTCATGTAATAAGTCCAAGGAAAAAGGAGCACTGTCTCTCTCAAAAAGGTGGATTCTTTATTCTAAGATGCATCGAAGAATAACTGTTCCCAGACAGATGTTCTGTCTCAACTACACGGGTGATCAACGGAGCAACGACGCGAGCCCCACAATAAGAAACACAGCAATATATAGAGTTACAGTGGGCCGGCCCATGAAGGCCACCGAGAATCAGGTTTGTCAGGCAGTCACAAGGTAGGGGGTACATTACAATACACATTAAAATGGTTGCATGCAGGGGGGGTCTAGATGATCAAATTAGAATGTCTCTGGAGGTGTCTCTTTGAGTGAGGAGACTGGTTAACCATAGGGGGTCCAGGTGGTTAAATAAGAATGTAAATGGTGCTTCCTGGATTGGAGAGGCCAAATGGGAGCTTTTGTTTAGCTGGCCTACGAAGGAACAGAGAAACAGAGACCCCAGGTGTCCCTCTTGACACTTGTAGCTCCAGGTTTGGCTGCAGGCAATTCATAAAGACGCTACAGACAAATGGTTACATGTAAATACATCAAATGACATTTTTCTTTTACAGTGGATAGGCCCTTGTTTTCAAAATGGTTGCTAGGTAACAATTGTGGAATTACCTCTGTTATATTTGCTGCTCATGTTCAACCAGGAAGTAACATTATAAATATTACGAAAACTGTCAAAATGTGAACAAATAGGTAAAACATTTAATAAAATCTTACATAGACTTCAATTAGTCAGTTGAAACAATGTTTTAATTCAACATAAAACACTTAAAGCAGTAACTTAATGTACTTTGTGTTAAGCTCTCTGTTCCCTCAGTGCAATAAAAGAAGAATATTGTGAACTTTATAATGAATCAAGGAAGTCGTCAGCGAAGTTCAGCATGTGTTTGAGAGCGGTCAGGATCAGTGTGTCCATGTCCTCCTCATTATCGAGCAGTTCGCTGTAGTTCTGCACAGGGAAAATGCAGTTCATGGGGATTCCCACTATTGCACTGAACTCGCCCATCTGCAAGAAAACATTTAGAGACATCATACGGAGCTCATCCTGGTGTCTACATGGGGGATGTAGGAATACATTATAATAGTAATATTATTGTTAAAGGTGCACCGTAAGGGTTCACCACCTGCTTCTCTCCATGGAAGTGTTTAAATGTATCTATCTACATCGAAACAAGCAGCTAAGACAAGAGAACCTGTGAAATTCCTGTGTATAAGCGCATAAGCAAACAAGAGGCAACAGTGGGACCAGTACACACCTTCTGTTTCAGGTACTTGCTCCTGAAGACATTCTTTACATCTCTTTGGACCTCTTCACACATTAGATCAATGTATGTGGCAATGGCCACCTGAGGAATTCCTGCAGACACCACAGCAGCTTTAGACTCATGTAAATACAAATGTTCTATTCTGTAGGTGACAAGTTCAGCAGTAATGATATCTGGTGTAAGGAGGGATTCGCTCAAAGAAAACATTACTTAGTCACTGTGAATGTCTTGGGTTGGTTTTATAAAAGGCATCATACAGTCATACATCATACAGCAAGAACAAAATAAACTGAACTTGCTTGTTGTTTTCAGATCCCCCTTTAATATATAATAATATTCTGCATTTAGTCCTCTTGTTTTATTGACTGTACTGTAGAATGTACTCTTCAACATAAAATTCCTCCTCCATTTTGCCACTTTGGTGCAGCTGAAGATTTGTTGTTTCACTTTTCACACTTCACTGAAGAATCCTCCCTTAGAGCCAGAAGTCATTGTTCAATTCTCTCATCATCCCTGTCAGTGCCACCTGACAGGGTGAAGTTCTTACCCAGATCTCGAGCTGTTTCTCTGATTTCCTTCATCTTCTGAAGCGTGGAGGACTTGATTTCTGGAGAGTTTGCAGAGAGCACACACACCAGAAGGTGCACTTTGTCGTCTGCAGAAGGATTGGGGTTGTAGAATTGAGTGTTGCTCTCTGACAGTGCAGAAACAGGGTTGAACTGGAACATGACAAAAAGAGACAAACTAAATTAAAGCCGCAAAGCGGCGATGGTGGCCCTCGCCCCGCACGCGACCGCCTTCCCACGCGGCCTCGGCCGGTCCCAAACCGCCCCGGGGCGCCGTCCTCCTCCTCTGAGTGTCACTCGGGCCCCGTGACCCCCCTCCCCCCACTCACACCAGGTGGCGTCCCTATAGAAGTGCATTGGCGGGCACTGCTCTCCAGAAGTTGCAAAACCGCCCAAAACTTGACTTCGATGTAATTGACTTTTTCGATCGGAATGCTCTAAATAATGCGTCTGCAGAGTTTCACTGACTTTGCTGGAAATCATTTTGGCCTCTCCATAGACTTATGACATGTCTCATAGGAAATGCATGGGGAATATGCGTGGCCCCCCAGGCCAAACGATCCAAAATAGGACATTGGTGTAATTGACTTTTTTGCAGCTGTTGACGCTTCAAATCAGATTCCAAGATTTCGTGGCAATCTGAAAATGTTGGTACTTTTACATGACCAGCAGGGGGCGCTATAGTGAAAAGTGCTCATGTGCTCCTGAGTCTGTTCTGTTTAATATTTGATTCTGCATCTGTGGTTACAGTTTGTGCTCTGTACTGGCAATGCCTGTGGCTTGGAGAATAATTTTAGAAACAGGAAATGAAGGCGATTTGCGATGGCGAACCACGGCTATACCGTAAACGCTATCATCAAAACTTGGTTTTTAATCGAATTTCAATGCGTCCTGATCAGGAACGTGTGTGTTAGACTGATCTAGGCCCAAAAACCTAGGACCCTTTTGCAATGGAAAAAAAAAAACGTAAAGTGGCATCTAAAATTATAATCAATATGGCTGCCTTGTCGTTTGTCTAAGCACTGCGCACCAATTATGTTTTAGGGTCGTCTTTATGTGTACTATCACCGTGCTAAATTTCATAGGCCTCCTCCAAACTAAATGTATCTCCCTTTCCATAGGCCTGACACAACAGGTGGCGCTGTAGAGGCTGTATTTGAGTTGCATGTAAAATGGTGTTATGGGGCATTGATTTTCCTTAACAGGAGTCACTGTATTAAGTTTGATGGCTGTTACTCACTGTTTAGTGGCTTTTGCTGCATCTTTGAGTGATGAGAGCCAGGTCCATAGAGAATGAATAGGACCTCAGGAGGGCCCTAGAGGCAAAAGTGTGAAGAATAGGGCATGGGTCCAATTGACTTTTTTGCTTCTTATAAAGCAAATAATCATCTCCCAAGATTTGGTGTCAATCGGACAATCTGGACACTTTTAACTGAACTGTAGGGGGCGCTATAGTGATTCGTGGTCCTGTGCTCCTGGTCTATTTTGTGTAATATTTAATTCTCCATCATTGGTGGCAATTTGGGCTCTGTAGGCACAGTCCATGTGTCTTTGAGGAGCGGGCAAAGAAACAGGAAATTAAGGCGATTTGAGACAGGATGTCACGACTAAACCGTGTGAGATAGGCCAAAAATGTTGGATCAGTATCAAAGTTCAATGCGTCCCGATCGGGAACGTGTATGTTAGACTGATGTGGGTCCAAAAACCAAGGACCCTTTTGCAATGGAAAAAAAAAAAACTTAAAGTGGCGTCTACAATTAAATTCAATATGGCCGCCTTGTCGTTTGTCTGATGAGTTTGCACCAATTATGTTTTAGGGTCATATTTATGTGTACTATCACTGTGGCAAATTTCATAGGCCTCCTCCAAAATAAATGCGTCTCCCTTTCCATAGGCCTGACCCAACAGGTGGCGCTGTAGAGGCTGTATTTGACTTGCATGTAAAATGGTGTTATGGGGCATTTATTGTCCTTAACAGGAGTCACTGTATTAAGTTTGGTGGCTGTTACTCACTGCTTAGTGGCTTTTTGGCTGCATCTTTGTGTAAAGAGAGTATATTCTCCCATAGAGAATGTTTAGGAGCTCCGGAGGGCCCTGGAGGGCCCTAGAGGCAAAAGTGTGAAGAATAGGCCATGGGTCTCATTGGCTTTTCTGATCAGGAGGCCATGTAGGATTTGTGTGCAAATTTTCAAAGATAAAAGTCAAAGTAATTGTTTTTCTCCCCATAGTAATTTATTGCGCTCCTAGAGGTGGCGCCGTAGGGTTGATTGTTATTGTGCGCACATAAATGGATTCAGCTGCTTGACGTTTACGTGTGTTTCAAATTTCATGTCGATCGGAGTATGCGTGTGCGCGCAGGAACTATTTAAAAGTACTCTTTGCACCCCTGGTGGCCAACGGTGATAAATGCACCATATCACTAATTCAGTTTTTTTCATGGCGCCCTACACTGGACGTATTCCCCAAGTTTGGTCAAAATCGGACAATGTTGACTTTTCACTTAATAGGTAGGGGGCGCTAGCGAGTACTTTTTATTTATTTTTATTAATGCATTACATTCAGATCATAATTACGCACTCGTGACTGAAATTACAGCTCTGTCAGTCCAAGCGTGTAGCCGTGACATGCGATCGGAAAAACAGGAAGCGAAGGCGTTCTTGATGGCGAGCAGCGGCGAAACCATTTGAGATATCCGAAAAACGCGGATAACTATTGAATTTCAATCCGTGTAGATTGCGTGACGTGTATGCCAGACCCATGTCGGGCGAAAACCCTAGGACTGTTAGGAGCTCAAAAAAGTCAAACTGGCGTGGCGACTTCCGTCAATATGGCGCCCGTGCGCTTGGTCCGAGGGCGCTCCAATGTCATGTTTTGCTCGGTTCACTGTTCTCTATCACTGTTCCGAGTTTCGTGCGCGTCGGGCTATTTTTGCTCGTCCCATTTCCCATAGGGTCCGATTCGGGCCGGTGCTGTTCGTTCGGGTCGGGTCGGACATGTTCGGGATGCACGTTTTCTTAAATTTTTCGCCGGCCGGTCGCGACAATACCCCTATGTCAGACTTTTCGTGCATGTTTACTGGGTCAAAAATGGGCGATAGGTGGTGAAAAAATAATAATAATAATTAAAGCCGCTGGCGCGATGGTAACCCCTCGCCCGCGCGACCGCCTTCCCACGCGGCCTCGGCGGTCCCAAACCGCCCGAGCGCCGTCCTCCTCCTCTGAGCGTCACCGGGCCCCGTGACCCCCTCCCCGCTCACACCGGGAGGCGTCCCTATAGAAGTGCATTGGCGGGCGCTGCTCTCCAGAAGTGACGAAACCGTCCAAAACACGGCTTTGATGTAATTGACTTTTTCGATCGAAATGCTCTAAATAATGCGTCTGCCGAGTTTCACTGACTTTGCTCGAAATAATTTTGGCCTCTCCATAGACTTGTGACATGTCTCATAGGAAATGCATGGGGAATATGCGTGGCCCCTCAGGCCAAAGCGATCCAAAATAGGACATCGGTGTATTTGACTTTTTGCAACGTTTGGCACTGAAAATCAGATTCCAAGATTTTGTGGCAATCCGAAAATGTTGGTACTTTTACATGACCAGCAGGGGGCGCTATAGTGAAAAGTGCTCACGTGCTCCTGACTCTGTTCTGTTTAATATTTGGTTCTGCATTTGTGGTTACAGTTTGTGCTCTGTAGGGCAATGCCTGTGGCTTGGAGAATAATTTTAAGAAACAGGAAATTAAGGCGATTTGCGATGGCGAACCACGGCTATACCGTAAACGCTATCATCAAAACTTGGTTTTTAATCGAATTTCAATGCGTCCAGATCAGGAGCGTGTATGTTAGACTGATCTAGGCCCAAAAACCTAGGACCCTTTTGCAATGGAAAAAACTTAAAGGGGCGTCTAAAATTAAAATCAATATGGCCGCCTTGCCGTTTGTCTGATCACGGCGCACAAATAATGTTTTAGGGTCGTCTTTATGTGTAGTATCACCGTGCCAAATTTCATAGGCCTCCTCCAAACTAAATGCATCTCCCTTTCCATAGGCCTGACACAACAGGTGGCGCTGTAGAGGCTGTATTTGACTTGCATGTAAAATGGTGTTATGGGACATTCATGTTCCTTAAAAGGAGTCACTGTATTAAGTTTGGTGGCTGTTACTCACTGCTTAGTGGGTTTTTGCTCCATTTTTGAGTGATGAGAGTCAGGCTCCCATAGAGAATGAATAGGACCTCAGGAGGGCCCTAGAGGCAAAATTGTGAAGAATAGGGCATGGGTCCTATTGACTTTTTTGCTTCTTATAAAGCAAATAATCACCTCCCAAGATTTGGTGTCAATCGGACAATCTGGACACTTTTAAGTGAACTGTAGGGGGCGCTATAGTTATTCGTGGTCCTGTGCTCCCTGGTCTATTTTGTGTAATATTTAATTCTCCATCATTGGTGGCAATTTGGGCTCTGTAGGCACTGTCCATGTGTCTTTGAGGAGCGGGCAAAGAAACAGGAAATTAAGGCGATTTGAGACAGGATGTCACGACTAAACCATGTGAGATAGGCCAAAAATGTTGGATCAGTATCAAAGTTCAATGCGTCCCGATCGGGAACGTGTATGTTAGACTGATGTGGGTCCAAAAACCAAGGACCCTTTTGCAATGGAAAAAAAAAACTTAAAGTGGCGTCTAAAATTAAATTCAATATGGCCGCCTTGTCGTTTGTCTGATGAGTTTGCACCAATTATGTTTTAGGGTCATATTTATGTGTACTATCACTGTGGCAAATTTCATAGGCCTCCTCCAAAATAAATGTGTCTCCCTTTCCATAGGCCTGACCCAACAGGTGGCGCTGTAGAGGCTGTATTTGACTTGCATGTAAAATGGTGTTATGGGGCATTTATTTTCCTTAACAGGAGTCACTGTATTAAGTTTGGTGGCTGTTACTCACTGTTTAGTGGCTTTTTGCTGCATCTTTGTGTAAAGAGAACGTATTCTCCCATAGAGAATGTTTAGGAGCTCTGGAGGGCCCTGGAGGGCCCTAGAGGCAAAAGTGTGAAGAATAGGCCATGGGTCTCATTGGCTTTTCTGATCAGGAGGCCGTCTAGGATTTGTGTGCAAATTTTCAAAGATAAAAGTCAAAGTAATTGTTTTTCTCCCCATTGTAATTTATTGCGCTCCTAGAGGTGGCGCCGTAGGGTTGATTGTTATTGTGCGCACATAAATGGATTCAGCTGCTTGACGTTTACGTGTGTTTCAAATTTCATGTCGATCGGAGTATGCGTGTGCGCGCAGGAACTATTTAAAAGTACTCTTTGCACCCCTGGTGGCCAACGGTGATAAATGCACCATATCACTAATTCAGTTTTTTTCATGGCGCCCTACACTGGACGTATTCCCCAAGTTTGGTCAAAATCGGACAATGTTGACTTTTCACTTAATAGGTAGGGGGCGCTAGCGAGTACTTTTTATTTATTTTTATTAATGCATTATATTCAGATCATAATTACGCACTCGTGACTGAAATTACAGCTCTCTCAGACCAAGCGTGTAGCCGTGACATGCGATCGGAAAAACAGGAAACGAAGGCGTTCTTCGATGGCGAGCCGCGGCGAAACCATTTGAGATATCCGAAAAAAAGCGGATAACTATTGAATTTCAATCCGTGTAGATTGCGTACGTGTATGCCAGACCCATGTCGGGCGAAAACCCTAGGACTGTTAGGAGCTCAAAAAAAAAAAGTCAAACTGGCGTGGCGACTTCCGTCCAATATGGCCGCCGTGCGCTTGGTCCGAGGGCCGCGCTCCAATGTCATGTTTTGCTCGGTTCACTGTTCTCTATCACTGCTCCGAGTTTCGTGCGCGTCGGGCTATTTTTGCTCGTCCCATTTCCCATAGGGTCCGATTCGGGCCGGTGCTGTTCATTTGGGTCGGGTCGGACATGTTCGGGATGCACGTTTTCTTAAATTTTTCGCCGGGCCGGTCGCGACAATACCCCTATGTCAGACTTTTCGTGCATGTTTACTGGGTCAAAAATGGGCCGATAGGTGGTGAAAAAAATAATAATAATTAAAGCCGCTGGCGGCGATGGTAACCCTAAGCCCGCGCGACCGCCTTCCCACGCGGCCTCGGCCGGTCCCAAACCGCCCCGGGGCGCCGTCCTCCTCCTCTGAGCGTCACCCGGGCCCCCGTGACCCCCCCTCCCCCCGCTCACACCGGGTGGCGTCCCTATAGAAGTGCATTGGCGGGCGCTGCTCTCCAGAAGTGACGAAACCGTCCAAAACACGGCTTTGATGTAATTGACTTTTTCGATCGAAATGCTCTAAATAATGCGTCTGCTGAGTTTCACTGACTTTGCTCGAAATAATTTTGGCCTCTCCATAGACTTGTGACATGTCTCATAGGAAATGCATGGGGAATATGCGTGGCCCCTCAGGCCAAACGATCCAAAATAGGACATCGGTGTATTTGACTTTTTTGCAACGTTTGGCACTGAAAATCAGATTCCAAGATTTTGTGGCAATCCGAAAATGTTGGTACTTTTACATGACCAGCAGGGGGCGCTATAGTGAAAAGTGCTCACGTGCTCCTGACTCTGTTCTGTTTAATATTTGGTTCTGCATTTGTGGTTACAGTTTGTGCTCTGTAGGGCAATGCCTGTGGCTTGGAGAATAATTTTAAGAAACAGGAAATTAAGGCGATTTGCGATGGCGAACCACGGCTATACCGTAAACGCTATCATCAAAACTTGGTTTTTAATCGAATTTCAATGCGTCCAGATCAGGAGCGTGTATGTTAGACTGATCTAGGCCCAAAAACCTAGGACCCTTTTGCAATGGAAAAAAAAAACTTAAAGTGGCGTCTAAAATTAAAATCAATATGGCCGCCTTGCCGTTTGTCTGATCACGGCGCACAAATAATGTTTTAGGGTCGTCTTTATGTGTAGTATCACCGTGCCAAATTTCATAGGCCTCCTCCAAACTAAATGCATCTCCCTTTCCATAGGCCTGACACAACAGGTGGCGCTGTAGAGGCTGTATTTGACTTGCATGTAAAATGGTGTTATGGGACATTCATGTTCCTTAAAAGGAGTCACTGTATTAAGTTTGGTGGCTGTTACTCACTGCTTAGTGGGTTTTTGCTCCATTTTTGAGTGATGAGAGTCAGGCTCCCATAGAGAATGAATAGGACCTCAGGAGGGCCCTAGAGGCAAAATTGTGAAGAATAGGGCATGGGTCCTATTGACTTTTTTGCTTCTTATAAAGCAAATAATCACCTCCCAAGATTTGGTGTCAATCGGACAATCTGGACACTTTTAAGTGAACTGTAGGGGGCGCTATAGTTATTCGTGGTCCTGTGCTCCCTGGTCTATTTTGTGTAATATTTAATTCTCCATCATTGGTGGCAATTTGGGCTCTGTAGGCACTGTCCATGTGTCTTTGAGGAGCGGGCAAAGAAACAGGAAATTAAGGCGATTTGAGACAGGATGTCACGACTAAACCATGTGAGATAGGCCAAAAATGTTGGATCAGTATCAAAGTTCAATGCGTCCCGATCGGGAACGTGTATGTTAGACTGATGTGGGTCCAAAAACCAAGGACCCTTTTGCAATGGAAAAAAAAAAAACTTAAAGTGGCGTCTAAAATTAAATTCAATATGGCCGCCTTGTCGTTTGTCTGATGAGTTTGCACCAATTATGTTTTAGGGTCATATTTATGTGTACTATCACTGTGGCAAATTTCATAGGCCTCCTCCAAAATAAATGTGTCTCCCTTTCCATAGGCCTGACCCAACAGGTGGCGCTGTAGAGGCTGTATTTGACTTGCATGTAAAATGGTGTTATGGGGCATTTATTTTCCTTAACAGGAGTCACTGTATTAAGTTTGGTGGCTGTTACTCACTGTTTAGTGGCTTTTTGCTGCATCTTTGTGTAAAGAGAACGTATTCTCCCATAGAGAATGTTTAGGAGCTCTGGAGGGCCCTGGAGGGCCCTAGAGGCAAAAGTGTGAAGAATAGGCCATGGGTCTCATTGGCTTTTCTGATCAGGAGGCCGTCTAGGATTTGTGTGCAAATTTTCAAAGATAAAAGTCAAAGTAATTGTTTTTCTCCCCATTGTAATTTATTAGCTCCTAGAGGTGGCGCCGTAGGGTTGATTGTTATTGTGCGCACATAAATGGATTCAGCTGCTTGACGTTTACGTGTGTTTCAAATTTCATGTCGATCGGAGTATGCGTGTGCGCGCAGGAACTATTTAAATGTACTCTTTGCACCCCTGGTGGCCAACGGTGATAAATGCACCATATCACTAATTCAGTTTTTTTCATGGCGCCCTACACTGGACGTATTCCCAAGTTTGGTCAAAATCGGACAATGTTGACTTTTCACTTAATAGGTAGGGGGCGCTAGCGAAGTACTTTTTATTTATTTTTATTAATGCATTATATTCAGATCATAATTACGCACTCGTGACTGAAATTACAGCTCTCTCCAGACCAAGCGTGTAGCCGTGACATGCGATCGGAAAAACAGGAAAGCGGCGTTCTTCGATGGCGAGCATGGCGAAACCATTTGAGATATCCGAAAAAGCGGATAACTATTGAATTTCAATCCGTGTAGATTGCGTGCGTGTATGCCAGACCCATGTCGGGCGAAAACCCTAGGACTGTTAGGAGCTCAAAAAAAAAGTCAAACTGGCGTGGCGACTTCCGTCAATATGGCGCCCGTGCGCGCTTGGTCCGAGGCCGCGCTCCAATGTCATGTTTTGCTCGGTTCACTGTTCTCTATCACTGCTCCGAGTTTCGTGCGCGTCGGGCTATTTTTGCTCGTCCCATTTCCCATAGGGTCCGATTCGGGCCGGTGCTGTTCATTTGGGTCGGGTCGGACATGTTCGGGATGCACGTTTTCTTAAATTTTTCGCCGGGCCGGTCGCGACTATACCCCTATGTCAGACTTTTCGTGCATGTTTACTGGGTCAAAAATGGGCCGATAGGCGGTGAAAAAAATAATCATAATACTTAAAGCATAAGCGGCGATGATAACCCCTCGCCCGCGCGCGACCGCCTTCCCAAGCGGCCTCGGCCGGTCCCAAACCGCCACGGGGCACCGTCCTCCTCTTCTGAGCGTCACTCGGGCCTCCGTAACCCCTCCTCCCCCCAAGCGCCGTCCCTATAGAAGTGCATAGGCGGGCACTGCTCTCCAAAAGTGGCAAAAGCATCCAAAACACGGCTTCGATGTAATTAACTTATTCGATCAAAATGCTCTAAATAATGCATCTGCCAAGTTTCACTGACTTTGCTCGAAATAATTTAGGGATCTCCACAGACTTATGAAATGTGTCATAGGAAATGAATGGGGGATATGTGTGCTCCCAGAGTCAAAACAATACAAAATAGGACATCAATGTAATGGACTTTTTTGCAGCTTTTGCCGCTTCAAAGCAGTTTACAAGATTTCGTGGAAATTAGGAAATGTTGGTACTTTTACATGACCAGCAGGGGGCGCTATAGTGAAACCTGCTTATGTGCTCCTGAGTCTGTTCCGTTTAATATTTTATTCTGCATCGGTGACTACAGTTTGGGCTCTGTAGGGCAGTACCTGTGGCTAGGAGAGATATTGAAATTAACAGGAAATTGGCGTTTTTTCACAGGAAGTCATGACTAAACCGAACGAGATAGGCCAAAAAAAATGGCAGATTATTAAATTCCAATCTGTCTTGATTAGACACGTGTACGTTAGACCAATGTCGGCCAAAAACCCTAGGACAGGTTCTCAATGGAAAATAAAAACTTAAAGTGGCATTTAAAATTAAAATCAATATGGCCGCCATGTCGTTGGTCTGACGACTGAGCACCAATTATGTTTTAGGGTGCTTTTTATGTGTACTATCACTGTGCCAAATTTTATGGGCCTCCTCCAAAGTAAATGTGTCTCCTTCTCCAAAGGCCTCACCCAAAAGGTGGCGCTGTAGAGGCTGTTTATTAGTTTCAGGAAAAATACAGTTATGACCCATTAATGTCCCTTAAAAGGAGTCACTGTATTGAGTTTGGTGGCTGTCCTGCAGATTTTAGTTGTTTTTTATTGCAGCCTTGTGTGAATAGAATCAGACTCCCATAAAGAATGAATAGGAGCTCTGGGGGGCTCTAGAGTTAAAATTATGAAGAATAGGGCATGGGTCCCCTTGACTTTTTTGCATCTTATGAAGCATAGAATCATCTCTCCAAATTTGGTGTCAATCGGACAAGCTTGCAGCTTTTAACTGAACTGTAGGGGGCGCTATAGTGATTCGTGGCCCTGTGCTCCCTAGTGTATTTTGTTTAGCATTTAATTCTCCATCATTGGTGGCAATTTGGACTCTGTAGGCACAGTCCATGTGCCTTTGAGGAGCACGCAGAGAAACAGGAAATAGAGGCGATTTTTCACAGGAAGTCATGACTAAACCGCACGAGATAGGCCCAAAAAAATGGCAGATTATTAAATTCCAATCTGTCTTGATTAGGCACGTGTACGTTAGACCGATGTCGGGACAAAACACTAGGACAAGTTCTCAATGGAAAATAAAAACTTAAAGTGGCGTGTGAAATAAAAATCAATATGGCCGCCATGTCGTTGGTCTTATGACTGAGCACCAATTATGTTTTAGGGTGCTTTTTATGTGTACTATCACTGTGCCAAATTTTATGGGCCTCCTCCAAAGTAAATGTGTCTCCCTCTCCATAGGCCTCACCCAAAAGGTGGCGCTGTAGAGGCAGTTTATTAGTTTCATGAAAAATACAGTTCTGACCCATTAATGTCTCTTAAAAGGAGTCTCTGTATTGAGTTTGGTGGCTGTCCCGCAGGTTTTAGTTGTTTTTTATTGCAGCCTTGTGTGAAGACAGTCTGAGTCCCATAGAGAATGAATAGGAGCTCTGGAGGGCTCTAGAGGCAAAAGTGTAAAAAATAGGCCATGGGTCTCATTGGCTTTTCTGATCAGGAGGCCGTCTAGGAATTGTGTGCAAATTTTCACTAATAAAAGTCAAAGTAATTGTTTTTCTCCCCATTGTAATTTAGTGCGCTCCTACAGGTGGCGCTGTAGAGGCTGTATTTGACTTGCATGTAAAATGGTGTTATGGGGCATTTATTTTCCTTAACAGGAGTCACTGTATTAAGTTTGGTGGCTGTTACTCACTGCTTTGTGGCTTTTTGCTGCATCTTTGTGTAAAGAGAATATATTCTCCCATAGAGAATGTTTAGGAGCTCCGGAGGGCCCTGGAGGGCCCTAGAGGCAAAAGTGTGAAGAATAGGCCATGGGTCTCATTGGCTTTTCTGATCAGGAGGCCGTCTAGGATTTGTGTGCAAATTTTCAAAAATAAAAGTCAAAGTAATAGTTTTTCTCCCCATTGTAATTTAGTGCGCTCCTACAGGTGGCGCCGTAGGGTTGATTGTTATTGTGCGCACATAAATGGATTCAGCAGCTTTACGTTTACGTGTGTTTCAAATTTCATGTCGATCGGAGAAAGCGTGTGCGTGCAGGAGCTATTTAAATGATTTCGTGAGCACTCTTTGCGCCCCTGGTGGCCAACGGTGATAAATGCACCATATCACTAATTCAGTTTTTTCATGGCGCCTTGCACTGGACATATTCCCCAAGTTTCGTCCAAATCGGACAAAGTAGATGTTTGACTTAATAGGTAGGTGGCGCTAGCGAGTACTTTTAATTTATTTTTATTAATGCATTACATTCAGATCATAATTACGCACTCGTGACTGAAATTACAGCTCTGTCAGTCCAAGCGTGTAGCCGTGACATGCGATCGGAAAAACAGGAAACGAAGGCGTTCGTCGATGGCGAGCCACGGCGAAACCATTCGAGATATCCGAATAAAAGTGGCCGATTATTAAATTTCAATGTGTCCCGATCGTATAAATGTGTGCCAGACCCACGTGTGGCAAAAGCCCTAGGACAAGTTCTCCGTCAAAAAGTCAAACTGGCGTGGCGACTTCGTCCAATATGGCGCCCGTGCGCTTGGACCGAGGTCTGCGCTCCAATGTCATGTTTTGCTCGGTTCACTGTTCTCTGTCACTGCTCCGAGTTTCGTGTGCGTCGGGCAAAATTTGCTCGTCCCATTTCCCATAGGGGTCCGATTCGGGCGGTGCTGTTCGGTCGGTTCGGGTCGGACGCTCGAGACGCAGCGAAATCTGAAATTTTTCCGGGCGATCGCGACTATACCCCCATTGAAGACTTTTCGTGCATGTTTACTGGGTCAAAAAGGGCCGCGAAGAGTAAGAAAACGGGAAAAATAATAATAATAATAAGCAAGAAATCGACGAAACACAATGTCCCTCGCCAGTTTACTGGCTCGGGCCAATAAAAAGAAACCGACGAAACACAATGTCCCTCGCCAGTTTACTGGCTCGGGCCAATTAAAGCCGCAAAGCGGCGATGGTGGCCCTCGCCCCGCACGCGACCGCCTTCCCACGCGGCCTCGGCCGGTCCCAAACCGCCCCGGGGCCGCCGTCCTCCTCCTCTGAGCGTCACCCGGGCCCCCATGACCCCCCCCCCCCTCCCCCCGCTCACACCGGGAGGCGTCCCTATAGAAGTGCATTGGCGGGCACTGCTCTCCAGAAGTGGCAAAACCGCTCAAAACCTGACTTCAATGTAATTGACTTTTTCGATCGGAATGCTCTAAATAATGCGTCTGCCGAGTTTCACTGACTTTGCTCGAAATAATTGTGGCCTCTCCATAGACTTGTGCCATGTCTCATAAGAAATGCATGGGGAATATGCATGGCCCCCCAGGCCAAACGATCCAAAATAGGACATAGGTGTAAATGACTTTTTTGCACCTGTTGACGCTTAAAATCAGATTGCAAGATTTTGTGGAAATCAGGAAATGTTGGTACTTTTACATTACTTGCAGGGGGCGCTATAGTGAAAACTGTTTATGTGCTCCTGAGTCTGTTCTGTTTAATATTTGATTCCACATCTGTGACTACACTTTGTGCTCTGTACGGCAATACCTGTGGCTGGGAAAGTTATTGAAAGACATAGGAATTGAAGGGGATTTGCGATGGTGAGCCACATCTAAACCATAAATGCTATCATAAAAAATTTGATTAGTATTTAATGTCAATATTATTAGACCAGGAACGTATCTGTCAAAATGATGTTGGGTCAAAAACCTCAAACAAGTTTGTTAACAAAGAGTGGCGTGTTAAATATGATCAAAAATGGCCGACTCCACATGCATAATAGGCCGGTGCCGTAATGTAATTTTTGACTTGTCTCAGGGTGCTCGATCACTGCTCCGAATTTCAGGAGGCTAGGGCAAAATTTGCATGTCCCTTCTCCCATAAGGGCTCGGTTCTGGACGGCGCTAGTCGTTCGGGTCGGGCCGGACGTTGTTGTGACAGCCATTTTATCGAAGTGTTCAACAGGCTGGTCATTCCTATCCGAACATGTGGTACTTTTCGTTAACGTTCAGAGGGTGAAAATCGCGTTTGTATATTCATACAGACTCCTGGTGGGCGCTGCTCTCCAGAAGTGACGAAACCGCTCAAAACACGGCTTCGATGTAATTGACTTTTTCGATCGGAATGCTCTAAATAATGCGTCTGCTGAGTTTCACTGACTTTGCTCGAAATAATTTTGGCCTCTCCATAGACTTATGACATGTCTCATAGGAAATGCATGGGGAATATGCATGGCCCCCCAGGCCAAACGATCTAAAATAGGACATCAGTGTAATTGACTTATTTGCAGCTTTTGACACTTAAAATCAGATTCCAAGATTTCGTGGCAATCCGAAAATGTTGGTACTTTTACATGACCAGCAGGGGGCGCTATAGTGAAAAGTGCTCATGTGCTCCTGAGTCTGTTCTGTTTAATATTTGATTCTGCATCTGTGGTTACAGTTTGTGCTCTGTACGGCAATGCCTGTGGCTTGGAGAATAATTTTAAGAAACAGGAAATGAAGGCGATTTGCGATGGCGAACCACGGCTATACCGTAAACGCTATCATCAAAACTTGGTTTTTAATCGAATTTCAATGCGTCCAGATCAGGAACGTGTGTGTTAGACTGATCTAGGCCCAAAAACCTAGGACCCTTTTGCAATGGAAAAAAAAAACGTAAAGTGGCATCTAAAATTATAATCAATATGGCTGCCTTGTCGTTTGTCTAAGCACTGCGCACCAATTATGTTTTAGGGTCGTCTTTATGTGTACTATCACCGTGCTAAATTTCATAGGCCTCCTCCAAACTAAATGCATCTCCATTTCCATAGGCCTGACACAACAGGTGGCGCTGTAGAGGCTGTATATGAGTTGCATGTAAAATGGTGTTATGGGGCATTGATTTTCCTTAACAGGAGTCACTGTATTAAGTTTGATGGCTGTTACTCACTGTTTAGTGGCTTTTTGCTGCATCTTTGAGTGATGAGAGCCAGGCTCCCATAGAGAATGAATAGGACCTCAGGAGGGCCCTAGAGGCAAAAGTGTGAAGAATAGGGCATGGGTCCAATTGACTTTTTTGCTTCTTATAAAGCAAATAATCATCTCCCAAGATTTGGTGTCAATCGGACAATCTGGACACTTTTAACTGAACTGTAGGGGGCGCTATAGTGATTCGTGGTCCTGTGCTCCCTAGTCTATTTTGTGTAATATTTAATTCTCCATCATTGGTGGCAATTTGGGCTCTGTAGGCACAGTCCATGTGTCTTTGAGGAGCGGGCAAAGAAACAGGAAATTAAGGCGATTTGAGACAGGATGTCACGACTAAACCGTGTGAGATAGGCCAAAAATGTTGGATCAGTATCAAAGTTCAATGCGTCGATCAGGAACGTGTATGTTAGACTGATGTGGGTCCAAAAACCAAGGACCCTTTTGCAATGGAAAAAAAAAAAAACTTAAAGTGGCGTCTACAATTAAATTCAATATGGCCGCCTTGTCGTTTGTCTGATGAGTTTGCACCAATTATGTTTTAGGGTCATATTTATGTGTACTATCACTGTGGCAAATTTCATAGGCCTCCTCCAAAATAAATGCGTCTCCCTTTCCATAGGCCTGACCCAACAGGTGGCGCTGTAGAGGCTGTATTTGACTTGCATGTAAAATGGTGTTATGGGGCATTTATTTTCCTTAACAGGAGTCACTGTATTAAGTTTGGTGGCTGTTACTCACTGTTTAGTGGCTTTTTGCTGCATCTTTGTGTAAAGAGAATATATTCTCCCATAGAGAATGTTTAGGAGCTCCGGAGGGCCCTGGAGGGCCCTAGAGGCAAAAGTGTGAAGAATAGGCCATGGGTCTCATTGGCTTTTTTGATCAGGAGGCCATGTAGGATTTGTGTGCAAATTTTCAAAGATAAAAGTCAAAGTAATTGTTTTTCTCCCCATAGTAATTTATTGCGCTCCTAGAGGTGGCGCCGTAGGGTTGATTGTTATTGTGCGCACATAAATGGATTCAGCTGCTTGACGTTTACGTGTGTTTCAAATTTCATGTCGATCGGAGTATGCGTGTGCGCGCAGGAACTATTTAAAAGTACTCTTTGCGCCCCTGGTGGCCAACGGTGATAAATGCACCATATCACTAATTCAGTTTTTTTCATGGCGCCCTACACTGGACGTATTCCCCAAGTTTGGTCAAAATCGGACAATGTTGACTTTTCACTTAATAGGTAGGGGGCGCTAGCGAGTACTTTTTATTTATTTTTATTAATGCATTACATTCAGATCATAATTACGCACTCGTGACTGAAATTACAGCTCTCTCAGTCCAAGCGTGTAGCCGTGACATGCGATCGGAAAAACAGGAAACGGCGTTCTTCGATGGCGAGCGGCGAAACCATTTGTTATATCCGAAAAAACGCGGTTAACTATTTATTTTCAATCCGTGTAGTTTGCGTACGTGTATGCCTGACCCTTGTCGGGGTAAAACCCTAGGACTGTTAGGTGCTCAAAAAGTCAAACTGGCGTGGCGACTTTGGTCCAATATGGCCGCCGTGCGCTTGGTCCGAGGGCCGCGCTCCAATGTCATGTTTTGCTCGGTTCACTGTTCTCTATCACTGTTCCGAGTTTCGTGCGCGTCGGGCTATTTTTGCTCGTCCCATTTCCCATAGGGTCCGATTCGGGCCGGTGCTGTTCGTTCGGGTCGGGTCGGACATGTTCGGGATGCACGTTTTCTTAAATTTTTCGCCGGGCCGGTCGCGACAATACCCCTATGTCAGACTTTTCGTGCATGTTTACTGGGTCAAAAATGGGCCGATAGGCGGTGAAAAAAAAAATAATAATAATAATAATAAAAGAAACCGAAAACACAATGTCCCTCGCCAGTTTACTGGCTCAGACCAATTAAAGCCGCTGGCGGCGATGGTAACCCTCGCCCGACGCGACCGCCTTCCCACGCGACCTTGGCCGGTCCCAAACCGTCCCGGGGCGCCGTCGTCCTCCTCTGAGCGTCACCCGGGCCCCCGTGACCCCCCTCCCCCCGCTCACACCAAGCGCCGTCCCCATGTAACTGCAAAGGCGGGCACTCCTCTCAAAAAGTGGCAAAACCGCCCAAAACCTGACTTCGATGTAATTGACTTTTTCGATCGAAATGCTCTAAATAATGCGTCTGCCAAGTATCAGGCCAAACGGTCCAAAATAGGACATCGATGTAATTGACTTTTTTGCAGCTTTTGACGTTAATAAACGTTGTAAATAAAGAAACTAAGTAAAAGTGGCATGTTAATTGTGATCCAAAATGACTGACTCCATGTTCATGGAGTCGTATTGTAATTTTTGACTTGTCTCAGTGCGCTCGATCACTGCTCCGAATTTCAGGAGGCTAGGGCAAAATTTGCATGTCCCTTCTCCCATAGGGGCTCGGTTCTGGACGGCGCTGGTCGTTCGGGTCGGTCGGGACGTTGTTGGTCCGGCCATTTTATCGAAGTGTTCGACGGGCCAATCGTTCCTATCTGAGCATGTGGGACTTTTCGTTAACGTTCAGAGGGTGAAAATCGCGTCTGTATATTCACAGTGTCTCCTGGTGTAACGAACATCAATGTTAACTTAAAGCCGCAAAGCGGCGATGGTGGCCCTCGCCCCGCGCGCGACCGCCTCCCCACGCGGCCTCGGCCGGTCCCAAACCGCCCCGGTGCACCGTCCTCCTCCTCTGAGCGTCACCCGGGCCCGTGACCTCCTCACACCGGGTGGCGTCCCTATAGAAGTGCATTGGCAGGCGCTGCTATCCAGAAGTGGCCAAACCGCCCAAAACCTGATTTCGATGTAATTGACTTTTTCAATTGAAATCCTCTAAATAATGCGTCTGCCGAGTTTCACTGACTTTGCTCGAAATAATTGTGGCCTCTCCATAGACTTGTGCCATGTCTCATAGGAAATGCATGGGGAATATGCATGGCCCCCCAGGCAAAACGATCCAAAATAGGGCATTGATGTAATTGACTTTTTTGCAGCTTTTGACACTTAAAATTAGATTCCAAGATTTCGTGGCAATCCGAAAATTTTGGTACTTTTACATGACCAGCAGGGGGCGCTATAGTGAAAAGTGTTCATGTGCTCCTGTGTCTGTTCTGTTTAATATTTGATTCGGCATCTGTGGTTACAGTTTGTGCTCTGTACGGCAATGTCTGTGGCTTGGAGAATAATTTTAAGAAACAGGAAATGAAGGCGATTTGCGATGGCGAACCATGGCTATACCGTAAACGCTATCATCAAAAATTGGTTTTTAATCGAATTTCAATGCGTCCTGATCTGGAACGTGTATGTTAGACTGATGTGGGCCCAAAAACCTAGGACCCTTTTGCAATGGAAAAAAAAAACTTAAAGTGGCGTCTAAAATTAAATTCAATATGTTGAATATTGTTGTTTGTCTAAGCACTGCGCACCAATTATGTTTTAGGGTCATATTTATGTGTACTATCACCGTGCCAAATTTCATAGGCCTCCTCCAAACTAAATGCATCTCCCTTTCCATAGGCCTGACCCAACAGGTGGCGCTGTAGAGGCTGTATTTGAGTTGCATGTAATATGGTGTTATGAACCATTAATGTCTCTTATATGTAGACATTGTATTAAGTTTGGTGGCTGTTACTCACTGCTTAGTGGGTTTTTGCTGCCTCTTTGTGTGAAGACAGTCTGACTCCCATAGAGAATGCATGGGAGCTCTGGAGGGCCCTAGAGGCAAAAGTGTGAAAAATAGGCCATGGGTCTCATTGACTTTTTTGCATCTTATATAGCAAAGAATCATGTCCCAAGATTGGGTGTCAATCGGACAATCTGGACACTTTTAAGTGAACTGTAGGGGGCGCTATAGTGATTAGTGGTCCTGTGCTCCCTAGTCTATTTTGTGTAATATTCAATTCTCCATCATTGGTGGCAATTTGGGCTCTGTAGGCACAGTCCAAGTGCCTCTGAGGGATAAGCACAAAAACAGGAAATGATGGCGATATTTGACAGGAAGTCACGCGCAAACCCTAAGAGATATCTCCAAAAATTGGTTTTTTATCGAATTTCAATGCGTCCTGATCAGGAACGTGTATGTTAGACTGATCTAGGCCCAAAAACCTTGGACCCTTTTGCAATGGAAAAAAAAAAACTTAAAGTGGCGTCTAAAATTATAATCAATATGGCCGCCTTGTCGTTTGTCTGATCACTGCGCACCAATTATGTTTTAGGGTCGTCTTTATGTGTACTATCACCGTGCCAAATTTCATAGGCCTCCTCCAAACTAAATGCATCTCCCTTTCCATAGGCCTGACCCAACAGGTGGTGCTGTAGAGGCTGTATTTGACTTGCATGTAAAACATGGTTATGAACCATTAATGTCTCTTATATGTAGACATTGTATTAAGTTTGGTGGCTGTTACTCACTGCTTAGTGGGTTTTTGCTGCCTCTTTGTGTGAGGACAGTCTGACTCCCATAGAGAATGCATGGGAGCTCTGGAGGGCCCTAGAGGCAAAAGTGTGAAAAATAGGCTATGGGTCTCATTGGCTTTTCTGATTAGGAGGCCGTCTAGGAATTGTCTGCAAATTTTCACAAATAAAAGTCAAAGTAATTGTTTTTCTCCCCATTGTAATTTAGTGCCCTCCTACAGATGGCGCCGTAGGGTTGATTGTTATTGTGCGCACATAAATGGATTCAGCTGCTTGACGTTTATGAGTGTTTCAAATTTCATGTCGATCGGAGAATGCATGTGCGTGCAGGAACTATTTAAATGATTTCGTGAGTACTCTTTGCGCCCCTGGTGGCCAACGGTGATAAATGCACCATATCACTAATTCAGTTTTTTTCATGGCGCCCTACACTGGACATATTCCCCAAGTTTGGTCAAAATCGGACAATGTTAACTTTTCACTTAATAGGTAGGGGGCGCTAGCGAGTACTTTTTATTTATTTTTATTAATGCATTACATTCAGATCATAATTACGCACTCGTGACTGAAATTACAGCTCTGTCAGTCCAAGCGTGTAGCCGTGACATGCGATCGGATAAACAGGAAACGAAGGCGTTCTTCGATGGCGAGCCGCGGCGAAACCATTTGAGATATCCGAAAAAAAGCGTATAACTATTGAATTTCAATCCATGTAGATTGCGTACGTGTATGCCAGACCCATATCGGACCAAAACCCTAGGCCTGCTGTTGGCTCAAAAAAAAAAAGTCAAACTGGCGTGGCGACTTCGGTCCAATATGGCCGCCGTGCGCTTGGTCCGAGGGCCGCGCTCCAATGTCATGTTTTGCTCGGTTCACTGTTCTCTATCACTGCTCCGAGTTTCGTGTGCGTCGGGCAAAATTTGCTCGTCCCATTTCCCATAGGGGTCCGATTCGGGCCGGTGCTGCTCGTTCGGTTCGGGTCGGACGTTCTCGAGACGCGCGAAATACGAAATTTTTTTCCGGGCCGATCGCGACTATACCCCCATTGAAGACTTTTCGTGCATGTTTACTGGGTCAAAAAGGGGCGCGAAGAGTATGAAAACGACAAGTATAATTAAAGCCGCAAAGCGGCGATGGTGGCCCTCGCCCCGCACGCGACCGCCTTCCCATGCGGCCTCGGCCGGTCCCAAACCGCCCCGGGGCACCGTCCTCCTCCTCTGAGCGTTACCCTAGCCCCCGTGACCCCCCCTCCCCCGCTCACACCGGGTGGCGTCCCTATAGAAGTGCATTGGCGGGCGCTGCTCTCCAGAAGTGGCGAAACCGCTCAAAACACGGCTTCGATGTATTTGACTTTTTCGATCAGAATGCTCTAAATAATGCGTCTGCCGTGTATCACTGACTTTGCTCGAAAAAATTTTGGCCTCTCCATAGACTTATGACATGTCTCATAGGAAATGTATGGGGAATATGCGTGGCCCCCCAGGCCAAACGATCCAAAATAGGACGTCAGTGTAATTGACTTTTTTGCAGCTTTTGACGTTAATAAACGTTGTTAATAAATAAACTAAGTTAAAGTGGCATGTTAATTGTTATCCAAAATGGCTGACTCCACGTTCATAATAGGACTGTGTTGTAATGTAATTATTGACTTGTCTCAGGGCGCTCTATCACTGCTCCGAATTTCAGGAGGCCAGGTCAAAATTTGCATTGCCCGTCTCCCATAGGGGCTCGGTTCTGGACGGCGCTGGTCGTTCGGGTCGGTCCGGATGTTGTTGGTCCGGCCATTTTATCGAAGTGTTCGACGGGCCAATCGTTCCTACCTGAGCATGTGGGACTTTTCGTTAACGTTCAGAGGGTGAAAATCGCGTCTGTATATTCACAGTGTCTCCTGGTTTAACGAACATCAATGTTAACTTAAAGCCGCAAAGCGGCGATGGTGGCCCTCGCCCCGCACGCGACCGCCTTCCCACGCGGCCTCGGCCGGTCCCAAACCGTCCCGGGGTGCCGTCCTCCTCCTCTGAGAGTCACTCGCGCCACCGTGATCCCCCCTCCCCCCACTCACACCGGGTGGCGTCCCTATAGAAGTGCATTGGCGGGCGCTGCTCTCCTAAAGTGGCAAAACCGCTCAAAACACGGCTTCGATGTAATTGACTTTTTCGATCGAAATCCTCTAAATAATGCGTCTGCCGAGTTTCACTGACTTTGCTCGAAATAATTTTGGCCTCTCCATAGACTTATGCCATGTCTCATAGAAAATGAATAGGGACTATGCATGGGCCCCCAGGCCAAACGATCCAAAATAGGACATTGGTGTAATTGACTTTTTTGCAGCTTTTGACACTCAAAATCAGATTCCAAGATTTCGTGGCAATCCGAAAATTTTGGTACTTTTACATGACCAGCAGGGGGCGCTATACTGAAAAGTGCTCATGTGCTCCTGACTCTGTTCTGTTTAATATTTGATTCGGCATCTGTGGTTACAGTTTGTGCTCTGTACGGCAATGCCTGTGGCTTGGAGAATAATTTTAAGAAACAGGAAATGAAGGCGATATGCGATGGCGAACCATGGCTATACCGAACGCTATCATCAAAACTTGGTTTTTAATCGAATTTCAATGCGTCCTGATCAGGAGCGTGTATGTTAGACTGATGTGGGCCCAAAAACCTAGGACCCTTTTGCAATGGAAAAAAAAAAACGTAAAGTGGCGTCTAAAATTACATTCAATATGGCCGCCATGCCGTTTGTCTGATGAGTTTGCACCAATTATGTTTTAGGGTCATATTTATGTGTACTATCACTGTGGCAAATTTCATAGGCCTCCTCCAAACTAAATGTGCATCTCCCTTTCCATAGGCCTGACACAACAGGTGGCGCTGTAGAGGCTGTATTTGACTTGCATAAAAAATGGTGTTATGGGGCATTCATGTCTCTTATATGTAGTCACTGTATTAAGTTTGGTGGCTGTTACTCACTGTTTAGTGGCTTTTTGCTCCATCTTTGAGTGATGAGAGTCTCACTCCCATAGAGAATGCATGGGAGCTGTGGAGGACCCTAGAGGCAAAAGTGTGAAAAATAGGCCATGGGTCTCATTGACTTTTTTGCATCTTATATAGCAAAGAATCATCTCCCAAGATTTGGTGTCAATCGGACAATCTGGACACTTTTAAGTGAACTGTAGGGGGCGCTATAGTTATTAGTGGTCCTGTGCTCCCTGGTCTATTTTGTGTAATATTCACTTGTCCATCATTGGTGGCAATTTGAGCTCTGTAGGCACAGTCCAAGTGCCTCTGAGGGATAAGTACAAAAACAGGAAATGATGGCAATATTTGACAGGAAGTCACGCGCAAACCCTAAGAGATATCTCCAAAATTGGTTTTTTATTGAATTTCAATGCGTCCTGATCAGGAACGTGTATGTTAGACTGATCTAGGCCCAAAAACCTTGGACCCTTTTGCAATGGAAAAAAAAAACTTAAAGTGGCGTCTAAAATTATAATCAATATGGCCGCCTTGTCGTTTGTCTGATCACTGCGCACCAATTATGTTTTAGGGTCGTCTTTATGTGTACTATCACCGTGCCAAATTTCATAGGCCTCCTCCAAACTAAATGCATCTCCCTTTCCATAGGCCTGACCCAACAGGTGGCGCTGTAGAGGCTGTATTTGACTTGCATGTAAAATGATGGTTATGAACCATTAATGTCTCTTAACAGGAGTCACTGTATTAAGTTTGGTGGCTGTTACTAACTGCTTAGTGGGTATATGCTGACTCTTGGTGTTAGGACATTCTGACCCCCATAGAGAATGAATAGGAGCTCTGGAGGGCCCTAGAGGCAAAAGTGTGAAAAATAGGCCATGGGTCTCATTGACTTTTTTGCATCTTATATAGCAAAGAATCATGTCCCAAGATTTGGTGTCAATCGGACAATCTGGACACTTTTAAGTGAACTGTAGGGGGCGCTATAGTTATTAGTGGTCCTGTGCTCCCTGGTCTATTTTGTGTAATATTCAATTCTCCATCATTGGTGGCAATTTGGGCTCTGTAGGCACAGTCCAAGTTCCTCTGAGGGATAAGCACAAAAACAGGAAATGATGGCGACATTTGACAGGAAGTCACGCGCAAACCCTAAGAGATATCTCCAAAAATTGGTTTTTTATTGAATTTCAATGCGTCCTGATCAGGAACGTGTATGTTAGACTGATGTAGGCCCAAAAACCTAGGACCCTTTTGCAATGGAAAAAAAAAAACTTAAAGTGGCGTCTAAAAATAAAATCAATATGGCCGCCTTGTCATTTGTCTGATCACTGTGCACCAATTATGTTTTAGGGTCGTCTTTATGTGTACTATCACTGTGGCAAATTTCATAGGCCTCCTCCAAACTAAATGCATCTCCCTTTCCATAGGCCTCACCCAACAGGTGGCGCTGTAGAGGCTGTATTTGAGCTGCATGTAAAATGGTGTTATGGGACATTCATGTTCCTTAAAAGGAGTCACTGTATTAAGTTTGGTGGCTGTTACTCACTGTTTAGTGGCTTTTTGCTGCATCTTTGTGTGAAGACAGTCAGACTGCCATAGAGAATGCATGGGAGCTCTGGAGGGCCCTAGAGGCAAAAGTGTGAAAAATAGGCCATGGGTCTCATTGGCTTTTCTGATCAGGAGGCCGTCTAGGAATGGTGTGCAAATTTTCACTAATAAAAGTCAAAGTAATTGTTTTTCTCCCCATTGTAATTTAGTGCGCTCCTACAGATGGCGCCGTAGGGTTGATTGTTATTGTGCGCACATAAATGGATTCAGCTGCTTGACGTTTACGTGTGTTTCAAATTTCATGTCGATCGGAGTATGCGTGTGCGCGCAGGAACTATTTAAACAATTTCGTGATTACTCTTTGCGCCCCTGGTGGCCAACGGTGATAAATGCACCATATCACTAATTCAGTTTTTTTCATGGCGCCCTAACCTGGACATATTCCCAAGTTTGGTCAAAATCGGACAATGTTGACTTTTCACTTAATAGGTAGGGGCGCTAGCGAGTACTTTTATTTATTTTTATTAATGCATTATATTCAGATCATAATTACGCACTCGTGACTGAAATTACAGCTCTCTCAGTCCAAGCGTGTAGCCGTGACATGCGATCGGAAAAACAGGAAACTAAGGCGTTCTTCGATGGCGAGCCGCGGCGAAACCATTTGAGATATCGTAAAAAAAGCGGATAACTATTGAATTTCAATCCGTGTAGATCGACTACGTGTATGCCAGACCCATGTCGGACCAAAACCCTAGGCCTGCTGTTAGCTCAAAAAAAAAAGTCAAACTGGCGTGGCGACTTTGGTCCAATATGGCCGCCGTGCGCTTGGTCCGAGGGCCGCGCTCCAATGTCATGTTTTGCTCGGTTCACTGTTCTCTATCACTGCTCCGAGTTTCGTGCGCGTCGGGCAAAATTTGCTCGTCCCATTTCCCATAGGGTCCGATTCGGGCCGGTGCTGTTCGTTCGGTCGGGTCGGACGCTCGACGCACGAAATCTCAAATTTTTCGCCGGGCCGATCGCGACAATACCCCTATTGAAGACTTTTTCGTGCATGTTTACTGGGTCAAAAAGGCCCGTGAAAATAATGAAAATAAGAAAAATAATAATAAAAAGAAACCAACGAAACACAATGTCCTCGCCAGTTTACTGGCTCGGGCCAATTAAAGCAAAGCGCAAAGCGGCGATGGTGGCCAAACCGCCTTCCCACGCTGCCTCGGCCGTCCCAAACCACCCCGGGCACCGTCCTCCTCCTCTGAGCGTCACCTGGGCCCCTGTGACCTCCCCTCCCCCGCTCACACCGGGTGGCGTCCCTATAGAAGTGGATTGGCGGGCGCTGCTATCCAGAAGTGGCCAAACCGCCCAAAACCTGATTTCGATGTAATTGACTTTTTCAATCGAAATCCTCTAAATAATGCGTCTGCCGAGTTTCACTGACTTTGCTCGAAATAATTGTGGCCTCTCCATAGACTTGTGCCATGTCTCATAGGAAATGCATGGGGAATATGCGTGGCCCCACAGGCAAAACGATCCAAAATAGGGCATTGATGTAATTGACTTTTTTGCAACTTTTGACACTTAAAATTAGATTCCAAGATTTCGTGGCAATCCGAAAATTTTGGTACTTTTACATGACCAGCAGGGGGCGCTATAGTGAAAAGTGCTCATGTGCTCCTGTGTCTGTTCTGTGTAATATTTGATTCTGCATCTGTGGTTACAGTTTGTGCTCTGTACGGCAATGTCTGTGGCTTGGAGAATAATTTTAAGAAACAGGAAATGAAGGCGATTTGCGATGGCGAACCATGGCTATACCGTAAACGCTATCATCAAAAATTGGTTTTTAATCGAATTTCAATGCGTCCTGATCTGGAGCGTGTATGTTAGACTGATGTGGGCCCAAAAACCTAGGAACCTTTTGCAATGGAAAAAAAAAACTTAAAGTGGCATCTAAAATTAAATTCAATATGGCCGCCTTGTTGTTTGTCTAAGCACTGCGCACCAATTATGTTTTAGGGTCGTCTTTATGTGTACTATCACTGTGGCAAATTTCATAGGCCTCCTCCAAAATAAATGTGTCTCCCTTTCCATAGGCCTGACCCAACAGGTGGCGCTGTAGAGGCTGTATTTGAGTTGCATGTAAAATGGTGTTATGGGGCATTTATTTTCCTTGAAAGGAGTCACTGTATTAAGTTTGGTGGCTGTTACTCACTGCTTAGTGGGTTTTTGCTGCATCTTTGTGTGATGAGAGCCAGACCCCCATAGAGAATGAATAGGAGCTCTGGAGGGCCCTAGAGGCAAAAGTGTGAAAAATAGGCCATGGGTCTCATTGACTTTTTTGCATCTTATATAGCAAATAATCATCTCCCAAGATTTGGTGTCAATCGGACAATCTGGACACTTTTAACTGAACTGTAGGGGGCGCTATAGTGATTCGTGGTCCTGTGCTCCCTGGTCTATTTTGTGTAATATTTAATTCTCCATCATTGGTGGCAATTTGGGCTCTGTAGGCACAGTCCAAGTGTCTTTGAGGAGCGGGCAAAGAAACAGGAAATTAAGGCGATTTGAGACAGGATGTCACGACTAAACCGTGTGAGATAGGCCAAAAATGTTGGATCAGTATCAAAGTTCAATGCGTCCCGATCAGGAACGTGTATGTTAGACTGATGTGGGTCCAAAAACCAAGGACCCTTTTGCAATGGAAAAAAAAAAACTTAAAGTGGCGTCTAAAATTAAATTCAATATGGCCGCCTTGTCGTTTGTCTGATGAGTTTGCACCAATTATGTTTTAGGGTCATATTTATGTGTACTATCACTGTGGCAAATTTCATAGGCCTCCTCCAAAATAAATGTGTCTCCCTTTCCATAGGCCTGACCCAACAGGTGGCACTGTAGAGGCTGTATTTGACTTGCATGTAAAATGGTGTTATGGGGCATTTATTTTCCTTAAAAGGAGTCACTGTATTAAGTTTGGTGGCTGTTACTCACTGCTTAGTGGCTTTTTGCTGCATCTTTGTGTAAAGAGAGTATATTCTCCCATAGAGAATGTTTAGGAGCTCTGGAGGGCCCTGGAGGGCCCTAGAGGCAAAAGTGTGAAGAATAGGCCATGGGTCTCATTGGCTTTTCTGATCAGGAGGCCGTCTAGGATTTGTGTGCAAATTTTCAAAGATAAAAGTCAAAGTAATTGTTTTTCTCCCCATTGTAATTTATTGCGCTCCTAGAGGTGGCGCCGTAGGGTTGATTGTTATTGTGCGCACATAAATGGATTCAGCTGCTTGACGTTTACGTGTGTTTCAAATTTCATGTCGATCGGAGTATGCGTGTGCGTGCAGGAACTATTTAAAAGTACTCTTTGCGCCCCTGGTGGCCAACGGTGATAAATGCACCATATCACTAATTCAGTTTTTTTCATGGCGCCCTACACTGGACGTATTCCCCAAGTTTGGTCAAAATCGGACAATGTTGACTTTTCACTTAATAGGTAGGGGGCGCTAGCGAGTACTTTTTATTTATTTTTATTAATGCATTACATTCAGACTGTAATTACGCACTCGTGACTGAAATTACAGCTCTGTCAGTCCAAGCGTGTAGCCGTGAAATGCGATCGGAAAAACAGGAAACGAAGGCGTTCTTCGATGGCGAGCTGCGGCGAAACCATTTGAGATATCCGAAAAAACGCGGATAACTATTGAATTTCAATCCGTGTAGATTGCGTACGTGTATGCCAGACCCATGTCGGACCAAAACCCTAGGACTGTTAGGAGCTCAAAAAAAAAAAGTCAAACTGGCGTGGCGACTTCGATCCAATATGGCCGCCGTGCGCTTGGTCCGAGGGCCGCGCTCCAATGTCATGTTTTGCTCGGTTCACTGTTCTCTATCACTGTTCCGAGTTTCGTGCGCGTCGGGCTAATTTGCTCGTCCCATTTCCCATAGGGTCCGATTCGGGCGGTGCTGTTCGTTCGGTCGGGTCGGACATGTTCGGGATACTGCGTTTTCTTAAATTTTTCGCCGGGCGGTCGCGACAATACCCCTATGTCAGACTTTTCGTGCATGTTTACTGGGTCAAAAATGGGCCGATAGGCGGTGAAAAATAATAATAATAATAATAAAGAAACCGACGAAACACAATGTCCTCGCCAGTTTACTGGCTCGGGCCAACCAAAGCCGCAGCGCGGCGATGGTAACCCCTCGCCCGCCGCGACCGCCTTCCCACGCGGCCTCGGACGGTCCCAAACCGCCCCGGGGTGCCGTCCTCCTCCTCTGAGCGTCACCCGGGCCCCTGTGACCTCCCCTCCCCCGCTCACACCGGGTGGCGTCCCTATAGAAGTGCATTGGCGGGCGCTGCTATCCAGAAGTGGCCAAACCGCCCAAAACCTGATTTCGATGTAATTGACTTTTTCGATTGAAATCCTCTAAATAATGCGTCTGCCGAGTTTCACTGACTTTGCTCGAAATAATTGTGGCCTCTCCATAGACTTGTGCCATGTCTCATAGGAAATGCATGGGGAATATGCGTGGCCCCACAGGCAAAACGATCCAAAATAGGGCATTGATGTAATTGACTTTTTTGCAACTTTTGACACTTAAAATTAGATTCCAAGATTTCGTGGCAATCCGAAAATTTTGGTACTTTTACATGACCAGCAGGGGGCGCTATAGTGAAAAGTGCTCACGTGCTCCTGACTCTGTTCTGTTTAATATTTGATTCTGCATCTGTGGTTACAGTTTGTGCTCTGTAGGGCAATGCCTGTGGCTTGGAGAATAATTTTAAGAAACAGGAAATTAAGGCGATTTGCGATGGCGAACCATGGCTATACCGTAAACGCTATCATCAAAAATTGGTTTTTAATCGAATTTCAATGCATCCAGATCAGGAGCGTGTATGTTAGACTGATCTAGGCCCAAAAACCTAGGACCCTTTTGCAATGGAAAAAAAAAACTTAAAGTGGCGTCTAAAATTAAATTCAATATGGCCGCCTTGTTGTTTGTCTAAGCACTGCGCACCAATTATGTTTTAGGGTCATATTTATGTGTACTATCACTGTGGCAAATTTCATAGGCCTCCTCCAAAATAAATGCATCTCCCTTTCCATAGGCCTGACCCAACAGGTGGCGCTGTAGAGGCTGTATTTGAGTTGCATGTAAAATGGTGTTATGGGGCATTTATTTTCCTTGAAAGGAGTCACTGTATTAAGTTTGGTGGCTGTTACTCACTGCTTAGTGGCTTTTTGCTCCATCTTTGAGTGATGAGAGTCAGGCTCCCATAGAGAATGAATAGGACCTCAGGAGAGCCCTAGAGGCAAAAGTGTGAAGAATAGGGCATGGGTGTCATTGACTTTTTTGCTTCTTATAAAGCAAATAATCATCTCCCAAGATTTGGTGTCAATCGGACAATCTGGACACTTTTAAGTGAACTGTAGGGGGCGCTATAGTGATTCGTGGTCCTGTGCTCCCTGGTCTATTTTGTGTAATATTTAATTCTCCATCATTGGTGGCAATTTGGGCTCTGTAGGCACAGTCCAAGTGTCTTTGAGGAGCGGGCAAAGAAACAGGAAATTAAGGCGATTTGAGACAGGATGTCACGACTAAACCGTGTGAGATAGGCCAAAAATGTTGGATCAGTATCAAAGTTCAATGCGTCCCGATCAGGAACGTGTATGTTAGACTGATGTGGGTCCAAAAACCAAGGACCCTTTTGCAATGGAAAAAAAAAAAAACTTAAAGTGGCGTCTAAAATTAAAATCAATATGGCCGCCTTGTCGTTTGTCTGATGAGTTTGCACCAATTATGCTTTAGGGTCATATTTATGTGTACTAACACTGTGGCAAATTTCATAGGCCTCCTCCAAAATAAATGTGTCTCCCTTTCCATAGGCCTGACCCAACAGGTGGCGCTGTAGAGGCTGTATTTGACTTGCATGTAAAATGGTGTTATGGGGCATTTATTTTCCTTAACAGGAGTCACTGTATTAAGTTTGGTGGCTGTTACTCACTGTTTAGTGGCTTTTTGCTGCATCTTTGTGTAAAGAGAATATATTCTCCCATAGAGAATGTTTAGGAGCTGGAGGGCCCTGGAGGGCCCTAGAGGCAAAAGTGTGAAGAATAGGCCATGGGTCTCATTGGCTTTTCTGATCAGGAGGCCATGTAGGATTTGTGTGCAAAGATAAAAGTCAAAGTAATTGTTTTTCTCCCCATTGTAATTTAGTGCGCTCCTACAGGTGGCGCCGTAGGGTTGATTGTTATTGTGCGCACATAAATGGATTCAGCTGCTTGACGTTTACGTGTGTTTCAAATTTCATGTCGATCGGAGTATGCGTGTGCGCGCAGGAACTATTTAAAAGTACTCTTTGCGCCCCTGGTGGCCAACGGTGATAAATGCACCATATCACTCATTCAGTTTTTTTCATGGCGCCCTACACTGGACGTATTCCCCAAGTTTGGTCAAAATCGGACAATGTTGACTTTTCACTTAATAGGTAGGGGGCGCTAGCGAGTACTTTTTATTTATTTTTATTAATGCATTATATTCAGATCATAATTACGCACTCGTGACTGAAATTACAGCTCTGTCAGTCCAAGCGTGTAGCCGTGACATGCGATCGGAAAAACAGGAAACGAAGGCGTTCTTCGATGGCGAGCCGCGGCGAAACCATTTGAGATATCCAAAAAAAAGCGGATAACTATTGAATTTCAATCCGTTTAGATTGCGTACGTGTATGCCAGACCCATGTCGGGCGAAAACCCTAGGACTGTTAGGATCTCAAAAAAAAAAAGTCAAACTGGCGTGGCGACTTCGGTCCAATATGGCCGCCGTGCGCTTGGTCCGAGGGCCGCGCTCCAATGTCATGTTTTGCTCGGTTCACTGTTTTCTATCACTGTTCCGAGTTTCGTGCGTGTCGGGCTATTTTTGCTCGTCCCATTTCCCATAGGGTCAGATTCGGGCCGGTGCTGTTCGTTCGGTTCGGGTCGGACATGTTCGGGATGCACGTTTTCTTAAATTTTTCGCCGGGCCGGTCGCGACAATACCCCTATGTCAGACTTTTCGTGCATGTTTACTGGGTCAAAAATGGGCCGATAGGTGGTGAAAAAAATAATAATAATAATAATAAAAAGAAACCAACGAAACACAATGTCCCTCGCCAGTTTACTGGCTCGGGCCAATAATAAAAAGAAACCGACGAAACACAATGTCCCTCGCCAGTTTACTGGCTCGGGCCAATAAAACTCATTGTTGGCATTGGTATCGCTCATCATCATGTGTATGCTCCGGACACTATCCCCAGACTGTGCTTTTGATGTACCGTTTTCTCCACTAGAGGGAGACAAACTTTGGTACGATTACTGATTTTCACCCAAGACAATTTGAATGGCTAGTACTGTAGTTTTTTCCTTCCAAAATGTCCAGTAGATGGCAGCATTCATAGGATAACCATTCGAACATGACTTTATTTTCCCTCCAGATTTACCTGTGGGATTCCAGGCATTACAACTGTTTTCCTAAATATGTAATATTTACCCAATGAAACTCTCGTTTACACTTGCCATGAAAGTTGAACTAAAGTCAACACTCTGAGGTCATCCCATCTACCTAAGAGCCGTAAAAGATATATGTTTTGGTAAATTTATAGGGGACCCCCAACCATTAATTGTCCACAACTCGCTGGGGGCCAACTAACATTCTATACAATTACATCAGCAGGGCATTACACAGGTACTAAGATTTACAAACTTACAGAAATGAGTAATGCGGAAGTCATGGGGTGGTAAAGTGAAACCCACATTTAGACGAGTGGGTTAGGTTCATGGTTTGGCGTGACCCATATCGAGGCAGAACCATGTGTATGTGAAAGTAACTATCATAAAACAGTGGCTACACAGTCAAAGATTTATGCTTTCATGCATCAGAGACTCTCACTTCCAATTTTGGGGAAATCGTTAAGTTAAACAAACATAAAAAGGTAAGAATGTGGAAGTCAGTGAGTGAGGGGTCGCCTTTAACGATGCATCGGAATAATATCAAATGAATATGGTACACAGATAATAGGTGTTTAAGTGTCCTGTATTACAAACAAGGAAAAGGTCTTCACCTTCACCAGGCAACTGTCTGGGCAGAAAGTCCATGTATCTGGGCAATTTAGATTCACCAAAATGTTTATTTTTCTTTGGATGTTGAAAGAGAATTGTTTTACAGAAAATGTGTTTATTTGTGTTTGCATCTTTTGTCAAGGGTCAGAAAAACAGCATCATAAATGGGGCCACTGGGTCAGGAAATCCTTCAAGTTCATGTCGTGTGAATGGCTCTCACATGCACAAAGCTCCTGAGAACTTTCCCAACTTCACATGTTTAAGTCAGAAAATGTGATTTAAGTTGCCGGGGTTCCTGAAGAAAATGTGTGTGGCTGTTTCCAACAATAGTTGGTACAATACTTGCAGGTTATCACTTTTGGCTCAAGTCAATGAGTCAATTTTAAAAGGTCACTTGTGACGTTTTTCCACCTTTTGTTCGTTTAAAAGGTCTCCAAAGCACAGAAGATTAACGCTGACATATGAGCAGACACACTTTCCTTCTTTAAAATTGAATCTACAAAATCTGTTGTCAGACTTCACGGGGATGGTGAGATTCATGATAAAGCACCTTTTGACTGTTTTTCTCACTGTGTTCTAAGAAATGCATTTACAATTCACTTGCAAAGTAGCTAAATGTGAATGAAAGAGAAATTGTTTAATGACTGTATGTGCAAAATTGTCCAATGTCCACTGTAGCTTTTATAAGTCAAAAACAATGTAACCGCTTAAATAACAAGCTTCTCCTTAAAACACAATTTCATATTAGAACCATAACAGTGACTGGTTGTTTTTAAGCCAAGATACAAAATGTGTGAGAGGTAACGGTTGGCATTTGTATTTCAAATTCAAAACATGACTTATCTGTGTCCTCAGATACAAGATAAATGCGTTCAAATCAAATATAGCTCTACTTTTAACCCATGTAATGCTGATTTATTCTTGATCACAAAAACATTGCACATGATGGCCAAGTGGTTGATGTTTCCATTCTGTGTTTTGGTTCTCGAGACGATTATCCAATCAGAAAGCAGGATGGGGTTGCAGTTTCTATGACAAAATCCAGTGTCTTTTAAACCGTTGCATCCTCTCTGATCTGAACGGTCACGTCTGTCAGCCCAGCACCTGCACCAGTCATGAATCAGCCTCTGAGGTTCTGATCTGAACATAGGGTTAGGGGCATGTTCTATCCATACACTGAGAATGTGTTCTCTGCAAAACCCAGGTTCAGTTATGATCATTACCAAAAGAGCAGGTTACATACCCTCCCTTTAAGGCCACCTTTCTCTTGTGCAAATCTATCTGACTTAGATTTCAAGCTTCATATCTTTTAATGACTGGATAAAATATACTTGGCTAGTAATAAAAGGCTGTATGTATGTTTTATGGTAGTAATTTGATTGGTGGCTCTACAACTACCACCACCATCTGTTTCCAGTTATGGACCTACAGCGAAATGAAGCGACTGTAAAAAGTAATGGATCTAGTATGTATGCAGAGGCCCATTTACATCCTGTAATTGTGTCGTGTTTATTCAGAGCATGACGGAGAACGCACCGTCTGAAGCCCAGAGCGTGAGAAGCATTTGAAAAAGGCCATGAATTTATGATGAAACGACCAGAGAGATTGAATACATCATCTACCTGTGCAAACACTGGTTCTATGCAAGGAAATACATTTATTTATGCTTGACCCCATTCTGGATTTAGATATTATGTGAAATACCTTTGTAGGCAGAGATGTCTAGCAGGCAGGGCTGTTTCTGCATTTTGGAGGCCCTGTGCAAAATGGTGTTTAGGGGCCCCTATTTGTTAAACCATTGTATTTTTACAAATATTCACGCTGTTACGATACCAAAGTGTCAAACTTAATGATGATACTAAGAAGAAATCTCCGTACACAGTACCTATTATTAAAAAAGAAAAAGTTGGTCAAATTTTGTCCTTTTACAGAGTGTCATGTTTTCAGTATCAGTGCTACACTGTAAATTGTGTCTTAGTAGTTTTAGTATATTGATTTGTTCTTGAAACAAGGCATTATTGAACAAAAAATAAACAAATAAGTAGAGCTGTAGAGACTGTTCTTTGCCTGCCGAGGTCTAAGCACCAGTATCTTTAGCCTCAACATATCCATTTATCTTTTGTGTCTGTCCAGATTTATGAACACATTTAATCGAAAATATTCAACTACAGCTAATCGTAGAGGCCTCCATCATGGTTGTGGAGGCCTCAGCCTGCTGTGCATATGTTGGTTTATAGCTCGAAAGGTATGGCAAGCACAAAAGAGAGTAGCCAAAATCCTACAAGATGTCGAGTAATCAGATAAGCGGCACCGGCGAGCTTCTGATTTCACATTTGATAGAGGCCCCCTCAGGAGTGCATGTCACCAGGGTCTGTGCACTCGAGCACATTAACATTCCGGGATAAACAACCCCAGGGGCCCGTGGTATTGTGGGGACATTAAGCAGGATTTTCCTCTGAGACCCAGAGTGCGTCCAGGCTTGGTTCTGGTATCTCTATGGCCCCAGGTAAAATAGACGCTGCCAAAACTCTCCTGAAACTGACAAGTCCTGATTCAGTCCTTAGAAAGGCAGTGGATTCGCTGATGCTCTTTCAAGGGACGCTCTAAAGCTTCAGCCAAGTATTCACAATGTACTTCTGCAGCCCTTCTCTGAACCTTTAACAACACAGAAGAATGCAACATGTGTTTGGCACATTTACTGGAATGTGAGGAGGAATACCAAACATAATTTTATCATGAGTTGGATTTTGTTTTTACATTTAACAAACTTAAAAAAAAAAAAAAAAAAAAACAGTTTGAAAACACTTTAAGACATAATATATGATGTCCAAAGCAGGGAAATAGCACCAGCCATCTACAATCCTTAACAAAACAGTAAGATGGGTTAATATTTCTAAAGATTTAAAGGTATATGGTGCCAAACTAATGTTGGCACAAGCATTTACCCCAGAAACAATCTCCATTGGCTTATAATGAGTTTAATTTACTGTAGACAAGACCTTCAGGGGCCCTGTTTTATCTTACATCTAATGCATCTTTATTTGTCGTTTTTAAGGATCTAAGAACATGTCCTCATCTAGCTCTCAAGATCTGGAGATGGGTCAAATGTAGAGGAGTAATTCTCCCAAATCTTGTCAAATCTTAGCCTTAAATAAACCATGATGAAAGAAAGTTAATACAGATACACAAGTCTGTTAGGCATTCTTTGGTCCTGGCTGTATCTCTGCATTTCTCAGGTGTGAGATATGAGCGCGGCCAGTGTTTCGGGAATGCTGGTCCACATCCCCCCTACAGTTTAACTACATCTACATTTCTGCAGTTTTAAACACTTCGGGAGGAGGCAGGCTCCACTGACCTCTTCCACTTCTCTGTCCACAGCTGCTCTGGGCCCACACATTCCTCATGCTACAGGTCAGACGAGGGAGATGCAGTCGACTGTGATTGGCCGGTGTTCCTCTCTCCGTGCCCCCATCATGCCTGGCTGTGTAAGAGAGCGCTCTCCTGAGACGAGTATTCACTGGTTTAAATGTCACGAGCCGTGGCCCAGAGACTGATAGGACAAAGGAAAGGTCAAGTGCTATAGGTTGGTTGGTGCTGATATTTGATCTTGTCTGTAAACTGTAACCGAGGCTCATGGAGTTACTCTGGTTTCAGGTTCTGTATCTTAGATTACGACGTGCTTTTGTTAAACTGAGTCAAAAGGTTAGAAAGATATACAGCTGTTGTAGCTTGATGAGGTAGTTCTTTTTAGTATTTTAGTTTATGTGTAGGTTATAATGTCAGAGTGATGCCAAATGAGAGACATTTGGAGTGATTTAAGGCCAGACACTGCAGGTGAATAGGGAAACATTTTAAATATAAAGATATCAATTTGAAACTTCTCCTGTAGTTTACTCCCATAACTGTAAGTATAATATGTATTATAAATTAAATCATGCAATGTTTTTATTTAGAAATAAGTCATTACATGTGTAAAAATGGCCAAAAAAAACAAAACAAAACAACAACCACATATAAGTCTGAAAAATGGACATAACCAGGCTTTAATTCTTGGTTCATTTTGTGCAAACAGAGGATTTTGGATTTCTTATTTTTTGAGTAACATAGATCTGACTGAAAATTGGTCTAAAAATTCTAGTTTTAACATGCACATGTCTCACAGCATATGCTTCCATAATCTACAGGAACACACAGAAATCAGGTTTTGCACCACACTAAGGTACTGTCCAAGATTTTTATGTGGTCTGTTTTCAGAAAACAGGGCAAGTAGCCTCTCACTTTTGTGTTTACACGGTGCATTTACCCCTAAAAGCTTGTCTTCACAATGCCAACATGATCATCATTGTTCCAAGTGCACCATAAAAACGGTTAAATGCATTTAGAATAAGACTTCTACTTAACAAAAAATCCAAGCCAGTGCTGCCCGCTGAGCATCTGGCCCACATCAGAGCGTGTGTTTGATGAAGTCAGCGTTGGTACCTGTCAGCGGTATATTCTTCTTGGCCTTGTTCCCGGGGGCCCCTCACTCACATGTGGAAGTCATTCTGTGGAGAGAGGGGTAAGAGGCTGGGGATTTGGGATTGGGATTTGGGGGCTGGAATCGGTTTGAGATGCAGTTTGGGACTCGAGGTGGTGGTAAACATCATGGGGGAGCAGTGAAATATGGAGCTGCACAGGTGAATGGTGGACACCTGTAATAAAAATACAGATCCCTGCCAGCATATTAATGCTTTTAGTTGCAAGGCAAGGCAAGTTTATTTGTAAAGGACAATTTGTACATAAGGCAATTCAAAGTGCTTCACGTAACAGAATAAAATTACATTAAAATCACAAAACAGATTAAGACATACAACATAATTATGAAAAATATTTTAAAGGAGAAGAGCGCAGATAAATTAAGTTGTGTATCTTGAAAGGGTCCTTTATTTGTCTAAATGTTTCTGATTTCTGTTTTTACATTATTTTCCCTTCCTTACTACAACTACTTTTTCCTACATTTCTAAACATTCAAAATGCCTTTTTATTTCAGTTATTTGTTTTGTTTGCAATGTCTTTTTGGACAGAACCCTTTTTTCAGCATCATTTATTCTTTTTCTCAATGCCATCAGACTGCTGTCACTCATCCTTCCATTAAATCCCTTTGCTTTCCAATTTTATTGATAAAAATTACATTTTCTTCACAAAAATCCTTTGCAGGACAATCTTTACTCAACTGGGATCCCATTTTGATTTTCAGATATTACAAAATTAATTTTAAAATAAAACAAATCATCATTTAAATAGTTAGACTATTGTCAGAGTTTTAGGAACTCCTTCTTGGGAGTTTTCTATCCAGAAAAACCTTTTCACTGATTCATAAATTGGTTTATCTATGGCAATACTACCTTAGTCAATCCTGACTTTCTACCAATAAATGATTTGAGCCAATCCTGGCTTTTAGTCAGGAGGTTTATGTACAGTTATGCTGAATGTGACCCAACCATCCCATTTTGTCCACGAGGCTGGGAGAAAGAGCTTGTTTTTTAGAGCTTGTTAGGAATGTGTTGAACCTTGCTGGAAAGATGGACCATTAAACTGTTGGACTGATCAGCACGACCAGCCCGTAGCATGAACAAGCACATCTTTAGGGCCACAGCCAATAAGGGAGTCACATGCTCTGACGGGCTGTGCACCTTTGAATACAGCATAGAAATATATATAATGTGTATAACATTTTGCGCAGCATATTCAAATGAGTAGTTAGTTAAAATAAGATATTGCAGCTGAATACAGGACATGACATGACCCTCAAATCTTTCTTTACATTGCCTATTTTTAATTGTAAAAAACTTGGGGCAGTGACCCCCAAACTGGAGGAATGGCTACAGCAGATCCCTGGAGGAACATCAGACATCTCAGTCCAGAAAAGTGCAGTGCTAGGAACAGCTAAGATACTGCGCCGAACCCTCAAGCTCCCTGGCCTCTGGGAGAGGACCCGAGCTCAGAGATGGATGAGACCATCATGAGAAGGGAATTTAAAAAAATATATATAATATAATGTTTATAAATGCAGCCTGCTCCACTTGAGATCCCAAATATTTTTTTCTTACCATGTCCACTACGGATTTCTTGTCTTTATTTCATTTTATTAATTTATTTAAACAGTGTGTGTCGTTTGATGGGACACATACAAAGTCTAATCACTGCTGATCAGTGCAAGACAATGTTAAACATATATCATACAACATCCGCTTTTTTATTGGTTGTTGTGAGTGCATTCTTTACCATCTGCAGAGCGTCCCTCAGAAAGAATGTTTTTAGTAATATAGGTAAAAAGTCAGATATGCAAATTGGGGAAGTTCAAAAATAGATCCCGGGTCATTGTGGCCTTCGATATCAGCAGTGAGGCGCCTGAAGCAGACTCCCATATTTTACATTCCCCAAACGTGATGGAAAAAGTCAAAGTCGTCTTTAATGGAAACATAAAGAGAAAAAAATGTTTACAGTTCTCCACAATAGTTTGTCTGAGGCAAAATATTTTGTGACTGGGCAAGGAACATCTCACTCAACTCACCTAACTCCTTAAGCTGAAGATGTTCCACCGGTGGTAGTTTGGACTTTTTCTTTATTTGTTTCATTTTGTCCACCATCTGATAAAAGGAAACTATCAAGCTGCTACAAATGGTAGACATAAAAAGAAAGCTGTCACCTCTTATTTACAGTCAAATCAACCATTCTGGGATCGGGTCAATCGGGCGCTACCTTCAGACACCAGCTTTTCTCATTTATAATTTCTATAAAATTTAGGCTGACTTAAAATTTTGGTTTTCCTCTTTGCAGAGCTTGTTTCTGCTTGTAATTAAAGCAAACCAGACACCAGAGATCAAAACTACAGAGTCTGAGCTTCACAAAGAGTCCAACCGTTTGTGTGTGCTCCAAAGGCTTCAGAAACAGCTTTAGTCTCAAATGAGGCTCATTTTAGTCAGTGTAAGGGTTAAACAATACTCCACCAATCGGTTTTGTACGACTGCACAACACTTCTGTCCGTGATATATACATCTGTTTAATTGTATTTTTGAGTGAAGTTACAATATTATTTTATCCTTAATGTTTTTAATTCACTGTATATTCTTTGTTGTGTTTGTACCAATTGCGAAAAGCACATGTTCATGAGTGAGTCTTGTTCATGTTAATAAAGCTTAATTAATAATAATTATTATTTTTAAAACAATAGAATAAAACACAGATAAAACGGGCTATATAAAATTCTGGATGTCAGTTTTAATGTCGGTCGAGCCCTTGATTCTTCTGTTTGTTTCATCTGGCCTTCTTTCCTGTCGCCAGAAGTTCCAAAAGTATCCATTTATTTAGTCATGGCAGCAGTTTTGAGGCCCAAATACATAGTTCTGAACTCAGTGGGATGCCAAAGCCAAAAACAATCTGCAGTGGTCCATAAATCTCAGTCTAATATTTCTGAACTGTAGGACATTCCCAAAACTTGTGACAATGATGGGCCACCTGGCAACCACAGTTTCTCCAGCAGGTAAACAGCTTTTCAGATTCTTCTTTCTCTTTTTAACATTCTTCGTGCACCTCTTGACTTTAGGCCTACTGTCCAAGAAAAAGTTGTGCCAAAAATGTGTTGTGTGCCATAAGCCAAATGCAGAAAATTCCAGTAGAGTCCACATAGTTGGCACTGAGTGTGGATGTTGAGCCTCTGGAGGGGCAGCCATGATGATGGTGGAAAAGAAAAACAGTGTAATGAGGTCACACTTATCAACATTTGGAGGTTAGAGTTTCACTTCCCCCTGGCTCCATCCATCTGTCAACGCGCACACACACACACACACACACACACACACACGCACACACGCACGCACGCACGCACGCACGCACACACACACACACACACACACACACAAAATTAATTGAAAGTATCACATGGAAAAAAAACTTAAATAAAAGTTCTGAAGTACCCAGTTGAAAATGCACTTTTAGAGTAAAAAAATAAAAGTTTCTCAGACACATTTTGAAAACTACTTAAGTGTCAAATGCAGTGATCTTGATGAAGAATTGTGTTAATTTTTGATAACAGCAACTATAGAAATTCATTTGTTTATGTATTTTTGTTATGTATTTTGTTTTGTTCAAAACCGGGACCTTGTCACCATGAACACACTGAAAAACCATGAGGAAAAATACTTTGCACTTTTCAAAAATGTAGTGAACAGCACAAATACGTGTTCTCAAATGCTGAAGTAAAAGTAAAAAGTATCCACTGTAAAATGTTATCAAGTAAGGTATGATACCTACATTTTTTTCTTAAGTACAGTACTTTCACTTTTGCACTCAGATACTTGCCATCACTGCTCCAAGTAGGAGTAGTCAAATGATAAGAAAACAAACCACAAACATGATAAAACAGCAGTGCTCAGGAGTTCATGTGAAGTTTCTGACCCCACACTCAGTTGACTTATGTGTGTGTTAAAAAGTGGTGAGAAACACAACTGTTTTCTGTGATGCAAACCACATGAAACGGATTCCATTATGAGAATGTTAAGCCTCGCTGATCAAGAAAGCCTCTTTGGAAAATTAGTCCACCTCAAAACGTGAACAAACAACCCCTGAAATCCATTTCACATGAAAATTAAAAATATTCAATACATGAAACCAGATTAATTACAATTTATAAGCAATATTTTTGGGCACAAGTAAAATCGTATTCCTCATCTGTAACAGGTACAGATCTAGTGGTGGATATGTAAATTACTGAAAAATGACTGTCTTTTACAAACCAACATAACCTTTCCACTCACAACCATCTCACTTTTGTTTTCTTTGTAAAGTAATAGATCTGTTGTTGGAGAATTGCAGAATTTGTCAAATCTGTTGTTCTGCAGTAAAAAAGAGCACTATTGTCTTGTGTTAAGGTGGAAAGTGCACGTAATGAACTGTCCTTTGCTCAAGATTGACCCCTCCTCAGGGCCAAAGCAGTGAAAGCAGCAGGTAGAAGAAATATAAATGAATGCTCCTCAGACATGTAGTCATACTTGTGTCTAGCTTGCTTTTTGAGCCGGGGAAAAGGAGTATACTGTACTATTTTAGGAGTAAAAAAACAAACATAGTTTAATGCTCTGTCATAGGAAATAGGTGTGTACAAAACTAACAGCCCAAACTCAGGTCTATGTGCCTCAGGTATTCTCTATTTTCTTTTGGTGACTGGACCTTTCAGTTGATGAAACTTGAATTAGAAAGCAGTCTTATCATTTTGAAACTCAAAATAATTTTAAAGAATGTTTTATATGACACAAATAGCCTCATACTTTTCCAGGTATGATTCTCTGACCATGTTTGTTCTGATGTTTTGATATTTTTCATGTGCCTTTACTTCGTCCTGTATTTGTAAATATGTACAGAACATTAGGCAGCAGTAGGTGTTGTAAATGTACTATATAAATAAACTCGACCTTTACCTTGACTGTGAACTGTAATGTATGGGTTGACATTTTTAAGGAAAACAGGCTGAAAACTCACTTGAACTTGATTTGTTCTCTTCAAAGGCAGTAAATTACAACCTCCCTCAGCCAAATAGCATGTCTTTAGTCGCTGCACATATGTTCATACCTTTAAAAATACTATTGTTATTTCAGCCCAGCCTTGTCTCCAAATGAAAAGAATCCTGTGCACTAACTACAGCACCATTTAAATGTCTGGGTGCTAATAAAGCAGAGAAATGTGTAAGGATAAAACGCACCACTGAAGCCCAGTTAGCAAAGTATTCTCACATGTGAATGGGCTCTACCAGCGTGCCGTGGTCTGTATTATTTCAGAGGGCCGTCAGGGAGAAGGGCTGAAGCCAGGAATGTTCACCATTTCCCCCCAGGAAGCCACGCATGGAAGTACCCCATCGTCCCACGCCCAAATCTCTCCATCGCGGTCACTAAATCACTGCCAAAAACACACAGCATAGATTCAGATTCCATATTTTACTCATTTATTAAGAACGTCAAGCATCATACACTTTTTGTACATTAGACACTTTTATAAAAATACAACTTTGATAAAACAATAATGTACCAAAAACTGTGTGGCGTTTTATTTCAAAGCAATGATGCCCGTTGAATATTCATAAAGCAGCACAACGACAAATACACAGGTCTAATCAACACTGAAGTATTTACACACAAATATAAAGCACAAGAAAAAAGTTTTTAGCACTCAGAACGTAAAGTACTGTTGCTGCTTTGGGTGTGGAAACTTGATATTCAAAACTAGAAAACTTCAGATGGGAGTTTTCACTTCAGTCAGTGGGTTTCAGTTTCAATGGCTCAATATTCTATTTTTCACATTGTAATTATATTAATTACTCATAGTTTTCATAGACCATTAAAGAATTGAGACTGTTGGTATAACAAATAAAATATTCAAAATGTTGCCTAGAAGCAGGAATCTGACCACCTAACTTCAGAAGAAAGGGAAAAAACTAGAGATTTTTTTTTTAATCTAGTTTTTTTTTTTAATTTAACCTGTGAAAGTCCCATTGACTGAATCTCTTTTCACGGGAACCTGGCCAAGAGAGAAGAGTATTGCTTGTCTAAGTTTGGATGGGAGTCAACAATTTCTAAAACTGTCATAATCTGATTCTAAAGTGGGATTATTTGTTCCCATTGTTTTCCTGCGCTTGCTAGATACATAAATAGGCAAAATTGCATGAGAAATGATTTGTTGCTGACTGGTGTCGCCATCTTCCACTTCCATTTTGCCATTAGCGGTAAAACGGCTTCAGTCTAGACTAAACAGACATAAACTGCGTTCACACTTTCACACACTGCACATCAAAACTGGACTACACTAGAACTAAACCTGGTCTACATTTGGTCTAACCTGAGACCCAAACCAGAACGAGTGTGAACGCAGCCATAGTGTTTGCACAGACCATTGTGTATCAGTTGGTGAATCAGTGCCTAGATTTATACCAGTGCTTGTTGTCTGGCTGGTCACTGGCTATAAACATTGAAAAACACACACATGACATTAACGCAGTGGCCTCACACAAATACTGTACATCCTTATTGTGGTCAAATGCTGAGGGGACTGACTGCTGCTGAAGACAGACAGACATTTCATTAAATGGCTCAGTGGGGGCTCGTCCTAACCAGCAGAAAGAGGCCCACCCCAAATACACTCTCTTCCTCTATAACCTTCTAATGTACTGTAACCAATGCGCATGAGGAACATAAACAAGACAAAAGACTAAAACTATTATAAAGCTTATCAAAAGCTTCACTTCAGGTCATTCAAGTGGTGACGCAGTACTGAGCTTTGTTAAAATACATTTGTAAAAGTTTTAAATCCTTCCTGAAATAAAGGAAGTTGTTGTTCATGATTTTTGTTGCACAGTCAAAAAAATAAGTGGTACAAAATCGTATGCGTGTATCAACACACACATAGCTTCGTTCACAGCTGTTTTTTCCATGGCTTGACCTCACTAAAGATTCTTCAAAACAGAACCTTATGACGAGTCCAACACCACGGTCTTGTCTCGTGTAAATGTTTTATCTGAAAGTTGTGTTTTCCAAAGTCTCTGAGATGTTTCAAAGTTCACAAGTGGGAGCTTTTGTCCACGAGGTTTAGTAGTGATTACAAATGGCACTTCAGGCCATTATAAGCGGGTTACTTCTGTCTCTGATGTCGGGAGGAGGGACTATATCCTTCTTCACTGGCAAAGGTGACACCGTAGACCGTCTGCCTTTTGGTTTAAACAGGTCTGAAACGTAAAACACCTACAAGAGGACAAAAGTGTTACAAAATATACATCAAATCTATGGACGTTTACCGTGGATAGTACTTACGATGCAGTATGCCACGAGAGCTCCTTGTATAAATCCAGCCAGGACGTCCGTGGGGTGGTGCTTGTGGTCGGACACTCGGGATAGGCCCGTGTAGAAGGACATCATGATGAGGGTGAACTGGGTCAGCGGGCGCAGCAGGCGGGCTCCGTGCCAAGTGAAACGAGACTGCAAGTAAAACTGTAAACAAGTACAATTTGGTTATTAGCATATTAGACAAGCGCTCGGTGAGACAGTGTGGCTAGTGTTTGGTGACTCAAAACTGCATCCAATACAGTTCTCACAATTTTAGGTTTATCAATGTTAAGTAACCAATGCATCTGAGTGGACCCTTGACACTGATCTGTAACATTAGGAAAGAGTCTTGATCGATTAACCCAAACCCAGAAAAATTAGCACACCAACTAAATATTTTATCTTTTGAATTTCATAAAAATATTGCCAAGAAAAAGGAAGGTGAAAACGCATGAAGAGACTGAGGATTGAGTTACTTTCTGTGTAGACCTGGTCCTGGTCTGGTCCTAAAACTTAATTGTGTATTTATTAGTTCAGTTCAGTTGACTTTGTTTGTACCGTTAAGAAGACTAGTTTTGCAGCATTTTTTGTTTGTTGGTTTGTCATCAATACATTTATGACAAAAACATGATAGACATGTGGTCAAATATTCAGACATTCATATTGCTTTGCAGAATCACACAAATAAAACGCATTAATAAGTAAATCTCTTAAAAAATTGAAAAAGAAAACACTAAGATTTTGTTCAAATGGATGCCTGCTGATGGGACATAATAATTAAATGTATCTAAACTTTTGTAATCTAGAAACTTACCACCAAATAAAGCATGGTGTACATGGAGAATGACGCATGTCCAGAGAAGAAAGACTTCCTGAAGAGAGAAAAGAGATGCTCAGAGCAGCCCATCAGACAGTGTAAAAGACAGTGAAGTTCTGCCGCCCTACCTAGCCTCTTGTACTTTACTCTCTGGCCCCTGGCACTGGTAGTCGGTGATGTATCCCAGTGAGCAGTTGATGGTGCTGAAGTCTGGTTTGCACACGTCCAAAAAATGTGGCCTCATGCGCCCCACAGACACTTTGGCGATGTCGGTGAAGGACTGGCTGATGGCGCAGCCGAAGATGAAGACGCCCACCTGTTTGTAGAGCGCTGAGATGTACGGGTTTGCCACAAAAGACTTTGAGCCTTCATGAAGGAAGTAAATCCTGTAGCTCTCTCCAATGATAATCTGTGCAGAACAATATGCACATCAGTGACAACATTTTGGCTAGGCAACACAAATAAATAAAATAATAAACCATGTTATTCAATATTGGAACAAAGTGAGCTAAAGGCTGCAAATAAAGTGTTTTGTAAATAGTTGTTAACGCCCTTCCCTTGTTGCAGTTGACTGTATCCATGGATAATTTGTTTTCCATGTAAATACAACTGGAACCAATGTAGAGGCCATTTGACTTCTAAACATTTAAGTCTAGAAAACACAACGTTAGAATAATCATAGTTGTTTCCTGTGAAGCCTGTCTGCATTTTCCACGTCTTTGTATGAGAGAAAACAGTGAAGCGACGTGGGAGGGAACCCAAACTGTCCAGTCTGTATAGTTTGGTGCGAGTGTGTAAATAAACCTCAGACTAAACCCAACGATTGACATGGTCTGCACTCTTCAGAGGGGGAGGTGTCAGGCTATAACTCATAACAGCTGTTCAGGCTCCAAAATGCCCAACCCAACCCCCCTGTCCGCTTGTTGTCCACACTCACAAACGGCAGTGTGCAAAACAGTGTGAAGAAAAGACTGAAGGAATGTGCAACCCATTTCTTAAGTTGTTAATAACTGCAAGTCTTGGTTCCCAGTTTGGTAAAACTGAACTTTTCATTAATTTGAAAATTGTACTTATTGTTTGACAATTGTGTTTTGGGCTGTTAAATTTAAGTTGAATTTGCATTACTGGAATTTTTTATGGGCTTTGCAGTGACTCCCAGAACTAAATCATGACTGTATTTGATGCAGGGTTGTTTGAGAGCCTGAGAATCAAACACATATAAAAACAATGTGATAAACTTTCTCTTTAATACTCCAATTCAATTTTTTCTTTTTGACCCTGTCCAAACTTTGTTCGAGATGTGCTGTGGCAATTTTTTTTCATATCTAGACACAGTAAATCATCAGCTGTCTGTGGTGTGATAATTGACCCAGATATGACTTGCATATTATAGGTAGGAGTTACACCAGATGCATTTCCGGACACAAGTCCTATCAGTCCTATCAATTATGACTGGCATATATCCAAACTATTGTACTTCATAACATTTTATCATCTAATCTTGCTTTCTGGAATGATAAAAAGGGTACTTGACAAAATGCCTTAAAAATGGAGGTGTAGAAGAGCATGGAGTATGAATTTCTGGTTCTAATCAGTAAAAACGCTGAGCTGGTTTCATTCTTGGGGCCAGACTGCAGCAGGCACACGTCGGGGGCACTGTTTTTCGTGTCTCTTGAACTGCTCAGATTTCACAAGGGATGTCTGGCTGTTTTCAACTCTATCTCGGTTTCATCGGACATTCTTGTGAGGGGCGCAGAAATGAGCCTGATTCTCGGAAACACTTTGCAGAGAGAGGGATAACCCCAAAGGAGGTTTAGCCCGGCGATAAAGCTTTCCACCATCCTGGCCTTGAGAGCCGGCTCCGTGCGGCCTGCCCGATTTCATGGGAGAATGAGACACATCTGGTTCTCTTCGTCAAACATTTTAACGACACACATTTATTGATAGTGGGTGTAGTGTAGCGCTGCACTGCATTAGAAAGACATGCAATAAGCACGTATCTGACATTGCATGGTTAACATTTATTCATTTTATGATTAAAGAATGTATATTCTGTGACGTCTATTTCCTTATCTAAAAATGCCTCGTACTTTCTCTGAATAAAATCAAAATAAGTTATGTGACAATGTATAATAATGGTCTGGCGGTGAACATTTCTGCTTAATAGGAACAAATGTACTGATGTTGTTTCCTGGTTGACAGATTGTAAGGTCATACGTGATAACAGGGCTGTTGTCATGGTTTGACAGCGAAAGTGACATGTCTGGCAAAGCCTTCTTGTTTTGCGATTCTACCGCAACTACACTCCTATTTGACCAAAGAGCCATTACATCGACCATAATTACATACAGGGACAGGAAGCCGTTGCACTGACAGCCAATGTGACCATACGGGTCAGGATGCTGTCATCATGTTATAGAGGACTGTAGAAGTGGCTGGCTTTTAATAGATGGTGGAAGCATGTTGAGATGATGGTCAAACATCATGAATGAAGACATTTCAATAAATGTATGTATAGAAAAGGGTTTCAAATAGGCACTACATGACAAATAGAACACCTGACACAGATGGACCAGTCCAGTCTGCTGCTGGTGGAGCTTGTTTGAGAGAAAACAATTAAGAAATGGCCCAAACATGCCTAAAATGAATGCCATATTTACATAATTAGTATTGGTATTTGCATTACAGTCACAGTCAATGTCAATGTCAATGTCAATGTCACATCTCACAAGCAACACATCTCAAAAAGGTTGGAAAAGTTCAAATAAATATTCCAATTTACATTGTTTCAAGGGAAATTTGTACTGGATGCTGTTTAAACGATAACTGTTATTATTCATGTCAAACAACTAAAACCTAACAAGCATAAAGTAATTTCAAGTCAATGTAAACTCCATAAAACGCCTAAATACATTTTTTTATGTGGCTGTAAAAATCATAATAACTACAATTTTTGCATTCGGAAAGTTTGATTTCATCAAGCTGGTGCCACACTATTCGAACAGTAATGGACTGTATTAAAATAGACAAAAATGAAGGATTTCACTTTTCTTTTGCTGTGTCAGTAATCATGAATAATGTTATGATGATGGTGACGGTGATGATACCGTGATGTTACTTCTCACAATAATCGTAACAATATTGTCTCTAATCAGTTACATACCAATTTTCCATGTTATTATTGCTTTGGTTTATGGACAATCTGTCTCATTTAACTGTCAATGACAAAATCTGTTGAACGAGAGGTCATCGCTGGGCTAAACCTGATCCTCGTGACTACTTTTTGAAAACTTTTCACTCTTGTTTTAGTTCTTTTGTTAGAATATTGAGCTACTTATGCATATAAAAACACGTTACAGTACAGATTATAGAGGATGAGTAATTGGGTTGTTGGGAAAATGGTGAACTTGTAGTGTGTGAGTAGGTGCCAGAGATGAAGATGAAGGCTGTGAGAATGGCATTAGTGCGAGAGGAGGTGACTTACAGACAGGATGGTGATTAGAATACCCGCCGCACTGAGCACACCGTCACTAATGGTGTCTCCCTTTTTGGCCGGGTATTTGATGGACTCGTCATCGCAGTAAAACCCTCTGCGGTAAGGCTGCACCGCGCTGGTTTCAATGACCAAGAAAGGCAGGCCGGCTGCAGGGTGATGAAGCATGAACAGCACAGAGAGGAGAGAGAGAGAAAGGGGAGACAGGGGGTGGGGGGTGATGGGGGGAGAGATGGAGGTGCAGGGTTAATGACACACAATTTACTGAGGTCACGGGGACACGCAGGACGACCAGGGAACATCTGCGAGTGACTCCATGCATTTACGGCTGTTATCTGGGACTGCTGCACTGGTTTGGTTCAGAATGATGTGGCTCTCATTTGAGCTTATTGACCACAGATCATGAACTTTTTCAGTGAGAAATGCAATTGAACTTGATTTTTCAGAGGCTTACTCAATTCCTAAAACATTAATATCTCTTTTGTTAATTTCATGTCAATTTGGATGCATACTTTCACAAACGTATCCAATTTAAAGATATGATAAGTGATACAAGACTGCAAATATTGATTCAAATGAACTGAATTCAGAATACTAATCTTAAATTTGAGTTATTTTGACCAGATTAGATTTATTGCTTATGAGACATGGAATTTTTCACTGGGTTCAAGACATTTCTGGCTAGTTACAGGAGAGTTTAGCTAGAAATAAGAACGTTTTTTTGCCAATGCGTTAAGTAAAATAACCCATTGGCAAATAAATTGGCTTGATGTAAAACAAGAATCATCATCTAGGTCCATCATGTAAATACATCTTAACTGATTAATTATGATTAATGTAATGGATTCAAGTAATATTAATTTATTTAGAAATATTTTGGCAGTGAAAGCATCAAATGGATTTAGGGAAATAATAGTGTCTTCTATGAAAGTCAGATTTTGGAATTGGCTTATGCATTGGCAGAGGTATTGGTCATGAGTTACAGCTAATGAGGCTCATCAAACCAAAGCAGCGCCTGAGAAAGGAAGAGAGAGAGTGAGGGGCTGTGTAACCCGTTAGAGTTTATGAAGTGTGATGTATGGAGTGCAGTGGTCTGGTCCCTGATCGTCCTACAGGGTCCTGACACGACTTACTGAGACCACAGGCACTGAGACGCCCACGGCCGCCAGCACTTTGGTGGACACAGTGCTGCTCTTATAGGGCAGGCTGATGCTGCTGTCTCCACAGAAGAATCCTCGCTGGTAAGGCGGGAATGGGCATTTGTGCAAAAACGCAGCGACAAGCAACACTGCGTGGTACACAAAGATAAACAGCTTTAGCATCCGAGGAGACACAAGATACATTACCAAACTCCAAATATTACCTAAATTCATTAGGGTAAAATGAGTGTTAGATGGGGAAAAAACAGATCAAAGTATTCAACAATTGATATGGTGTCCATCTGGAACACAGTCAAAATGTAAGCATTCTGTATCCTTCTGTTGTGGAGGATTTAAGAAAGTAGATTTATTTTTTTTTTTTCATTTCTAGTTGGTAGTGCAAACGTATCAAGAAGTGCAAATGTACTTTTGGATTGTTAGCGAAGGCAAATATACAAGGAGAGGAGCAAAGATACTGCATCTAGCTCTAAGATCTTTATCTTTACCACTGTTAGATAGACCTTTGCTTTTGTTTTTGAGTCATAAAATAATAATGCAAATCACCAACAGTAATTCAAGCACATCTACAGGTAAGCCCATAAAGTATTCTGCAGTGATGTGTTACAGACAAAGAACACTATCACAAGTCCTTTGCCACCATTTACACATCAAACAGCCACTTTGAGATGCCCAGGGGAGGCGTTTGTCTGACCAATTTAGTTTTTTTCTGCACTTAAAAGTGGCAAACAGATTTTATTCATCTGGGAGAGTGTGCGTCGAGACATCAGCCAGAATGGACAATGTCATTTCCTCTTATTTACCAAAGCCTACAATTGGGAACTTTGAAATATGATCGCAATATCCCCAGGAGAGCCTTCAAATCGCTGGCAGAATTTGTAAAGTAGACCAAGAGCGTCACTTCAAAAGAAGCATTTAACGTCTGTGCTTTTAAGTTTCTCTTTGACTTTGAATGATGTGGAGCTTTACAGATACAAAGAAAAACAAACTTGAGCCCGGTTTCTTGCACTTTGGGTATAAAAACAAAAAGTACCAAGTCTAGAGGTCAACGGTGAGATTAACAGAAGGTGGACCAGAATGTCAGCAGCGTTATTTAGCACTTTCTCAACACGCGCAGCTGACTTGGCTTTGAATGTCCAGCTGGGGTTAAGATCGGGTTTCTGTCTTAATCCCCGCTGCCTGATGGGAACCTTGGCCTTTCCCTCAAATCAGCATATTAACATTTTCTTTCTTTTTGTTCAAACAAATTTCTGTCTAGTTTATAGTCCGCATGCCAGTGGGAGAAAGTAGAGATTTGAGCTCCTTGACAAAAAAAATACACAAACTGAAAGTTGGGCTGATGTTAGCTTAGCCTCGGCTCGCGGACAACATAAAACATAATGTCTCACACTTGATGTAATAACTATTGCTGTTGGACTATAACCGTGTTAAAATAGAAGAAAAGATCAGAGTCTGTGAAATGTTTCACAGAGTCCCAGGATAAGAAGGACTTCACATTTGGGTAAATTATCACATTCTTATTTTCCTGACCGATGCTGCAATCGCGATTGGATTTGCACTTTATGTTTTGATAATTGCATTCTGTTCCAAGTTCAACGCATCCAGGGGAATTGACAAAAAGATTAAAATAGGCTTTAGAAATTAATAAATAACGCGTATTTAAGAATATATTTGTAAAAATCTAAACTACAGAGTTAGCCATTTATATGCAAAATAAATTTTATGATTTGTCAGTTAGTTGGTTTGTTTGGTACCTCAAAAATTGTAGCCTTTGCCATTTAGTATAAGCGTCCATTCATATTGCAATTTCGATTTGATTTCTGTTAATTGTGTAGCTTAAAAATTAAAAAATGGAATCCACAAACATAATATCAAACAGTGATTCTTCTAATACAATGATAAATACAATGTCAAAATCTCATTACAATACAATTTTTTTTTACAGTGTAATTTTCAGAAAAGAACTAGTTTAGATATTGATCAAGACACAACAAGAACTATTCAGAGAATGTTCTGTTGTTTCGTTCGGTTTATATGACTTTTCCAGCGCGGGTATTTGAGTAGTAGTTCTAGTTCTAGTATCGATTTCTATCTGGATATCGATTTTTTTGACAGCTCTACTCACAATGCTAAGATGCCTTTGAAACTAAATATTGCTAATTTGCTTTTTGTTTGGTTCTAGTTTTCATTAGTTCCAAATGGTATGGTACAGCAGCTAGTTTTGTTTTAATTTTAGCATTCTATTTAAGATTAACTTGTTTGAACTTAACTGCAATACAGTCAGCTCCTGTTTTCCATAAGATCTGTCAAATCATTTTTCTCCCTCGACCTCGCTGACCTCATCTCTCCGTCTGAACTGTGCAGCATCAGCACAGGGGATGTTGTCCTGGGACTTTCCCTCCTACCCCGGCTTTCGTCTCCCGCCTTGAAAAAAAGTTGGCAAAACAACGTGGAGGGGACTTTTGGTCAAGCCAACAACAACATGGATCAGAAGGAGTGGGGATGAGTTTTGCATTAGCTCAGCAAGATCTCCAGGATCACAGAAAAACACAGAGACATCTACTAAATGAGTCTACAGTCAATTAAGAAAGTAAAGGCCTGGTCCTGTCTCACATTAGTAAAGTCACAGAGGAGGTGATGTAACTGCTCCATTTTTTGGGTACCAGTAGTTGAACAACACCTGGTTCAGTGGCCTATTTAGGTACCTTTTCCTGCACCTTTTTCATCAGGGACCGGCCTCCAGCTGGTGCCAGAGTCACGGCTGAACATGGGGAGTAAGCGTTTTGGTTTATGCTGAAGATCTCACATCTTAAGATAAAGAGGCCTTCTCTGACAATCCAGGCTAAAAACAGTTCTGTTTAGATGTGAATACAACCAAAAGGAGTTTATATGCACCGTTCTCTTTTAAAAGTAAATGATCTATGTTTAGATCTGTTTGTGTTGTGATTTGTATTTATATCTTCCTGTTTACTTGCCATTGCTACATTGGTACCAATGTAAATAAATACTTTTTTTTACTTCGGGGTAGGAGTGAAACAAGTTAAATGATTAAGATTAATTTCAACATGAATTTGTCATTTAATTTAGTAATCAAATAATTGTTTTCTGTGCTATACAAAGCATGCATGTGATGAGATGAAGACTTGTGATACGAATATGGAACTGATAAAATTATTCAAAAGTTTCCTAAGCTTTCTGTGCCCCGTGCATCGTCAGTTCCATTGCTCTGTGTGTATGGAAACTCACTCATTTTGTATTAACTCCAGCGGTATTTGGGATAGCATTAGCAAAACAGTCAAAAGTGTGACAGCAGCTAAAATAAACAGGCACATTTTCCACTTGTAGGATCTCACTGTCTGGCAGAGTAATGCGGTGAATACACAGATGCCAATGTTTTTACTTGAGGCAGCGGACCCCCAAGACCTGCTGCTGTCAGACTGCCCTGGTCACAAAGCAAGACATCTAAAAGGAGTCTGTAGGTCTATTGCAACACAAATATTATTGTAGTCTTGGGCCTGTTGGATTTTTCTATGATATTTGGATGGTTTTCTGTTAGACACAATTTATGTTTTCATATTACCATTTAGTTGTGAAGTTGAAGAAAAAGTCTGATTTTAAAGAAATGTCCACCAAAGTAGAGTAATGATACAAGGGAATTTTTAAAAGTTTTGTTTTGGTGTAAATCTGAAAAACAAAACAAAAAAACACTGACCAAAAGATTAATAATAATAATTAAAGTACAAAATGAGTTTAGCAATTAGCTTTATGAAAAATATCAAAAATCGTATATTAAAATCTGTTCTAAGACTAGTATCAATACCAAACAAAATCACATTGACAGGATAAATGTGACCTTTCCTAAACTGTTTTAGAATGATCTTAAGCATTATTAGAACAGAAGTTTGAAATTTTAAATCATGACAGCAGTAGCATTGGTTCATTTTTTAACACTGTGGAAAAATAAAACAAGCCAAACATTATAGTTCAAGATGCATGTATCAGTTAAATCTGTTCTGTATTTTATTGGCTCTTTGCTTTTCTTAAATACAGATGACCAATAATCTCTTGGGTTTACAGGGATTGGCAGGACATGTGGATTCCCAGGAGCTCAAAGGGCAATCAGAGTGTGAGAAGTGCGGGGTGCTGATGACGACTCGGCCCCCATTTCCTCTTGTGGTCAGTGCTGTAAACCACACGGCCTGAAAAACACTGTGGGTTTGTTGACAAGCGTCTCTGTGGAAAGGTTGTGCATATACTGTAATTCCCTGCATCTATTAGCAAAAGGGGAAAAAAAGGCAGCAAACCACAAATCACCACATCAGACATGGATGGTTAAGGCTGATGAGTACTTTTTCCATGCTGATGATACAAGCCAAACAATTAGAGAAACAGAAGTAGAGAGTAAAGACAGATTATATTTCACTCATTAGTCTATAAGCATCTTAAAACAACTTTTGAACCCTTGGTCTTTCACTCTGTATAACTTAAATTACTTCATTGTGTGCATGTACTGTGTAAAAAACAGGTTAAAGTGAAGCCTTCTGTTTATAAATAGAAAATGCCATTGAAGCAATTATAATATATGCTAACATTTAAGTTGTTAGTGATGAAATTAAGGAGATTTGAGAGCTTGAATTAGTTTGGTGGATGGATACTGAATACACATGAGCACTGCTGCGTTACCACCTGATGATGTCATGATGTAGAGGGAGAGTATTTTGAATCCTCAAACTTTGCACATCTGGCCAGTAACGCAAAAGGTTTTGACCCTGAGCTCTATAGTAAATCCTTTTAACCATGTGCCATGCCGTGTGTAGATAATAGAACAGACACGACTGAACTAATTCTTGATAGAAGTACATTGCAGTTGGCCTTTTCAATAGAATTTACCCCATTTTTACATTAATATAACGAACCAGAGAAAGAAAACAAGCCTTATTCCTGCCATAGTAACTGCAATTAACAACCCTGACCCTCGTCCACAGTTGTTGAATGTGACACAGAACATCCAACACAAGTCTGACCTTTTCACCACTGCTCTTAATTACAGCTCCACACAAACATATTCAGCCAGATGTGGGGATCAAGAGAATTCCTACTGGTGAGGAATGCAGCACTCTGGAAAATATAATGAGTCGAAATAGAAGTGGAGGACAGGTGTGGCCGGACAGAGAAGAAAAATATCCTCACTGGAACCATTTACCTGTCATTTTCCTCTTTGTAAGCACTTCTCTGGACTATTGTAAATGTTGAAAACGCCTCAATCAAAAGCATTAAAGGTCATTTATTTTTGCCTATATCGACTACTACTTCTACTCTGAATTCCTATCTTACCTTCATAATAAATTAGTTAAGCTGTAGTTTTTCAGTGAATTCTATTTACCAAGATAATGCAAATATAATTTTAAATTATTTTGATATATTCTTCCTATTGACAGTTTAGCAGGATACGAATGTAATTTAATTTACACCTATGTGCACTTTAAGAACAACTTCTTCAATTTAATTAGACAATAGACACAGTACAATTAGCACAGGCAGACCATAATCTGGTACATTTATATTACATCTAGTTTGACTTCATAAAGCAACAAGCAATGATGATACTATTATGAAAGGACACTGTTGCATACATTTAAACTCACTTGCATATAGCGAGAGCACGACTGAGTTGCATCTGATCTTACCTAAAAACAGGCAGAAGAGGTCCACACCGACGAGTAACTTTCTCCGGCTGTGGTCTTTACAGTTGTTATTGTTGAGCGAGTTTCCACCATTCTTCGTCTCGGCCATCGTCTTCTCATAAATCAGGCAGCGTTGCATTTAAAACCCGTTGTTTAGATCAAAGCAAAACAGAATCAGTACGAGCTAAACTACTACTGGGTTTATTTCCTACAGCTACAGGTCCATCACAACTCCAGATGAGGAGCGGTCAGCGGCTTGTTAGTGAAACGACCGTGCAGACACTTTCCAACACCAAAGACTGTTCCTGCTGCTCAGTTTCTCTGGACCTCTAACCATTATGGTGCCGCGCGCGCGCTCAAGTGAGAGTTCAAGCCACGCCCCTGGCTCCGCCTCTAATTAATGGCGTAAGTCAGATACAATTGCACCGTCAACATCTCAAACTCATGGATCTGTTATGCTCTCACTGGTGATTAGATTGTAGTAGCTATTGGTAATTGGTGTTTTTTCTTAATGCAGAATTATTAAAAGTTGGATTGCCAAATTGTTTCAGTCGCAGCGTAAAGTATTTAGCTTTAATCAAACCCATCTATTGGTTCCTGACAGACACTTGACCTGTACACCGTCCGCAGCTACCTTGATTCTTAATGTAAACAAAAGTAAACTCCAAAGAACAACTGCATAAACTGCTCAAATATGTGGTTCTAACTATCATACAACAAATAAGAGAGCTGCAATTTTTATAAAAAGGCAAAGTACAAAAAATAAATACTTGTCGCTTCCCATAGAAACAGGTCTCCAACCAATTTAACCATGAATTGAACTCTATTCTTGGTATGTGACGTACGTTGGCATGAACCGATAGGTTAAATAGTGTTCATTTTAGGTGTAAAATAAGCCAGTGGTCCCCAACATTTTTATCACCGCGGACCGGGTCAACGCTTGACAATTTATAGCGGCCCGGATGGGGAGGGGGCGTTTATCATAATAAACGTGAATCCACTGTGTACCTGTTTTTTTTTTTCTTTCAAAATACTCGGGGGGCTTGTCTTTTAATCCAGGGTGCTTGGTCTCTAAGTGGCGAAGCAGATTTGCAGGCTTCATTGCCTCATTAGTGCCAGTCGCTGCATGTTATGCAGAGCGGGTTTGGTGTGTGGGAAATGTCAGTTACTCATGTAACTTTAGTTCTATGAGTATGTGCGTAGCCCTCTACGGGCTTCGCTATTGGCTATCACTCGAGGCAGCGCCTCGCGCCTGAAAGATAAAACAATGTACCGCTCCAATCACCTTGGTCCCGTTCGCGCCACTGGGCCTATATAAGACCACTCTACCCGCACATCACCCTCCTTGAACTCAGCATCAAGAAGAGGACAGGTCTGCTGGGCATGCAGGTAGAGGGCTACGCACATACTCATAGAACTAAAGTTACATACGTAACTGACATTTCTATGTCGTATGTGCTACGCCCTCTACGGGCTTCGCTATTGGCATAACCTAGGCGAAGGACGTAGGGAAAAATGTACTCCCAGCAGGCGTGGCATCGCGTGATTGGAGCGCGCTCATAATCCTCACCCATCTAACGAAGGGGCGTCAACGGGCGAAGACAACAGAGCGAAGTGAGAGAAACCCTCCATCAGCGCCCCTCCAAGGCGCGTGGGTGTTTCCCAGGGTACAACGACGAAGTCACAAGGGCCGCCTCTCCCAAGAGCGCCACAGCAACTGCAACAAGGAATGTGCCCGCCGCCTCCCAAGAGCGCCGGCACAACTAACGTAAAACAAAAAGGGGGTGCGCAAGCCGCCTCTCCCAAGAGCGCCAGCACCCATCATCCAGAGCCACTCGGGGCCAAGGCCGCCTCTCCCAAGAGCGCCTGCACCCGAATGAAGATGAAACTGACAACTGACCTGGTCAGGTCACTCCCTCTCCCGAAGCACCATAAGGTGAAGATAGAGGAGCATTAAACGCGCCTGTTGCCCAGAACCGAATGGGCAACTGACTGCGTGGCGACATTCAGTAAATACGACTGAACAAACGTCGAAGAGGATGACCAGGAGGCCGCCATGCAAATGTCCTCAACAGCCACCCCCCTGTGCATGGCCGTAGAGGCTGCCACCCCGCGAGTGGAGTGGGCCCTGACGGCGGCCGGTGGGGGACGCCCCTGACTCTCGTACGCTAAACGAATAGCACGGCACAACCAGTGGGCCAAGCGCTGAGCGGAGATCGCAGCGCCCCGATGTCTGGCCCCAAACCCCACAAACAGCTGATCAGACTGCCTGAAAAGCGCCAGCGGTCCAGGTAACAGCGTAGTGCCCTGATCGGGCACGATAAATGACTACGCTCATCCTCCTCCGAGGAGTGTGGAGGGGGACAGAGCGGTCTCAGCCTAATAACCCTGGACCTGAAGGAAGAGGTAATGACCTTAGGTCGGAAGGCAGGGTTAGGCCACAATTCCACCAATCCACCATCACTACTGAAGGACAGGCAAGACGGATGAACTGAGAGTGCGCACAAGTCACCTGACCTCTTGGCCGAAGCCAGAGCCAAGAGGAGTGCAGTCTTACAAGACAGGCAGGCGATCTCAGCTCGATCCAAGGGTTCGAATGGAGGACCTGAGAGGCCATCCAGTACCACCTGTAACTCCCAGATGGGGGTAGAACGTCGCAGGGGGGGTCTCAATCTGAGAGCACCCCGCAAAAAACGGTTCACCAGGGGATGGCTACGGGCAGTGAAATTTCCAAATCCGGCGTGCCCAGACGCAATGGCTGCCGCAAAGACTCCAAGGGTTGAGGCAGCCCGTCCTTTATCCAGGAGGCCCTGGAGGAAATCCAGCACTCTGTGAACCGTGCAGGAAGAGGCATCCAAGGCCCTCTCCGTGCACCATGAAGCGAAGAGCTGCCAGCGTGGAAGGTGCTCGGGCACCTTGAATGGTGGCCACCACTGGAGGGGGAAGGCCAAGGCCTAGTAGCCTTCCCCTTTCAGCCTCCAAACCATAAGCCTGCGCCCTAGGACCGGGCGCGAGCGCAGGGCTCCCCCGGCCTGAAGCAGTGCGTCGGGGCGGTCTGGGAGAGGCCATGGTCTCCCCCTCGTCAGCCCCACGAGTTCTGGGTACCACCTGGCACTCGTACTGTCCGGAGCTACCACCAGGATGGACAGGCCCTCCAGCCTCACTCTGTGCAGTAACGGAGGTATGAGGTGGAGGGGAGGAAACGCATACAGTAGACCCGTGGGCCACTGTCTGTGAGCCAGTGCGTCTACGCCTAGAGGCGGGTTGTCTCCCGACCTGAGCGAGAACCACAGTGGGCACTGTGCGTTTTCTGCACTGGCGAAAAGGTCGGCTACCGGTTGTCCGAAGCGGCGCCATACCTCTGTCGCGATCTCCGGGGCCAAACTCCACTCGTCGCGGAGAGGCCCCCCCCTGGACATTCTGTCCGCCCCCACGTTGAGCGTACCGGGGATGTGTCGGGCCTTCAGGGAGGAGAGATGGGCGCTCGCCCATAGGAGGATCTCCGCTGGGACCTGACCCCCCCCTGTCTGTTCAGGTAGGCCACCACTGAGGTGTTGTCCGAACGAACCAGGACATGGTGACCCTTGAGCTGCGAGGAGAAGTACAGAAGTACCCTCCTCACTGCCTCCATCTCCAGGAGGTTGATGTGTGACAGTGGTGTGGTCCATGGGCCGCCCACAGAGCACCGGCCTAGTACCCCGCCCCACCCGGCCAGGGAGGCGTCTGTGAACACCTCCGTGTAATGAGGTACACACCCCATCCGGACACCCCGCAGCAGGTGACCTGGTGACATCCAGAACTCGATGTCCCTCCGTGCAGACAGCGGCACTGCCAGCACTTTCCGCCTGTCCCGCACTGGGTGAAGCCTGAGGCGGGAGAACCACCGTTGGAGGCCCCTCATGTGGAGGAGACCCAGGTGGACCACCGGGTGGGCCGCAGCCATCAGTCCCAGGAGGGATTGGATCTGAAGAGACTGAGCCTGTGGTCTGTCCAGGACAGCCCGTCCCTTCCTCAAGAGCGCTGACTGCCTCTCTAAGGAGAGAGAGGCACGCATGCTCCTGGAGTCCAGCAGCAGGCCCAGGTACTTCATCTGCTGCGATGGGTGTAGTGAGCTCTTGTCCCGGTTCACTACAAACCCCAGCCTGGAGATGTGCTCCAGCACCATCTCCGTGTGAGCCTGCGCGTCCTGAGGGGAAGAAGCCAGGATAAGCCAATCGTCGATGTAGGTCAGAACCCTGACCCCCTGACGACGAATTGGGTCCAACGCAGCCTCCACACATTTGGAGAAAGTGCGCGGGGCCAGGGAATAGCCAAACGGGAGGCGGCAGTACTCGTAACATTTCTCCCCGACTGCAAAGCGCAGAAACTTCCTGTGTTCCCGCACGATAGGCACATGGAAGTAAGCATCCGTCAGATCCACTGACGTCATCCAGTCCCCGGGCCTGACGCACTCTAGCAGGTGTTTGGTCGTCAGCATGCGGAATGGCCTCTTCACTATGTGATTGTTGAGGACCCGAAGATCCAAAATGGGTCGAGCGCCTTGGGGACCAAGAAATACGGGGAATAAAATCCTTTCTGTGACTTCCAAGGTTCCACCTCTACTATCGCTCCGCGTCGCAGTAGAGAGGAGATCTCTTCCTGGAGAGCCGCAGCCCCTGCCGGATCGCGCAGCCTCGTCCTGAGAATGCCGTTGAAAGGCGGCGGTTTCCGGGAAAATTGCAGCGCGTACCCCCTCCTTATCGTTCTGTCCAACCAGGGGGACAGGGGGAGCCCCAGGCTCCTCCAAGCCCGATAAAACCCAGTGAGAGGCTGCACCGTGGAACTGGGGAACAGAGAATGTACGGGCCGCCCACTGGTCCTGTCAGTGGGGGGCCCCTCACGAAAGGGCACAACAGCTTCTGTCATGGAGAGTCGTGACAGTGGCTCCGTGCTCCGTGATGCCGTTGTCACATTGCAGACACTCGTGGTGCACATCTGCACCGGGTCAGTCTCGCCCAATCTGCGCCTCTTTATTGCCCCTGCGTAGGCTAGAGGACCAGACGCAGCACAGCGAGAGGAGAGCACCGCGGTGTGTGTGTCCGGCTGTGCGGGGGCCGGCGCCGCTCCGGGACAAAATTGTGTGGAACGGGCGGCCACAGCGGGTCGCTGTCTCTCCACAATCCGTGTGGAGGCAAGCGCCGCTCCAGCACCGCGATGTGTAGGGCGGGGAACAGGGGGGGACAGCACCCCGTTCACCGACACAGCGTCGTGTGAAGGGGGTATTACGCGGGCCGGTAACTGTATCCGCCTCCGTGGGCCAGAGCGAGCGCGGGACACAGGTCTGACCGTGGTCCGCGTCACGCGTGCCTCATGGCCTACACGCCGGCGACCGCTGTGTTCGCTCACGTTCGCTGTGTTCGCCGGTCGGATTACGTCAGCAGTTGATCTGACCCTGGGCTCACTCACGTCCGCCGTACTGCGGCGCGGCGGGAAAGCTGCTCGTACAGTGAAAACTGCAGAGGGACCGGCGGCAGCCGGGTTCTGGCTCGACCGGAGCTCACCACCGTTAGCCGCTTTGCTAGGCGGAGAGGAGGAAGCAGGCGAAATCGACTGAGCACGGACAGAAGACGCTCTCAATGCGTCTGGGCCGTGCCGTGGCAGAGAAGTGCGCTCTTTCACCAAGTAACGGGCCGCAGCTCGGCCTTTATTAACAAAAGCGCGTCCCCCCCTCCCCTCGGAGCAGCAGAAGTCGGGCGACGATCGGTTCTCGCCTCTCTCTCTTCTGCGCTGCGGTGCCGAGGTCCCGGCGAAAGCAGAGACCTGGAGCCGGAGCAGAGGGCGCGCGCCGTCGGGGAGAGAGACCTCTCCTTCCCCGGTCATGGTCGCGCCGGCGCGGGGCATGTTGGGGGCGCTGGGGACGAAGGTGGGGGCCCAGCTGAGCGGACGCCTTGGCGGCGGAGTCCAGACGCTCCACCATGGTTTGGATATCCGGACCAAAGAGCGACGACGTGGACAGTGGGAGGTTGAGGAGCTGTCGTGTCTCCCGGTCCTTGAGGGAGGACAGACCCAACCACAGGTGTCTGCAACCCACCTGTGCGGCGCACATGGCCCGGCCGCCGTCAATATCGAAGGCCTGGGACATCCGGAGGAATGAGGCCATGGTGGTCCGCACCTCAGTCAGTTCCTCTGGTGATGGATCTGTGCGGTCTAGCATCTCCGACATGGAGCCCGCCAGGAAAGCCATGTTGCTAGCAAGTGCCACCACCTGAGCGGCATTTGCGTAGCAGCGGTCAAACATGGCCATCGTCAACCTATCCCTCTCAGCAGGAAGAGACGGTTTCCCGCTCGGCCAAAGAGAAGACGAAGGAAGGAGGGCCAGTCTGACACCGTCCTCAATGGGCGGTACACCAGACTCCCAGTTCCAATCCTGGATGTTACAGTACGGTCTGTACCCCAGTGCTGGTTGTCTCGCGGTGAGCGGCTGGTCCCAATCACGCTTGGCATAGTGCATGATGGGCGCCATCGGGGGGCAGAGCACAGCAGTGCGAGGCCGGGGACGAGCACGGGACCCGAGCCCGTCCGTGAAGTCCACCGTGGGGGCCGCCGGTTGCAGGGGGAGCGGCACGCTCATACGATTAGCAGCTGCAGTGAAGAGCGTGGGCAGTTGATCAAGCGGGTACCGGGAAGCGGTCCGGTCTCCCTCCGAGAAGATGGAGGCCGCGTCTTCTTCATAGAGCCTGCGGTCATCTTCCTCGTCATAGTCCGCCCAGTCCTTCCTGGTGGAGGCAGCCACTGGGTGGGAACAGGCTGGCGGTGGCTCGGGTCCAGACGCCACCGGTGACGGCGGTTCCTGCCCAAGCATCCCCGGGTCCTGACCGGGATGCTCAGGGGAAACCGGGTCCATGAAGCCGCGGCGCCGCTCTCGCTCCTCCCTGGGGAGTGAGAGGCAGGCGGGGCAGGTGGCTTCTTCTGCCGAGTGACGCCAGCCGGGGCAGAGGAAGCAGAAGTCATGACGGTCCTCGGCGAGGAGAAAGGAGGAGCACCCGCCGCACCTACGGAGCTCGACACCGGAGGGTGACGCCATCTCGAGCGGTAAGAGCGGCGAGTCCGTCTGAATAGCTGTAGAAAAGAATTTCGTTCTGAAAAGAACATGCTCAGAAGTTTTCTCTCAGGCGCTGAGTGAAAAGGAGGGTGATGTGCGGGTAGAGTGGTCTTATATAGGCCCAGTGGCGCGAACGGGACCAAGGTGATTGGAGCGGTACATTGTTTTATCTTTCAGGCGCGAGGCGCTGCCTCGAGTGATAGCCAATAGCGAAGCCCGTAGAGGGCGTAGCACATACGACATAGAATCACCTGTCGCGACAGGTCCATATTTCACGTAGGATTCCTGGTATTGTCTGTTAAAAACTTTCTTTTTCTTGGAAGTCGTAGGCTCTTGTTCTATCTCTTCTGGGCCTTTTCCCCTTCGCAAAGAAACTTTCGAAAGTTTCTTACTCATTTTGTTGCTTGTGGGTTAAATTTTAGCACTTAAGTGACCGAGATGTAACCTAGAGAATCCGGTCATTTTTCAAAATAAAAGATGATGATAAAATAATTGTTCGGCCTGGTCCCAGTTGATCCGCGGACCGGTACCCGGGGGTTGGGGACCACTGAAATAGGCTACTGGTATCTCTTAAAAAAAAAAAAAAAAAAAACAAATCTGATACTTCTAATAATTCAACTCCAAACAATGACAAACTTTTACACATCTCCGGCGACACATATATCGTTAGTGGAGTACAAATAGCTTTAGATTTCATCGTGCTAAAAATTAAAAAGGTAAAGTTCAGCACAGCTGAACCGAGATGTGGCTGAACTTGGAGACTGATCACATAGTCATAAAAAAGTCAAGACATGTTCAACATTTTGGAGTTCAAGTTTCTCTGACAGATTATCCCATTTTTGCAAGAGGTATTTTCAGCTGAAAGCTCAAGTTGTGTGATAATGTGTATGTTATGTTGGGTTTGAATAATCTAACAATTAAAATGCACTCATCCTTGTGCTTCAATGTCTATTGCGATAAAAGTAAAATGTTCAAAATAATGTTTAACCTTATTTATTACACATGACAGTTTAACTAAATACAACCCGTAAATAACAACATATTAACACATTTCAAACTTAACATTGTGAATAAGCTTTATGCCAATGCCCTTTGTACATAATGCATAATTCATGTAAGTGCACAAGTCCCAACATGTGATGGAGAGAGGTGATAGAACAGAACAAAAACACAACAAGTGATATTCAAACTGTAACATGATTTAACACACAATTAAATAACTGTCCAAATGTTATTGTTAAGAAAATCACAGATGAATAAATCAGAAAAAGTCTGCGTACAGCGGTGGTGGTGGGAGGAGCTCCATTTCTGTAAAGTCAAACTCTTGTTCCCTGAAAAATGATTTTACCAAAACGTATAAGTTTAGTGTCATAAAGGATTAAACAGACTAATGTGTAGGTTAAAGACAGGTGCCCCCAAGCCATTAATACGCGTTTGTTTTTATACCAAATTATTTTTACTTAGCAAAACAACAATCTTCCTGTTGGGTGATTCTTGTAAACTCATCCGCGTTTATTCATAGCTGTTAAAAACCTGCCTAACATGACCAGCTCTAATAATGATAATCACACACTTACGGCAATGGTGGCTCTTCGACGTCACACAAGTCTGTAAAAAAGATAAAAGTAGATAAGTTTAAATATCTTTCTTCTTCTCAGTTGAGTGTTCACTGACATGTGACCAGCAACAAGTGTTTTTCCATCACAAACAAGGCCTAAACCGCCTGAACTCCAGTGGCCTCAGAGTGGTGGGCTTTCATCTTACCGTCACCTTTATCAGTGAGAGACACAGAGGAGGCTAAACTTACTAGGCGTCTCCAAACTTAAGAAGAAAGAACATTAGAAAAGCATTAGTAGAGTTTGATCAAAGGTAGTTTTATTTTCTGGTAGCAAAGTATATCAAATGTACCTTGTAAAGGTTGCAACATTGTTCTCACTGAGTTCTTCTTTGTTCTGCTGAAAAAAAATGGCCAATTTCTGCAGTGCATCCTGTCTTGTCCTGGAACAAAAAGTTCCAAAATTACATGCTACACCAGCCAATGCACATAAATCATGTTTTTAAATCATGAACAATAAAATATTTAACTATATGTCTTATTTGTAATACGTTTTAAGTTAACTATAAACCACAATACTGAGCAAAAATAGCAATTTTGTATATTGTACTACTAACCCCTCCGTTATAGTTATTAGTATAGTTATTATATATAGCTATTGCACTATCACATAAGTAGGCCATCATTTTACATTTTGTTCATTGTAACGTGCAATATTGATCTAAAACAGCTTAATAGAAACATGTCAGTTGACTTCCTGTTCAAAAATGAAGTCCCACCTCTTCATAATGACATTTCACTGTAACAAGCAGCAGATTGTCATTTACAGACATATTTTTGATCATACATGTATCATAAGGGGATAAGGGGTAAGTTAAAACAGTTTTCTTTTCTGAGTACTTGAGTGTCTTTGTAGAATAATAATTCAGGATTACTCAAACATGCAAGAATCAATCAAAATACAAAGTTGAGTAAACTAATGACAAAGAGACTCTGCTGTTGCAAGGTTAAAAGCTAAAAAAAAATTGACTGTGCATAATGTCTCCTTTAAGGCCTAATTTCTTCCTCCATCAAATATCATAAAGTAAAGGTGACTGTAACGTTATGATTGATCTACATAAGACACTTCTACTTCAACTGTGAACAACTCTGTAAACATGCTATAATTTCATCTTGGGCTTTTGACACCAGTGTGATACTCACTGAGTGTGCAGATCCTCCAGGGCACCATCGCTCAAGGTGTGCTGGGCGCCGTCATGTCCACACGCTGTCACCAAAAACAACATGAAACATGAAAGAAGAAGGGTAGGTGGGTCAGAAGTAGAGTGAGGCTAGTTATGTAAAACCAAAACGACAGAAGGGGGAGGAAGTAAGTGAACTGCACTGTAAAACTGTAAACTAAGTGGATCAAAGCCTTGTTAGTCTGCCATGTCGACCAGAACATAAAACAACCACAGGCAGAAACCCACAGGGCTGTTTCGCTTCAAAAAGAACCGGATGTAGAATTTACTTACACGTCTCAGAGGCTTGGGCAGACTGTTGTGGAAAACTCCTACGTAAAAAAAAACAAACTAAATGTAAATAGCCATATACATATAAATGCTTTTTTCGTGTGGGTGATCTGACCAAAAAGTGGGAAACGATCTTTAAACATTGTAAAACGATGACAACATTGATCCAAGAGCTACTTAACCACTGAGTGTAATACAAAGCTGTCAGACTTACAGGCTCTCGTTGGAGGGAGACAGGGTTTCGTCTTCACAGGCCCACTCCTCACTATCGTCTGTAACTGAGGAATAACATTAGTCTGACTGAGCCCAGGTCCCACAGCGACGAGAGATACAAGGCAGGCCAACCATCTCCAGTTACTCAGAAACACTCAAAACAGCAGCAGAGGAGGAAAATTAAACTAGAATGACTTTATATCCCAACAAAATAAACATGCAACTGACTACCACAGCTAAATTACATTGATGCTGGTAATTATTTAAACAAGAAAAATCTGAATTGATTTATTCTTTTACAAAATTATGAAATAGTCCTCCTAATAAGGTTACTTTTGCCAGATGAATAAATACCTCTTGCCTTATTGATAATATAATGCAACAGTTTCCAGAGTTTGAGGCATAAGCTGGGGAGAGATGATCTCAATTTATTATAATTTTGTAAATAACGACCCTGAATTTGATCTGCTTTTAAAAATTCAGCCCAATACTATTTTATCAAACGCTGCATAATTATCTTGAATGTACATCAAGAATATGAGTAAATATGAGCTATTATCTTACACTCACAGCTGCTGGTCAGAACAGGATGGCTTGAAGAGCTGTAATTAAACGCAATAGTGGGGGTATATTTAAAATGAAAATCAAATGGTATTAGCTAAGAAAACTGTTAAATCTATTCCCAATACTGACCTAATACTGATTGTGTCGGCCTCCACGTTGCCTCCTCGTCCTGCTGCTTGTGCCTTCTTCCCAAGCTCAAGCATCTCTTTGATATTCAGCTCCACATTCATGACAGAAATATAACCATCTAGAAAGAAAAGATGTTGCATGTCTGTTTTGACTTGGTTTAGTACATTTACTTACATTTACGGTTAGCGTCCCGTGCCAGCCATTTCCCCTTGGGGCAGTTGGTGGTACGGATGATGCTGACAGTGTCTCCACTTTTAACAGCAAGATCGTTTTTGCGGACTTTACTCGCCATCGTCACTTTGGCGTGGTACATGGGCTCCTCTGCACCAGTCACCTAATATACAGTTTGCAGCAGTGAAGAAAAATTTGTCATAAATAATTCACAACTAAAAAATAAATAAAAACTCACTTTAAATTTCTTTTTCATTTCATTTTCTTTCTTCTCACGTTCCTTTTGTTCCTTCTTCTCTCTCTCGAGTCTCTGCTTTTCTCGTTTCTTTTGTTCTTTGAAGTCAGCAGTGTTCGGACTTTGACATTCTTTACTGCAGGATATGTAATTACTTATACCAAGCAAAAATATTATTAGTCTTTGTAATTATACCCTTCTAATTTGTTTACCTGTTGATTTGACTGTGAGACAAATAACCAGGCTCCCCGACAATCCTGCAGCAAAAACAGCAGCAAGTTTTATTTGGCCAAAAAGATGTGCTGTAATGTACAGAGGAGATATTTTGGAAAAACAGACCGTGGATTCCTCTGCCGTGTGTTTGAACCAGACTCCTCTTTCTTCACAAGATACAATGGATTATTCATTTTGGAATGTATGTAATGTATGATTTACAAGTTAAAATTACCACATGGACGTTGCCGGCATATGGATCTGCATAAAGAAAAACAGAAGATATTAGATTTAAAACAGACTTGATTTTTTTTATATTTTGAAAAAGAAAAACCTTACTCTTAAGTCCTCTCCTTTTGCGAGAGTTTTGATTAAATGCGACTTTGCTGATGTTTTCAACATCTTCATACACATTTTCACATGCTTGATACATTTCCTGTTGATAGATGCTGAATAAAACAATTAAATCAGAAGATTCTATTCAGTGACTGAGTGATAATACTTATTAATTAGCTTCAGTATTTCAGATACTTATTATATCAAACCAAATCAGAACCGATTGAAACACACTTAAAAGGTGCACGACATTTTTACGTTGTAACTTTTCTGGTGCAGAGCCATATGCTTGTCTCCTTGGAGATGTTATTGTTTTGCCTTGAATGCTCCACAGTACGGCATTACATCTCCTTGGCGACAAGCAAGTGACATCATCAGGAGAAAGTATTTTTAGGCAATAACACAGAAATTGAATAGATGCAATATAGATAAGTTTAATGCAACATTCAAGGAAGAGCAATAACATCTCCATGACGGACCCTCCAAAAGAAAAGAAAATGTTTTTTTTTTACAGTGTTTCAAAACTCACCCAAATCGGTTGGCATGCTCTCCCTGGTCTTCCGGTATGGAGTGAGAGTCTGAGGCTTCTTCAGTGCAGGATGGAGGGTCTATGGTGGTCTCCTCGCTCTGACTGCATTGTTCCAGTGGCTCTGGAAATTCACTGAGCTTTATTGGTTCAGGAAAGTTGGGTAGATTTGAGAGTTTTACATTTGGAGTAGAAAGACTTAGGTCCTTGTGTCCAGAGCTCTGCGTACAATGAGACCAGTCACGGTGGGAATCTCCAAAATCTGAAGGGCCAGTGGCATCAGGAGCAGGTAGGTCCAAAGCCTCCAAGTCTAATGCAGTTATGTCCACAGCATCACTCTCCTCTGTTGTTTCAGTCGCAGAGGTTTCAAAGTCTGGGAGCTCTGGAGCATCTAGAACTGAGACTGAAGCTATAAGGTCTGGCTCCTGTTTGTGCAACACATCTAAGGAATAATTGAGATATCACTCAATCAGCCTCCTCAATATACAAGTGTATTAATGGTAATGGGTTTTATTTTTTAAATACAGTAGATTAATGATTATAAAAAAAAACTGATAACAGATTCAGTGAAGAGAACACATGGGGCAGGGCGATATCGAAAAAAATGAATACCTCAATATTTCTTTCCATTATACCAATAACGATATTCAGAAAATATTTTCACAATTACATCAGGAATATGTTAAATGTGCCTATAAATGTCTTGATTGAGATTCAAGTTCGTTCTTTTTTTACATAATTTTATTCATTCATTTTCTGATGCTTGTTCCTGTCCCAGTGACTTTGGGCCTTAGGCTGGGTACACCCTCGGTAACAGGGGGAGGACAGGCACAGAGTGCAACTGATGATGGGCTGGTCCGGGATTTAAACCCATGATTTCCTTATTGGGAGGCAAGCGCTCTAACCGTTCTGCCAGTGTGCACCCCAGATAATAATACTTTTAAATTATTGACTATATACTCAATGTTCTTAATTTTTCAATATATTTTCCACCTATACTGAACATAAATGACATCACAAATCAAGCCAAACTTGAATTCTACAAAACTGTGACATTAAAATAAGAGTAAACATGAATAGGTCTACTCTACATCAAATCTACACACATTCTCACATTTTGACTTTCATAAATAAAAGTTATTCAAAGTATCATATACCTGCAAATTAAAATAGAGCTAGCCTTAACTAAGAGCAGTTTTGACTGACCTTGACATGTATGTGACATGTAACTGCTAAGGTCGACCACTGGAGGTCTGGAGGGCTTTGTCGGTGCTGGTCCTAGAGCCCACTGTTCAGGTAGAGGTTTCTTTAGTGGAGATGGTGGACGTGGGTCACCAATTCTGGCAAATGGCCGATTAGCTTTGTCCTTAGCAAAGTGCATCTCTAAAGGAGAAAAAAAATATATATATATTCAAGCGTTATTATTATCAAATAAAATAAGCTGAAACACATGCTAGACAAACTTACTGAATGATGTGGTGCTTTTACTGAATGGTCTAGCTGAGATGTAGATGAAGTTGGGGAGATTCAGTGGGGGAGGTGTGGGTGTGCGTAAGTCTAGCAAGGCACTGTGAGTGCTGTGGGTGCTCTTTGTGGGTGAGGCTTTGCCTTTGGAGCCCCTCTCTGGTGAGCTACTCTTTGGTTTAATGGCGGCCATCACTTGTCGACGGGAGAACTTCTTCTTGGCCTTCTCCAATGTACTGAACACTCTGCTGTCGGAGTCAGCGGGGGTCTCTGCAGAAGGAGGAGTGATGGTGATGTCAGGGCTGGAGAGGGTGCACTCGCTTGTCTTCTCACTGCCCTGGAGCGAGGCCCTGTCGTCTGTGTGTTGCTCCACAGAAGGCAGCTCTCCAGGTGCACTAGCTGGTCGGCTAGTTAAATCTGCATATGTGGGCTCCTCGAAGCTAGCCATTGCAGATTTAGACGACTTGAAAGGCAGGAGCAACCCTTTTTTCTTTGTTTTAGTTTGTAGCAAACCATCTATATCCAACTGTTGTTCATTTTTGCAAGGTTGATCTGCTTTAGTCTCTTTATGCAAGCTGGGGAGCACTAACGGCATGTGTCTGTCTTTGAGAGAGTGCTTTGATGGAGTGTCACCATTAGCAGTGTGAGTAGGCGAGCGATGCAGAGGGGGAAAGGAAATTGGCCTCTTTCCTGCTGAAGTTCTCAGTCCATCTCTAAAGAAGACCCTGGGGACCACCGGAGCCTTGTTATCCACAGCCATGTGGATACTGCTGACCACAGAGCTGCAGTGGCCTCCATGAGGAGGGAGATGTTTGGGCTTTCCAGCTACAGCTGGTCGGCTGGCTCTGGACTCAGCCATCAGAGCCTCCTCCTGAAACTTGGCTCTCAAAGCTTTGAAGTTTATCGAGGTTTCCTGCAGAGGTTATAAAGTGAGCAAACAACACAATCTACATTCATTCAAAAGACAATATACAGCCTAATATTGCAATTCAAAATAATTTGTTGAATTAATTCAAAATAAAAATATGTTTTGATGAGACATTAGAGGGAGACAAAGTCTAAGGATAGCCTACACAAAGTAGTTACACCAATCCAGTTACGACTTCAACTAGACATGCAACTGACTAACCGGCTGTAAACTGGAACTAACGAGCTCCAGGAGCGCTCCCCACACCAAAGCAGCACGTGAGGGAGCGTGCATTTAAATCAGATTAGCACAGTGGACAATAGACCGTTTAATACTTTAGGATTAACGTGAGAAAGTGCGCGTTTGCGTTTACCTCCTCCATTGTAACTCGTTTGGTTCATCACTGTTCGGAGTCTGTCGACATAAACATTCATAAAATGTTTCTGTTACTGCTGCACTTGGACAAAACCCTGACACTTTGAAAGCGCCGCCATCAAACGCGTGTGCGCGCGCGCACGTGAGTGATTAGATCGGGAGCGTGCGCGTTCACATTCATAGCGGTGGAGACCCTGGTGGACAGTAGCCGTGCGCTTGGACAATGCGCTGGATTTCAGTTGACATAACAATATTCAAAACAGATGGGGGAGATCAAATTATTATTGCTAAAATGGAGATGGTAATACAGCGAGTTCGTGGATCTTGTTACTTATAGAAATGATCAGGTACTACATCTGGGAATTTACCTTTTGGATATTTCATGGCAAAGTACAACATTATCAATAGAAAAATCTGGCCGTATATCATCACATTGTAGAATCTAAAAACAACTAACATCAGTAAACCTTAATCTTTGTGTTTACCAATTTTAGGAAATAAATTGGCTGACGATGAGGACGAGTCTGGATTCCGGTAAGAGCCTGTTTACTCTTTATCAATCATTCACTCTATTGATCATGATTGCGTTAGTCTTCTGTCCTGTTGGACACGCAGATACAGTGCGATGGAAATGTTCTTATGCTATGTCAGACGTTATTTTCACGATGCGATTATGTATTTGTTTCACCCGGGGCTTATGCATGCTTTTATTTGTTTTCAATGTTTTCAACACTGAATGGACCCCGGATAACAGGTGATACTACAGGCTTAATATTCTGAACACCCACCGATTTTTTTTTTTTTTTTTTTTTTTATACTATCTGTTCACAACATATATGCCTACTAACCTGTAAAACTGTGTTTTTGGTTTGTACAGGAGTTCGTCCAGAAGAGTTAGAGATGCAAGCCTACCTGAGTCCATCAACTGCAAGCTGGGTAGATGGTCATCCTGGAGCCCATGTAACTCTTGTACAGAGAAAAGTGTACGTTTTAACATTTTGTTGGGCGTAGTATATTTCATTAATGTCTGTATGAGTTATAATTATTATCGTCTAATATATTAATCCTGGTTTTAGTTTCGTGCTAGACACTTGGAGAAGCCCTCACAGTACGGAGGTAGTCAGTGCTTTGAGACGATGTGGGAAAAACAAAGATGTCCTGATACAGACGAGCTTTGTATGGTAATAGACTACTGCGGAGACAAGTTTACATGCAACAGCACAGGTAGGACGTCAGAAAAAGATAACAGCCCCACCTGAATGTCTACAGATTCGTTTTACAATTAAGTTTTAGTTGGCCTTCACTTGCAGGACGTTGTATCAACCAGTCTCTTCGCTGTAATGATGAGAGCAACTGTGGCGACGATTCTGATGAAGATGACTGTGTAGAAACCCATCCAAGAGAGGATTATTGTTCTTCACTGCTGTCTATCCCTGGAGCAAATCATGGCATTCAAGGGTAAAGCACCACAGCCAATTTCTCATTGAATGCCTAGATTTATATTTTTGTTTTACATCAAAATGCAAGCTTAACTTTTACTGCATGTTTTTAACAATACATTTTTTTTAATTTTAGCTACAACATCTTGACAGGAGAATTTGTAGACCCTGTACTGGACCCAAAGTATTTTGGGGAAACGTGTGATTATGTCTACAATGGTGAATGGAACAAATTTACATACGATGCCTTTTGTGAAAAGCTCAGTTACAATGCCGAAGAGAAAAACTACAGGAAACCTTACAACTATCATACTTACCAATTTGTGGTATGAATATTGTTTTAGTTGTTATGATATATAATATATAAATATATTTACATGTGTACATTACTTGTGCCAGGCGGAAGCAGCATCTGAAGGAACCCATGAGTACTACGAGGACCTGTCGAGCTTACTGAATGCAAGAAAAACGGAAAACTCTGGAAAATTTGGCATCACTGGGGGCGTCATGTATGTGGAAGTCGGTCTGTCTGTCAGCGTGGAGACTCAGTTTGTCAAAAACGTTACAAAGTATAAAAGTCAGGTAAGATAATATGTACTTATTCATCTATGTATTGTCTTTTGCAGGGTTCAAAAATTGTCCACATATTTAATAAACTATAGAAATGCAAACAGTACTCAATATAAAATTGAATCATTCAATACAACCCTCACAATACGATGCACATGTGTGGGACAATACACACTATTCCATACTAACCCTACGTGTTCTAGGAAGAAAACAGCCCGTAAAGGCCTAACTCTTCAATAATTGAATGGAAAAAGACATAAAAAATAGTGGAAACATTTGTTTTAATTCTTCTGGGGCCTAAAATGGATCAATATTATGTGTATCGTTCCTAATAAACTGAATCGACATGGTGTCCACAGTGCTCATGTAAAACAGGCTTCCCTCTAATACTGTATGCATTGACATATCTCTTGTTTCAGGATCTTGGATTCGTTCGACTCTTATCCAAAATTCAAACTGCTCTGTTCAAGATGAGAAGCAGTGACTTGATGCTTCACGAGGATATGTTATTGGACCTCATGGCACTGCCTGAGGTGTACGATTATGGGATGTACTCTCAATTCATCCACACTTACGGCACCCACTTCGTCACAGAGGGAACTATGGGAGGAACACTGGAGAATGTTGTAGTCATCAACAAAACCAATACAGCAGAATCAAGTACTGAATGCTATTTTTATGATTTCGTAAACAATTTCTTCTACTTAGATGTCCTTGTGTTTTTGTTTATTCTCTTGTGTTAACAGTCCTACAAAGCCATTTGATCGGAGGTTGCCTTGGCGCTTCCATTGGCATAGCTGCTCCCATCAAAGGAGTTGGAGAACTAGGTCTCAAACTGGATGGTCAAAAATGTGGTAAAACAGGGGGAGGTGACAGAGGTGAGAGATCTTAAGATAGTGCTGGTGCAATATCTGGAAGACCAATGTTGAACACACATTTTCTTTTTAGTATTGGATACCCATTCAGTGGACATTAAGGACATGCTGTCTCTCGTGAAGGGGGGCGTCACCGTGTCAGCTAGTGGTGTTATGGTCATCAAGGATCCAGAGACATACAGGAAGTGGGGGGCAACCCTCAAATACCATCCAGTTCTTATAGACTATGAGGTAATCAATCATTTTGGAAGATCGTCCTGCAGAACTACACTGATTATTGAATCGCACATCATTAATCAGAGTTTACAGATGATTAATGTTACTATAAAAGTATTATCAGGGTCCTTTATGATATTCTCTCTTCCTTCCTTGCTCAGGTTATGCCCATTTTTGAGCTGGTGCGCCGGAGCACCTCGGCTGATCATGTGGGTCAGAGGTTGGCCAACCTGCAGAGGGGGGTTGATGAGTATTTGCAGGAGTTTGACCCCTGTCGCTGTTCCCCCTGTTTACACAGAGGATTACCCATGCTGTCTGGGATGTCCTGCACCTGCGAATGTAGAGCAGGCTACGAAGGAGAGGCCTGCGAAAAGACGAGTCGAGCAGGTGTGACACAAGAATTCATTAAATACAAACTATTTCCAGTTATGAAATGGCCATGTTCAAAATAGTTATTAGACATATGTTTGTTTGTTTGTTTGTTGTGCACAGACAGGAGAACAGATGGAGCCTGGTCATGCTGGGGTCTATGGACAGCCTGTGCATCAGGCAGAAAAACACGCTCCAGAACCTGCAACAACCCTCCCCCAAGTAATGGGGGAGTCACCTGTCTGGGCTCCTCCTCTCAGAGCCGATTGTGTTAAAGAGTTGTTAAGTTCAATTAATAACTTAATAAAGGTATAATTGCTTTACTATTGCTTCTAAAATTTTCATGTTTTTAAATAGAAGTTTTGAAACTGCTTCCTCAAAACAACCAACCAGTCAATATAAAAAAAAAAAATTGATTTCAATCAATCCACTGTGCAAATCAATCTCATGTCTTGCACTCAAATAAAAAAGTTGTAGTCACGTTAAATAAAATAAAGCTTTTATTTAAAGGGTTTTTAATATAGCAGTTAACTAAATATTTTATTATAGGGTTTTTAAAGTGTATTTAATAAATAGATATACAAAAGCTTTTATTAGAGGAGTTTTAGAAGACTATTTAATGAGTTCACCAGTTACTGCCCACCCCTTGTTTCTGGAAGTAAATTTTCCATTAATTTTTCCCATAAGGGTTCCGAAAGAACGTAGATCA